>CM046880.1:452802645-454012868 GCA_025667525.1 Glebionis coronaria
AATCATGCATGTTTGTAGTTGGTGGTATCTGAACACCACCATTATCTTTCCTTGCAACAGTAGCAGCAGCATAATACTCATCTGTCCATATAGGAAGTGTAACAAATTCTTGTGTGGGAGATGATATAACTGCTGGTGGTCCATCCTCCTTAGCAACCTGTATACCTGAAACATTACCAATTCTCTTTTCCAAAACACTTGAAGTTACCTTCACAATGTCTGGATCAGTAACAGGCATATAATTTAAAGCTCTAGACAAAGGTTCTAAGTCAAACAACCAATTTGGACCACTCTCAGGATCACTAGGTTTACTTTCTAAAAACCTAACATGTACCTTTTCAAGTATACGTTTTTCCTTTTTAATGTAAACCCTATATCCTTTACTCTGCACTGAATAACCCATGAAGTAGCCTTCATCACCTTTTGAATCAAATTTACCTAGGGACTCACTAGTTTTCTAACACAACTACATGACAACCAAAAGGCTTCAGAAAACCAATATTTGGCTTCCTTCCCCAAAGTAATTCATAAGGTGTCTTATTATGTATCTTGTTGACCAATGCCCTATTTTGAACATAACAAGCTGTGTTAACAGCTTCAGCCCAAAAAGCTATAGGAAAGTGGGCATCAGCCAACATGGTTCTGGCTGCTTCAATAAGGGTCCTATTCTTCCTTTCAGCAACTCCATTTTGCTGAGGAGTTCTAGCTATGCTGAACTGCCTAGTAATCCCTTTCTTGGCACAAAAATCATCTAATAACTGATTTCTAAACTCACCCCCATTGTCACTTCTAATAATTTTGACCTCATTACCATTCTTCTTTTCAATTTGGGTAATGAAATTAATCAGACTTAGGGCAGTTTCACTTTTCTTGGCTAAAAAGAAAGTCCATGTGAACCTGGAGTAATCATCAGTAATGACAAAACAATATGATTTACCCTTCAAACTCTCTATATTAGTAGGACCAAAGAGGTCCATATGCAATATGTGAAGGGGTTTAGAACTAGAGTGCACCTGTTTAGACCTGAATGAGACCTTGTGCTGCTTGCCCTTAAGGCATGCAACACAAGAGTGGTCATTGTGGAAAGCCTTTTCAGGCAAACCATCAACTAAACCAAGCCTCACAAGCCTATTAATATTCTTAAAGTTTATGTGCCCTAGTCTCCTGTGCCAAAGATTACTTTCATCTACTGAGGCCTTAGCATACAGACATGACATTTTATTATTTACCTTAATTCCATTAAGATTCACATTATATATGTCTTTATGCCTTGGTGTTCTAAAATCTATGTATTTATCCTCTGGAAGCTTATAATCTTTGCTTAACACCAAGCACTCAGTATCTGTGAAAAGAACCTTATTTTTGTTATCACACACTTGTGATACACTAAACAAATTATAATCCAGGTCTTTCACCAAGAAGACATTATCAAACCTAAGATTGTTGGTGACAAGAGTTCCTTTTCCAGTGATGGTGCCGTAGCCCCCTCCAAAGTATACCTTATCACCATCTAGAATAGGAGAGAAATTGGTCAGATAGTCTTCCTTTCCAGTCATGTGCCTTGAGCATCCACTATCCCAGTATCCATAGTCATTGATCTTCTTCTGAATGCCCTGCACATAAAGAAAACACATTAGTTTTCTTTGGGAACCCAAGCCTTAGAAGACTTGGATTCATTTGGTTGTTCAACAAGAACAGACTTGGTTCTCATAACAACCCCATTTTCATCCCTGTTTGAATGAAATTCCCAGTTAACCCCAATTGGTGTTGACAATGCCTTAGAAATATAATGAAACCTGTTGCATGTCATAGAAATACCAGTATTATTAGGGTTCTGGTCTTGTTTTGGTCTCCATGTTAAGCTAGTAGAAGCTTTAGACCTATTTCCCTGTGGCTGCAAATACCTAGGTTTAGCAGTGTTTCTATCAGCGCTGAAAGTTCCCTTGTCAGCGCCCCGATTGCTCTTATCAGTGTTGAACCTAGGGTTTGCTACAGGAACCCATTGCCTATTTGACCAAGTATTTGACTTTTGAAAAGGTCTTAGGCCTTGTGTGTTAGACCCTCTAGAAAAGAATGGGGCTGGTCTAACAACTTGTGAACTTTTGTTCACAAAGGTATTGGGTCTGACAGTGTTTGACCTATGTTGACTTTTGTCAGCGCTGAAATGGTTCCTGTCAGCGTTGACATTGGAAGCATTGACACATTTGTAGGCCAAATGTGAGAAGCTACCACATGTATAACAAGCTTTTCTAGACATAGTCTTAGGTCTAGAAGCAAAGAAGCCTGTTCCATGATTACTTACTTGGCTTTTTGGTGACCTAGAATTTCTATACATCTCTGCATATTTAACACTAGGTTTTCTAACATTTTGTGGGCCAAGGTCAACAGGTTTGCCAGTGGTAGGGTGTGTGATCTTAATAGGTTTAGGATCATAGGACTCCACAATTGGTATCATGTTTGGTGTGGGCTCATTTGGACTTTCACACAACAACCCTCCCTTAACAAACAAGGTGTGGTTAGCTTTCTTCCACTCTTCTAGGTCAGTCAGCTTTTGCTGATATTCCTCAACTGGGGAAGACACTCTAGGTGGAGGAATAAACTCCTCCTCTTGGAATTCTGGCAAGCCAGTCCAAGATAAGTCCTTTGATTGGACACCATAGAAATCCCCAGCTGGTGGTGGAACAACATTATAGTTATTTATCCCAATCCCACTCATATCCTTAGAGTCTCTTTGTTTACTAACACACTCTCCTAGGGATTGTGTGGCCTTATCAAATCTCTGGATTTTAAGACTCACATTATCTTTGTTTTTGTTAGCCTCCTCTAACTGAGCTATCAAATCAAGATTAACCCTATTTACTATATCTTGAACATCCTTACTCTGATGTAACTCATGTTTTAAGATATTTATTTGATCCTTTAAATCAAACTCCATTTTCTTATACTCAGTTACAGTCTTTTCTGTTTGGGTAAGAGCAATTTGATAGTTAGATAATTTGCACCTTAGAGTACTTGCTTCATCTAATAACTTAACTATCTCTTGTTTTGATTTTTCAGTATTTAAACGACAACCCTTAGAACAGAAAGCATCATCATATACCTCATTATCTGATGAAGAGGAGGAGTGTGCCATGAGAGCATATTCAGCATGCTCTTCTTTAACTTCAGCAACCAAAGCTCTGTCCTCTTCCTCATTCTTAGCCATCCAGCTCCAATCCCATTCCCCAACGCCATCAATTTGTTGAACAGCAACCATGGCCTTGGGATCTGGGTTCTTAGTCATTTGGCTAGAAGGCTTCCCAGCATCAGATCTCCTTGGAGATCTACATTCCCTCATAAAGTGCCCCATCCTATGACAGTTGTAGCACTCCACCTTGGACTTGTCAAATCCAGCAACATCCTTAGCATTAAAGGTCATCTTCTTCTTGAACCTTTTGTTGAACCTGTTTGCTCTTAAACTTACAAGAGCCATAGTCCACTTTATATCCATCTCTTCCAATTGTTCATCACTTATCTGCTCAAGATCTTCATAAGTGATCCTTGAATCACTAGGCAAAGAAGCAATGAAGGCACACACAGTATCAAGATCAAAACCAGCAGGTTTAATTCTATCAGCGCCATGATTGTGTGTGTCAGTGCTTGAGTACAAAGCGTTGACAGGATATGATCCAGCGCTGACAGATTGACATCCAGCACTGACACCTTGAGATCCAGAGGCTGAATGTCCATAAAAGTTCATGGAATCAAATTGGCCTTCACTTTGTGAAAAGAAGGCCATGTTGCTGCTTGAAGATTTGTTATCACTCTCCAATTGCCATTCATTCTCCAACAGCCTTAACTTGTTGAAGATGTCATCAAACCTGGAAGTCTTGTGGGTGTTATTGACAAGAATAGATCTTGTCTCAATCTTCCATACATCACCAAGGCTTTTGAGAAAAGTAGCATTCAATTCAGGGTCATCAATCTGTTTTCCCATGAAGGAAAGTTGACTTGTGATGTCAAGAAGTCTACTTCTCACACTGCTGAGATTCTCATTAGGTTGAGCTTTAAAGACAGCATACTCATGCAAGAGTTGCTTCTTCTTTTCTTCTTTTGTGTCAGCATTGCCACCATGTGCTACTTCAAGAGCTTCCCAAAGCTCTTTTGCAGAATCAAAACGTTTGTACTTATGCTGATTCTCATGACCTAGGGCATGTTTCAAGATGTTCAAAATTTTCATGTCCACCCTCTTCTTGGCTATGTCTTCAACAGCTACTGCTCTCCCATCATCAGGCTTTTCCACTTTATCAGCTTCTGGACAATTAGGAATGGCTGACCTTGCCTCAATAGCAGCAGTAATCTTTGCTGCTTTATCGAATGTGTTCCCATATTCGATAATTTCCCAAAGAGTGTAGTCATGAATAGCTATGTATTGCTCAAAATTGGACTTCCAAAGTTCAAAGTTCCTGGCATCAAACATGGGAATTTTGATACTAGGATTTGAGAAGTTGTTTTGCAGCAAAGCAGGAGGTTGATTTGTGCCAGACATGGTGTTTTTAGGGTTTTGAGATTTTAGGGTTTTTAGGGTTTGGTGTTTTAGGGTTCTGCGTTACTTAAAGATCAAAAGTTTCTCAACAAGCTCTGATACCACTTGTTGATCCCAAACTTAGATCGATTAGCTTTGTGTATACGAGATTAGATCAAGTACTACACGTAGAGAAACCTTTGCTTATGAATAAAGTAACAAAGTGTTATGCGGAATTAACACTTGATCTAAAACACAATGATGTTAAACAAACTTTCACTTGTATTAGAATAATCGTGTTGATTACAATGAAAGGTTTAACTTGTGAATACTATGAAAACTGATATATGACTTTAACCTAAAAGACCTTCTTTTATAGAACAAGAAGTCTTGTACAATAAGCTATAAATCAACTATTCTAGGTAAAGATAATAATAGAAAATACAATGTCGTGCTTATCTTTACCATACATAAATAAAGAAACAAATAAACAAAAGATATTCTATCAGTGTCAATCTTCAAGGCTGTCAGCGTTGACTTCTATCAGCGTCCAAAATCAATCTATCAGCGTTGACTTTCTTCTTATCAGCGTTTGGTGATCTGACCCATATTTTATTCCCAACAATTGTTGGGAATAAAATATGGGTCAGATCACCAAACGCTGATAAGAAGAAAGTCAATGCTGATAGATTGATTTTGGACGCTGATAGAAGTCAACGCTGACAGCCTTGAAGATTGACACTGATAGAATATCTTTTGTTTATTTGTTTCTTTATTTATGTATGGTAAAGATAAGCACGACATTGTATTTTCTATTATTATCTTTACCTAGAATAGTTGATTTATAGCTTATTGTACAAGACTTCTTGTTCTATAAAAGAAGGTCTTTTAGGTTAAAGTCATATATCAGTTTTCATAGTATTCACAAGTTAAACCTTTCATTGTAATCAACACGATTATTCTAATACAAGTGAAAGTTTGTTTAACATCATTGTGTTTTAGATCAAGTGTTAATTCCGCATAACACTTTGTTACTTTATTCATAAGCAAAGGTTTCTCTACGTGTAGTACTTGATCTAATCTCGTATACACAAAGCTAATCGATCTAAGTTTGGGATCAACAAGTGGTATCAGAGCTTGTTGAGAAACTTTTGATCTTTAAGTAACGCAGAACCCTAAAACACCAAACCCTAAAAACCCTAAAATCTCAAAACCCTAAAAACACCATGTCTGGCACAAATCAACCTCCTGCTTTGCTGCAAAACAACTTCTCAAATCCTAGTATCAAAATTCCCATGTTTGATGCCAGGAACTTTGAACTTTGGAAGTCCAATTTTGAGCAATACATAGCTATTCATGACTACACTCTTTGGGAAATTATCGAATATGGGAACACATTCGATAAAGCAGCAAAGATTACTGCTGCTATTGAGGCAAGGACAGCCATTCCTAATTGTCCAGAAGCTGATAAAGTGGAAAAGCCTGATGATGGGAGAGCAGTAGCTGTTGAAGACATAGCCAAGAAGAGGGTGGACATGAAAATTTTGAACATCTTGAAACATGCCCTAGGTCATGAGAATCAGCATAAGTACAAACGTTTTGATTCTGCAAAAGAGCTTTGGGAAGCTCTTGAAGTAGCACATGGTGGCAATGCTGACACAAAAGAAGAAAAGAAGAAGCAACTCTTGCATGAGTATGCTGTCTTTAAAGCTCAACCTAATGAGAATCTCAGCAGTGTGAGAAGTAGACTTCTTGACATCACAAGTCAACTTTCCTTCATGGGAAAACAGATTGATGACCCTGAATTGAATGCTACTTTTCTCAAAAGCCTTGGTGATGTATGGAAGATTGAGACAAGATCTATTCTTGTCAATAACACCCACAAGACTTCCAGGTTTGATGACATCTTCAACAAGTTAAGGCTGTTGGAGAATGAATGGCAATTGGAGAGTGATAACAAATCTTCAAGCAGCAACATGGCCTTCTTTTCACAAAGTGAAGGCCAATTTGATTCCATGAACTTTTATGGACATTCAGCCTCTGGATCTCAAGGTGTCAGTGCTGGATGTCAATCTGTCAGCGCTGGATCATATCCTGTCAACGCTTTGTACTCAAGCACTGACACACACAATCATGGCGCTGATAGAATTAAACCTGCTGGTTTTGATCTTGATACTGTGTGTGCCTTCATTGCTTCTTTGCCTAGTGATTCAAGGATCACTTATGAAGATCTTGAGCAGATAAGTGATGAACAATTGGAAGAGATGGATATAAAGTGGACTATGGCTCTTGTAAGTTTAAGAGCAAACAGGTTCAACAAAAGGTTCAAGAAGAAGATGACCTTTAATGCTAAGGATGTTGCTGGATTTGACAAGTCCAAGGTGGAGTGCTACAACTGTCATAGGATGGGGCACTTTATGAGGGAATGTAGATCTCCAAGGAGATCTGATGCTGGGAAGCCTTCTAGCCAAATGACTAAGAACCCAGATCCCAAGGCCATGGTTGCTGTTCAACAAATTGATGGCGTTGGGGAATGGGATTGGAGCTGGATGGCTAAGAATGAGGAAGAGGACAGAGCTTTGGTTGCTGAAGTTAAAGAAGAGCATGCTGAATATGCTCTCATGGCACACTCCTCCTCTTCATCAGATAATGAGGTATATGATGATGCTTTCTGTTCTAAGGGTTGTCGTTTAAATACTGAAAAATCAAAACAAGAGATAGTTAAGTTATTAGATGAAGCAAGTACTCTAAGGTGCAAATTATCTAACTATCAAATTGCTCTTACCCAAACAGAAAAGACTGTAACTGAGTATAAGAAAATGGAGTTTGATTTAAAGGATCAAATAAATATCTTAAAACATGAGTTACATCAGAGTAAGGATGTTCAAGATATAGTAAATAGGGTTAATCTTGATTTGATAGCTCAGTTAGAGGAGGCTAACAAAAACAAAGATAATGTGAGTCTTAAAATCCAGAGATTTGATAAGGCCACACAATCCCTAGGAGAGTGTGTTAGTAAACAAAGAGACTCTAAGGATATGAGTGGGATTGGGATAAATAACTATAATGTTGTTCCACCACCAGCTGGGGATTTCTATGGTGTCCAATCAAAGGACTTATCTTGGACTGGCTTGCCAGAATTCCAAGAGGAGGAGTTTATTCCTCCACCTAGAGTGTCTTCCCCAGTTGAGGAATATCAGCAAAAGCTGACTGACCTAGAAGAGTGGAAGAAAGCTAACCACACCTTGTTTGTTAAGGGAGGGTTGTTGTGTGAAAGTCCAAATGAGCCCACACCAAACATGATACCAATTGTGGAGTCCTATGATCCTAAACCTATTAAGATCACACACCCTACCACTGGCAAACCTGTTGACCTTGGCCCACAAAATGTTAGAAAACCTAGTGTTAAATATGCAGAGATGTATAGAAATTCTAGGTCACCAAAAAGCCAAGTAAGTAATCATGGAACAGGCTTCTTTGCTTCTAGACCTAAGACTATGTCTAGAAAAGCTTGTTATACATGTGGTAGCTTCTCACATTTGGCCTACAAATGTGTCAATGCTTCCAATGTCAACGCTGACAGGAACCATTTCAGCGCTGACAAAAGTCAACATAGGTCAAACACTGTCAGACCCAATACCTTTGTGAACAAAAGTTCACAAGTTGTTAGACCAGCCCCATTCTTTTCTAGAGGGTCTAACACACAAGGCCTAAGACCTTTTCAAAAGTCAAATACTTGGTCAAATAGGCAATGGGTTCCTGTAGCAAACCCTAGGTTCAACACTGATAAGAGCAATCGGGGCGCTGACAAGGGAACTTTCAGCGCTGATAGAAACACTGCTAAACCTAGGTATTTGCAGCCACAGGGAAATAGGTCTAAAGCTTCTACTAGCTTAACATGGAGACCAAAACAAGACCAGAACCCTAATAATACTGGTATTTCTATGACATGCAACAGGTTTCATTATATTTCTAAGGCATTGTCAACACCAATTGGGGTTAACTGGGAATTTCATTCAAACAGGGATGAAAATGGGGTTGTTATGAGAACCAAGTCTGTTCTTGTTGAACAACCAAATGAATCCAAGTCTTCTAAGGCTTGGGTTCCCAAAGAAAACTAATGTGTTTTCTTTATGTGCAGGGCATTCAGAAGAAGATCAATGACTATGGATACTGGGATAGTGGATGCTCAAGGCACATGACTGGAAAGGAAGACTATCTGACCAATTTCTCTCCTATTCTAGATGGTGATAAGGTATACTTTGGAGGGGGCTACGGCACCATCACTGGAAAAGGAACTCTTGTCACCAACAATCTTAGGTTTGATAATGTCTTCTTGGTGAAAGACCTGGATTATAATTTGTTTAGTGTATCACAAGTGTGTGATAACAAAAATAAGGTTCTTTTCACAGATACTGAGTGCTTGGTGTTAAGCAAAGATTATAAGCTTCCAGAGGATAAATACATAGATTTTAGAACACCAAGGCATAAAGACATATATAATGTGAATCTTAATGGAATTAAGGTAAATAATAAAATGTCATGTCTGTATGCTAAGGCCTCAGTAGATGAAAGTAATCTTTGGCACAGGAGACTAGGGCACATAAACTTTAAGAATATTAATAGGCTTGTGAGGCTTGGTTTAGTTGATGGTTTGCCTGAAAAGGCTTTCCACAATGACCACTCTTGTGTTGCATGCCTTAAGGGCAAGCAGCACAAGGTCTCATTCAGGTCTAAACAGGTGCACTCTAGTTCTAAACCCCTTCACATATTGCATATGGACCTCTTTGGTCCTACTAATATAGAGAGTTTGAAGGGTAAATCATATTGTTTTGTCATTACTGATGATTACTCCAGGTTCACATGGACTTTCTTTTTAGCCAAGAAAAGTGAAACTGCCCTAAGTCTGATTAATTTCATTACCCAAATTGAAAAGAAGAATGGTAATGAGGTCAAAATTATTAGAAGTGACAATGGGGGTGAGTTTAGAAATCAGTTATTAGATGATTTTTGTGCCAAGAAAGGGATTACTAGGCAGTTCAGCATAGCTAGAACTCCTCAGCAAAATGGAGTTGCTGAAAGGAAGAATATGACCCTTATTGAAGCAGCCAGAACCATGTTGGCTGATGCCCACTTTCCTATAGCTTTTTGGGCTGAAGCTGTTAACACAGCTTGTTATGTTCAAAATAGGGCATTGGTCAACAAGATACATAATAAGACACCTTATGAATTACTTTGGGGAAGGAAGCCAAATATTGGTTTTCTGAAGCCTTTTGGTTGTCATGTAGTTGTGTTAGAAACTAGTGAGTCCCTAGGTAAATTTGATTCAAAAGGTGATGAAGGCTACTTCATGGGTTATTCAGTGCAGAGTAAAGGATATAGGGTTTACATTAAAAAGGAAAAACGTATACTTGAAAAGGTACATGTTAGGTTTTTAGAAAGTAAACCTAGTGATCCTGAGAGTGGTCCAAATTGGTTGTTTGACTTAGAACCTTTGTCTAGAGCTTTAAATTATATGCCTGTTACTGATCCAGACATTGTGAAGGTAACTTCAAGTGTTTTGGAAAAGAGAATTGGTAATGTTTCAGGTATACAGGTTGATAAGGAGGATGGACCACCAGCAGTTATATCATCTCCCACACAAGAATTTGTTACACTTCCTATATGGACAGATGAGTATTATGCTGCTGCTACTGTTGCAAGGAAAGATAATGGTGGTGTTCAGATACCACCAACTACAAACATGCATGATTCTTCAAGCGCTGACAAAGGGAAATCCAGCGCTGACACGACCACTTCAGACGCTGATGGCTCCAACGCTGACAACAACAGTTCAAACGTTGTTAGCCCGAACGCTGACAAGCAAGGTTCAGTCTTTGGAGACACTTTTACACAGCTTTTCTCTTCTCATTTTGAACAAGGTGGACCTTCCAATGTTCATGAAGAGATCTCTGTTGATCAAGAAGAATCTGAAGAAGATATTGGCAACATGGAGCGTGAAATTGAGGACACCAGACTTTTTGAAGGAGGAGTTCTCACTTCAACAGCCAAAGATCACCCCACATCTCAAATCATTGGTGATGTTATGGCTCCAGTTCAGACAAGAAGATCCCATCAAGGTCTTGGTGGATTTATTGCCAATGTACACAAGAAGGTTGATACCCCTCTTGTACAAGCATGTTTGTTTGCCTGTTTTCTGTCACAGGAAGAACCCAAGAAAATTTTTGATGCTCTCAAGGAACCAAGTTGGGTGGAAGCAATGCAGGATGAGCTTCACCAATTTGCTATACAGGATGTTTGGGAGCTGGTTGATTGTCCTAGATATGTGAGACCAATTGGGACAAGATGGGTTCTAAGGAACAAGAAAGATGAAAGAGGCATTGTGGTCAGAAACAAGGCACGTTTGGTAGCTCAGGGTTATACACAAGAGGAAGGAATTGATTATGAAGAAGTCTTTGCTCCAGTTGCAAGAATTGAAGCTATCAGAATTTTCTTAGCTTATGCTTCTTGCATGAATTTTACTGTTTATCAAATGGATGTGAAGAGTGCTTTCCTCTATGGCACAATTGTTGAGGAGGTTTATGTAATGCAGCCTCCTGGTTTTGAAGATCCTGAGAATCCAGACAAGGTTTATAGAGTAAAGAAGGCAATGTATGGCCTTCATCAAGCCCCAAGAGCATGGTATGGTACATTGTCCACCTACTTGGTGGAAAATGGTTTCAAGAGGGGCACCATAGACCAGACACTGTTTACAAAGAAGAAAGGAAAACATGTGTTACTTGTGCAGGTCTATGTTGATGACATCATTTTTGGATCTACTGATCCAAAAATGAGTGAGGAATTTTCCAAGCTCATGACATATAAATTCAAGATGAGTGCAATGGGTGAGATGAACTTCTTTCTAGGTTTACAAGTTCAGCAGAAAGAAGATGGTATCTTCATCTCCCAGGACAAGTATGTAGCTGAAATCTTGAAGAAATATGGTTTTTCTCCACATGAGAAGGAGGCTTCCACTCCTATGGATAAGCAATACCCTTGGGGAAAACTTGGAGCTGGAAAGGATGTGGATGTTAGGCACTATAGATCAATGATTGGTTCATTGATGTATCTTACAGCCTCAAGACCTGACATCATGTTTGCTGTGTGTGCATGTGCACGCCATCAAGTGACTCCCAAAGAATGTCACCTTTTTGCTGTGAAGAGGATTTTTAGGTACCTAAGATGTTATCCAGATCTTGGATTATGGTACCCAAAAGATTCTCCCTTGGACCTTATTGCATATTCAGACAGTGATTATGGTGGTGACAAGTTTGATAGGAAATCCACAACTGGTGGATGCCAATTTCTTGGGAGCAGATTAATATCTTGGCAATGCAAGAAACAAACAGTGGTGGCCAACTCTACAACTGAAGCAGAATATGTTGCTGCCGCTGCTTGTTGTGGACAAGTCTTATGGATTCAGAACCAGCTGTTGGATTATGGGTATAATTTTATGCATACCAAGATTTTTGTAGACAATAACAGTACTTTATGCATTATTAAAAATCCTGTACATCATTCTAAAACCAAACACATAGAAATTAGACATCATTTTATAAGAGATTGCTTTGAGAAAGGTTTAATACAACCAGATAGGGTAGATACTGAAGATAATGTAGCTGATTTATTAACTAAACCTTTTGATGCTGGAAGATTTCAATATTTGGTAACAAATATTGGAATGGTTAATCTCACTTAATATGTGTTTTGGAATATTTTTGTAAAAGTATGTACAGGATAATGCATTGTTATTGGTCTTTGTGATGATTTAGATTTTCCACATTATTTTTCTAACACTGACAAAGGTATATGTAACACTGTCAAGTGTTATTTTGCCGTTGTTAGAGATATTATGGTCTAACGCTGACAAGAGTTCCTTCAACGCTGTTAGGTGTTGTTGGGACGCTGTCAGCAACAAATGTTAGTTTTGTGGTTTTCATCTAAATGTACAGGTAATGGTAGCTTTATGCCATTGGATACAGAGTTGCTTATGGATCTTTGAAGAGCTATTTGGACATGTTTTGTTTATGGATGATGGTTGGAATATTTATATTCCTATCTTGACATAAATTTTTAATGTTCATATATATTGTTGAGAACTCATGTATCATAGTTTGAGGGGAGGTTTAAGGAACCTTTAGGACTCTTGGGTATTCTTAAAATACTCTCATCACAATTCTAGATTGTGTCCACAGGTGAGTATGGGTTAGTTTTACTAAACCATGAGGCACTGTAGCATGCATAGTATATCAAATTTGCATGCTGCCAAGACATTTTTGACTTAGAATTGGTTATGGTCTGATGGGAGACTTGGGAATACTTTGGATATGGGTTTACCTGGGAGTTACAAAGAATTTTATGAAATAACTTTGTTGGTAAGTATTTTGGTTAGCAAGGGACTCTAGAGGACATTTGTGTCTATCTTGCTTATGCAAGTGTGTATAAATGGACAGTGCTTGCCGCCCAGTAATTATTATCAACTTGTAAGATATTTCCCTTAGGATAAATTACTTTGTTAAGGTCTTTTTCTTTTTAAATATTTTTATTTTTACTTTTTAGACGCTGACAAGTTTTTCTCCAAACGCTGTTATGTTCAATCGTGACGCTGACAAGGCTTTAGGCAAACGCTGACAAGGAAATATAGCCGTTGGGCGCTGATGGGCTATTTTTGACCGTTGACACCTAGTGGGCCCTACCCAGTTGTTATTTTTTGACTAATCTTTGGCCGTAATTTTGGGGAGAAGTTACTTTTAATTAATGCATGAGATAAGTTATATTTGATTCAAGATTTTCATGATTGCTCTTTGAATATAACCGCCTCATTTTTGACCAATCAAAATCATGCATCTCTCCTATAAATTTGGCTAATCTTTTTATTCTGGGTATTCATATTTTCTTGTCTAACTCTTTTCCTCCTAGATTTTTCCCATATCATATAACCTAAACAGCTTTACATCATGGCACCCAAATTCAACTCAAAGAATTTAACATTGGAGTTCAAGAGCCAACACAATATGATCGCTTACTTGACTGCTGATGATGCTTTATTTCCTCAGTATTCACAGATGGTGGCATTTTTAAATGCATCTTCATTGAGGTATGCACTTTCTCATACACCATTAGTCCCTGTCGCACACATTAGACAGTTTTGGAACAATGTTAGTTCCACAACAACTAATGGAGTGACCACATTAACATCTACTGTTCATGGAAGAACATGGGTGGTCACTGAAGCTCTGGTTCGCCAAGCCTTGCGTTTTGATGACGCTGATGGTGTGACTACTCTTGCCATAGCAACAATAGAACAGGGTCTTAGGGAATTGGGTTATCCTATTCCTGCTGATGTCACTTTAAATAAATATCATAAGCAGGAATTTCCCTCTGACTGGAAATATTTGATACATGTCCTTTTACAATGCTTAAGTCCAAAATGTACTTCTTTTAATGAAATAAACAGGTCAATTGCAAGTGCTTTGGTTTGTATAACACGTGGGCTTAAGTATAATTTTTCAAAAATGATTTTTGAAGGGATGTGTAAAAACAAGGGAAGTAAAATGACTTTGGCTTACCCTAGATTTTTGCAAATGGTCTTTGATTTACAAGGATATTGTTCTAGGGATCATGACACTTTTTATGAGATCCCTAAATAACAGAAAACCATTTTTGCTAAAATGAGCTCCACAAACGATCCCATACCTCTTACCCAACCCATGCTTGAAGTAATTCAGGCTGCTCAACCACAACCAGACCCACAACCAGGCCCTGAACCCCAACTTGAGCCTATTCATGAACCATCACCTTCACCAGAACACATGGCCATTGACCAACCCAGCGCTGACACTCAAAATGTGGGCGCTGACACAGCCAATCCCAACACTGATACACTTCCTGAACAATCCCAAACACCCCTTAATCAACCCACACCCACACAATCTACTTCATCTTCTACCCCATTACAATCTAGGTTGACTAAACGCCAAAGGGTTACTGGAGTGTTCTCCTCTAGTGATCCTAGCCTTGTAGCAGAGAGAACCACCTCCACAAGTGTGGCTGGTGAAATGGGTGAGGCTGGGGCTATTGACGCAGGCTTAGCAGCTGGTCAAGACAGTCCTAACATCATTAAGACCTCATCCATGCCCCATGATTCTGTTTTGGGAGGTCAAATCCCCATTCTAGCTGAGGGCAGATTGGAACCTATGACCATAATTGAATTGACGGCGGCTGTCATTAGCTTGCAAAAGCAAAATGTCAGTCTTGTACAAACTGTCAACAACCAGGGAAGAGAACTCCAAGCTTTGAGGGAGAGAGTAACTGTTTTGGAGAATCCAAGTAGCAGGAGTCTAATGGAGGAATCTTCCAAAGGGGAGGAAAAAGAGGATGAGGAGGATGAGTTGATTCACACAGCTAGTGAAAAGAGTTCAGAAAAGAGTTCACAATTTAGTGAATCTTTGCAGATTGCTGAAGCTCTCACCAACTTGAAGAAGCATCCAGTTGTTGATATATCCAAGATGACACCAAAGAACTTGGAAGGATCTTTCAAAGAAACATTGGGCGCTGATACAGGTTTGGACGCTGACACATCCAACGCTGATAAAGGTAATCGTGGCACTGATAGGAGCAACTTGGACGCTGACAAAGTTGCAGGTAGTGTTGATGTATTCCAGCCATCAACAATTATCAGAGATGTGTCCACACAGGTTTCTTCTTCTACTTTACCAATTATTGATCCAAAAGACAAAGGTAAAGGTATTTTGATTGAAGAAGATGTTCCAAAGAAAGATGCAGCACAAATAGCATTTGATGAACAGTTGGCTGCACAACTTGTGGAAAGAGATTTGAGGAGAAGTAGAAGATCACCATTTGTTGTTTCTGAGAGTGAGGAGGAAAGTGGTGATGATAAAGAAGGTGATAGCTCAGATTCAAGCATTCAAATTATTGAAGATCCAGAAAGGCTTGAATATGGAGATGAGCTAGCAAAGGAAAGGTTGAGTGAGTTGAAGAATCAGGTTGATTGGGACCTACCAGAAATCACCAGAATGTACCACGCTTGGGAAGACCAGGTGATGGACAACCCAGGTATGAGTTTATCAGATCAAATTTGGGGGTTGGAAGTTCTTCTTAGGGTACAAGAAGACATAAAGGTGATTATGAGATTTAATGCACAAGAGGTCAAGACCTGGCTCAAAAGAGATAGAAGGCAGTTGTACTATAAGTTGCTTAGATGTCATCAGCCTAATTGGACATCAAAGAAGTTGCTGGCCTTGTCTTTTGAGGAGTTAGAGTATAGGGCACATCCTATTTGGAGGAAGGTGCAAGAACAGAATGTCTACCAGTTTCTTTCAGAAGAAAGAAAACAAGAGCTTGCAGAGGAGATGCAAATTCAAAAGGAAATAAGGATTGCTCAAAGACCAGTGAAGAAAGGAGATCCTTTTCAATTTCCTAAAGACATGGATGTGTATTTTCCAACTGAAGGTGTTATAAGGAAGCATCTCAAGCTTTCTCCCTTGGAAGCTTCAGATTTGGTAAATGTGATACCTCTAGATGACAGAAATCCAATTATCAGTTTTGATGAAGATGAGTGTGGATTTTGGAAGGTTGGACGATTTGGAAAGGAGGTACATACTTTCACTTCAGTTATTTCTATATTTGCAAGCATAGACAGGGAAGACTTGGTGCATCTATGCAGATTAATAGAGGCCAAGTATACAGCTGAAGCACCTACTTCAGCTAATGGAATAAGACTTTGGAACACATTTATGACTTTGTGTGGTCCAAAAGAAGCAGATCCTGCCATTTGGAAGGATCTTGAAGATGATCTCAGTAATCTTCATTGGAGGCTATATTCTACTTGTGGTGTATTTCATATGAGCTCTACAAAGTTTTCAGAATATTTGCTTGTGGATGCTGACTATTTCTTGTCCAAAGAAGTATTGGAGAAGATGCTAGAGACACCCTTGGAGATTGATTATACGAGTGATGTGGCCAAGGACTTGATCAGATATGTTTATCACCAACATAAGAAGTTATTGAAAGATTCCTCCTAAGCCTTTAGTTTTTATTCAGAAACTTGATCATTGGTATGGATATCAAGTTTAGGGGAGGATTGTTGGGAATAAAATATGGGTCAGATCACCAAACGCTGATAAGAAGAAAGTCAACGCTGATAGATTGATTTTGGACGCTGATAGAAGTCAACGCTGACAGCCTTGAAGATTGACACTGATAGAATATCTTTTGTTTATTTGTTTCTTTATTTATGTATGGTAAAGATAAGCACGACATTGTATTTTCTATTATTATCTTTACCTAGAATAGTTGATTTATAGCTTATTGTACAAGACTTCTTGTTCTATAAAAGAAGGTCTTTTAGGTTAAAGTCATATATCAGTTTTCATAGTATTCACAAGTTAAACCTTTCATTGTAATCAACACGATTATTCTAATACAAGTGAAAGTTTGTTTAACATCATTGTGTTTTAGATCAAGTGTTAATTCCGCATAACACTTTGTTACTTTATTCATAAGCAAAGGTTTCTCTACGTGTAGTACTTGATCTAATCTCGTATACACAAAGCTAATCGATCTAAGTTTGGGATCAACACCGTGGGCTAAGATAAGGTACCACGGGCAGATATAGCCGTTGGCTCCTTTGTCCTATAAATAGTGGACCATTCTCAGCTTTTCGCCTCACCTCTTTTGCACATTTATTTCCAGATTCAAACCCCTTCTTTAATCACTCAAATCTTTGATCATTTGTTTGATTATTACTTGTTTAAGAAGTGAATCTTGTTCTTCCATCCCTTCCTCTCCAAGTGCAAAGAGAAGAACACTATCCTAGTGAAGTGTTGAGTCCACCACCAAAGATCCATTGAAGATCTAATTTTATACACTTGTAGTTGTGTCATAGTTGTGAAGATCCAAGTACTTGTGTCTATTTGGAAGTTGTGTATGTACTAAGTATAGTTGTGTAGATTGGTCCTAGCTACGATTAGGGCTCGACTTTTAGCTTAGAGTCGGAAATTGGTTAAGCGACGTGTACGGTTTTATCCACCATAAGGAGCTTGTTGTGTAGTGAACTCTCGAGTAAGGAGTACTCGAGGAGTGGAGTAGGAACGAGGAGTGAGCTTCGTTGTCGAACCACTATAAATCCTTGGTGTTCGGTTTGATCTTTCTTTACCCTTAACTCTTTACATTCTTTATTCTTTATGCATATACATGTGTTAGTACTAGATTAGTTACACTATCATTCTTTATTCTTTGTGGATATATTTTTGTTAGTATTAGTTTAGTTACACTATCATTGCTCATATTGTGCATAAGAAGATTTCACATATTTCCTCAAGCCTATGTTTTTGAAAAAGGATTTTTGGAAACCACATTTTAACAAGTAAATATAAGAAACTATTCAACCCCCCCATTCTAGTTTCTACAGATGTTTCTAAAGTTTATTCTGTAAATTCTGAAAGTTTATGGACTTATATT
Organism: Glebionis coronaria; assembly: GCA_025667525.1. Taxonomy (NCBI): domain Eukaryota; kingdom Viridiplantae; phylum Streptophyta; class Magnoliopsida; order Asterales; family Asteraceae; genus Glebionis; species Glebionis coronaria. Next base: position 452,820,671 of record CM046880.1, read on the forward strand.
TAATAGTCGTGTGATAGGATCGAACTCGATATTACGGGATTGCACACAATACGTAAAGAGTTAATTTATTTAATAAATATATTTATTGTATTTATTAATTTGTTTAATAAATAAATATTTATGTATTTATTAAATTAAATCGAGACATAACTTTAATGATCGTTAAATAATTAAGAGTTAAGTATTAACGAGCGTTAAATAAATATATAGTAAGTAATATAATAGAAAGAAGGATGGAAGTTTCCGGAACACCCCTAAGGGGTGTTTTGGTCGGTCGGTTATGGAGGAGAAAAGGAAGGGGAAAAACTTTCATTTTATTTGTTTTTAGATACAAGTATAGGCCTATGTAAACAAACCCTCTCCTCATAATTCAAGACAACACAAAATTCTCTCCCCTCTCCTCTCTCTTTGGTCGATCGTAAGCTAAACCCACACAAGGGGTTTTGGTTGGTTTTCTTGTTTGATCAATTTACTTATTATCTAGTCCTAGCCACTCTCTAGGGTTGTTGGGTAGATTATTTACAAGCGTTGTAGCTCGGTTTACACGCGCTAGAATCATGGTTAGCTCGTTGTATTACATGTGTACAAGATCGTAATATAGTCTTACTTTAGACTATATCTTGGTGATATACGGTATAAACCCGAATTGGTGATTCGTTCTTCGTCTTGTGTATTTGCTTTAGCGTAAAGGTATGTAACCCTAATTCGATTAATTATAATTGTGTTATTATTATGATCTTGTTAAATCGCTTCCTCTATGTGTGCTTTGATCTCGTTTAGGGTTTTATATAATTGTTATGATGTTAATAAACCTTCAGTGGCATCGAGAGCCATTTTAACATGTTATAATTATCAAAAATCTAAAGTTTTTTAACTAATAATTGTTTTGATTTAAAACTACATTTTTTTAGGTTTTTTTTTTTAAATTAGGGTTTTGGCCGAATTTTTAATAAAAAAAAGAATTGTTTTGAAACCCTAAATTACATGTGGGGTAATTTTAGATTAAATTGCATGCATAATTGTTATGTCATGTGGCTACGATCCGTAGAGATTTAAATGTTAAGATTTGTGGGGAATCCATGATAACATGCATGTTTTCATGGATCGTAAAATTATATGTTTATACGATTTTATGTGCTACGTGACTATTTGATTCAATAAATCTTGAATAAGGGAAGACTTTTATATGAATATAAAAACCTAGATTTGATGATTATTGAATAAATCGTATGCATGTGGCTATTTGATTTATTTATTGCACATATAAATTGTTATTATGTGTTTATGATTTAGTTTTTTTTACTTGTTTATATTAAAATTGTTGAATTGTTGTAAACAAGGTGTTTTTTTGAAAAGAAATAATATGGATTAAATCATATTTAAATACAGATTTGTTAGAGATCTAAATTACATAAGATTACGTTGATTGGTGAATTGCAATAATAATCTAACGGCCTAATCCTTTTGACAAACTATAAAGTGGGTTTAACTCACCGCTGGTCATGTACCCGGTTAAGGAAGGAGATGTTATGGCATTAGTCGTTGACCAAATTCCCGGCTCGCCTGTGCGTCAAATTGAAATTACCTACGGTTATTAATTGAATTGTACCTTAAGGGTGATTTACCACAAATTCACATCCGAAATACAATGAATAAGGGTATTGCTTTGTGCGTAGCCGAGTTCTAGCAAAAGTACGTTGTGAATAGTTGTGGGTAAATTCTTAAATCGGTTTAACCAATACCTCAACATAATTTATGTAGGAAGTTAGTCTCGTGAAAAAGTTTACTAAATGTTTTATTAAACTTATGCTATGAAGTTGTATGCATGCTTCTCCATACATTAATTTTTACATCAGAATTTATACCCTTAAAATTTAAGTTGGATGCTCCTAATTGACGAACACTTGAAATTACTACGTCATCAAATGAGATTTTTGAATGATGTTGTGATGGAGAGAAAACTTTTATAGAATGAGAATTCGTATGATGGTTTTATGTTACTCAGATTAGACGACTTAATTAAGTTAGTCAGTGAGATCTGGAAACTTAATGCATTCAGAAGGGATGAAACATGTTTACAATGCAAAACGTTTTTTTCGCAATGTAAATCCCTTAAATCAACTAGAAATTGAAAATTGTTTGTCAATTGAATTGTTCGACAAGTCGCTATGTTGAGTACATTCATTACTAGCAAATCAACTGATGTAATGGGTCTATGTCAATATAGTTCTAGGATTCAAGGAAAATACTATGGTTTTTATACCGGGGTAATTTTATTTTCTTGGAAGTATTTGTTATTAAAAATACTAATATTTGAACTTATTTCTGTAGAAATGGCTCAACCCACCAATAACACTATAAGTTATGCGTTCAAAGCTTTCTTTGAACGTACTGAACTTACTGACCCAAACTTCAATGATTGGTACCGCTCACTAAGAATTGTCTTGAGAGAAGCGGGTACTATTGATATCTTGACTACTCCCTATCCGGAGGATCTTGCTGAAGGAGCATCTGAAGCGCAAAGGGTTGAACACGCTATTAATGTTAAGAAGCACTCGGAGGTGGCTTGCTTAATGCTAGGAAAATTTGCTCCTCCACTTCAGTAGAAGTATGAGCTTTTTTCGCCTAAGCGAATGCTTGATGAGCTCAAGGCTATGTTCTAGAAGCCGCAAGCTGTGGAGATCTACGACTTAGTAGATGCTTTGCATAACTGTAAGCAAGCTGCAGGAAAGTCTGTAAGTGCCCATTACTTGGAGATGAGGGGTTATATGGAACAACTCATTGCACTAGGACAACCCTATGATCATAATATGGCTATCAACTTGATTAATAGGTCCCTCAACAAGGACTTCAATGATTTTGTTCGAAACTATAATATGTATTGCACGGCGAAGACAGTTAATGATTTGCATGCAATGCTCATTGACTACGAAAAGGGGTTGAAAGACAAGGCATCTACTTCTCCGCCTTCTGTACTAACCATACAAAAAGGTAGAGTGAGTAAGCCAAAACCGCAAGCGAACAAGAAGAAAGGCAAAGGCAAGGGTGATAAGGGCAAACAAGTTGCAACTTATTCAAAACCTAAGCAGAACTTTGTCAAGAAGAATAGATCTCAGAAGGATGAGACTTGTCACCATTACAAGGCAAGTGTTCACTGGAAGAGGAATTACCCTCTTTACCTCGAAGAGTTGCGAGAAATAAAGAAGAAGTCTGAGCAGAGCGCTGCAGCTTTAGGTACTTTATTTATGAGTGAATTGTTCAAAATAACATACAAATTAAATTCCTGGGTATATGATACAGGATGCGGTATTAACATTTGTAATACGCTACAAGGATTTAATCTGGAAAGGAAGCTTTCCTATGGGGAACAATTTCTGGAAGTGGGCAATGGCGCACCAGCAGAAGTTGAAGCTATAGGAACATTTAATTTAGTTTTACCTTCGGGTTTAGTAATGATTTTAAGTGATCGTCATTTTACACCTAAAATTTTTAGGGGTGTTATTTCCTTTTCTTGTTTGTTGAATAATGTATTCGTACACACTATTGATTATAATGGAATTTCTATTTGGAAAGATGGTATTTTCTATTTTAATGCAATTTCTGTGAATGGTGTGTTTGAAATAGACATGTATGATAATGAATCAAAGAATAATAATAATTCTGTGTTTAGCATGAATAAGAAGAGAAAGTTTTACAAGAACTCTTTCAAAGTTTATGGACTTATATTTAATAGTCGTGTGATAGGATCGAACTCGAGATTATCGGGTTGCACACAATACGTAAAGAGTTAACTTAATTAATAAATATATTTATTGTATTTATTAATTTATTTAATAAATATATTTATGTATATATTAATTTAACCGAGCAAGTAACTATATAACTTTAACGATTGTTAATTAATTAATAGTTAAGTTATAACGAGCGTTAAATAAACATATAGTATGTAAACAAAAGGAAAGAAGGACGGAAGGTTCCGGAACACCCCATGGGGGGTGTTCGACCGTCGGTTATGGCATGGGGGGGGGGGACAAAAGTTGCCTTATATTTATTTGGGCTATAATGGATTGGAAGTCTATAAATACACCTCCTAATCCCTCATAATCAAAACAACATAAATCTTTCTCCCCTCTTTCTTTTGGTTCGATCGCAATGTATACCCAACGAAGGGTTTCAGTTGGTTTTTCTTGGTTGATCGATTGTATACGTAATCTAGTCCTAGCCTCTCTCTAGGGTTGTTGGGTAGATTAATTACAAGCGTTGTAGCTCAGTTTTCACGCGCTAGAATCACGGTTAGCTCGTTGTATTACGTGTGTACAAGATCATAATATAGTCTTACTTTAGACTATATCTTGGTATATACGGTATAAATCCGAATTGGTGATTCGTTCTTCGTCTTGTGGAATTGTTTTAGCGTAAAGGTATGTAACCCTAATTCGATTAATTATAATTGTGTTATTAATTATGATCTTGTTAAATCGCTTCAGCTATATGTGCTTTGATCTCGTTTAGGGTTTTATATAATTGTTATGATTCTAAAAAACCTTTAGTGGCATCGAGAGCCGTTTTAACGTGTTATAATTATCGAAAATCTAAAGTTTTTTAACTATAATTGTTTTGAGTTAAAACTACATGTTTTTTTTTGGTTTTCATAAAATTAAGGTTTTGTTTTTTTAATAATTAGGGTTTTGACTCCATTTTTAATAAAAAAGGAAATGTTTTGAAACCCTAAATTACATGTAGGAAAATTTTAGATTAAGTGCATGATTAATTGTTATGTCTTGTATGATTACAATCCGTAGAGATTTAATTGTAAAGATTTGTGGGGAATTCATGATTACGTACATGTTTTCATGGATCGTAAAATTATATGTTTATATGATTTTATATGCTACGTTATTATTTGATTCAATAAATCTAGAATTAGGGAAGACTTTTATATAGAGATATAAAGACCTAGATTTGATGATTATTGAATAAATCGTATGCATGTGGCTATTTGATTTATTTGTTGCACATATAAATTGTTATTATGTGTTTATGATTTTGTTTTTTTTACATGTTTATATAAGATTCTTGAATTGTTGTAAACAAGGGTTTTTTTTGAAAAAGAAATAATATGGACTAAATCATATTAAAAATAATGATTTGTTAGAGATTTTAAATTACATAAGATTACGTTGATTGGTGAATTGCAATAATAATCTAACGGCCTACTATATTTGACAAACTATAAAGTGGGTTTAACGCACCGCTGGTCATGTACCCGGTTAAGGAAGGAGGTGTTATGCCATTAGTCGCTGACCAAATTCTCAGCTCGCATGTGCGTCAAATTGAAATTACCTACAATTATCAATTGAATTATACCTTAAGGGTGATTTAACACAAATTCACATCCGAACCATAATGAATAAGGGTATTGCTTTGTGTGTAGCCGAGTTCTAGCAAAGTACGTTGTGATGAGTTGTGGGTAAATTCTTTAATTGGTTTAACCAATAGCGCAACATAATTTATGAAGAAATTTAATCTCGTGAAAAAGTTTACTAAATGTTTTATTAAACTTATGCTATGGAGATTGTATGCATGCTTCTCCATACATCGATTTTGACATCAAAATTTATACCCTTAAAATTTAAGTCGAATGCTCCTAATTGACGAACACTTGAAATTACTTCGTCATCAAATGAGATTTTTGGATGATGTTGTGATGGAGAGAAAACCGTTTTTAGAATGAGAATTCGTATGATGGTTTTATGTTACTCAGATTAGACGACTTAATTAAGTTACTCAGTGAGATCTGGAAACTTAATGCATTCAGAAGGGATGAAACATGTTTACAATGCAAAACGTTTTTTTGGCAATGTAAATCCCTTAAATATCTAGAAATTGAAAATTGTTTGTCAATTGAATTGTTCGACAAGTCGCTATGTTGAGTACATTCATTACTAGTAGATCAACTGATGTAATGGATCTATGTCAATATAGTTCTAGAATTCAAGGAAAATAACATGGTTATTAATACTAGGGTAATTTATTTTCTTGAAAGTATTTTGTTATCAAAAATACTAATATTTGAACTTATTTCTGTAGAATGACTCAACCCACCAATAACACTATAAGTTCTGCGTTCAAAGCTTTCTTTGAACGACCTGAACTTACTGGCCCAAACTTCAATGATTGGTACCGCTCGCTAAGAATTGTCTTGAGAGCAGCGGGTACTATCGATATCTTGACTACTCCCTATCTGGAGGATCTTGCTGAAGGAGCATCTCATGCGCAAAGGCTTGAACACGCTGCTAATATTAAGAAGCACTCGGAGGTGGCTTGCTTAATGCTAGGAAAAATGGCTCCTGCACTTCAACAGAAGTATGAGATATTTTCACCAAAGCGAATGCTTGATGAGCTCATGGCTATGTTCGAAAAGTCGCAAGCTGTGGAGATCTATGACTTGGTAGATGCTTTGCATAACTGCAAGCAAGATCCAAGAAAGTCTGTAAGTGCACATTATTTGGAGATGAGGGGTTATATGGAACAACTAATTGTACTAGGACAACCCTATGATCATAATATGGCTATCAACTTGATCAATAGGTCCCTTGACAAGGACTTGAATGATTTCGTTAGAAACTATAATATGCATTGCACGGGGAAGATAGTTAATGATTTCCATGCAATGCTCATTGACTATGAAAAGGGGTTAAAAGACAATGTATCTAACACTACGCCTTCTGTATTAACTATACAAAAGGGTAGAGTGAGTAAGCCAAAACAACAAGCGAATAAGAAGAATGGCAAAGGCTAGGGTAATAAGGGCAAACAAGTTGCGACTTATTCGAAACCCAAGCAGAACTTTGCCAAAAGAGTCAATATCAAAAGGATGAGACTTGTTACCATTGCAAGGCAAGTGGTCACTGGAAGAGGAATTGCCCTCTTTACCTCGAAGATTTGCGAGAAATAAAGAAGAAGTCTGAGAAGAGCGTTGCAGCTTCAGGTACTTTATTTATGATTGAATTGTTCAATTTAACATACAAATTAAATTCCTGGGTATATGATACGGGATGCGGTATTAACATTTGTAATACGCTACAGGGATTTAATCTGGAAAGGAAGCTTTCCTATGGGGAACAATATCTGCAAGTGGGAAATGACGCACAAGCAGCGGTTGAAGCTATAGGAACTTTTGATCTAGTTTTACCTTCGGGTTTAGTATTGAGATTAAATGATTGTCATTATGCACCTACAATTGTTAGGGGTGTTATTTCCTTTTCTTGTTTGTTAAATAATGGATTCGTTCACACGATTGATAATAATGGAATTTCTGTTTGGAAAAATGGTATTTTCTATTTTAATGCAATTTCTGTGAATGGTGTATTTGAAATAGACATAGATGATAATGAAACCAAGAACGACAAATCTGTATTTAAAATGAGTAAGAAGAGAAAGTTTGACAATAAATCTTCTTATCTTTGGCATTGTAGACTTGCCCATATTGGGAAGACTCGTAAACAAAAGCTTCAACGTGAAGGTCTTTTGGAAAATATCAATGATGAATCATTTGATAAATGTGAGTCTTGTATCTATGGAAAGATGACCAAGAAACCTTTTAATAGTAATATTGAAAGGGCTACTGATCTACTTGGACTTATACATACTGATGTGTGTGGACCACTTAGACATATGTCAAGGAAAGGTGCTAGCTACTTCTTAACATTTACGGATGATTATAGCCGTTACGGTTATGTTTATTTACTTAAGCATAAACATGAGTTATTTGAAACATTCAAAGTGTTTAAAGAAGAAGTAGAACTGCAATTAGGGAAGAAGATTAAAGATCTTAATTCTGATAGAGGTGGTGAATATTTAAGTCAGAGTTTATAGATTATCTAAGTGAGAATGGAATTATTTAGCATCTTACTTCTCCCTATACTCCACAACAAAATAGTGTATCTGAAAGGAGAAATCGTACATTATTGGATATGATGCGATCTATGTTTAATCTTACAACTTTACCTTTATCCTTTTGGGATTATGCTTTAGAATCTGCTGTTCGCATTTTAAATATGGTTCCCACAAAGAAGGTCGATAAGACACCATATGAACTATGGCATGGCAAGAAGCCATATTTGTCTTATTTGAAGGTCTGGGGTTGCGAGGCGTATGTGAAATGTGACTCGGGTAACAAACTCCAACAACGATATGTAAAATGTATCTTAATAGGATACCCTAAGGAAACTATGGGTTACTACTTTTATTATCCACCCGAGAACAAAGTAATTGTTGCTAGGTATGGAGACTTCCTTGAATCTGATCTTATAAATCAAGAATTCAGTGGGAGAAATTATGATCTTGAGGAGAGTCATATAGATATGTGTCTTAACACTAGCGATGTAATTCCTATAGAACCAGAAAGTCTGGCGGTTCCACCGGTGTTAGTTCCTCTGCGTAGATCCGCAAGGATTAAAAACGCAAATAGCAATATGTGTCTTAACATAGAGGATGATGATGAGTTAGGGGATCTTGGTGAACCCGTTAATTATAAATCCGCCATACTTGATCTTGAGAAGGATAAATGGATGGTTGCTATGGATGAGGAAATGAAATCCATGAAAGTAAATGATGTTTGGATTCTTGTAGAACCACCACCGAATGCTAAAGTAGTGATACATAAGTGGATATACAAGAAGAAAACCGTCATGGACGGAAAAGTACAATCCTATAAAGCTTGTTTAGTAGCCAAAGGTTTTACTCAAACTTTTGGCGTAGACTACGAGGAGACATCTTCTCCTGTAGCAGACTTAAGAGCTATTAGGATTCTCATAGTTATAGCAGCATACTATGACTATGAGATGTGGAAAATGGATGTTAAAACTACCTTCTTGAACGGTCGCTTAGATGAAGACATCTATATGCAGCATCCAAAAGGGTATGTTAATCCTGAGAATCCAGGACATGTGTGCGAACTTCAAAGGTCCATTTATGGTTTGAAGCAAGCATCACGTCAATAGAATAAAATATTTGACGAAGAAATAAAAAAGTTTGGATTTATTCAGAATCGTGATGAGCCATGTGTATATCGCAAAGCTAGTGGGAGTGATGTAGTATTCCTAGTCCTATATGCTGATGACATATTAATCATGGGAAGTAACATTCCAAGACTTAAAGCTGTTAAGGATTATCTTGGTAAATGTTTCTCTATGAAGGAGTTAGGAGAAGCTGCATACATTCTAGGAATTAAGATCTACCAGGATAGGAAAAGACGGTTAATTGGTCTATGTCAAGATGCTTATAATTGAAGAAGTATAATATGCATAATTCCAAGAAAGGTTCTCAACCTATGGAAGTTAAGCATAATCTGAGTCATGAGATGGATGCATCAACTCCTGAAGAGGAGGCATACGTGCAGAAGGTGCCTTATACTTCGGCTGTAGGATCTATAAGGTATGTTGTTAGATGCACAAGGCCTGATGTGGCGTTTGCTCAGAACTTGGTCAGTAGATACCAACAGAATCCAGGGAAGCTCCACTGGGCTGTTGTTAAACATATTCTAAAGTATTTGAGGAGTACGAAAGATATGTTTTTGGTATATAGAGGGAAACCAGACACAAAACTGAATGTTACAGGTTTCTGTGATGCGTCCTGGAAATGTGATAAAGACGATATGAAGTCTCAGACGGGTTACGTTTTTGTTATCAATGGAGGAGCAGTTGACTGGAAGAGCAAGAAACAGACAACGATTGCGATGCATGCTACTCAATCTGAGTACATAGCTGCTTCAAAACCTGCAATGGAAGCTCTTTGGATTAGGAAGTTTATTGAAGATCTTGGAGTGATGTCTTCAATTAAAGAACCTATAGATATGTATTGTGACAATTCTGCCGCAATAATATTTGCTAATGACCCTGGAGTCATGAAAGGCGCCAGACACTTTATGCGTAGACATCACTACGTCCGAGAACAAGTTGAATCTCGAGAAATCAAATTAATAAAAGTTCACACAGATGATAACGTAGCTGATCCTTTAACTAAGGCTTTGCCTAGACCAAAGGTAGTTAAGCATGCCAAGGCGATTGGGCTACAACTAGCTAGCGAACTCATGCAATAAATCTGTGATTAGTATTTGGACAAAGGATGTTATAACATTATTATATAATGAAATAAAGATTGGGTTTTGTTTATTTTTATTATTTAATAAGTGTATCCTATTTTACATGTTTTAATCCATGAATAAAAGTTATGCTAAATGTCCATTGTCGATTAATAATATGAGAATATTATTAAACTAAGACAAATCAAAATAGCGATAGAGTATACTTGAAAGTATATTGATCGATTTTGGATGATATTCGATGAATCGAATATATGACTTATCCCAACTATATGTTATTACTTTATGGATCTTTGTCATTAAATAAAACATAAATAGTTATCCTTAGACCTGAGATACCAGGAAACTGCTATGAATCTAGTGCATCTCTGTGGAATAATCTAACGCTAAACGTCACTGGTAGATATAAGGATTATTTTCGGAAGTGTTGCAAAATTTATAAGTTTTGCTCGTAGTCAATATGGGATTTATTTCCTCCAATTTCATTTTGGAGTTTAATACAGCTGGGCCCCTCGTGAGATTAGTAAGATGATTGTGTGACCACACCCAAATTTATTTTGGTAATCTTGCTGAATTTGTGAACGAGAAACATAATGGTTAATGAAAGGAATGACTGAGATCCATATCCTTATTAACGTTGTATTAGAAATAAAAGGATAATAATAACGATGCAGAATCGTTAAAAGGTTTTGTCCATGAGACCTTACTCAAGTTGTACTAGTGACATTGTTAAGTGTAACTAGACGCTAGTCAATGTAATCACGATATTCGAAATATGTCCAAGTGGGAGCTGAAAGTTTATGGACTTTTATTTAATAGTCGTGTGATAGGATCGAACTCGAGATTACGGGTTTGCACACAATACGTAAAGAGTTAATTTAATTAATAAATATATTTATTGTATTTATTAATTTATTTAATAAATATATTTATGTATTTATTAATTTAACCGAGCAATAACTATATAGCTTTAACGATCATTAATTAATTAATAGTTAAGTTATAACGATCGTTAAATAAACATATAGTATGTAAACAAAAGGAAAGAAGGACGGTATAACACCCCCACAATTGCTATGCGCAGCGGAACTACAGCATTTGGGTGCTACATAGTTATCATCACACATAAGCTATATTAAACGACTCAAAGAGACGTAAAAGTTTAAACATAAATTAAAGATTGATTAAATCATCAAAGTCTACAGTTTTCCAAATCCCAAGATGATACAAAACAGAGTTTGCGTTTAGGTCCCCACTGAATCTCAACCCAAAAGTACATTTTCGTTCACATGACATAATATAAAATATTTAAGTGCAAAAAGGGAAGAAAAACAAAGTAGACCGCCAAGCCACAACAACTTCCATCCTCGCATGCTCCGCTGCTATCAATCTTGGTTACCTGAAACACATGCTTAAAAATCGTCAACACAAAGGTTGAGCGAATCTATAGGTTTATCAAATCATAAGTTGAACATAAGTATTAAAACCAATCATGACCGTTCAATAGCATTGCCGTACTCACAATCTATTATTCAAGGATATGACAATTGTGTTTAAGCTCATGACACTAATCCGTTAACTCAATCACCCGCGTAATAATTACCGGCGTGATTCAAATGAAACCAGTGCCCCTACTAAAGGCATCAGTTGCAATTATACCTTATCTCTTATCACAAATTATCCGTCCGCAGGGGTTACCCAACGTACTAGCCCTCGTCTCGGATAGGGTCGTCAACCCCATAGTACTATCACTTTGTATAAGCGGATATTTCCCCCTTCGCAAGGGCAAGACAATAGTTAATAGTTCATGAAATTAGGGCCTTTTGCAACTAGGTACTCAACATAATTTCTAAGGCAACATTCGGTTCCAACAATCATTCATGACTTATGTTTATTTTCATTTAAATAGCATGTATCCCCCTCGCGGGTAAAAACATTTGAAATAAGTAAAGAGCGAGGCTATAGACTCACCTTAAGTAGTAGTGGTAGTATTAGTAACTACGGCGTAAACGAAATCGATCACCGACGATGAGGATGCCCCGGGAAATCAAATACAACACCTAACGAATAAACACGTAATGAATCAACACATTCAAGTACCTTCAAGTACTGTATGTACATAATTAAGAACACTCAAGGTTCATATAAACTCACGCCAAAAATCCATACAAGTGATATGTAGAATATTGATAACCTATGAATCTATGAAGTGGGTTGAAGTTTTCTAGTGAGAGAAACTAGAGAGAGAAAGTGAGAGAAACTATGTGTCTTTTATTAATATGAAAACATGAAATGTGAACAACAACCAACCCCTTTCCAAGGAGGAAAGGGGTATTTATACTTCCAAGCAACATTGGGCTTGGGCCGGTCCATGACAAGCCCATGGACCGGTTCTTACTTAACTTAATAAGTAACAATTAACTATTTGTTAACTACGAGCTATTACAACATAAATCATATTGTGGAGTGACCGATACTTCTAATATACGTTAAAACGTATTTCTAACAATCTCCCCCTAAGGGAGGTCACTCCACGTTACAAAGTTCTAAACCTAGCATACTATACTAAGTCTTCGTTCTTTAGCTCGTAGTCTTTTCTTCTTTTTCTTTTTGTTGTGAATATGTTGGTTTGATCTTTTAGGCTTTGGCTTGTGAGCATTGTTCTTTGGCCTTTCACGTACGATCTTTGCCTTTCTTGTGAATTTGCCTCCTCGTGACTTCATGTTCCACACACTTATGTCTTTTTGTTGAATTCTCGAAAGCTTCAGAGTTTGGTACAGCGGAAGACTTCATCTTGTACTTTCTTGAATTTTTGCTGAACTTTGTTACAGAAAAACATAAGCATGTGAAAATGACTTCATCAGGTACACCGCAACACCATCGTCTTTAACTGGTACACAGCAACGCCACCGTCTTCAACAGGTACACAGCAACGCCACCGTCTTTAACAGGTACACAGCAACGACACGAATAAAATGGCTTTGAACATTTTATTCTAATTCGGTAGCATTTTACCTCCGGTCGGTGAAGACCGTTGGACGATATTAGATATCGTACCCGTGACGGATAGTTTCAATTAAGTAACTTCCTGACAGGATTTCGCGGGTAAACCCGTTCTCTTTATTCGACCGTCCAAAGCTGACTGCGAACATAAAGAGTGAATCACTTGGATAGATTATCCTTGTGATTTTTGAAGCCGTCAATTCATGAAACCTGGAACAAGTGAATTTCAATTAAGATTTTCACCATCGTTGCTTTCCAGTTGTCACGAGCTCAATTCATAACGAATCTTGCACGTCACCTACCAAGTGCTGTTTGATGTTAACACTAGAAGGATTTCCACTCGTCACTGTGATCAATAAAGAGTCACTCTGAGTGTTCTGGCAAGATCATATGATAATGCGTAGAGGCCTGGAACGAGTTTAAGTTCAATTAAGAATTAAACCACTGTTTCTTTCCAGTTTTTCACAAGATTGGTTCTAAAAGAACCGCACGTGTAACCTACCATGAGCTTGTTTGATGTTGGCTCAAGCAGGATTTCCATCTTCATTGTAATACTTGCGTATTACTCGGATGTTCTGGCAATATTACAGGAATACTGCGTAGGACTCATGAAAATCTCTTACTTTTCACAGTGTGTGAGAAAGCAAGGAATAAATGGAAAGTGTCCTAATGAGACTTTTGATGATCTCTTGGCTCTAGACTCGATTGTGCGTTTTGATTTAGTGAGCGATGGCTGGAGAGGAGTGCCACCTTTTCAATACCAGTCTATTCGGAGTGAATAAACCAATAGATAACGTGTTGATCTCCGTGTGATTAAAACAAATACCTTTTGATAGATATTTGAGTTAGCTGGGAAGGGTTGTGCATTGCATCACTGGGTCCATGATGTCTTTCTTCAATACCGAGAATCATTAGCAAAAATGACCTCAATAGCATATGTATTGACCCGGTTTCTGCCTAAAGTTGTAAGGAGGGCTTCTTTCTTTACACCCTTTATCTTTACAATTCTTTTTCATTCTTCAACCCCTTCAATGCTTACCAATACGTCATCACTAGCACCTTGTTGTGATTGTTCCAGTGCTAGCTTAAGTACTTGGTCGGCATTCAGCTAGGTTCACATTCTTTCTCCATCTTTCCTAGGACTTCTAATTCTATCTAGGGAATTGTCCTTGGGAAGATTCCATCGGCTCTGATTAATCATTGGACTAAACCTATTCCTACCACCCTTTTGTCACCACATTCGTCGTGAATTAAGCGTGTTTTGGGAAGGAATTGCCACCATGAAAAATCATTGAAAATCACTTAAGGTACTTGTGATATTGAATTCAAAAGTTTTGTACCTTAGGTGTTTTGTTCATCAAAAACGCTCCCCCTTAACACGTGCTTTACACATATTAAGTTGGATAATCGTTAAGTCTTTTTCATTTTTTAGCCAAGTATCATTTAAATCTCCTTAATCCCATTTTCTCCCCTTATCCAAAATGTTAACCATTAATATTTGGGATACTGAATGGATTAACCGGTCTTTGGGTAAAAATGAAATCGATGTTTGGCCATAGAACATGTTCATGCTCCCCCTTAAGTTAATAAGGGATAGTTGTAGTGCTTTAGTATGATATATTTTGAAAGATTTAGAATCTCGTGAGAAATTCTTGAAAAATTATCATACTTTAACACTACATCAAGCCGTACAAGCACAATATTCACAAATATACATATTCACAATTGAAAACCAATATAAAGTGGACCTGAAATGTACGACCCATTAGATGGATCGTTGCAGTAGCTTGTGGTGCACTAGATATGGTCTACCACCAACGAATCTTTCCAAACTCCTCATCAATCTATGTTCACGGAGCTTTTGATCAATCTTCTTGATCACATAATTCGCCATCTGCCGATAACCCTTATGCCAGTCCTCCGTCATCTCTGGTAAAGTCCCACCTGAATTAAGATGCTCTAACTTTCCTCTGACTTGTAAAAGAGTTCCATCACTATACTTATAAAGCTCACCCACCCTCATAAACTTCATTAACCCTCGACTGTTCAAGTAGAAAATGCCGCAATTCGGGACAGAAATGCCGGTATAGGGACATCTATCTACATGTTGAGGTAACACTTGATTCACTGGACGGGTTAGGTTAAGCTTCCTTTGATAGCTTTCGACTCCCAACTGAAGATCTTCAACTCGTTTCTTGATAACAACGCTTCGTGTGAACATACGAAGTGCTGTATTCAAGGCAATGATGTCTTCACGAGGAATATGTGTGAGTTGATCCCGGGTCATCATAAGCAACATATCTTCGATATCCTCAAGGCGAATGATAGAGAAGTCTCCCTGCTGGATTTTGTATTCTCTGTCATCCTCCCTTTTCAGACGAATCTCCGTCACATGATAATAGCCATTCTTGGCTTCGGTTTTCAGCCCTAAAATGCTAGAGATGCGAATATCGGATCTAACATTGCTTCCTGAATTGGCTAAGCAGCAACCCCTGTACGCCCTTCGAACTCGTTCGTCCCAGTGTGATGCACCTATGACAGCATACATATCATAATTACGATTTACCTTTGGGACCCAGAGTCGGTTTACCTTTTCCTCAATAAAGGGTATTGTCCCCCAGTTGGCAGCTTTCAGCAAGGTCAGGGAGGTTGCGTACTTTGATGAACCCTTGAGGAGATAATCAAGATCATTGGTGACGAAGAAGTCAAGAGCAATCTGATTATCTTGAGAAGGATCAAGTGGAGGTGGAGCTCTTTCTGATTCATGAAGACCTAGCCATTGAACGGTATTCAGAGCTTTCAGGATCTCATCGGCATAATACTCGAACTCCATTCGGGTTAACCGGGTTTTGCGCGCGAATTCTCTTATCCTTCAGCGCTCTCTTCACCAAAGATGGAGTAACCGAAGTCTTATACTCATGAGCAAGAAATGCACATAAGTCAATCGGACTGCGGATCCGGAGATACAAAACATCTTTGTCAGCGTCTGTGATCGGATCATATTGCGCCGCTGCCGTGGTCCAAGCCTGTGGCGGTGCAGTCTCGTCAATCTCCAACGTGTCTGCCTAGTCCCGTGTGCTTGATTCAGGAACAGTAGATTGAGGTTCTTGTTGTAGAGGAGTGGAAACATGAACATCTGCTGGTTCTGATTCAGGCATCTCGGCAGTGTCATGGACGGGTGAGTGTTGTGCAGCTTCAGGTTCAGTTACCGATTCTGCAATCATAGGAGCAACAATAATAGAACTAACAGGGTTAGTGGTAACAGGTATAGATACAGCAATAGATGTACCAGGAATCGATGACGCTGCAGTAGCATTCACATCGTGGCGCCACTTGGATCGTCTTGATTCCGTTGAGGTAGATTGTTCCTTTGCCACTGCATCTTTCTTAGACTTGGTTCCAGACTTAGCAGGTTTCTTTGAGCTGGCAACCTTATCCCCCTTTTCAGGCTGTTTACCCCCATCATCATCCTCATCCCTATCCTCGTTGCTCCCTTTAGCACTCTCCTCATTTCCATCACCACCATCATTACCATCATTATCATCATCATCCTCATCATCATCATCATCCTCATCATCATCACCACCATCATCATCTTCTCCTTCTTCTTCTTCTCCTTCTTCTTCTTCTTCTTCCTCTTCTTCTTCACCAGTACCCTCTTCTTCTTCACTTTCTTCCCTTTCTTCCTCAGGCAGAATGTGATAGGGTACCACACTTCCAAACATCTTGAACAACTTATCATCCTCCATGATAGCGTCATTCAGGGATTTATAGAGTGTCCGTTGAATCTTAGATTTATCAAACGATCCAAGTTCCCTCATACGAGCTTTGAGGATATTCTTTAGCTCAAAATCCGTCAAGTCATAGGCAATTTTGTAGGCGGATTTAGAAGGGTTAGATGACTTGATCATCAAGTTATCAGCAGCGAGTGTCTTCAACTCATCACGCAGTTTTGGCATAAGGGATTCAACGGATTCTTTCACTCTCTGCTCAATAGAGGCTTCAAGAGTTTTTTTCTGCTCTTTATAGTTATCCTTAATAGCTCGGAGTCTCGTAATTCGTGCTTCATACCTATCAGCTTCAGCCTTTTTGACCCGAGCAAGTTCTTCTGCATGAGCTTTACGTGTAAATTCCATATCTGCAGCGAACTTAGCAAGCATCTCTTCTTGGGCTTTCTTAGATGCTTCTTCACTTTGCACTCTTCGAAGTAGCTCTTGGCGAAGATTATCCATCTCTCTTTTTTGATTATCCGTGTGTTTGTCCAACATCTCTGCCATGACGAATGCAGCCATTGAAGATGTTCCAGAGCTACTTTGGGAAGGTTGAAGAGGCTCGGTTGTTACTACGGTACTAAGGATGGGAGTTATCGGTGGAGGAAGAAATGGTGTTGAAACCGGTCGGGTTGGTAAGGGTTGTATTGGTGGAGGTTGAGTTACTAAGGGTTGAGTAGGTACCATGATTGTAGGAGCACCGGACTCCTTTTCAACACTTGCTGAAACGGGGGGGGGGGGGGGGGGGGTGGATGTCTCCTTCGAAGTAGAATACTTTTTAGGTGATCCAAACTCAAAAACATCCTCTGGCTCCTCGTACTCTTCTTCAATATTTACCCGTGCACCCGAACCACTACCTCCCGTGTCTTTCCTACTCCTTTCCATAGCTATCTTCATCGCTTTTCTCTCAGCCTTGTTAAGAGTGGGATCATCAACATCTTCTTCATCGTGGAGAACTAACTCATCAGCCGTACCCTTTCCCTTCTTAACTGCAGTCTTCTTCTTTTTGGCTTTGGGTTCAGGTAAAGCTGTTTGCTTCCGTTTACCTTTGCTCTTAACCGTGGTAGATGAGTCTTCACCCGCTTGAATGCTTGCTCGTTGATTCTCAATTTCTTGTAGCAAGTTCTTGTAATCATCAGATGCGAGAATCTCATCAGTCAGCAGATGACTGGGAATGGGACCAGGAATAACTATATTCGAATGCGTCTCCTGCCTTAAGTCTACCAAATCATCATCATCCATCGTGTGGTGACGACTACCTGCACGCTTTGCAATGGAAGCATCGTTCTCCATAAAGTAATGTATAATTAGCTTAATGAACCTAGGGTACTGGTAACTTTTAACCTTACCCTTCGTGTTAGTGAAGAGTTGAAAAGTAAACTCTTCCCACAGCAATGATGCATAGTCAATACCCATACCTTTGAACATACCATAAAACATCTTGATGATTGGTGGACGAACAACATCAAACCCAGTTGTTTTGGGTGTGAAACATCGGCTTAGAATCCCAAAAATAGCTTTCCATGGTTGACCAACTTTGGCAGTAGTAAACTCAGACACGGTTCGTATGTCAAGACATCCAATGGCAGTGAACATTTCCATGATCTGGTCCTTAGTCGGGTTGGCTGAGTATGATAGGCCTTTGAGTGTCGGCCGAAATCCAAAGATCTTCCTGAAGTCTGACACAGTAAGCGTCTGCTGCTTGTTGTCCAAGGAAAATGTGATTTTGTTCGACGTCCTCTCTTTGGTAGCCCAGAACTCGTAAAGGTAGTCATAGGGCACTGAAGCACTTCTCCTTAGCGCATGCTTTAGATGAGATTTATCAAGTATGGCTGTACCTACCTTAAATCCATTATGGGTAGAATGAGATACCTCCTTCAAACGGAAGTTGTTTGGAAGAAACTTTAGAGTCTTGGCTTCGACAATGGCGGTGGCTCTGGCGTCTTGTATTTGTTGTACTGTTGGGTTAGTCATCGTTTCTGCTTAAGATAAAACACAATGGTTGATACATACAAAAAATGAATATCATTATGATTGTATTCCTAAGCATTAAACATATGACCTAATCCCTTAAGCTTGCAAGAATCACTCAAACATCCTTCATTCAGAATAAGCATTTAATTGAGCATAAACCACTATCCGGAATAAACATGACATGGTAAACATACTATGCGGAATAATTTTCCTATGCGGAATGCCATGCCTACCCGGAATAATTGTCCTATACGGAATAAACAGCCTATGCGGAATAAACATTCTATTCGGAAAGATCTGTCTATGCGGAATAAAGTTCTATTCGGAAAGATTGGTCTTATACGGAATAAATTTCTATTCGGAAAGATCAGGCTATGCGGAAAAATTTCTTTATTCGGAAAGATCTGTCTATGCGGAACAAAATTCTTTATTCGGAAAGTTAGGCCTATGCGGAATAAAGATCCTATTCGGAAAGATTTCTCTTATGCGGAATAAAATTCTTATTCGGAAAGATTTGGTCTATGCGGAATATTCATTCTATTCGGAAAAAATGCTCCTATGCGGAATGTTCATTCTATTCGGAAAAAATGCTCCTATGCGGAATGTTCATTCTATTCGGAAAAAATTCCTTATTCGGAAAGATCATTCTACTCGGAAAGTTCAAACAGTTACGATTTTTCTAATTAGGCACTTATTCGTTTGATTCAAGTGTTCTAAGGGCCATATTAGTTCAATTCGAGCTATTCCAAATCAATCCCAGGCAAAACCCCCAATTAATTAAACCCTAATTAAGCAGTAACTTAGTTCGAGTGATTTAAAAGGAGTTAATTAACTTGAATTGCAAGAATGATTAAACCGATTAGATACCTTTTTGAAGATCTTGAAGTTTGATTCACAGAAAATAGGAGATTTCGTTTGTGTTTGTTTGTGTGATTGTTTCAATGGCGGGCAAAGGAGAAAAAACAAGCAGACAGGGAATGAAAAGAAGAAACGGGGGTGGGTGAGATTTGACTAGGTCAAATTTTCACAAGTTTGACATATTGTCAAATTTACCCCCTCAACTTTTCTTCTTTCTTCAATCACAATTCTTTTGTTTTTCCAAGTTTTAATTCTTGTCATTTTGACCCTATCTTATGTTAAATTCCCGAGCCTTAGTGATTAACCTATCTTAACACAAGCACAAATCTATTCATGACAAACTTATAAGCAACAACAAGACAAATGCCAAAGCAAACCAACCATTAACCATTGAGTTTTTGGAAGATCTTTTTGATGTGAAAGATGATGTAACATTTTCTCCCCCTTAAACGATGACCCGTTTTCTATTTAAAGAGCTGTAGTCATTGTTTAACGAGGCACATGATGATGAAAAACATTTTCCAATTGATGTTTTGAAAAGATCGATTCGTGGTGGCAATAAGATTTCTCTTATTTAGACAAAATAATGCACTGAGACGTACACTAACTCGTGTTAGACCAAGTTGTAAAGTAAACTTGATCCCTTTGCATGATTTGGCTTGTAAATCATGCCCGAGAAACTTAATTCCCGTTGTGAGCCAACGTTCTCCAAGGAAATACGTGACTTTAATATGAAAACCGGGTTGCAGTCAGAAATAACTACAAGCCATAATGGGCATGTTTTAAAAATGTACAACTTTTATACGGACTCTATTTATGACACCGTGTCAATATTAATCGATATTTCTAAGGCCGTAAATATTACCGTACTAAAAGACATGCCCGTTTTAATAACGAAAAATATTTTTGGATTTTCTTGATTTTATAATTTTTATGGTTTTTTGTAGATTTTATATTTTTTATGATTTTTGTTGGTTTTATATTTTTGTATTTTTCTTTTGTGGTTTATATATTTACGATAATATACATGATCACGAACAAAGGATACTCTGAATAGTTTACCACGACTATTCAGCTGTTTCTTCTGCAAACTCTTTGAGAGTCACTGGAGTGAATGATTTCATGCCAAGCTTATCGATCAAAAACTCGATTCGTCCTCGATCTAAGGCTTTGGTGAACATATCCGCCAGCTGGTACTCAGTAGTGACAAAATACAGCTCGATCACTCCGTTCTCCACCTGCTCTTTAATGAAATGGTAGCGAATGTCTATGTGCTTGGCCCGGGAGTGTTGAACATAGTTGCAGCAAAGGGCAATGGCGCTCTTGTTATCACAATACATCGGGATTTTGTTAAATCCCAAACCGTAGTCAGTTAATTTTGATCTCATCCAAAGGACTTGAGCACAACAACCGGACATGGCGATGTATTCAGCCTCCGTGCTAGAAATTGCAGCGCTTTTCTGCCTTTTTGAAGACCAACTGATCAATCTATCTCCAAGGAGTTGCACAGATCCAGAAGTGCTACGCCTCGTGTCTTGACATCCAGCATGATCGGCATCTGCGTATGATATTAAATCAATAGAGGAATCTTTCGGATACCATAGACCACGATGAAGTGTTCCTTTTAGATACCGAAAGATCCTTTTCACAACATGTAGGTGCTTTTCGGTAGGCCGAGCCTGATACCGGGCACACATGCATACAGCAAATTGCAAATCAGGCCTGCTAGCAGTCAGATAGAGAAGGGTGCCGATCATTCCACGGTAAAGTTTTGGATCGACAATAGTCCCATTCCTATCTTCATCTAACTTGGATTTCTCCACCATTGGAGTGTCCACGGGGTCACAATTATCAAAGTTATATTTCTTTAAAGATTCTAGAGCATATTTGGATTGATTAATAAAGATTCTTTAAAGTCTATACCCAAGGCTTGTTTATATCCTCTAGCAACCAATCTAGCCTTATTCTTTAATACTGCACCTATCTCATCAAGTTTAACCTTATAAACCCACAACAAAGTAAGGATGTTGGCCTTGTCAGGGAGAGGAACTAATTCCCATACTTCAAGTCTTTGAAATTCATTTAGTTCCTCTTGCATAGCTTCAATCCAAGATGATTGAGTCATAGCATGTTGCCAGTTTTTAGGTTCAACTTCGGAGAGAAATGCATCAAAGTAGCAATAGAGTGCACTCTCTTGTAATTGATGGCGTGTAGAGACTGGTCGATCTAGATTTCCAATAACATTCCTAATAGGGTGATCTTTTGTCCATTTGGTGCTATGTTTTTCAATCCTAGGTGGTCTGGAGTGAACAATAGAAGGAGCTTCTTCTGAGGTAGACGCGGCTGAAGGGTTTTCAGGTATCGCTACACCAAAGAAAGGAAGCTCTTGCAGGTGAGCATATTCCAAGTCGTGATCAATAGAATCCTCTTCCACATCATTAGGCACAAGTAGGGGTGATGATTCAGGTGTAGTTTGAGAATCACTTGGTGAAGGTGCATCCGGTTCAATGTGAATTGATGATGCATTAGATAAAGCTTCATTTGCAGGAGCAATAACTTCAGGGATTGGAGCTATCACTACAGGTGCTGGAACTTCATCATTTGTGGGATCAAAGAATTCATCAAACAACGGTTGAAACAGTTTATCCCACCCGGGCCTTGTTGGTGGTAAAAATGATGTAGAAGTAGGATTATTGGGAACTAATCCGGAACTAATAGGACCGGTTCCCATCTCATGAAGCACGGGTTCAGAGCTGTGTTGCTCAGAAGCCATCGGTGTCAGCTCATCGAAATCTGCGTCCATAGTTTCTACAATCTTGCCAAGACGACGGTTGTAAATTCAGTATGCTTTCTTGGACGGTGAGTAACCAATGAAAATACCTATATCGGCTTTCGGTTGAAGCTTGCCCAAGTTCTCACTATTAATGTTTGGATAACAAAGAGCACCAAACACATGAAAAAATGAAACATCGGGTTTGTGGTCATATAGAAGCTCATAAGGTGTTTTTCCATGGCGTTTCCGAATGATAGAACGGTTTTGGGTGAAACATGCAGTAGATATAGCTTCTGCCCACAAGAACAATGGAGCGTTCACATAAATAAGCATAGTCCTAGCAGCTTCCATAAGCGTACGATTCCGTCTTTCAACGACACCGTTTTGTTGTGGAGTACGTGCAGCGGATGTTTCATGTGAAATACCAACTCCTTCATAGTAATCACGAAGAGTCTGGTTTACGAACTCTGTTCCATTGTCTGTACGAATACGACAGACAGTAGTATTCAAACGTACCTGAATAAATTTCAGAAAAGTGATGATAGCCTTCGGTGCTTCATCCTTTGTACGTAGAAATCTAACCCATGTAAACCTGGAGAAATCATCCACAATAACCAGAATGAATTTCTTACCGCTCACACTTTCAGTTCTCATTGGCCCACAAAGATCCATATGCAAAAGATGAAGTTTTTCTTGATTGGTGTCTTCAGCTTTGGGCTTGTAAGATTTCTTGGTACTTTTCCCCCTTGAACACGCGGAACATAAATGGTCCTTGTGAAATTTAAGCTTTGGAAGACCACAAACTAATTCGTTTTTTAGCCAGATGATTAATAGCATCAAAGTTGAGATGAGATAATCTGCGATGCCATAACCAAGACTTGGTCTTAGATGCTTTAGAGAGAAGACATACTGGAGAGGCGGCCATCATGTCTTGTAGGGACAACGTATAAAGATTTGCACCACGAGAACCCTTCAACAAATCTTTTCCTTCCAAGTTGCGGATGAAACATGTATGTTGTCGAAAAGCAACCTCTAGGTTGGAATCACAAAATTGTCCTACTGAAAATAAGTTATGACCAAGACCTTCTACATAGTATACCCTTGAAATCGTAACGTTTACAATCTGATATTCACCATACCCCATTATCTTTGCTATATGATCATTCCCGAATTTAACCGTACCAAGAAACTTGCTGACGAAATTTCGGAGCATCGAGCGATCTCCGGTCATATGCTTTGAACAACCGGAGTCCAAATACCAGAGGATGATTTGGACCACCTGAAAATATCACCACACGAGGACAATGTAGAGGTATCGGAATCTGAGTGTTCCTTGTTATTAGCAGGTACAGATTTAATAATCTTAGATTTGCTAACTCTAGGTTTCTTAGATTTCCTAGCCTTCTTCTTCCTAGTTGGTGGTGTAGATTCTAGTTGGCTTAAATCCTGTGGTATTTCTTCACTGATAGGCACTATAGTGGGAGCTGACCTAATTAAAGGGCGCTATTTCCATACTTGAGTGCGAGTGTGCCTAACTAAAGGACGCTCATACCTAACCTCAATGGATGCATTCCTAGTTAAAGGGCACATTTTTCCATCTAATGTAAAGGTCATACCAGTGGGACGCCATTGCCAGCCAACTTGGGCACGAGTTCTACCCGTTGGCTTCCATTCAAGACCATTCCTAATGGCATTCATTTCATTCACATGATCAATAAGACACAAATCATGACGTTGGGAAAACATACATTCATTACAATTCCAACATTTTAAATCAGAATTCACAAATGGTTTAGGCTTCTGCACAGGCGCAGAGCTTTTAGTCTTAACATGATTCTTCTTATTTAAAATTGAACTAACATTCCTATGGTGATCTTCTACTTTCTTCCTTTTGGCACTACTAGTGGAGGGCTTGATCTTATCTTTCTTGTGTGGCGATCCTTTAGCCATAGTAGTCTCTTTTAATCCTGTAGAAGGCAAAGTGGGAATATTAGCAACAGATTTTAAAGGTGCCTTACTTGATTGTGCCAATGACGGTTTTGCTCCTGGAGTCTTACTGAATGGAGTTACAGCAATGGGCCTATTAGTAAGTAGTGCATAGCCTGGTTTACCTATGTATTGCAAATATGCTAAGCAATATTGAACTCGCTTAATATATTCATGAGCCGAATAATAGTAGCTACTTGAGGGATCTAAGGCATAAAGATCGTCTAAAATATCCCTAACAAGATCTACATGCTTAATGGCATTCCTCATATAATCATCGTAGGTAACCGGGTTTCTCTTATGAAGCGGGTTCTTATAAAGCACTACTGACTTGGTTGTTGGAGCACTAGTGGACGGTGCAGAGTCGGTAGCTAAGTTATCAACAACTTCTTGTCGGGTGAGAAGAAGTGTCTCCTTTAACTTGGCCAAAACCATATTTTTGTCAATGAGCAGGATGTTCAAGTCAGAGATTTCCTCGCACTTTTGGTTCAGTTGTTCAACATAAGATTGTTGCTGTGCCGCATTAAAAGCGAAGCGTTCTTCTAGTGAACCATAAAGAGCGGATAGTCCCTGTCTTGTCCGATCCATCTCCCCTAGAACAGACAAAAGTCTAATTTCTAAGACCTGGTTTTTAGACTCTGCAGCCTCTAGTTCCAATTTTAGTGTTTCATTTGATGACACATCTCTCTTCAATCTCATAATCTCTTCCTCTAATTCCTTAACAATTGCAATCATCTTGTCACTCGTCTCAACACCGTTTTCACAACCATTTGATATCAAAAGATCCTCATTTTGAGTTTGTTGTTTTAATTCTAAAGATATACAATGTTGTTCTAGTTGATTAAAGCGTTTTGAAAGTAAATTGTAAGAATCTTGTAGCTTTAAAAACTCAGCGTTAGATTCGTGACAAGAATGATTATCTACCTCATTTACAGTATCGGCAACATTTACAGAGAGATCACAAACATCATCACATATATTCACAGCATCACAATTAATCATAGCGGATGTAAGCTCATTCGAATAATTAACATTTACAGTAGTAAGCACATCACACGAGATTACTTCGGACAAGAATCGGTCATATTCGGATAAAATCTTTTCTTTTTCAATTAGTTGTAGTTCGTAAGCGGTGTCCATTTCATAAAACACTTTTTGAACTTCTCCAATTTCAAACTCAAGATTTTCCTTAAGAGATGCAAAACTTCCTTTTAGACTTTCGACAAACGGATTGATCTCAGTTTTAAACACCTCGTTCATGTGTTCGAAAGCCCATTCTCCGGCGTTTAGGCCATTTGAAGTCGTACATTCCAAAATGACCTTGTCAAAATTAGTAAAGTATTGATTAATCTCTTGCAAGTTTAACCATACAGTGCTAACAGGTGGAAGATCCTTTGGAATTTCCTTAGGACCTTCCATATTGACAAGTGTAGGAAATGTACTAGGGTTTTCTTGATCTAACATGTAGGTTGGTGCTGTGATGAGATCTTTGTCCATATAGAAGCGAATTCTAAAATCCGTTTTTGCAAGCTCCTTATTCATTTTAAAATAATCACACTCGGGATATTTTGCAGAATTGTATGACCGATCCTCATCAACTAGATCCTTACTTGTTCGATCATCAAAAATAACAATCGGGTCTAAGACCAATCCTAATTGGGTTGCATTATAAAGTCTTGGACTATGTCTTAAAGCTTGTTTTGCATACCTTGGGTTAGGGGAAGGCCTTTTTGACGTGATAAGTTAAATTCTCTAAACGAAGCATCAAATAAGTGCACTAGTTGAGAAGCAGCGTATTGTCTTAAAAGCAAATAATCTAGACTTCTAATCTTATTAGCAGCATTAATCTCCATTTCATTCTTCTTAGACTCGAGTAATTCAAAATCCGTTTGAAGTTTTTGAAAATTAGTGACCACTAACTCTTTTTCTTTAAGTTCATTAGAAAGATTTGTTCTTAAGTTTTCAATTTCTTGCAAGTGACCCATTTGTTTGTTTCGAAAGTGATCATATTCGGGATTAGTTAGAACACTAGACGAAGGCACTAATTCCAAAGTTTGAACTTTCTCGTTGCTTAAGGTAAGCTCATCA
The DNA here is from genome assembly GCA_025667525.1 of Glebionis coronaria. Taxonomy (NCBI): domain Eukaryota; kingdom Viridiplantae; phylum Streptophyta; class Magnoliopsida; order Asterales; family Asteraceae; genus Glebionis; species Glebionis coronaria. The sequence goes on from CM046880.1 coordinate 452,847,228, forward strand.
GACAAATTCTTATTCTTAGCTAGGGTTTCTAAAAGTGCAGCATTCATTTGGCTAAGTAATGTAGCAGGAACCATGACCAAATCTTGTTGAACAGGAGTATGCGTATTCAAAATGGCTCCTGGTTGTGATTCACTCAAAGTCTGGGGACTCACATTGATATTACTATCATTGATTGTCTCCTCATTTGAAAGACTCACCACCGAAGACTCATTCGAATCAGCACTCTCTTGCACAACTTGAGGTGGTTGAATACTAACATCAGTGGTATTATCAGTGGTATTAATAAGTACCTCAGATCTCTTTTCTGGCCCTAAGCTGGAGATAGTTGCCATGAGAGCAGCCTTTGCAGATTGAAATTCATCACAGTCTGAGTCATACGCATCGAGATCATCTGCTTGGTATGCTGCATTCTATGTGGTGACAGTGTCTTGTTCAGCAATCCCTGGATCAGCAAGAAATGCAAGCTCCTCTTCATCAAGTTCCCTTCCTTGTGCCTGAGCATTCACCAGATAGATCTTCTCTGCAAACCATTGTCCATCCCTTCTCCTCTTTGGTTTCTTGCAATCCCTGGACATGTGTCCTTCTTCCTTGCAGTTGTAGCATGTAATCATTCTCAACTTGCCTGTGGAATTAGCCCGTGGAGGATTGTTGACCATTAGAGCAGGATTGACCGTGCGAGCATTGGTGGTTGATGTAGTAGGTCTCCCCTGATATGGTTGAATAGGTTGAACCATTACCCTGCCATTCTCAATAGTAGCTTGTTGACGAGAATTGGATGAATTCCTCAACTGATTGTTGGTTGGAGCTGATCCTCTGTATCCTCGTTTGCTTAAAGTCCTTATGAGATAAGCAGACATAGTGGTTAACACTTCAACTGGGTCAGCTCCTTGTTTGAATACAGGAATGGGGACTTCCTCATCATCACAATACATTGCTTGGTCTTGATGAGCTGCATAATCGCTAGAAGGAATACTCATTTGATCAGGGTAGCTTGTTGGATATGCTGCATTCTCTTGATAAGAAGAATATGAAGGCTGAGCATAAGGTGCAATGTTTGCTGGGTGAAGTTGTGAAGCATACTGTGGTGAAGGTGCATTAAACCGATATTGTTGCTGATGTGAGGTGGGTGGTTGCGGTAGAATCGAGTATTGGGGGAAGGTTGGTGTCATGTAAGGTGATGGATGATAGGCTTGATGTCCCAAGATATAAGGTGTGTTGTTGTGTGACAAGCTTGGTTGATTCACCATCAAAGCTAAGGAATCAGGGTACATACCTCGAGGAGAACGGTGCATGATCACATGTTTCTCATGCTGCTGAAGAAAAGCATAGATTTGATCTAAATTGCACTTATGCAAATCCTGGGTTAACTTAACATCGGTAATATACTCACCCCATTCAGCTTGAGGTAAAGTATTCAAAAACTTGGTGTTAACCTGGAATGGAGCAATCACGAGATTGTATACATTTAGATCATTCATTAGAGTAGTAAATCTGAAGTAGTAGTCGTGTAGCGTTTCCCCTGGGCTGTACGTGAATCTATCAAACAGATCATACAACTGACATTCCCTTTCCTGTTTGGTAAGAGACGTACCTTGTAGCAACACCTTTAGACGTTCCCATAAATCCTTGGCAACCGTATATTGACTTACCATGCGATAAATATCATGCGGAAGAGCTTGGAGAAGAGTCTGTAGAGCCTTTTCATCAGCATCAGCAATGAGTTGTTGTGCCGGTGTGAGTTCTTCATATTCTCTTGGTCGAGACACGTTATTTGCCACAATGGTACCATAGTCGAGTGGACCATTCAAAATCGATTTGACCATAAGCCTTCCGTATGTTGGTTTACCCTTCAGGTATTGCATCATGCGCCCCTGCCATGCCTCAAACACCTCTTTAATAAGCATCGGTGGACGACTATCAGTTCCCGTTATGATTGAGATATCCGTAAGAGATGTCATCTGAGGCATTAATGAACTCGGATTCATTGTGATCACTTAAAAGACTCAGAGATTATCGGTTGATCGAGCAGTGAAGAAAGGTTGAGAATTTGTGTTGTGTTGTTAAAATCAAGATTAAATCCACTAAAGATCGTCGAAAAAACTCAAATACTCCTTGAACTTGCTTATACGGAATAACCCTAACTCGGAATAAATCCTATTCGGAATAATCCCTATTCGGAATAACCCTATGCTGAAAAACCCTTATCCGGAATAATCCCTAAACAGAAAAAACCCTTATGCGGAATAACCCTATACTGAATAAACCCTATTCGGAATGTTCTGCTATTCGGAATATTTCTTCAGTTCGGAATGTTGTCTATTCGGAATGATCGGCTATTCGGAAAGATCTTTGCTATTCGGAAAGAATTGCCTATTCGGAAAATCTTTGCTATTCGGAAAGAATTGGCTATTCGGAAAAAATTGGCTATTCGGAAAATCTTTGCTATTCGGAAAGAATTGGCTATTCAGAAAAACTTGCTATTCGGAAAGAAGTGGCTATTCGGAATGTCTATTTGGAAAAACTTGCTATTCGGAAAGAAGTGGCTATTCGGAATGTCTATTCGGAAAAATCCTTTATGCTGAATACTTAATATTCCGAATAGAACGTCTATTCGGAATAATCTGGGAATATCAATTCGAGACTCAGACAGCGCTTTTAAATCCGATTTTTTGATCAAAACCACAAAAAGTTTTATTATTTTTACCAAAATAAGCTAAACCCAATCCTTATCAATTAATCCCAATAACAAAAACACCAAAAACAACAAGATTCAAGATTGATTTTTTCTAAAGATCACTAATTGATTCAAAAACTAAAAAATCAACACAATCCTTACCTTAAATCACCCCATAGCTCTGATACCAAATGTAGAATATTGATAACCTATGAATCTATGAAGTGGGTTGAAGTTTTCTAGTGAGAGAAACTAGAGAGAGAAAGTGAGAGAAACTATGTGTCTTTTATTAATATGAAAACATGAAATGTGAACAACAACCAACCCTTTTCCAAGGAGGAAAGGGGTATTTATACTTCCAAGCAACATTGGGCTTGGGCCGGTCCATGACAAGCCCATGGACCGGTTCTTACTTAACTTAATAAGTAACAATTAACTATTTGTTAACTACGAGCTATTACAATATAAATCATATTGTGGAGTGACCGATACTTCTAATATACGTTAAAACATATTTCTAACATGATATTTACTAGACACGAGCCATTTTTATACTTCATTAAAACTATTACTCATTTTACAATTCTGCCGGTACATACCGAATGTACGGGCTGTTTTACTCCACTTAGACCACTCCTAAAAATCTGAGAAAATTTGTAAAAATCACTTAAAATCTGTAGAAACCCCATACCAAATTTCATAAAAAGTTTTCACTTCTAAGACCTTCTGCCCGACACATCTTTGAAGTACAAAATTCGGACAGTTTTGCACACTCGACTTGTAAGATCATTTTGACCATCTTAACCAATACCATTTGCAAATCCGACTCTTGATTATGAAAATAGACTCAAAATTCTAATTTTAGGGCCTGAGAACAGCCCTTGACCATTTTTGAAACTTAACTTATAGTCCCCGAGATTTGACCCAATATCGACAACAATTTTGTATTGTGTCGATACGCATCTCCCGGTACACGAATTTTAAAAATAGCATAACTTCCTCCTCGTTTTGAGTTAGAAGCTCTACCTTATACCAAATAGAAGCTAAGACAAAGCTCTACAACAATATCTCATCATCTAGACCTGGACTTAGACTTAAACCCACGAAAATTAGCCCTAAAGTTTCTGACCTAAAATGGACCTTACAAAACCATATCAAATCATCCTTTTGACCCATTTCATCAACTCCTATACTCCTAACATCACCTAATAAGCATCCTAATCAAATCACAATACCCTAAATCACTTGTATGTTCAATCTTCATCAAAACCCATTTCATAAATAAACCATACGACATAATTAAATTAATTAAAAATGAAGTAAACAAAGATATAAACACATACCAAATTCAAGATAGATCAAAACCCAAGAAAACAAACACCCCACCTTTGGCCGTGGGTTTTGGGATCAAGAACACCAACCAAATCTTTTCCAAAAGCTTCCATATTTCAAACCCATGTTCCTAAACATATTTAAACACAATCCCACGAATTTAATTAGATCAAAACATAATATTTTTCAAAATCTATCAAAAATTAAATCTTGAAAAAATGTTGTTGCATGTTGGATTTTTGTGGTGGGATTTACTTACAATGATGTTTTAAGGATGGGTCATTGCTTAGCTTTTCCAAAAATCAAATTTTGGTGGTGGATTTGATGGTGGTGGTGTTGGCCGTAGGTTTGAGAGAAGAAAAAGGGGGAGAGAAATTTTTTCAAGTGTAAAAATGAGTGTGTGTGTTTATGTTTGGTTTATGTATAGTGGTGGAGGGGTTGAAAGTGTAATATTGGTTTTCTTTTGGCCTTACTAGTAAAACTAGTTATAAAGAGCGGGATTATGACTAGTAGTCGGTTTTAAAAATTTACGGGAGTCGGGTTTCGTCCCGACTACCTCAAAATACCTTTAAATGGTTCAAACGCACACAAAACGATTATACATATGGTTCCGACTCGACTTAACACGTAATAAAAATAAAAATCTCGAAAAACTTAAATATCGATCAATCGATAATAAAATGTAAGTTTTGGGCATTCGTCGATATCGTAGTCGTTATCGGTTCTTCTTAAATCGTCAAACGTTAAATTACGACCGTAAACGTTGGTTTCAACTTAAACCGTCAAATAAATCCACGATAAAAATTCTTAAAAATTTCAAAAATATACGTAAAATAGGATTAATAAATGACGTTGGGCTCGGGATATCACATCCACAAGTGAGTCACAACTTAAGAGAGATGCTCATACTGAACAACTCTTGAGACAGTAACTTAGCATCATACGACACTTTCACTGGTATTACATCCTTCCCTCCTTAAGGGAGCGACGTCCCGGCGCTCTCCGGTTCTTATACTCGCATTTCGTACTACTAGAAAGATGGGGTTACTTCTTACTATAGAGGTATTCACGTTCCAATATGGACTTCGGTTCACGTCTCGGGTTCCATCACACCTTGACAATGAATATTATACCTTGCTTTAATTCTCTTAACATCTCGATCCATGATCTCCACTTCAATTTCCCAAATTCTTCCTACGGTTATCAACACGTCTCTTTTCAAAGCTTCTCGCGGTTAGCAAGTGATTCTTAATCTACACCATCCCTTTCGTAGTCTCTCAAATCATCTCAAGTCCATTCAACTGACTTTTTCCTACTTCATTCTATCCAACTGGCGATCTACATTTTCATCAACATTTTCTTCAAATGCTGTAGCTTCATTGTTAACAGGGTAAATGTCGTTGTACAAAGGTACTACCAACGGCAAGAAACGATCTCAACAACTATCAAAATCAATCACACACGTTCGGAGCATGTCTTCCAACGTTCGAATTGTCCTTTCACTTGTCCATCATCTCATAAAAACAATTACTCACAAAATAAAATCGCACGGGTCACACCTAACCCCATCGAAAACGTTTAGAATATACAAGACGAAGTAATTAATACTAGTCATACAAAATCAACTTAAGCGCAATATTATGTACACACAAACCTATTTCGTCAAAAACGAATTCATCGATACGGTAATCATTCGACGTATACATAACTCTCCCGAGGACATCACAATCCAGTCAAACACAAAAGCCATAATGAAGTATATACAACCGCATCACGACATGTTTGCAAACTAGCCAAACCATGCCAAGTAAATAAGTTCAATCAAGTTAACTCATGCTTGCTAATCAGCCAAGCCATGATAAAATAAGGAATGTTGACATAATTCTCGGATGAGTCCAGTCAAAAAGAAAATTGCAAGTTTTAAGAGGGTTCAAAAGCTTGCTAGCTATGGATGCATATCCAAAAAGAAAATAAAATAAAATAAAATACATACATATGTCATCGTAGGGTGCTCACACACGGATCCATACCCAAAAGATATTACAAGAACACCATCTCACTTCCGTCCCAAACGTGGTCAAAATCTTAATAAGCATCATCGTTCACAGTTAAAAAAATATTACATATATATTTCATGGCACGTGTTCTCCATGATCGGACGTCATTGGACAATGTCGTCTCAAGTTCTCACAACTTTCGATCACTCGACTAGATCACATACAACATAAACACATAAAAGACAGGGGTTCACCACAAAAACATCAGCTATGGCTATCTATCGTTTAACCATCGATAATCAAGGATGGTTGAGTCAAGCAAAGAGGATCCCTCACTTAAATAAACGAAGACGACAATGGAATTTGTGGAAACCTTGGTTTCCGGATCTTTTAAGCTACTAGGAATGATCATTGTTCATATGATTAATATAATCAAAGCGGAATTAGAACAACAACCATTAACAAGGTGTTTAGGCACAATAACATGAATTAAAACACAATTGGATTGTTAACTATATTAATAATTAACAATCACTAGGTGTGTGTACATTGAATCCCACACCTAGTCGACACACGCTTTAGGTTTACATTTTATATGAATTATATGAATAAAACCTAAGACCCTTGGTTCATTTTATAGTGTAAGGATTAGGGTTTACAAGAGATAAGAATGAATAAACATGTGAATCTTCTATTTAAATAACTATATACAGAATATATCCTGCATATATATCCAAATAGAATCTTCTAAAAGCTTCTTGTCTACAATTCTATCAACTCTTGAATTGCATGTAACAACTCTTGAATTGCACACGACAATGCTTGAGCCATCAACGCCTAATTAAATCTTGTCAACGCCCAAATTAGTCTTGACAACGCTTAGACAATAACTTCACGTTTTCTTCATTTTTGAGTTTCTGCCACATCAACTTTTTGACCCAACAATCTTCCCCTAGTTGATGGTGGCAAAACTCTATGTGTATCTCTTGTAAGTTGTACATGATCTTCAAATTGCTTCCCCTCAAGTGTAGCATGTATTTCTTCCCCTTTTTGTCACATCAACAAGGAAGTAAACTATGTATGCAATCTTTGAAGATTCTCCAAAAGTAGGCTCTATGTAATGATCTTGAAGAACAATTAATATAATATTTTTGATGTAGAAGTAGAATAACCCAACCTTGTGTTCCATGTCTTGTATTATCCACGTGATAAAGTACTTATATCAGACCAATTATAAGTAGACCTCGATCCCTTGTCAATATTCTCATCCTATGTGAGACACTGAGCACAATAATGTAACTCCTTCAAGTGTTATGACAAGTCTTCATCACCAATCATGTAAAGCACGAACAAGTTATCTTTAAAGTCTATGACTGGGAGTCCACGACTTTAAGATATGACAGAACACAAACTCGCAAAAATCTTCTTCAATCATCAAACTTACCATAAGAACTCTTCCCCTTAAGCTAACACCTCTTCATGACGAATCTTTATGAAATAATATATCATATGTAAACGTTGATTTTAGGATAACTCTTTTACAAGGCTAACCCGATTACATACTTTAAATATCCATCAAATTCGCACGAATAGTTGCCAACTCGCATTAAGATCATTAATTCCTTTTAAAATATCCGAGCCATAAATATCACCATGATATTCTAAATTAAAACGGAGATTCCATGTACCTTCGTGTGTATAATCCTCCTTTTTGTGTGCTAAAAACGTACCAATTTTCTCAACAGCAGCTATTCTTTTGTTGTCCAAGATCTCTATCAGATGTATTGTCCGATATCGGACAATACTTATCAGCGTTTGGATTCACATTTATCGGACAACTCATGTCAACGCTTCCTGTCAGCGTCAACTTATTCTTTGTCAGCGTCAAAACAATACTTGTCAGCGTCTCTTACTACTGTGACCACTTTTGCATTATCTCATTCGTCCTTTGCAATCCCACGTCTTCTGCTCCATGTGAATAAATTGCGTCCCAAAGATAGAAAATTTTAAGGATTTAAACACAATCCCTATAGACCCGCTACAAATTTGATAAATCAATCTTCCCTTAACTGCCTCACATGTATTGACTTTATCAAAAACATCATGTGTACATTCTTCTTTCTTTGACTGCTATTAAAAACAAACATCTCTATCACCAATTCACAAAGTGGTAAAATATTCGTGTGAGCATGCATATTTTCCACCAATAAGAATCTTTTTCATCATAATGTATCACGTCACTTTTCCCATGAAAATAGCATCCAAAATATGACGTGGGAAATAAACTGCTAGCTAAAGAATTCTTCAAAACATGTCATTGCTTCCCCACGTTTATCTGTATCTTTTATCACGTCACAATCATTCCTAAAAGTTAGGCATAAAATCTGCTTCAATAGTACACCTCATAGACTATCCTCACGTGATGTTCCTTTCTCATCTTTCACATGGGTACAACAGACCTACTGCTTTTATCAAAAGCCTTAAACAGTGAATTTCGATGATGAATATCTACATCATTAGGGCTCAGATCGAAAATCCCTTCGGTGAGATTCTAGACACAAGTGCCAAGAATATACAGTTCAAAAATCACGAAGATCCAATGGTTAACGAAGGAGAAAACGTGTTTTGAACATGGCTGTTTACAGAAAACTGCATATACTTACTGCTGACTTTGACGCTTAATAACTTTTTCCTAGGGATAAAACTAGACAATCCCTCCGGTGGATGTTTAGATATATGTATGTAGAACACACATATAAAATTTCGTGACGATCCAACGGTTCAATCAAAAGTTATGACCTTCTGAATACTGCTGCGCACACAAAAACGTCCAGAAAAACCCTAGACGGATTTTTCTTCTTCTTCACGAAACACGAACACCTTGTTGGTCCTAGCATCACGAGCCACGAGGCTCTGATACCAATTGTGGAAACCTTGGTTTCCGGATCTTTTAAGCTACTAGGAATGATCATTGTTCATATGATTAATATAATCAAAGCGGAATTAGAACAACAACCATTAACAAGGTTAGGCACAATAACATGAATTAAAACACAATTGGATTGTTAACTATATTAATAATTAACAATCACTAGGTGTGTGTACATTGAATCCCACACCTAGTCGACACACGCTTTAGGTTTACATTGTATATGAATTATATGAATAAAACCTAAGACCCTTGGTTCCTTTTATAGTGTAAGGATTAGGGTTTACAAGAGATAAGAATGAATAAACATGTGAATCTTTTATTTAAATAACTATATACAGAATATCTCCTGCATATATATCCAAATAGAATCTTCTAAAAGCTTCTTGTCTACAATTCTATCAACTCTTGAATTGCATGTAACAACTCTTGAATTGCACACGACAATGCTTGAGCCATCAACGCCTAATTAACTCTTGTCAACGCCCAAATTAGTCTTGACAACGCTTAGACAATAACTTCACGTTTTCTTCATTTTTGAGTTTCTGCCACATCAACTTTTTGACCCAACAGAATTGTCTTCCAACTACCGATGCACAGTTGGTAACTTCAACAATTTATCGCGTGTCATAAAACATATCAAAAGAACGAGAAAAGAAAATAAATAAGGTACGATGCATTTGATGTAGGAGAAGTCTTCGTCATTCCCCTCAGAGTCACTTGAACTCTGATTTCCTCTACTTTGGCAGTCTTCTATTCTTGTTTAAAATTCTTCTCAGTGTCGATACGAGCCCCTTAGGTATTTCATCAACACCCTCGTGATTCCGATGAAATTCGCACGTTACACACACACATAAAAACATTTTCCAAAATTACTCGGTCACAGTGACTTACTAAGTCAACGCCAAACAAAAAAAAAGAAAAGATTTCAAAGAACACAAGAAAATTCAAAAATTTTCTTTAAGAATCAAAGAAATTACGACTACTTGCAAAAATGATCCACCATTTTAAAAAGAAACGTTCTCATCCAAACGTTTATCAAAACACTACAAGTTTCAAGATGACCAATTTGTTTGACACGATAGTGCCCTTCCTAAACTATGCATAATTAGCTAGATCATGCATACTTAAGGATCAAGCAAAGACAATTTACAAAACAGGACTCTTCTCGAATTATGCCCAGTTAGCTAAGATGTGCATAATTGAGGATCGAGTGACGACACAAACACTATTATTACATACCAAATATGACTACGAAAGTTTTCGACCTAATCTTCAAAATAATTAAACCATTTGAAATGAAATTTGAAATGGGAAAATATTGTTACCATCGCTTTAAGAAACACATCAAACATTTTTCATACACTTTGAAAACATATTTTTACTTTGCCTTTTTATGAGAAATAAATAAATAATTAAGTAAATAAATCGACACCATTTACATTTGGTTAAAATATTTCACACTCATACATATTTTCAAAATAGACTATTCACCAAATAATGGTAAGGTGGTTCAAGATTAAAGATCATTGCAAGCACAACAAATAATAAAACCAAAAATCAATGAGATCGAACTAGGTAAACGAGTAATATAATTGCCAACTGAAATTAACTATATTAGAAATGAAAATACTTCAAATATATGACAAAAGTCTCGGGATAACAACATCGATCTACGAATACATGGAGTAAAAATTGAATATCAACACAAACCTCAAAAATAGAACGACAATCATAATTCCCATCGTCTCGAGTTGCACACACATTCCACCAAGGGCAAACGGGGAGAGGAGAAGAACCTCCTGGTCGAATATAAACAATTTCACCAGGAAGATCGAGTTCTTTCACCTCTACTATTCGGTAAAGCGGCTTCGTCTCCTTGCTTTTGTTCAATATAAATAAATAACCACTTTAATGAAGATTTATAGCATCATTCAAGTAAATACAAAATTTTAGGTTCCATTAACCGAAAGAAGAAAAGTCACAACGTCCATGAACAAAACAAAATATACCGGGTGACATACCCTCATCATCAAGTACTAGCGAAATAGTAGTTTTAAAATAAATATAATAATACTGGTTTCATATTATGGAAAATATTAAAATGAACAGTCACATGACGACTCAAGTTCAAATACAGACTCATAAAATCAAAGAAGGGATGTCGGACGATCGAACCATTGTGACTCAAAACATTACATATACATCTTAAGAAAATAATATAAATATTCGTTTGTTGGGTAATCCATTTGCATTTTCTAGTTACTGTTGCCTGGTACATTGTATGTGACAATCCGTCAATTTATGGTTGATATTTTATTCTCAAATATTATTTGAAAATATTATTTTAATGATACAATATGAACTCACTTATTTTTGGGAAGAAATTTGGATTTACGTCTTGGAGTAGCATTGACTACGTCTAAACCGGAGGATTCAACGTTACGTGCTTACGTTTACATACACCGTCCTTGGTGACAGTCCGACATTTCAGAAAATAAATTTATCTATGAATATTATTTTGGAGTTTTAAATTTGTGTTGGTTCATAAACTCACAAATTTACGAGAAGAGATTAGGACTTACGATTTTATTTTAACGTCCTTTACGACTAAACCGGAAACCTTAGGATTACGTAATTACGTTTTCGAACTCTGTTTTTGATGAGACAATTTTTATTGGATTCGTTTTGTGACGTTGATTCATAATTTATAAAAACGTTTTTCGTAAAACGACCCGAGGGCACGCAAATTAAGGAAACTAGAATCGAGGAGTACCCGTAAATAAATGGGGATGAGACAAGTGGGACACTTGCCTCACCCCCACTATAACCGTCCAACATACTACACCTCACTACATTTGGTGTCAAAGTGTTAGCTTTGTAACTTACACATGTAAGCTAAAGCTTACATTGTAAGCTACAACTTACAAAAACCATCAACCTAAACCATTTCTTCACTTCCAACACATGCAAACCACTCTCTCATCCCTTTTCTCTCTAAAAAAATTCGTCCATATTCAACCACCACCATTAAACACCCTCATTTGATAAATTTAACCACAATATCATGTGTTATTCACACATATGTTGAAGAACCTTTGAAGATATGAAGATTGGAGGTGATCTTAACCTATGAAAAGGAGTTTTCATGAGGTTAAAGGGCTGAATTCATGGAGGTGTTCATCTATCCAAAGTACCCAAGAAGTTTCCTTGCTAAAGTTGAAGATTTGATAACAAGAACCAAGTCTTGTTCATCAAAAACCTCATCTTTTCATCACTAATAGTGGTATAAAGATTGTTCTTCCTATCCTCTTGTTATTTTTGATTATGTAATCTTGTATTTCTTTCACTTATGTATATGTATATGATGATGAATGATGATAAAAATGTTATGTGGGGATTTGTTGTTGATAAACATGATTAAAAAGGTGAAAAACTATAAAGAACAAGGCTAAAATCTTGCTTAAAAGTGTTGGCTGTATAAAACAGTAAAGAAACATATCATGAACTGATAAAATGATGAAGTAGAATCCATTTAAAGTGAGCTAAATGTCTTGTACACATGTGAGAGTTGGCCATGCAATGGAATCATTGTAATGAGTGAGATATGATCAAAACAAGTTTAGGGTATAAATCTGAAGTTACTGTTTTGGACGATTTTTACAAAATTTTAGAAGATGATTCAACAGTAGCTATAGAAGAGTTAAATGTAGCACATATCATGTAGTTTATGTGATAAAAATTTGAGCTTCTATCTCCATATAGAACTCAAGATATGGCAGTTTTGGTGAAGATGAAGTTAAAAATCAGATTTTTGGAAATTAAAGAATAATACTATTATATGAGCACTCAAAATTATATTGTATAAAATGTAAAGTTAAAACCCACTAACTCTTGGATTTTATTTATATAAGTATGTAAAAGGTTAAATAAGTGTACATTTTATAAAAATGGTAACTTGTTAAGTTTTATAAGTTATAAAACTATAAACATGATTTTTACGACTTTTTCGGCTATCGCCGTAAAATTAACGTTTTTGTTAAATAAAACTTAGATGGTTGGACCCGTCTAATGAAAACTTTATAAAACTTATATACTGATATATAGACATGTATAACAAGTAAAAACCGATAAAACCCGAACTTTAGGGCATACGGACATTAACGAGCTAAGTAAACATATTGGACTAACACTTGGGTTAATAATTGGACTACATAAGATAAACACCCATAAAAAGAACTTATTGGGCTTAACCCATTTGGGCCCAACTTGAAAGTGTATATACTGATAATATAAGTACAAAAAGGATTAATACAAGTTAAGAACTTATAATAGGCTTATTGGACCTAAAACACGTAAATACGTAAAACGAGAAAACTAGTATAAAAGTTATCAACACATAACTCTAAAATGAGTAAACGAGAATATGTAAAACCACTTGATCATCATATATATATAACCATCATATGTATACATAATTTTTATTTTTATAAAGTCATTGGACATGAGTCTAAGACCGAGTATTATTTGTCTAGGTTTCCGTGATTGAAGCACGTACCGTACGTCCGAATTGCCGATAACACGCCTTCCCACATCAACGTGAGTTCATAGCCTCGCACTCTTTTAAATGTTTTTATAAATGTTTTATAAACCCGCGAGGGAGATAACATGTTAGTTTTTATTAAATAGGACACCATTTGTCCCGATTGTTTGTTTATTGATTTGGACCCGAATGATTGAATGACCCGATTGTATGACCCGATAAATGATTAATGGACCCGATAGATGAAATAAAATGGATTATTAAAGTTAGGTTATGTCACTAAAAGTCCCATTAGCATGAATTGTGAACTACCGGGAGTTGGTAGACGCTTATGCATTTAATAGTACTATTTGGGGACGATCACCCCAGTTCGCGCCTTGACGGTTGATCCCCGTCGTGCCACATTGATTGGTAAGCGAATTTATGTATGAGAAGATTTCCATAGCGTGACCTTTGTGACGACACGCTACTTTAGATGGGCAAAATTGGTATCGGGTTAGCTACCCGTTGTTGGTTTAGTAAGGTAACAATGTCATGCGGCTTATAATAATCCAAAATTTACAAAATACTAATAAACGCTCCGAATTACGATGTATTGCCTGACTAGCAATACAGGGTCATACTATTGATATTATGTTCGTGTTTTGGTTTTCATAACCGTATTCATATAACGGTTTTTGGTTTCATACAACGTCATAAGACGTATTGTATGATGTTTTTACGACATTGGCTCGTATAATAATTTTTAAGGCAAATGCCTATATTATGATTTTCGATAAGGATTTACGTAAAATGACTTTGGCTATTTTATGGCCTATTACAAAGATTTGTATAAAATGATTTTGGCTATTTCATTGCCTATCAAAATGATTTGTACAAAATGATTTTCAGTAATACTTTTATACTGATATTACATTGATGGAATTTATTAAACTCTATGAATTCACTAGGCGTTATCGCTGACCTTTTCTTTTAACATGTTTTATCTCAGGTACTTGAAGGTAATTCTCGGGAAGACGACAAGAATTCATGGCCCGCACTTAAACAATATTTTCCATTCAAATACTTTGTAAAACTTTGTATGAAATATAATGACTTGGGACCGATGTAAATTTGATACTTATGAATGGAAATGATTTATTATTAAACGACGCGATTTTTATGCGTTGTCTATGATGTGAGTAATGTGCTATCCCGTAACACCAACTAGTCTTCCGCTGTACTGAGTTGTATAAATTTGGGGGTGTTACAGTTTGGTATCAGAGCTCTCGTTATAGAGAACGAAAGATTTTTAAAACCAAGGTTTTGAATAAAACTTTTCAAAATCTTTTAACTATAAACATTTTTCTAAAATGTCTAAAAATCTTTTGACTATAACGGTGCCGAAGAATTCCCGAGTTACCGACAAGGCCAAGACTGAGAAGTGTTATTTTAATATATATATAACTTGGATTATATATATATGATGTAATTTGATTACATGATTGTTTGATGATTATTTTAATATTTATACGAGGTATTTATACGACGTAGATTGTCACAAGTAACCCTAAATCCCCTAGTAAATTAATCGAAGCTATTCTCGTAGGAATTCTAGCTATCCTAGATCTAAACCAAGTTGTGGATATATATGATCCCAACAAATGGTTGATATTCATAGAAATGTAGATATTAGTTGATTGTGATATTGAAAAAGAATTGGCGAGATAAAATCTGATATCGATGTTATGACGATCTTTCCTTATAGAGTGGAGTTTGACAAAACGTTATCACCTAGGAAGATGTCATCTGATTCGTTGTCATCCAATTATTAAATTGAAATCGAAAGGGTGAATGTTGCACTTGAGGCTGTTATTGGAACTATTACCCAAAAGCCTCATGCCACTAATACCTTTCCGAGAAGTCTAGTTGAATGATCAAGTCATTTCATATTAAAGACTCATTTGATAATTGTTGTTGTAAGAGCTAATAGGATTGGAAATTAAGTGTTGATTTATATTGAGATTGTATTGCCTTTACAAGGCCGAAGAATAAGATTGAAAGTATTGGAGATTGAGGTAGGATATCGAATTGAGTTAAAAAAAAAAAATTGGTTGAAACTTGAATAAAGTAAAATTTAACCCGTATGGAATATAGACTGTTAAGAGGAAATTGTTAAGTTCTTTGATTGAATTATAAGGTTTTAATTGATTGTAGGTTCGTGTTAAAGGTTGTTCCTAGGCCATTGTCCACTAATGAGGATGCCCAGTGTCCAACAAATAAAATTGAAGAAATCTTCTTCTGAATTAGGACCGATGGATCTTCCGGGATAGGCAGGACACCTAATGACTCTTGTAGATTAGTATTCATTGTGGTATCTTTTAAAAATCCCTAACTTAACTGAGACATCAGTTGGTAGGATGAGTTCTGGGAATTGTATGACATAGTGACACGTAATGTGTTACGGTACAATTTTGACTTGTTTATGATTAATGAAAAGACTACCTTTGATTGCTAAATTCTACATGTATCGATGTTATCTATCTTTTATTGCTTCGTCCTAATGTTTGCATTAGTGATGCAACTATTGAACAAGTACTCATCTTGATTTGAGTTACATTGTGGATTATTCTTCGTGAGCGCCATCGAAGTCATGAACCTCATGATTATTTGGCTAAGCTCATTTCCTATCAGATTGTAATTGGTTCTTGATGAACAACTTTTCATCACTCTTTTGCAGATCACACAAATTTTTTTTTTATAAAGTTAAAACAGTATGCCTTGAGAAAAATTGAATTTTCATCACTATAAGGATTATTCATAGTGAGATTTATAAGTGATTGTTATTGAAATGAAGTTGTTTGTAAAACACTTTGGAAAACCTAATTGTTTTCATAATAAAGAAAATCTTTGTAAATTTATTTTGATTCTTATTTAAGAATTAAGCATGTAAATGTTTTTATTATAAACATGATGATAAAGTTTTGACGAACTGAGTATTGCATCGTTAATCTTGAAATTGTATATAGTTGCGCGCCTACATACAATTTGGAATGGACCATGCAAGACTGATTAGTAGTCACCATAAAACTACTGAATAAACACTACATTTTCGTTGAAGTTGTGAAAGATTAAATTTTATGAGATCTGCAAGAAGTGAAACATAAGGACATAGTGTTAGGGACACCTACATATGTGCCTGTAGCATCTATTCTTCTGAGTCGAATTTACTCATTTGTGGAAATTGTCTTATATGACAGTTGACAATTCTTTCTTGTCCAATTCTCCCGTAGTGAGATTCTTAGGAAAAGTATTTGATTACCGAGTGTTGATACCCGACTGGATGTATTGACGTTCTCATCATTTCTTTTGATTTGATTTCATTTGAATGACCTGGGTAACGATCCGAGGAGCTTTCGAATGCGTACTCAAATTATGAAAACATGGGATATATTCATATTCGTTAAATGTTTTCGTCTGTATCTGATTTGAAATTCTCTCGCATAGATTATGCGTTAACCTTACTCTTTTAAGGTTAGTTATGTCTCCTGATATCCTTAAATTTGTGAAGAATTATGAGTTATTATTAGTCTTTTGAGAAGTTCACATCTTATCGACGACAATAAAACTGAAAAGTTGGTAATGCCAGTAGAATGGATTGATTGATTATGACATGACGACATTGTCTTAATTGATGGGAACTCGAGTAGAATTCCCCTAAATGATAAGATGTTGATTATCAAAAGTGATCTAAATAATTCTTGACAGATGACCATATCCTGCATTTAGACTTGAAATTATACCGTGAATAGTTGTGAATTAGTCATAGATATTATAAACTAGAAAGAACCTAATATGAGTTTATTAAAAGATGTTTTCGTTATCTGAAATTTTAGAAGGAATTTGTTGGTAAATTACCTAGACTTTCGCCATTAAAGCAAGTTGAAATTGGTATTGATTATATTCCCGGTGCTGCACCTGTGGCGTGTGCACTGTACGTCAGCACCATACGAATTAAAGGAATTACCGTACAACTGAGAGAGTTGTCGGAGAAAGATTTTATTCTACCAAGCTCGTCATCATGAAGAGCTATGGTGTTATCATTCCTTACATTTATAGATTACTGCGAACTGAGTAAATTGACAATCGAAAACAATATCCATAACTCGAAATGGAAGATTTGTTCGATCATTTACAAGGTTTTTGATCCTCAGCATGGTTATCATCAACTTCGCATCTGCGAAAAGGATTATCTATTCCAATCACTACATCCAGAACTTGTAATAAACAATATAAGTTTCACATGATGTCGTTTGGATTGACCAATGCACATGTAGCATTCATAAATTTGGTGAATCACGTGTGTAGGCTGTAATTTGATAAATTCATGATTGTGATCATTAAGGACCATTTGTTTGTTTATAAGAATAAGAATGAGTTAACAATTAGTTATAGACTGCCCTGAATTGGCCGAGTAGTGAAAACCTGTACCTTAAATATTTAACGTATGACTTAAGACTTAATCCTTTACATGATTTAACCGTGTGATTAATAGATAATGGAATATATTGACTCTTCAAAAAAAAATAATAAAAAAAAATTAAGAGCCCTTTTAAGACTTTGAGTTATACTAAAAAGAAAGTACAAATATATTTTGACAAATGTTTTAACAAAGGATTTTTAAGGGATTATTCCCTTATACCCAGAACATTTAACTGAACTCCTGTTTAGGGGTAAATGTTCGTATATGCCTCAAAATAACCTAAGCGGAATTGAGGAAAACATTTAAACCATGACTTAAAAATTGAAACGACAATTTTTACTTTTCAACTAAGAAAACTTTGACCAAAGTCTAAACAAAGGTTTTTCTCGAACATTTACGAATCTTATTAAATATTTTCGATAAATCAACAAAAATCTTGTTAATTAAAATTTATTCTGAACATTTTATATAATTGGTCGAACTAAGAAATTTAAAATTTTTACGTTTACTTTTCATAAAAATTAAATACTTATTGTTAATTTACATGTAATAATTATCGATGCTTTAGAGGTCAGATTGAGTAAAACAGATAAAGATAATAGTAAAGACGAAACTAAAAGATAGAAGATATGAACAAAGAATTTTGAATAAATACGGTTATGATATTTATTTCATGAGGAAGGTGAACGTAATTACTGACGTATAATATAGAAAGAATATCTAAGTGAATTATGGACATGATAATTATATCATCATGAGAGGTGAATATAGATACCGACACGATATGTAGAAAAGATAAAGAACCAGTTAGGACATGTTCCTTAATAATGAAGGTGCAAAATAAAGTGCCGAACAATATAAAATAGCCGATGTTTGTAAAAAGAGATAATATAAATTATAAAAGAGGTTCGCGGCTAATGTGAACAATTAAAATTGAGAAGCCGATAGCGTTAAATATTTTAAAGACCACTTGTGGTTGTCTAGATATGGAGATTGTGAGATATAGTTGTGTTGGAATTTGTAAGTATAAGTATTATATGTATGTCATTTATGACTAAAAGTATCTTTGTCTGAAGAAGTTGTACTGATGGCAATTATGAAGGCAGACATCGCCTCATACATTAGTAAACGTCTAGCTATTGCAAAGGTCATCATCCGAATTTGATTCGATTTGGGTCATCATCGACAGACTGACCAAATCTGCTAATATCATTCTCGTTAATGGTAAATGCAAAAGGGTTATGTAAACATAGCATGCCTATATCGATCATCTATATCAAGATCCTCGCTTCACATAGAATTTCTAGAGATTTGCTCAGAAATCATTGAGAACGAATCTTGATGAGATTACTATGTACCACCCCAAATCGAAGGGACGAGGTAAAGTAACGATACAAGGTAATATAAGTGTTGTTTGGTGTTTGAATGATTGACCTTTGATAATAGACCGTATAATCGTTTTCCTTTGAAGAGATTATCATTGATAATCATCGTGTTAGGATTGAGATCGAATCTTGTTAGGATCTAAATCTTAGAGCATCTGTATGCAAGAGTTGAAATGAAGACATCCGACATACACCCATTGTGAGTTGGACATGTCTTTTAGGTTTAAGGTTTCCTATGATGACAAACCTAACCTTGCAAAATACCCGACCCGCGAGATCTGAAATGATTGTTGAAATTAGGATTTGATTATTGATAGCCGGTAGTGGGCAAGGGGTTATGTGAATATAAAATGTAGATCTTGAAGTGCCAAATGGGTAGCGAAGTTATGCCACAAATTTTAACCTTGGAAAAAAAAAATGAATTCATGATCTGACAAATCATGGGATATAAGTCCCCGTTGTATGGGACCATTGAGATGATATAAAAGATTGGTTTGAAAGGCATATAAGCTGGATCTACCCTAGGACTTCAAAGACTGCGTGAAATATGTTTCGTATATCGAACTTGATGGAATATCTATCAAGTGAGAATCTGATTAATCTTAGTAGAGCTTAGATCGGCGAAAAGTTGCAATCATCAAAAACCCGTGAACATCATGGATAGAGAAAGTAAGTCAACATTTAGCCTGATCTTATTCCCGTAGTTATGTTTGATGAAACTCGCGTATTGTAATGAATTAAACTTGTGAGAAAAGACCGAATGTGGAGGGAATACCCACATGGCTTTTAACTCTATAAGAAGCGAGTAGTAAGATGATCTTTGAGGACAAAGATCCTGTTTAGGGGTAAATGCTGTGACAATCCGTCAATTTATGGTTGATATTTTATTCTCAAATATTATTTGAAAATATTATTTTAATGATACAATATGAACTCACTTATTTTTGGGAAGAAATTTGGATTTACGTCTTGGAGTAGCATTGACTACGTCTAAACCGGAGGATTCAACGTTACGTGCTTACGTTTACATACACCGTCCTTGGTGACAGTCCGACATTTCAGAAAATAAATTTATCTATGAATATTATTTTGGAGTTTTAAATTTGTGTTGGTTCATAAACTCACAAATTTACGAGAAGAGATTAGGACTTACGATTTTATTTTAACGTCCTTTACGACTAAACCGGAAACCTTAGGATTACGTAATTACGTTTTCGAACTCCGTTTTTGATGAGATAATTTTTATTGGATTCGTTTTGTGACGTTGATTCATAATTTATAAAAACGTTTTTCGTAAAACGACCTGAGGGCACGCAAATTAAGGAAACTAGAATCGAGGAGTACCCGTAAATAAATGGAGATGAGACAAGTGGGACACTTGCCCCACCCCCACTATAACCGTCCAACATACTACACCTCACTACATTTGGTGTCAAAGTGTTAGCTTTGTAACTTACACATGTAAGCTAAAGCTTACATTGTAAGCTACAACTTACAAAAACCATCAACCTAAACCATTTCTTCACTTCCAACACATGCAACCACTCTCTCATCCCTTTTCTCTCTCAAAAAATTCGTCCATATTCAACCACCACCATTAAACACCCTCATTTGATAAATTTAACCACAATATCATGTGTTATTCACACATATGTTGAAGAACCTTTGAAGATATGAAGATTGGAGGTGATCTTAACCTATGAAAAGGAGTTTTCATGAGGTTAAAGGGCTGAATTCATGGAGG
Organism: Glebionis coronaria; assembly: GCA_025667525.1. Taxonomy (NCBI): domain Eukaryota; kingdom Viridiplantae; phylum Streptophyta; class Magnoliopsida; order Asterales; family Asteraceae; genus Glebionis; species Glebionis coronaria. The sequence goes on from CM046880.1 coordinate 452,868,294, forward strand.
TGTTCATCTATCCAAAGTACCCAAGAAGTTTCCTTGCTAAAGTTGAAGATTTGATAACAAGAACCAAGTCTTGTTCATCAAAAACCTCATCTTTTCATCACTAATGGTGGTATAAAGATTGTTCTTCCTATCCTCTTGTTATTTTTGATTATGTAATCTTGTATTTCTTTCACTTATGTATATGTATATGATGATGAATGATGATAAAAATGTTATGTGGGGATTTGTTGTTGATAAACATGATTAAAAAGGTGAAAAACTATAAAGAACAAGGCTAAAATCTTGCTTAAAAGTGTTGGCTGTATAAAACAGTAGAGAAACATATCATGAACTGATAAAATGATGAAGTAGAATCCATTTACAGTAAGCTAAATGTCTTGTACACATGTGAGAGTTGGCCATGCAATGGAATCATTGTAATGAGTGAGATATGATCAAAACAAGTTTAGGGTATAAATCTGAAGTTACTGTTTTGGACGATTTTTAGAAAATATTTAGAAGATGATTCAACAGTAGCTATAGAAGAGTTAAATGTAGCACATATCATGTAGTTTATGTGATAAAAATTTGAGCTTCTATCTCCATATAGAACTCAAGATATGGCAGTTTTGGTGAAGATGAAGTTAAAAATCAGATTTTTGGAAATTAAAGAATAATACTATTATATGAGCACTCAAAATTATATTGTATAAAATGTAAAGTTAAAACCCACTAACTCTTGGATTTTATTTATATAAGTATGTAAAAGGTTAAATAAGTGTACATTTTATAAAAATGGTAACTTGTTAAGTTTTATAAGTTATAAAACTATAAACATGATTTTTACGACTTTTTCGGCTATCGCCGTAAAATTAACGTTTTTGTTAAATAATACTTAGATGGTTGGACTCGTCTAATGAAAACTTTATAAAACTTATATACTGATATATAGACATGTATAACAAGTAAAAACCGATAAAACCCGAACTTTAGGGCATACGGACATTAACGAGCTAAGTAAACATATTGGACTAACACTTGGGTTAATAATTGGACTACATAAGATAAACACCCATAAAAAGAACTTATTGGGCTTAACCCATTTGGGCCCAACTTGAAAGTGTATGTACTGATAATATAAGTACAAAAAGGATTAATACAAGTTAAGAACTTATAATAGGCTTATTGGACCTAAAACACGTAAATAGGTAAAACGAGAAAACTAGTATAAAAGTTATCAACACATAACTCTAAAATGAGTAAACGAGAATATGTAAACCCACTTGATCATCATATATATATAATCATCATATGTATACATAATTGTTATTTTTATAAAGTCATTGGACATGAGTCTAAGACCGAGTATTATTTGTCTAGGTTTCCGTGATTGAAGCACGTACCGTACGTCCGAATTGCCGATAACACGCCTTCCCACATCAACGTGAGTTCATAGCCTCGCACTCTTTTAAATGTTTTTATAAATGTTTTATAAACCCGCGAGGGAGATAACATGTTAGTTTTTATTAAATAGGACACCATTTGTCCCGATTGTTTGTTTATTGATTTGGACCCGAATGATTGAATGACCCGATTGTATGACCCGATAAATGATTAATGGACCCGATAGATGAAATAAAATGGATTATTAAAGTTAGGTTATGTCACTAAAAGTCCCATTAGCATGAATTGTAAACTACCGGGAGTTGGTAGACGCTTATGCATTTAATAGTACTATTTGGGGACGATCACCCCAGTTCGCGCCTTGACGGTTGATCCCCGTCGTGCCACATTGATTGGTAAGCGAATTTATGTATGAGAAGATTTCCATAGCGTGACCTTTGTGACGACACGCTACTTTAGATGGGCAAAATTGGTATCGGGTTAGCTACCCGTTGTTGGTTTAGTAAGGTAACAATGTCATGCGGCTTATAATAATCCAAAATTTACAAAATACTAATAAACGCTCCGAATTACGATGTATTGCCTGACTAGCAATACAGGGTCATACTATTGATATTATGTTCGTGTTTTGGTTTTCATAACCATATTCATATAACGGTTTTTGGTTTCATACAACGTCATAAGACGTATTGTATGATGTTTTTACGACATTGGCTCGTATAATAATTTTTAAGGCAAATGCCTATATTATGATTTTCGATAAGGATTTACGTAAAATGACTTTGGCTATTTTATGGCCTATTACAAAGATTTGTATAAAATGATTTTGGCTATTTCATTGCCTATCAAAATGATTTGTACAAAATGATTTTCAGTAATACTTTTATACTGATATTACATTGATGGAATTTATTAAACTCTATGAATTCACTCGGCGTTATCGCTGACCTTTTCTTTTAACATATTTTATCTCAGGTACTTGAAGGTAATTCTCGGGAAGACGACAAGAATTCATGGCCCGCACTTAAACAATATTTTCCATTCAAATACTTTGTAAAACTTTGTATGAAATATAATGACTTGGGACCGATGTAAATTTGATACTTATGAATGGAAATGATTTATTATTAAACGACGCGATTTTTATGCGTTGTCTAGGATGTGAGTAATGTGCTATCCCGTAACACCAACTAGTCTTCCGCTGTACTGAGTTGTATAAATTTGGGGGTGTTACATTGTAAAACCGAACATTTGCACATTTTTAATTCGTGTTACCCCATTAAAGATTTCAGACCTTTCATGTTTCAATCTATACAAAGTTTTTATTTCTAGAAAAAAATTTCAATCTCTCGGAAATTATTAACATTAGTAGATGCGGTGACTCGGTCATCATAACTGGTAAAATCATTAGTTTTGAAAATCTCGATACTCGCGTCAAAATCTCAATAATCTTCATATCTTAAGTACCAAAAACGTTTATAGTAAGAATTCTCAAAGTTTTACGTTATTACGACATATCTTATTACGTATATACAAGTATCCAAAATAACTCAATCTAGTCGAATTAACTCTAAAAAAAAAGTCAACCTTTGACTTTTTATTATACACATGTGTTCCTTAAAACTGATTTGTATGCTATATTTTATTCACGCGACTCGAGTCAGGCGTCAAAGACGTTTCACGTAGTATTATCTCGGATAAATTTACTGATTTTTGTCGAGACTTGAATCTCAAAAATAATAATAATATAATAATGTAATAATTAATCAAAAATGCTTATTTCAATAATTCTAAAATGTGGAAAATTCAACTTTTAATCCTTAGCCCATTATCAAACGGTTTTTTTTAACATTAACACATCTCGCAGCGGAATAAAACAACGTTCCATCAATATTTAATAATTTGTTTCAAGCGTTAGAATTTTTCACTTATAGTGTATATTCCGATTTTATCCCATTTTATTCACTACAACAAGTAACGTGTTCTAGTTTACACCAATGCATACGTAAACATAACCTTATGTTTAAAATAAAACCAATCTTACAAAGTTTTTAGCTCCAAAATACATGACCAATTTTTCTACTCGTGTTCTATATTACAAATTATGCCAAAAGTTTGCTATATTGACCCGAAAATAAACTCATATCAAGCCCACAGCTACATATACTCGATAGTCATATCGTAAATTTTATTATAACTCCTTTCTCAAATTAAATTAAACAAAATCTTAACATTTCCATCACAAGCTTCTAGTATCAAATTATTAATATATGAAAACAAGGATTTTACGAGTAACACAAATTACTTATTACGATTTACCAACCAAGGTTGAAGGAAAATAATTTCACATTGTCACTTTACTCTCTATAAAAGTTTTACTTGTTACAAGACATATTATAGGTCATTTTTATCCAAAAATTTCATTCACCATTTATTTAATATGTAAAACACTTTATGTTTAAATCATTCGATCAACAAAGTTTAATGCTTATTTAACTCACACAAATGCCGGACCTCGTCATGTATAATATCGAATTCAAAATAATGAAACAACAAAAACAAAATGAAATAACCAAAGCGAGAATACGTATGTCAACTAAGTGTTGTTATCGGCCTCGGATGAGTCTCGAAATCGTACACCACAAAATTAACACAAACCAACCAAATTTCAAGTTATCGCGATTGGTCACAACACTAGTCTATCCTTAAAACGCATATTTAAATCCAAGTAGGATGATAAAAACGATTAAATAGCGATACGCCTCAACCCTATTTCATAACATACACATGTGATTCGTCGCTACGATGTACGCATCGTTGATTATACTTCGTCTATGTTATAGTTACGCCAACTAACATATCAAACCCATAAGGAATAAAGGAAATAAAGTAATACGTAAGTAAATTACGTTTCAAAAGAAAATGTCCAAAATGACACATCACGGTGCGATAACGACACTCGAGATCAATCTAGTCAATTATACAATATTTTACGAAGAATTATTTACGTATCTAGAGTATCAAACGAGGTTCATATTCGGTTATCCGAACAACAAATTAATTATCAAGATTAATAATTTGTGGTGAGGCCGAATTCTCAACAAAACCACATTTTAAATGTACAATAATCACGCAAGGACCATTGCTTCGCGTGCAATGCCTTTAAATATCATAGTATATACATACTTATACATACAATCATTTCTACATACACATAGGATTACAACGCGGTGTTGCCATGTAATGCAATGTAGCCCGTATGTCAATTACATGCAACATATAAGATAATCTTACAAGAATTTGCAAATTACGATGATAAGTACTCAACGTACACAACAATATATCTCAATATATATCAAAGTATTTACTTACTAAATACTAGAGAATTCATGTCATTTTTGAGGGATACATCTAAAATATAAAGCAATGCTAAAGAAATCTTACCGGAGCCATGCAGGATAGTTGTGTGCTTGGACAATTTCTTACGACACCAAAAGTTATAGTTTAGGATTTTTCAAAATGACCTAGTTCTCTATAATTCATGGCTCTGATTACCAATCTATAACACCCCCACAATTGCTATGCGCAACGGAACTACAACATTTGGGTGCTACGTAGTTATCATCACACATAAGCTATATTAAACGACTCAAAGAGACGTAAAAGTTTAAACATAAATTAAAGATTGATTAAATCATCAAAGTCTACAGTTTTCCAAATCCCAAGATGATACAAAACAGAGTTTGCGTTTAGGTCCTCACTAAATCTCAACCCAAAAGTACATTTTCGTTCACATGACATAATATAAAATATTTAAGTGCAAAAAGGGAAGAAAAACAAAGTAGACCGCCAAGCCACAACAACTTCCATCCTCGCATGCTCCGCTGCTATCAATCTTGGTTACCTGAAACACATGCTTAAAAATCGTCAACACAAAGGTTGAGCGAATCTATAGGTTTATCAAATCATAAGTTGAACATAAGTATTAAAACCAATCATGACCGTTCAATAGCATTGTCGTACTCACAATCTATTATTCAAGGATATGACAATTGTGTTTAAGCTCATGACACTAATCCGTTAACTCAATCACCCGCGTAATAATTGCCGGCGTGATTCAAATGAAACCAGTGCCCCTACTAAAGGCATCAGTTGCAATTATACCTTATCTCTTATCACAAATTATCCGTCCGCAGGGGGTACCCAACGTACTAGCCCTCGTCTCTGATAGGGTCGTCAGCCCCATAGTACTATCACTTTGTATAAGCGGCTATTTCCCCCTTCGCAAGGGCAAGACAATAGTTAATAGTTCATGAAATTAGGGCCTTTTGCAACTAGGTACTCAACACAATTTCTAAGGCAACATTCGGTTCCAACAATCATTCATGACTTATGTTCATTTTCATTTAAATAGCATGTATCCCCCTCGCGGGTAACATTTAAAATAAGTAAAGAACGAGGCTATAGACTCACCTTAAGTAGTAGTGGTAGTATTAGTAACTACGGCGTAAACGAAATCGATCACCGACGATGAGGATGCCCCGGGAAATCAAATACAACACCTAACGAATAAACACGTAATGAATCAACACATTCAAGTACCTTCAAGTACTGTATGTACATAATTAAGAACACTCAAGGTTCATATAAACTCACGCCAAAAATCCATACAAGTGATATTTACTAGACACGAGCCATTTTTATACTTCATTAAAACTATTACTCATTTTACAATTCTGCCGGTACATACCGAATGTACGGGCTGTTTTACCCCACTTAGACCACTCCTAAAAATCTGAGAAAATTTGTAAAAATCACTTAAAATCTGTAGAAACCCCATACCAAATTTCATAAAAAGTTTTCACTTCTAAGACCTTCTGCCCGACACATCTTTGAAGTACAAAATTCGGACAGTTTTGCACACTCAACTTGTAAGATCATTTTGACCATCTTAACCAATACCATTTGCAAATCCGACTCTTGATTATGAAAATAGACTCAAAATTCTAAGTTTAGGGCATGAGAACAGCCCTTGAACATTTTTGAAACTCAACTTATAGTCCCCGAGATTTGACCCAATATCGACAACAATTTTGTATTGTGTCGATACGCATCTCCCGGTACACGAATATTAAAAATAGCATAACTTCCTCCTCGTTTTGAGTTAGAAGCTCTACCTTATACCAAATCGAAGCTAAGACAAAGCTCTACAACAATATCTCATCATCTAGACCTGGACTTAGACTTAAACCCACGGAAATTAGCCCTAAAGTTTCTGACCTAAAATGGACCTTACAAAACCATATCAAATCATCTTTTTGACCCATTTCATCAACTCCTATACTCCTAACATCACCTAATAAGCATCCTAATCAAATCACAATACCCTAAATCACTTGTATGTTCAATCTTCATCAAAACCCATTTCATAAATAAACCATACGACATAATTAAATTAATTAAAAATGAAGTAAACAAAGATATAAACACATACCAAACTCAAGATAGATCAAAACCCAAGAAAACAAACACCCCCACCTTTGGCCGTGGGTTTTGGGATCAAGAACACCAACCAAATCTTTTCCAAAAGCTTCCATATTTCAAACCCATGTTCCTAAACATATTTAAACACAATCCCACGAATTTAATTAGATCAAAACATAATATTTTTCAAAATCTATCAAAAATTAAATCTTGAAAAAATGTTGTTGCATGTTGGATTTTTATGGTGGGATTTACTTACAATGATGTTTTAAGGATGGGTCATTGCTTAGTTTTTCCAAAAATCAAATTTTGGTGGTGGATTTGATGGTGGTGGTGTTGGCCGTAGGTTTGAGAGAAGAAAAAGGGGGAGAGAAAATTTTTCAAGTGTAAAAATGAGTGTGTGTGTGTTTATGTTTGGTTTATGTATAGTGGTGGAGGGGTTGAAAGTGTAATATTGGTTTTCTTTTGGCCTTACTAGTAAAACTAGTTATAAAGAGCGGGATTATGACTAGTAGTCGGTTTTAAAAATTTACGGGAGTCGGGTTTCGTCCCGGCTACCTCAAAATATCTTTAAATGGTTCAAACGCACACAAAACGATTATACATATGGTTCCGACTCGACTTAATACGTAATAAAAATAAAAATCTCGAAAAACTCAAATATCGATCAATCGATAATAAAATGTAAGTTTTGGGCATTCGTCGATATCGTAGTCGTTATCGGTTCTTCTTAAATCGTCAAACGTTAAATTACGACCGTAAACGTTGGTTTCAACTTAAACCGTCAAATAAATCCACGATAAAAATTCTTAAAAATTTCAAAAATATACGTAAAATAGGATTAATAAATGACGTTGGGCTCGGGATATCACATCCACAAGTGAGTCGCAACTTAAGAGAGATGCTCATACTGAACAACTCTTGAGACAGTAACTTAGCATCATACGGCACTTTCACTGGTATTACAGACGGAAGGTTCCGGAACACCCCATGGGGGGGGGGGGGTGTTCGACCGTCGGTTATGGCATGGGGGGGGGGGGGGGGGGGGGGCAAAAGTTGCCTTATATTTATTTGGGCCACAATGGATTGGAAGTCTATAAATACACCTCCTAATCCTTCATAATCAAAACAACATAAATCTTTCTCCCTCTTTCTTTTGGTTTGATCGCAAGGTATACCCAACAAAGGGTTTCGGTTGGTTTTTCTTGGTTGATCGATTTTATATGTAATCTAGTCCTAGCCCCTCTCTATGGTTGTTGGGTAGATTAATTACAAGCGTTGTAGCTCGGTTTTCATGTGCTAGAATCACGGTTAGCTCGTTGTATTACGTGTGTACAACATCGTAATATAGTCTTACTTTAGACTATATCTTGGTATATATAGTATAAACCCGAACTGGTGATTCATTCTTCGTCTTGTGGAATTGCTTTAGCGTAAAGGTATGTAACCCTAATTCGATTAATTATAATTGTGTCATTAATTATGATCTTATTAAATCGCTTCCGCTATATGTGCTTTGATCTCATTTAGGGTTTTATATAATTGTTATGATTCTAATAAACATTCACTCTTCTTATCTTTGGCATTGTAGACTTACCCATATTGGAAGGACTCGTATACAAAACCTTTAACGTGAAGGTCTTTGGGAAAATATCAATGATGAATTATTTGATAAATGTGAGTCTTGTATCTCTGGAAAGATGACCAAGAAACCTTTTAATAGAATTATTGAAAGAGCTACTGCTCTACTTGAATTAATACATACTGATGTGTGTGGACCACGTAAGACATGTGTCCAAGGAAAGGTGCTAGCTATTTCTTAACATTTACGGATGATTATAGCCGTTATGGTTATGTTTATTTGTTAAACATAAACATGAGGTATTTGAAACATTCAAAGTGTTTAAATCAGAAGTAGAACTGCAACTAGGAAAGAAGATTAAAGCTTTTCGTTCTGATAGAGGTGGTGAATATTTAAGTCAAGAGTTTATAGATTATCTAAGTGAGAATGGAATTATTCAGCATCTTACTTCTCCCTATACTCCACAACAAAATGGTGTATCCGAAAGGAGAAATCATACATTATTGGATATGGTGCGATCTATGTTTAATCTTACAACTTTATCTTTATCCTTTTGGGATTATGCTTTAGAGTCTGTTGTTCGTATTTTAAATATGGTTCCCACAAAAAGGTCGATAAGACACCATATGAACTATGGCATGGCAAGTAGCCATATTTGTCTTATTTAAAGGTCTGGGGTTGCGAGGCGTATGTGAAACGTAACTCGGGTGACAAACTCTAACAACGATCTGTGAAATGTAACTTTGTAGGATACCATAAGGAAAATATGGGTTACTACTTTTATTATCCACCTGAAAACAAAGTGATTGTTGCTAGGTATGGATACTTCCTTGAAAGTGATCTTGTAAATCAAGAATTCAGTGGGAGAAATTATGATCTTGAAGATAGTCATATAAATACATTATCTTCTAAAAACACTAGCGATGTAAATCCTGTAGAACCAGAAAGTCTGGCGGTTCCACCAGAATTAGTTCCTGTGCGTAGATCCGCAAGATTTAAAAACGCATATAGCAATATATCTGTTAACATAGAGGATGATGATGAATTAGGGGATCTTGGTGAACCTGCTAATTATAAATCCGCCATACTTGATCCTGAGAAGGATAAGTGGATGGTTGCTATGGATGAGGAAATGAAATCCATGAAAGTTAATGATGTTTGGATTCTTATAGATCCACCACCAAATGCTAAAGTAGTGAAACATATGTGGATATACAAGAAGAAAACCGACATGGACAGAAAAGTACAATTCTATAAAGCTCGTTTAGTAGCTAAAGGTTTTACTCAAACTTTTGGCGTAGACTACGAGGAGACATTTTCTCTTGTAGCAGACTTAAGAGCTATTAGGATTCTCATAGCTATAGCAGCATACTATGACTATGAGATATGGCAAATGGATGTTAAAACTGCCTTCTTGAACGGTCGCTTAGATAAAGACCTCTATATGCAGCAACCAGAAGGGTATGTTGATTCTGAGTATCTAGGAAACGTGTGCAAAATTCACAGATCAATTTATGGTTTGAAGCAAGCATCACGTCAATGGAATAAGTGATTTGATGAAGAAATCAAAAAGTTTGGATTTATTCAAAATCGTGATGAGCCATGTGTATATCGCAAAGCTAGTGGGAGTGATGTAGTATTTCTAGTCCTATTTGTTGATGACAGAGTAACATTCCAAGACTTAAAGCTGTTAAGGATTATCTTAGTAAATGTTTTTCTATGAAGGATTTAGGAGAATCTGCATACATTCTGTGAATTAAGATCTATCGGGATAGGAAAAGACGGTTAATTGGTCTAAGTCAAGATGCTTATATAGATAAGATATTGAAGAAGTATAACATGCATAATTCCAAGAAAGGTTTTCAACCTATGGAAGTTAAGCATAATCTGAGTCATGAGATGGATGCATCAACTCCTGAAGAGGAGGCATACATGCAGAATGTGCCTTACGCTTCGGTTGTATGATCTATTATGTATGCTGTAAGATGCACAAGGCCTGATGTGACGTTTGCTCAGAACTTGGTCAGTAGATACCAACAGAATCCAGGGAAGCTCCACTGGACTGCTGTTAAACATATTCTAAAGTATTTGAGGAGTACGAAAGATATGTTTTTGGTATTTGTAAGGAAACCAGACACATAACTAAATGTGACAGGTTTCTATGATGCGTCCTGGCAATGTGATAAAGACGATACGAAGTCTCAGACGGGTTACGTTTTTGTTATCAATGGAGGAGCAGTTGACTGGAAGAGCAAGAAGCAGACAACGATTGCAATGCATGCTACTCCATCTGAGTACATGGCTGCTTCAGAAGCTGCAATGGAAGCTGTTTGGATTAGGAAGTTTATTGGAGATCTTGGCGTGATGCCTTCAATTAAAGAACCTATTGATATGTATTGTGACAATTCTGCCGCAATAATATTTGCCAATGATTTTGGAGTCATGAAAGGCGCTAGACACTTTAAACATAGACATCACTATGTCCGAGAACAAGTTGAAGCTCGTGAAATCAAATTAATAAAAGTTCACACATATGATAACGTAGCTGATCCTTTAACTAAGGCTTTGCCTAGACCAAATGTAGTTAAGCATGCCAAGCCGATTGGGCTGCAACTAGCTAGCGAACTCATGCAATAAATCTATGATTAGTATTTGGATAAAGGATGTTATGACATTATTATTTAATAAAATAAAGATTGGGTTTTGTTTATTCTTATTATTTAATTTTGTATCCTATTTTACATGTTTTAATCCATGAATAAATGTTATGCTAAATGTCCGTTGTCGATTAATAATATGGGAATATTATTAAATTAAGACAAATCAAAATTGCGATAAATTATACTTGAAAGTATATTGATCGATTTTGGATGATATTCGATGAATCAAATATTGGACTTATCCCAACTATATGATTTTACTTTGTGGATCTTTGTCATCAAGTAAATCATAAATAGGCTTAGACTTGAGATACCAGGAAACTGTTATGAATCTAGTGCATCTCTGTGGAATAGTCTAACGCTAAACCTAACTGGTAGTTATAAGGATTATTTTCGGAAGTGTTGCAAAATTCATAAGTTTTGCTCGTAGTCAATATGGAATTTATTTCCTCGAATTTCGTTTTGGATTTTAATACAGCTGGGCCCCTCGTGGGATTAGTAAGATGTTTGTGTGGCCACACCCAAACTTGTTTTGGTAACCTTGCTGAATCTGTGAACGAGAAACATAATGGTTAATGAAAGGAGTGACTGAGATCCATATCCTTATTAACGTTGTATTAGAAATAAAAGAATAATAATAATGATGAATCATTAAAAGGTTTTTATCCAGGAGACCTTACTCGTGTTGACATTGCTAAGTGTAACTAGACGCTAGTCAATGTAATCACGATATTTGAAATATGTCCAAGTGGGAGCTGAAAGTTTATGGACTTATATTTAATAGTCTTGTGATAGGATCGAACTCGAGATTACGAGATTGCACACAATACGTAAAGAGTTAATTTATTTAGTAAATATATTTATTGTATTTATTAATTTATTTAATAAATAAGTGTAAAACCCGCATGCTTTTACCATGAATAGTACCCTTACGATCGTACGTACATGATTAGAACTTTCCTTTTATAGCATGTTTACGTTTCACGAACAAGAATTACAAGTATTACGTACGTGTTATAACACGATAAATATTTATTACGTATTAAGACACCATAATTATTTCAATAATAATTATAATCACGAACATACGAACATGAAATCATGAACGTAAATAATCACAAGCTTAGTATTACGTATTTATGTATATTTATTAAGATCACGAATAAATATAATAAGACACGAACAATAACTATTTAAAGCACGTAAAACACGAACACGAGAACACACTAATTATTAGACACGGAAAACACATGGGTTACCCCTTGTGGGCCCCCTTACCCGCGGACAAGACAAGAAACAAGGGCCAAGCCCATTAATTTTTACTAAACAAGAAAAAGGGAAAAACGATTTTCATAATTCAAGAATTAGAAAATAATCAAAAACCCTAAATCTCTTTTTCTTCCTCTCCTTTGGCCGCCGGGTATTACACACACCAATGGTGTGTTTGGTTGATTTTTGGTGTTCGATTTATTGCAAGATTGTTATTGTGTTCATCCTCCTTTGATTCACGTAATTGGTAAACCCTAAACCTCTTTTAATTTTGGTGATATTGATTAATAATCACATGAAATCATGAATGTTTTAATAACAAGTTATTAATACATGTTAATTAAACATGGGGGTAAATTAATTAAGGGTTCAAGGGTGTTTGTTAGTGGCCGACGCAAGAACCGAGCCCCAAGGGGGTCTCGGTTTGTTTTTGATTCGCACCAACTGAGACCTCAAGGTCTCGGTGTGGTGGTCTTGTGTCTCGGCAACAAGAGGAAAAGGGACCCCGACCTTGGTCGGGGTATGTCTTGGCTCGGGTGGGTCTCGGCTAAGAACTAAACCACCACCGGCTTAAGCCGGTGGCTAATTAAGGAAAGCAGGGAACCCCCATGCCACGGCAGCAAGGGTAACCACCGGCTAGCTGGTGGGAACTTTTGGCTAGCCGGCGGCTAGGTTTTGACAAAGGGTGCGTTTTGACCGGTTCACGGGGTTCATAAATATGGTTCACGACATGTTTAAAACACGGGTTCGGTTCATGAATTGTTTTTACAAGATTAATTATATTTACAAGTTTATTTTTACAAGAATTAAATTAAATTAATTAAAACATGTACATGATTAATTTAATTTATACATGACTTAGGTTATTAATATTAGTATTAATACATGAATTTTAACCTAAGTATTTATCATTTAATTAGACTATATAATTAATTAATTATTAAAATCATGACTTATAATTAATTAATTTACATGACTTAGGTTATATTATTAATAGATAATAATACATGTTTTGACCTAAGTATTTTTACCTTTATTTAATTAAATCATGATTATATTTAAATAAATACTTTAACCTATAGTTTATTTAATTCACATGTAATAATTAATAAACTATACTATTTAATTACTTGACTTAGAATATTAATCAGTAAACACTTAAGCTTATATAATTAGCTTAATAATCCAACTTATATCTAGTTATGGAAACTTTCTATTTTTAGAAACTTATTTAATTAAGGAAGCTAATCTATTTATGGAAACTTTCTATTTTTAGAAACTTATCTATTTTAAGCAGTAAATCTATTTTTAGAAACTTTCTATTTTTGGAAACTTTCTATTTTAGGAAACCTGCTATTTTTAGAAAGTTACTTATTATTACACAACAAGTATAATAATACATGAAATACAAGAAATACTTAAACAGAATAGACAGAATACATGATAAACATAGTATAAAGCTTAAATCAGTAAAATATGACATAAACATATAAAACAAGCTAAGACATGATATAAAACCAGTTACGTATTCAGTAATCAGATACTTATACACGTATGTATTTATGTAGCATTAGTGATACCGAAGTAGGACTCTCTTCCGTTCGTCTTCTTCATTCACTGGACACAAGGTACAGATTCTCCGTCCTTTCAGTATGGACATTCTTCCTTATTAGGATTTTCCTGTATGCAGCCAACTGTTTCCCCATTATATGTTTTATATGTTTTTGAATTGCTTATGTTTAATTAGAATACCTAAAGACATATACATGCATGACCAGTTTCACCTAGTTATGGAGGTACCATAACCATAACACTAAAGGCACCAGCGTTATGACTTCACCACGACGGAGTGATAGCTCGTGGCGTCCCTTTTCAGCTTTTGGCCATATTATTATTATCAGGTGGGGCGTAAGGGTGCATCCTAGTTACATGTTTTCAGCAGATTATTCAGTGTGAATGTGGTGTGTGCCTTGCATCCTTCACAAGGAGCTGATCCTTCATACCCAAAACCAGTATATTAAATTAAAGGCAGTCCCTCTAATTTGCATGACGAGGTCACCCCTCCAAGTATTCATGCACGTGGATAATTCATGACCTATATTGGCTAATGGTAAATATGTTAAACAGTTTTTACAAGATAAACATAAGGCTTTTCAAACTATAAAACCAGTTTTACTAAGATATAACCAGGTTATCCAGGACTTAGTCTTTTCCGCTGCTTCATGCTTATATGCTTATATTATTCATGCTTTACTTGATTTCCATGGACATTGTTTAGTCCTTTCATTTACAGTACTTATGTTTGTGTGTGATGAGTTCTACTTTTGGGGTACTGATGTTTGATTCCGGTATTTCCTTTATGGTCATGTAATGTTTTATGCATTTATCCTTGTATGCTTTGATGACACGCCATAATCACGCGTGACATTCCATTTATCAAAATAGGGTGTTACAATTATGGTATCAGAGCCAAGGCTTCGACCTGTAGGCTCTCAAAACACGACCTATGATTAGTGGGTAGTCACTATGGTCTTCCTAGAACTGACAGTTGGTTTTTCACGCATTCATCATTTTCATGCATACATATATATGTCATTGTCGCAGGTTTATGACTAAGTAATGGTTGGTACAGGACTGGCCCTATTTAGTCGCATGTGTTTTATCGAAACTTTTAAATTTTGGACCGACCCATTGGCGTCCCCTCGCCATGTCTTTTGTTTTGAGTGAACTGACCATAGGCGTTCACTCTCGCGCATACAAAAGTTTTCATAAAACTACATCATGCATTCATGTACTAGTTTTCCTGCATAAAATTTTTTGCATGATTTATTGGTATAATTTTTTTTTCATGTATATAGTTTATGTTTTACTCAGTTTAATCATGTATTTTATGTTATACTGCCAGATGGTTCTCACACGCGAGCAGGAACAACTCAATGCAGCAATCCTAGCTGCAATGCAAGCTATGCTTCCTCAGCTGAGGAACGAAATCAGGGCTGAGGTTCAGGCTGCCAACAACCAGCAACAACACCCAATACCTACTCCTCCTCCTCCAGCAACATTGGCCACATGGATGGAGAGATTCAATAAGCTCCACCCTCGAGCTTTTGAAAGAACAGATAGCCCAAGTGAAGCTGAAAGCTGGTTGGCTCACATTAAGAAGATCTTCGATGCTATGGGTTGTGACCCCGTCTTCAAGTCGAGGTTGGCATGCTACCGGTTCGAAGGTGATGTGTTAGCATGGTGGATAGCTCTGAAGCAGTCTGAGGGAGGTGATGATTGGGTGGCTGGTTTGACATGGGCTTAGTTCAGGGATAGGGTAATGGAACAGTTCTTTCCCAAGGCGGAGCAGGACAAGCTGAAGAGGGAGTACCATGGGATCTGACAGAGAGCTGGGGAGAATAGCAACGAGTTCATGCAACGCTTTCTTCGCTTGGCTGGCTTCCTTGGTGCAGCAGGTACTCCTGAAGAGCAAGCACACCACTTCAGGTAGGCTCTTCGTACATCGGTCGCAAACAACTTGGTGTGTGCTACGTTCAACACGGTAGCACAAGTAGCCGATGCAGCACGCAAGCTGGAGATGCTGCAGGAAAGAGATGAGTTCGGGGAAGCAGAGAGACCTGATAAGAGGTAAACATTAATATTCAAACGGTGGACAATCTGTTTTTTTTAGTATATGTCAATATTTCATCTCTTTAAAATGTATCTTCCAGGCAGAAGACTGGGGACCGGTCTCAGCCGGCTACTCAGCAACAGCCGAATCAGCCCAAGGGAAACGGTCAGACTCACGACTGTTCTGCTCCGGATAAGCGTGGCGGTAATGATAATTACCGTAACAATGCTGGAAACTCCAACAGAAGCAGGTCCTTATACTTACTTATTTTCTTATGATCACATGTTATGATTCTTAATTCTGACACATTAGCAAATCTTCTACCAGGAATCATGGTAACGGGAGGGACCAGAACCAAAGAGGTTCACAGCCTAACCGTCCAGCTATCACTGGTATTCAATCTTACGATTATCCGCATTGTCCTTTGTACCTATTATCATGTCTCATGTATAATGTTTTATCAGGCTCTCAGCCAGTCAGGACACCTGCTGGAGGATATACTCATCCTCTTTGCTCTACTTGTCATCGTAGGCACCCAGGGCCATGTCGCCACGACAACGACACATGCTACAAGTATGGTCTTCCTGGCCATCACATGGAGGATTGCCGCAAGGGCGAGATGGAGGGTACATCGGGACATACTGATACCAAGCCGCCTCCTACTAGTGGACACGTTTACACGACATCCCGCGACCAGGCCAACAAGTCTACAGGTACCATCACTGGAATCTTGTATATGTATGTTGAAGCTGCATGTGTTCTGTTTGATACAGGTGCTACTCACTCGGTCATTTCTACTGCTTATGCCAAGAATGTTAGGATACTCCCCATGCCACTAGAGAACATACTGAGTATTTCCACACCTTTGAGAGACTATGTACGCATAACCCATGTGTACAAGAGCCTTCCCCTAGAGTTTGACGACAAGGTTCGTCCTGTTGACGCACTTCCGCTAGACATGAATGATTTTGACATGATTTTGGGCATGGATTGGCTATCCAAGCATCATGCTACCATAAATTGCCATTCATATCGAGTCATCTTCGGTGATGTTAATACACTAGAGTATATTCACAACGGGTTTGTACCCGGAAGGTCTATACAAATCATATCAACCCTGCAAGCACGTGCATTACTTTCATATGGTTGCGAGGGCTATCTAGCTACTATTCATGACATGGATGCTGAATCCCCATCAATTCAGAATCAGCCAATAGTGTCAGAATTTCCATATGTGTTTCCAGAAGAACTTCCGGGCATTCCACCTGCACGTGAAGTAGAATTTAATATCGAGCTCATCCCAGGAGCTGAGCCGATTTCCAAGGCTCCTTATCGCATGGCTCCCATAGAGTTGAAGGAGCTGAAGGATCAATTGCAAGAAATTCTGGAACGAGGCTTTATTCGACTGAGCGCATCTCCATGGGGCGCACCGGTCTTATTCGTTAAGAAGAAGGACGACAGTATGCATCTTTGCATAGACTATCGTGAGCTCAACAAGATTACCATCAGGAATAGGTATCCACTACCACGTATAGACGATCGGTTTGACAAACTCCAAGGGGCAAAACATTTCTCCAAGATTGATCTTAGGTCGGGCTATCATCAATTACGGGTTAAGGAGCAGGACATCGCCAAGATTGCCTTCCGTACACGCTATGGCCACTACGAATTTGTAGTCATGCCATTTGGTCTTACCAATGCTCCAGCAGTGTTCATGGATTTGATGAATATAATCTTCCATGAATTTCTGGACAAGTTCGTCATTGTCTTCATTGATGACATCCTGATTTTCTTTAAGTACAAGGAGGAACACGAAGACCATCTTCGTACAGTACTACAAATTCTTCTCCAGAAGCAGCTGTATACTAAATTCTCCAGGTGTGAGTTCTGGTTAGACAAGGTGGCATTCTTAGGTCACATTGTATCAGCAAAAGGAATCACGATGGATCCAGCGAAGGTTGAGGCTATTACTAAGTGGCCAAGGCCGACATCAGCGACTGAAGTCCGTAGTTTCCTAGGCTTAGCTGGTTATTACCGTAGGTTCGTGGAGAACTTTTCCCGCTTAGCACTACCATTGACCAAACGGATGCGGAAAAGGGGAGGATTCGCTTGGACTGAAGAACGAGAGAAGAGCTTTGAAGACCTAAAGCAGAAGTTAGTATCTGCACCGATTCTTACTCTCCCATCTGGTATAGGTGGATTTTAGATCTACAGTGATGCATCGGGGAAGGGACTTGGCTGTGTTCTCATGCAACATGGGAAAGTGATCGCGTACGCTTCACGACATCTTAAGCCTTATGAGGAAAATTACCCTACGCATGACTTAGAACTTGCAGCAGTCATGTTTGCATTGAAGATATGGAGACACTACTTGTATGGAGAATCATGTGACATTTTCACGGACCACAAGAGCTTGAAGTATATCTTCACTCAATGTGAATTGAACATGAGACAGAGGAGATGGTTAGAGTTGTTGAAGGATTATGACATTAATCTGTAGTATCATCCCGGCAAGGCGAATGTAGTGGCAGATGCACTTAGCAAAAAGTCTGGAATAATAAACGGCATTAAAATTGACGAGGGAATCATAAGAGACTTGGAGTGACTAGACCTAGAGATCATGGTACGTGGAAAACATGGTTACTGGGCTAATCTTAGAGTATAACCCGAGTTACTCTCTAAGATCAAGGAAGCACAGAAAGATGATGGAGAAATCTGGGCGATAATTAAGAATTTGGAGAAGCAGATATAATTTCGAGTAGATGCAGATGGTATCTTATGGCAGGGCACGAGACTTTGTGTTTCTGATGATCAAGAACTCCGGGAAGCATTGTTAGCTGAGGCTCATAGCTCCCGTTCTCTATCCATCCTGGTTCGACCAAGATGTACCATGACATCAAGCAGTACTTTTGGTGGAGTGGTATGAAACAGGATGTTGCGACTTACGTCTTCAAATGTCTTACCTGCCAGCAGGTTAAGATCGAGCATCAACGATCTGGCGGTCTTCTTCAACCGTTAGATATTCCAGAGTGGAAGTGGGATAAAATCACCATGGATTTTGTTACTGGTCTTCCGCCGACAAAGAAGAAGCACGATGTAATTTGGGTTATCGTTGATCGACTTACCAAATCAGCTCATTTCTTACCGATCTGCAAGGAAGATTCGGTCAGTAAACTCGCCGATACTTATAGAAGGGAGATCATGAGACTTCACGGTGCTCCTTCCAGCATTGTCTCAGACAGAGATCCTTGTTTCACTTCGCGATTCTGGAGAAGTCTGCAGAAAGCTTGGGGTACACAACTTAAGCTTAGCACGACTTTTCATCCTCAAACAGACGGGCAGTCGGAGCGAACGATTCAGACATTGGAATACATGTTGAGGTCATGTGCGTTGGAATGGACGGGTGATTGGGACGATTATATCTGTTTGGTGGAGTTTGCATACAACAACAGTTGGCACGCAAGTATCAAGTGTGCTCCTTTGGAGATGTTGTATGACAGAAAGTGTCGCGCCCCAATCTGTTGGGATCAGGTTAGTGAGCGAATACTTGAAGGACCAGAAATGATAGAGCTGACTAATGAGAAGGTCGCTAATAAGTGTGAAAACACTTATCCTTTAACCACTTATTTCCAATAATAACAAGACCAAAACGTGTATTTTATGTCGTAAAAGTCGGAATTATGCGTGGTTTGTGTTTTTATTGTGTTTCAGGATAAAAATATGAAAAAGGGAGAAAACACGGGCTATCACGGGCTTTTATCGAATAAAAAGACAAAAGACGAAGTCAAAAGGTCAAGAGTGCAAAAAGAATGGAAGTCCAAGGCATATTCTGAAGATTTATCGAAGAAAAAGTCTAAAGACGGAAGTTTAATAAAGTCGAAGAATTCAAGTCTAATAGAAGAAGGAAATTATAAGACGAGTTCAATTTATACCGACAAATCCCAAGACGACGTCGAGAAAGACAAAGAATTTAAATCGAGTCGAGAAAACAAGAAGAAAGAGAGAAGACACAAGACCCTCCCCTCCTCCTATATATTCCCTCCTAATGTGTCATTAGGAGGGTGTTAGTTAGTGTTAATTAGTTTATTAGTTAATTTTTCTAGTTTTATTTTTAAGTGTGTTTTTATTTTTCTTCTGTCTAGTTTTTCAAGCTTATCAAACCTTCATTAATCTTGTAATCTTTGATATTAATCTTTAATATAATCAAGTTTATTTCATAATTCTCATTCTACCCTTCTTAATAATCTATTGTTTTTGCTTAATTAATCATGTAGTTGGTTTAGTTTTGTTGATGATGTGATTGTTTTACTTATTTGATTGTGCTTATTGAGTTGGTGATTTTAAAAGTCTTTAGATTAAGGAGCTTATTTGCATAATTTTTATGTTTAATAGTTTTTTAAAAATAAGTTGATTTTTGATAAGTTTAATATTTTTATAAAAAAAGTTGATTTTAAATTTTTGCTTATTAAGTGTTTTTAAAAGTTTTTAAATTGTGTCTTATAAGCTTTTTCTAAAAGTTGATTTGGTAAAAATTTCAGTAAGTGCTTATTTAATTTTTGCTTAATTTGATCTTATCAGATTGTCTAAACCCTTTTATTCCGAGTTACTTGCCAAACCCCATTTACCGAATTACAGCAGGTTTCCTTTCCCGAATTGTATGCTTATCTTTCATTCCGAACTGTGTAGATTATTCATAATCCGAATTAGGTGCAACATCAATATTCCGAATTAGCTTCTATCTCCATTTCCCGAATTGTACCCAATACTGTGCATTCCGAGTTTGGGTGGACTTCTTATATTCCGAACTAGGTGGGTCTTCACGATATTCCGAATTAGATCAACCTTACTTATTCCGAGTTGAGTTCAGTTTACCATTTTCTGAATTACGTCCAAGATGCCTTATTCCGAACTATATGTGTGATATGCATTCTGAACTACCTTCAGTTTTGTATTCCGAATTAGCTTCAAACTCTATTTTCCCGAATTAGGTGGGAGGTGAGGATTCCGAGTTACGTTTAGGTTAAGTATTCCGAACTGATTGTGTGACAAACATTCCGAGTTACATCAGAAGTCGTATTCCGAATTAGGTCAACTTCAACAACATTCCGAACTAGATCAAGAAACCTTGATTCCGAATTAGGTACATATATTTTCCTTTTAATCATTTTTACCGAGTTCTGCTGTGCGGCATTCATACTGAAAGCAATCAAGGTTAGAAGTTCTCTTTTATTTTTAATAGCTCTTATATTGATGTTATTTTTAGACTTAGACAATTAAGCTCCCCCTTTTTAGTGACCAATACCAACAATTCCACCATTAACCGTGATCAATTCGATTAGATACCGAGAACGATATCGAGTACACAAATGCTAAGCAAAATACCATTTATTAAATGGCGCCGATGCCGGCTCTTTTCGTAAAGATTAACGGTTTTTAGTGAGAAAAATTGGATTTTGGGATCCGTTCTTTTGGGAACGTTATTTTCAAGCACAAAAATTTTCAAAAAATCCTAAAAAATATAAAATTTTCAAAAATCCAAAAACAATAAAAAAGATAAAAAATCAAAAATATTTTATTTCCTTTTAGTGTATGCTTACTCGATCTACGTCTTATCCTGAGCCCGAGACTCTTAGAGACATAGATATGGCCTGTGTGCATAACAATAATAACAACCCACCTCACACCAATTTGAATAACAATAATTACAACAACAACAACAATCTTCCCCCACCCGACCTACGCACAATTGAGGAGCTTTGTCAACCAACCATGAACGGACGCGGAGGACCGATTGCGCTGATGCAAATCACGGATCCTGAATTTTCGTTGAAGCATCACATGATCCAGCAAGTTCAAAACACTTGTCCTTTTCACGGATTACCGGATGATGATGCCAACAAACATCTCGACAAGTTCATTACCGTCACCCAAAGCATGAAACTTCCCGGTGTTACTATGGATTTCCATCGCCTACATCTCTTGCAACACACTTTATCCCACCATGCCGAGAAATGGTTTGACCGTCTCCCTAAAAATTCTATTCTTACATGGGATGAGATGACTCAACGCTTTTTGTCGCGCTTCTTTCCACCTTCCATGGTCACTAGCCTTCGGAACCAAATTAGTGGATTCACTCAAGAAAATGATGAATCACTTTTCGATGCTTGGGAACGCTACAATGTTTTGATAGACCGTTGTCCAAATCATAACATGCTCCCCGTCACTCTCATTGATACTTTCTACAACGGCCTCACTTTTCGTGATCGTGATATGATTAATGCCGCCGCCGGTGGTACTTTTATGAAAAGGAGACCGGAGGAGTGTAGAGAGTTGATTGAAAACATGACTACTCACCACAAGAATAGGGATTCATCCGCATCCTCAAGAACAAACCTGAGAGTCATTGTTTCTTCTACTTCTTCCAACCCCGATATGACCGAAATAACCCGCGCAATGGTCGAAATGAGCAAAAATATACAACTTTTGATAACTAACCAAAATCAACAAGCTAAAGCTGTTGCTATTTCTTGTGAGACGTGCGATGGTCCTCAGTCTTACAATGATTGCCCCTCTACCCAAAGCAATCTTTGTGAAAACGTCAACGCGGCATACGGTAACTATTCCACGGGAGGCTATGAGGCCCTCCCTCATGGAGACCGTAACTTGCTAAGTTATCGTTCCAACAACTTTCTATCTCCACCTGGTTTTCCTCCTCAAAACCAAAAAACCAAAACAATTTCAACCGTAACAATCAAAGCCAACCTTGAGCTGCCAATCAATATCAATCCCAAAGAAACCCATATCCACCTCAAGGAAATAATCAAGCTTACCAAGCCCCACCTCTCAATCAACCCACGGCATTGAATCAAGACCTCGAAGCTTACATGAGGACCAATAGAGAGATGGTGACGAATCTTCAAAGCCAAATCATTAACTTGAAGGGTGACATGGTGAAACAAGGGAACGATATTCGAGCCGAGCTAAGGAATGACATGGAAAAGCAAGGGAATGATCTTCAAGCCGATATGAGAAACTCTATGAGCAGTCAAACAAATGAATTAAGGGATATGATGGCTAGTTTTTCCCAAGTAATCAAGCCTCTGGTTCGGGTTCTCTTCCGAGTAACATCGTTGCTAACCCACGAGGGGAGATGAAAGCAATCACCACCCGAAGTGGAAAAGGTTATAAGGAACCCGAGATTCCTACACCTACTTCCTACACCTACTCCCGTGATTGTGACTAAGGAAAAAGAACAACTTTCCCCAACTCCTTTACATTCCAACCCCACCCCTCCACCACCTAAGGATGTGAGTTAGAATTCCATTCCAAAGCCTTCATCTCAACCCAATATACCTTATCCCTCAAGGTTGAGGAAAGAGAAGTTGAAGAACAAGGAAGATATTCAGGTTTCTAACTTTCTTAAAATGTTTAAACAGCTGAATTTCAACATCTCCTTTTCCGAGGCTCTCACTCACATGCCGAAGTATGCTAAAATGTTTAAGGAAATTACCAACCAAACTTGGTGATCCGGGTCTTCTCCTCATTCCTTGCAACTTCCCCGGGTAGAGAATTGTATGGCCCAAGTCGATCTAGGTGCTAGTATAACTTAATGCCATTAAGTGTTTGGAAACAATTATCTCTACCCGAGCTAGTCCCCACTCGAATGACATTGTAATTAGCTAATCGTACTGTTGCTTATCCAGTGGGGATAGCCGAAGATGTCTTCGTCGGTGTCGACAAATTCACCTTTCCGGCGGATTTTGTTGTCGTTGACTACGAGATGGACCCCCGTGTTCCATTAATCGTTGGACGTCCATTCTTGAGGACCGGTCGCACTCTCATTGATGTAGCCGCGGGCGAATTAATCATGAGAGTTGGTGACGATAAAATCGTCTTCAACATGGGTCAACTTTCTAAGCAACCTTATGAAAACGAGAGAGTTAATTTCATTGACGTTCTTGATGAGGCTTGTGAAGAGCATTTCAAAGAAGCTTGTAAAAGTGGTTCTTCTTCTCTACCCATTGTTGAGACCGTTGCCTCTATTGCTCCTTCAAAGATTCCATTTGGAGAAAGTGATTTCCTTTTGAAAGAATTTGAAGCAACTTTGGGGGATGTGGACTTACAATATGACGATTCTCCCTCTAATTGGGATGAAGATATTCGTACCATTGAGAAACTTCTCAATGAGGACCATATTTCTCCACCATCTCCTAAGGAAATCTCTATCGATGATCCGAATTTGACTACGCCTTCCATCGAAAATCCTTCAGAGTTAGAGCTTAAGGATTTACCGTCTCATCTGGAATACGTGTTCCTTGAAGAAAATAAGAAGTTACCCGTCATCATTGCAAAGGACTTGAAAGAAGACGAATAATCTCGACTTATCGACGTGCTGAAAAATCATAAGAAGGCATTTTCTTGGAAAATTTCTGATATCTGCGGAATTGATCCGAACTTTTGTACTCATCAAATTCTCATGGAAGATGACTTTTAACCCGCAATGCAAAGCCAAAGAAGGATTAATCCTAAAATTCATGACGTCATCTAGAAAGAAGTTATCAAACTTCTAGATGCCGGAATGATTTACCCTATTTTGGATTCGCCATGGGTTAGTCCCGTCCATTGTGTGCCTAAGAAAGGCGGAATAACCGTTGTTCTCAATGAAAACAACAAGTTGATTCCTACTCGACTTGTCATGGGTTGGCGAGTTTGCATAGACTATCGCAAGCTTAATGATGCCACTCGCAAGGATCACTTCCCTATTCCTTTCATGGATCAAATGCTCGAGCGTTTAGCGGGTAATGACTATTATTGCTTCTTAGACGGTTTCTCTGGGTATTTTCAAATTCCTATCGATCCTAAAGACCAAGAGAAAACCACATTCACTTGTTTTTTTGGAACATTTGATTACAAAAGAATGCATTTCGGCTTATGCAATGCTCCTGGGACTTTCCAAAGGTGTATGATGGCTATCTTCCGTGACATGGTTGAAGAAACTATGGAAGTCTTTATGGATGATTTCTCAGTCTATGGTGATTCTTTCTCTACTTGCCTTGCAAATTTAGAACATATGCTCAAACGGTGTGAAGACACTCGTCTCGTTCTTAATTGGGAAAAATGCCATTTCATGGTAAAAGAATACATTGTTCTTGGACATAAAATCTCCAAAGCCGGTCTTGAAGTCGACCGTGCTAAATTCGATGTTATTGCTAAATTGCCTCCACCTTCAACCGTGAAGGGCGTGAGAAGTTTCCTTGGTCATACAGGCTTCTATCGTCGTTTCATTCAAGATTTTTCTAAGATCGCTCGCCCGATGACCCACCTCTTGGAAATAGATACTCCTTTTATCTTTTCTAAAGAGTGTATTGACTCTTTCAATCTTCTTAAGGATAAATTAACTAAGGCACCAGTCTTGGTTACCCCTAATTGGGAGTTACCTTTTGAATTGATGTGTGATGCTAGCTATTTTGCTATTGGAGCGGTTTTGGGACAAAGAGTGAACAAACACTTCCAACCAATCCATTATGCTAGAAAGACAATGACGGCGGCTCAATTGCATTATACCACTACCGAAAAAGAGCTTTTAGCTGTAGTGTATGCTTTTGAAAAGTTCCGCCCCTATCTTGTCCTTTCCACCACCATTGTGTATACCGATCATTCCGCGTTGAAGTACTTGATAATTAAACAAGATTCCAAACCAAGACTTCTTAATTGGGTTTTGCTCCTACAAGAATTTAAAGTCGAAATTCGTGATAAAAAGGGAGGAGAAAACCTAGCCGCGGATCATCTAAGTAGACTTGAGGATCCTTATCAAGGGGATCATCCGAATCAAGAGATCAATGAATATTTTTCCCTTGAGGCATTAATGTCTATCGATTCCAATCTTGATGACACCCCGTGGTTTGTGGACATTGCAAACTACTTAGCGGGTGGATTTCTCAAGGAAGGGTTAACGTCCCAACAAAAGAAAAAGTTCTTTAAAGACATTGAACACTATTTTTGGGACGACCCTTACCTTTTCAAACAACGTGCAGATCTTGTCATTCGTCGGTATGTTGATGTGCCGGCAGCCTTATTAATCCTTGAAGCTTGCCATAAAGGACCCACCGGTGGTCACTTTGGTCCTAATTACACCGCGAAGAAAGTTTTCGATTCTGGATTTTATTGGCCCTCCATTTATCATGACTCTCATGAAATGGTTAAACATTGTGATGCTTGCCAACACCAAGGCAAGATCACACATAAAGATGAGATGCCTCAAAATTCCACATAAGAATGTGAAATCTTTGACGTGTGGGTATTGACTTTATGGGGCCATTTCCATCATCCAAAGGGAACAAGTACATCCTCGTAGCCGTTGACTACGTATCTAAATGGGTTGAAGCAAAGGCTCTCCATACGAACGATGCGAGGGTGGTTGTGAACTTTTTAAAGCAGTTATTCGCTCGATTCGGTGTTCCTCGTGGTATCATCAGTGACCGCGGGACTCATTTTGCAATGATCATTTTGCTCGAGTCATGGCTAAGTATGGTGTCAATCACCGTATTTCCACCGCTTATCATCCCCAAACAAATGGTCAAGCCGAGATTTCTAACCGTGGATTAAAGAGACTATTCATGCGTACTGTGGGAGAGCATCGTGCCTCGTGGGCTGATAAGTTAGATGATGCTTTGTGGGCTTTCCGTACCGCATATAAGACACCTATTAGTTGCACTCCATATCGTCTTGTGTACGGGAAGGCATGCCACCTCCCTATTGAGCTGGAACATAAGGCGTATTGGGCCTTGAAGTGGGCCAATTTTGATATCAACAAAGCCGGTAATCTTCGAAAGATTCAACTCAACGAGCTAAATGAACTAAGGAATGAAGCTTATGAGAATTCATTGATCCACAAGGAGAAAACCAAGCTCATTCATGATGCAAGGATTCAGAACCGAGATTTTCACGTTGGTGATCCAGTCTTACTCTTTAACTCTCGGTTGAAGATCTTTTCGGGCAAGCTTAAGAGCCGTTGGTCTGGTCCATTCACCGTCGCCAAAGTCTTCCCCCATGGCACCATTGAAATTTCTCAACCTAATGGGCCTAATTTTAAAGTGAATGGACAACGTGTGAAGCTATACTTTGGTGAGGACATCTCTCATGAGATGATTCCATCCCTCACCACGTTTCCCTTGAATTAGTTCTGGGTTGAGTCAGGCTCGTGACTCGGTTAACAAAAACAAGCGCTTTTCGGGAGGCAACCCGTTGATCTATCCTTTACTCGTTTTCATAATAAGTGCAGGAGCTACATAGGGGTTGTTGTCTTGTTTCTTATGATGTGCAAGGATTAAAGCTTCAAAGAGCACTTTTGATGACATTTGACGAACCGTGATCCCGTGTACCCGTCTTCCCGGTTCTATCCTAAACTGTCATGATTCAATATTTCATATCTTATATGTTCACATTGAAATCACTTTAGTTGTCTCTTCCTTAGCAAGATTTAAACAAAGTGCACAATGTCCTAAGTGTAGGGGAGTTTACTCCCACATGCTTAAACATTGAGGAAAATGTTTATATCAAATGTGAGGGGGACTTCTATCGAAGTTAAGTGGTATTTTCTATGAATTTGTCCTCATTTTAACCGGAAAATCTAATTTTTCGACATTTTTCAAAATTTTTAATCTATTTTGGCCTAGTTGTATAGTAGTATTTTCCTTTGTTAGCGTTATTTACTTAAAATAAAATTTTGAATAAAGTGGTTTTAATTTTTCAACGTTGTGAATCTTTTGACTCAACCCGAGTTTACTTATCCAAGTTTACTCTAGCTAGTATCCTTAACGTGTTTAAGTCAAGTTTAGCTAGGCTTTTATATAGGGAGCTTTAAAACGCGAAAGTCTTAACTCTTACGAGTTAAGAACAAGAACTTTTCGCAAGTTCCTATAATTGATCCTAGAAAGTCGTTTATCAAGGGAACTTTAAAATGCGAATTCTAAACTTGAAAGAGTCTAAGAAGATGCAAGATCATATAGACGACCTGAAAACTCAAAACTTTGATTTAATTGGCTAAGCATCCACGAGTCTCATTCCTTGAGATTTTAAATTGTTGAGAACGAGAGATGATAGAGTCAATTATAAGTTTGGTATTCTTTCATGAATTTATGTGAGTTGATTATAAGCTTTTTCTCCCATCACTTGTTAATAAATTTAATTGCAATAAATAACGTTGTATGATTTGAAATGTTACTTAGCTTCTAGCACAACATCGTTTAAAAGTTGCTCGATATTATGTAGAGTTCATAGCCAAGGCATAACTTATTGAAGCGGGATGCGAAGATTGGCTAGTCCGAAAAGGCCCTAACAAGGCATGAGGGCTACATTTTGTTGCTAAAGATCCAAAGTGATGTGAAGAATCATTTATCAAAAATCAATATGAAGGATCGAGACTCACGACGAAAAGCAAATACTCCCCTAAAGATCATGGAGAAGTCTATCCGAAAAGACCCTAGCAAGGTATGAGGATAAATAGATCCAAGTCCTAAAAGGAGGTGGATCGTTGTATATCAAAATCCCAAATAAAGATTGGAGAAAAATGAAGAAGTCGTGGTCCAAGTATGAAGAATCTCTCAAAAACTTCAAGTGAAGAAATTCCTATTATGAAGAGAAGACCATAATTTCAAGAACGTCTCTCAAGATTTGAAGTATGAAGTCGCTGCCAAATATCGGTCCGAGAAAGGTCTCAAATCGTGAAGTGAGTTATGCCAAGATATGAACTTTATGAGGTCCCGATTTGTCCTTTAGCTAACTATTGATTAAATCGTCCCACTTTATTTTCGGCCTAAATAAACTATCGAAATAAGTCAAACAATGCATCATCGTGATCATTCAAGACAATATTAAAATATAAGAGATACACCTAGGAATAAGGGAGTCTAAGTAAATAATTGGTCCACATGAGTTCGTGTTAGTTTGCTAACTTATAATAACAATGATCTCGTTTATAAGCTTGGTGTGGGGAACGTGAAACTTGAGGATGATAAACATTCATGACTACCAAAACCCCAATGTAAGACTTTGATTTCTTTACTTGTTTTGTATATATTTCTATCTTTTAGTTTCCTTAATGTTTAGTATTTAATAAAGGCCAAGGTGGGTTATTTATGATGAAAAATGTAAAACGTGCTTTGAAATTAATGCATTGCATGAGGGCATTGCAATGGTCAAGTGTAGGGGATTTAATAAGTGTGAAAACACTTATCCTTTTACCACTTATTTCCAATAATAACAAGACCAAAACGTGTATTTTATGTCGTAAAAGTCGGACTTATGCGTGGTTTGTGTTTTTATTGTGTGTCAGGATAAAAATATGAAAAAGGGAGAAAACACGGGCTATCACGGGCTTTTATCGAAGAAAAAGACAAAAGACGAAGTCAAAAGGTCAAGAGTGCAAAAAGAACGGAAGTCCAAGGCCTATTATGAAGATTTATCGAAGAAAAAGTCTAAAGACGGAAGTTTAATAAAGTCAAAGAATTCAAGTCTAATAGAAGTAGGAAATTATAAGACGAGGTCTATTTATACTGACAAATCCCAAGACGACGTCGAGAAAGACAAAGAATTTAAATCGAGTCGAGAAAACAAGAAGAAAGAGAGAAGACACAAGACCCTCCCCTCCTCCTATATATACCCTCCTAATGTGTCATTAGGAGGGTGTTAGTTAGTGTTAATTAGTTTATTAGTTAATTTTTCTAGTTTTATTTTTAAGTGTGTTTTTATTTTTCTTCTCTCTAGTTTTTCAAGATTATCAAACCTTCATTAATCTTGTAATCTTTGATATTAATCTTTAATATAATCAAGTTTATTTCATAATTCTCATTCTACCCTTCTTAATAATCTATTGTTTTTACTTAATTAATCATGTAGTTTTAGTTTTGTTGATGATGTGATTGTTTTACTTATTTGATTGTGCTTATTGAGTTGGTGATTTTAAAAGTCTTTAGATTAAGGAGCTTATTTGCTTAATTTTTATGTTTAATAGTTTTTTAAAAATAAGTTGATTTTTGATAAGTTTAATATTTTTATAAAAAAAGTTGATTTTAAATTTTTGCTTATTAAGTGTTTTTAAAAGTTTTTCAATTGTGTCTTAGAAGCTTTTTCTAAAAGTTGATTTGGTAAAAAATTTAGTAAGTGATTATTTAATTTTTGCTTAATTTGATCTTAGTCGGATTGTCTAAACCCTTTTATTCCGAGTTACTTGCCAAACCCCATTTACCGAATTACAGCAGGTTTCCTTTCCCGAATTGTATGCTTATCTTTCATTCCGAACTGTGTAGATTATTCATAATCCAAATTAGGTGCAACATCAATATTCCGAACTAGCTTCTATCTCCATTTCCCGAATTGTACCCAATACTGTGCATTCCGAGTTAGGGTGGACTTCTTATATTCCGAACTAGGTGGGTCTTCACGATATTCCGAATTATATCAACCTTACTTAATCCGAGTTGAGTTCAGTTTACCATTTTCCGAATTACGTCCAAGATGCCTTATTCCGAACTATATGTGTGATCTTCATTCCGAACTACCTTCAGTTTTGTATTCCGAATTAGCTTCAAACTCCATTTTCCCGAATTAGGTGGGAGGTGAGGATTCCGAGTTATGTTGAGGTTAAGTATTCCGAATTGATTGTGTGACAAACATTCTGAGTTACATCAGAAGTCGTATTCCGAATTAGGTCAACTTCAACAACATTTCGAACTAGATCAAGAAACCTTGTTTCCGAATTAGGTACATATAATTTCCTTTTAATCATTTTTACCGAGTTCTACTGTGCAACATTCATACTGAAAGCAATCAAGGTTAGAAGTTCTCTTTTATTTTTAATAGCTCATATATTAATGTTATTTTTAGACATAGACAATTAAGCTCCCCCTTTTTAGTGACCAATACCAACAATTCCACCATTAACCGTGATCAATTCGATTAGATACCGAGAACGATATCGAGTACACAAATGCTAAGCAAAATACCATTTATTAAAAGGCGTCGCTGCCGGCTCTTTTCGTAAAGATTAACGTTTTTTAGTGAGAAAAATTGGATTTTGGGATCCGTTCTTTTGGGAAAGTTATTTTCAAGCACAAAAATTTTCAAAAAATCCTAAAAAATATAAAATTTTCAAAAATCCAAAAACAATAAGAAAGATAGAAATTCAAAAAAAATTTATATCCTTTTAGTGTATGCGTACTCGATCTACGTCTTATCCTGAGCCCGAGACTCTTAGAGACATAGATATGGCCGGTGTGCATAACAATAATAACAACCCACCTCACCCCAATTTGAATAACAATAATAACAACAATAACAATGTTCCCCCACCCGACCTACGCACAATGGAGGAGCTTTGTCAACCAACCATGAACGGACACGGAGGACCGTTTGCGCCGATGAAAATCACGGCTCCTGATTTTTCGTTGAAGCATCACATGATCCAACAAGTTCAAAACACTTGTCCTTTTTGCGGATTAACGGATGATGATGCCAACAAACATCTCGACAAGTTCATTACCGTCACCCAAAGCATGAAACTTCCCGGTGTTACTATGGATTTCCTTCGCCTACATGTCTTCCCACACACTTTATCCCTCCATGCCGAGAAATTGTTTGACCGTCTCCCTAAAAATTCTATTCATACATGGGATGAGATGACTCAACGCTTTTTGTCGCGCTTCTTTCCACCTTCCATGGTCACTAGCCTTCGGAACCAAATTAGTGGATTCACTCAAGAAAATGAAGAATCACTTTTTGATGGTTGGGAACGCTACAATGTTTTGGTCGACCGTTGTCCAAATCATAACATGCTCCCCGTCACTCTCATTGATACTTTCTACAACGGTCTCACTTTTCGTGATCATGATACGATTAATGCCGCCGCCAGTGGTACTTTTATGAAAAGGAGACCGGAGGAGTGTAGAGA
This sequence comes from Glebionis coronaria, assembly GCA_025667525.1. NCBI lineage: Eukaryota > Viridiplantae > Streptophyta > Magnoliopsida > Asterales > Asteraceae > Glebionis > Glebionis coronaria. The sequence goes on from CM046880.1 coordinate 452,900,231, forward strand.
GTTGATTGAAAACATGAATACTCACCACAAGAATTGGGATTCATCCGCATCCTCAAGATCAAACCCGAGAGTCAATGTTTCTTCTACTTCTTCCAACCCTGATATGACCAAAATAACCCGCGCAATGGTTGAAATGAGCAAAAATATGCAACTTTTGGTAACTAACCAAAATCAACAAGCTAAAGTTGTTGCTATTTCTTGTGAGACGTGCGGTGGTCCTCATTATTACAATGATTTCCCCTCTACCCAAAGAAATCTTTGTGAAAACGTTAACGCGGCATACGGTAACTATTCCACGGGAGGCTATCAGGCCCGCCCTCAAGGAGACCGTAACTTGCTAAGTTATCGTTCCAACAACTTTCTATCTCCACCTGGTTTTCCTCCTCAAAACCAAAACCAAAACCAAAACAATTTCCAATCGTAACAATCAAAGCCAACCTCGAGATGCCAATCAATATCAATCCCAAAGAAACCCATATCCACCTCAAGGAAATAATCAAGCTTACCAAGCCCCACCTCTCAATCAACCCACGTCATTGAATCAAGACCTCGAAACTTACATGAGGACCAATAGAGAGATGGTGACGAATCTTCCAAGCCAATTCATTAACTTGAAGGGTGACATGGCGAAACAAGGGAACGATATTCGAGCCGAGCTAAGGAATGACATGGAAAAACAAGGGAATGATCTTCGAGCCGGTATGAGAAACTCTATGTGTAGTCAAACGAATGACTTAAGGGATATGATGGCTAGTTTTTTCCCAAGTAATCAAGCCTCTGGTTCGGGTTCTCTTCCGAGTAACACCGTTGCTAACCCACGAGGGGAGATGAAAGCAATCACCACTCGAAGTGGAAAAGGTTATAAGGAACCCGAGATTCCTACACCTACTCCCGTGATTGTGACTAAGGAAAAAGAACAACTTTCCCCAACTCCTTTACCTTCCAACCCCACCCCTCCACCACCTAAGGATGTGAGTGAGAATTCCATTCCAAAGCCTTCATCTCAACCCAATATACCTTATCCCTCAAGGTTGAGGAAAGAGAAGTTGAAGAACAAGGATGATATTCAGGTTTCTAACTTTCTTAAAATGTTTAAACAACTGAATTTCAACATCTCCTTTGCCGAGGCTCTCGCTCACATGCCGAAGTATGCTAAAATGTTTAAAGATCTTCTCAGTGATAAGGAGAAACTCCTTGATATCACTCAGACCCAACCTAATGAGAATTGCTCCGCAGTGCTCTTAAGGAAATTACCAACCAAACTTGGTGATCCGGGTCGTTTTCTCATTCCTTGCAACTTCCCCGGGGTAGAGAATTGTATGGCCCTAGCCGATCTAGGTGCTCGTATAAACTTAATGCCATTAAGTGTTTGGAAACAGTTATCTCTACCCGAGCTAGTCCCCACTCGAATGACATTAGAATTAGTTAACCGTACGGTTGCTTATCCGGTGGGGATAGCCGAAGATGTCTTCGTTGGTGTCGACAAATTCACCTTTCCGGTGGATTTTGTTGTCGTTGACTACGAGATGGACCCCCGTGTTAAATTAATCGTTGGACGTCCATTCTTGAGGACCGGTCGCACTCTCATTGATGTAGCCGCGGGCGAATTAATCATGAGAGTTGGTGACGATAAAATCGTCTTCAACATGGGTCAACTTTCTAAGTAACCTTATGAAAACGAGAGCGTTAATTTCATTGATGTTCTTGATGAGGCTTGTGAAGAGCATTTCAAAGATGCTTGTAAAAGTTGTTCTTCTTCTCTACCCATTGTTGAGACCGTTGCCTCTATTGCTCCTTCACAGACTCCATTTGGAGAAAGTGATTTCCTTTTGAAAGAATTTGAAGCAACTTTGGGGGATGTGGACTTACAATATGACGATTCTCCCTCTAATTGGGATGAAGATATTCATACCATTGAGAAACTTCTCAATGAGGACCATATTTCTCCACCATCTCCTAAGGAAATCTCTATCGATGATCCGAATTTGACTACGCCTTCCATCAAAAATCCTCCGGATTTAGAGCTTAAGGATTTACCGTCTCATATCGAATACGTGTTTCTTGAAGACAATAAGAAGTTACCCGTCATCATTGCAAAGGACTTGAAAGAAGATGAAAAATCTCGACTTATCGACGTGCTGAAAAATCATAAGAAGGCAATTGCTTGGAAAATTTCCGATATCCGCGGAATTGATCCGAACTTTTATACTCATGAAATTCTCATGGAAAATGACTATAAACCCGCAATCCAAAGCCAAAGAAGGGTTAATCCTAAAATTCATAACGTCATCTAGAAAGAAGTTATCAAACTTCTAGATGCCGGAATGATTTACCCTATTTCGGATTCGCCATGGGTTAGTCCCGTCCATTGTGTGCCTAAGAAAGGCGGAATAACCGTTGTTCCCAATGAAAACAACGAGTTGATTCCTACTCGACTTGTCACGGGTTGGCGAGTTTGCATAGACTATCACAAGCTCAATGATGCCACTCGCAAGGATCACTTCCCTCTTCCTTTCATGGATCAAATTCTCGAGCGTTTAGCGGGTAATGACTATTATTGCTTCTTAGACGGTTTCTCCAGGTATTTTCAAATTCCTATCGATCCTAAAGACCAAGAGAAAACCACATTCACTTGTCCTTATGGAACATTTGCTTACAAAAGAATGCCTTTCGGCTTATGCAATGCTCCTAGGACTTTCCAAAGGTGTATGATGGCTATCTTCCATGACATGGTTGAAGAAACTATGGAAGTCTTTATGGACGATTTCTTGGTCTATGGTGATTCTTTTTCTACTTGCCTTGCCAATTTAGAACGTATGCTCAAACGGTGTGAAGACACTCGTCTCGTTCTTAATTGGGAAAAATGCCATTTCATGGTAAAAGAAGGCATTGTTCTTGGGCATAAAATCTCTAAAGTCGGTCTTGAATTCGACCGTGCTAAAGTCGATGTTATTGCTAAATTGCCTCCACCTTCAACCGTGAAGGGTGTGAGAAGTTTCCTTGGTCATGCGGGCTTCTATCGTCATTTCATTCAAGATTTTTCTAAGATCACTCGCCCGATGACCCACCTCTTGGTAAAAGATACTCCTTTTATCTTTTCTAAAGAGTGTATTGACTCTTTCAATCTTCTTAAGGATAAATTAACTAAGGCACCGGTCTTGGTTACCCCTAATTGGGAGTTACCTTTTGAATTGATGTGTGATGCTAGCTATTCTGCTATTGGAGCGGTTTTGGGACAAAGAGTGAACAAACACTTCCAACCAATCCATTATGCTAGCAAGACAATGACGGGGGCTCAATTGCATTATACCACTACCGAAAAAGATCTTTTAGCTGTAGTGTATGCTTTTGAAAAGTTCCGCCCCTATCTTGTCCTTTCCACCACCATTGTGTATACCGATCATTCCGCGTTGAAGTACTTGTTAACTAAACAAGATTCCAAACCAAGACTTCTTCGTTGAGTTTTGCTCCTACAATAATTTAAAATTGAAATTCGTGATAAAAAGGGAGCAGAAATCCTAGCCGCGGATCATCTAAGTAGACTTGAGGATCCTTATCAAGGGGATCGTCCGAATCAAGAGATCAATGAATATTTTCCCCTTGAGGCCTTAATGTCTATCAATTCTAATCTTGATGACACCCCGTGGTTTGCGGACATTGCAAACTACTTAGCGGGTGGAATTCTCAAGGAAGGGTTAACGTCCCAACAAAAGAAAAAGTTCTTTAAAGACATTGAACACTATTTTTGGGACGACCCTTACCTTTTCAAACAATGTAAGGATCTTGTCATTCGTCGGTGTGTTGATGGGCCGACAGCCTTATTAATCCTTGAAGCTTGCCATAAGGAACCCACTGGTGGTCACTTTGGTCCTAATTACACCGCGAAGAAAGTTTTCGATTCTGGATTTTATTGGCCCTCCATTTATCATGACTCTCATGAAATGGTTAAACATTGTGATGCTTGCCAACACCAAGGCAAGATCACACATAAAGATGAGATGCCTCAAAATTTCACACAAGAATGTGAAATCTTTGACATGTGGGGTATCGACTTTATGGGGCCATTTCCATCATCCAAAGGGAACAAGTACATCCTCGTAGCCGTTGACTATTTATCTAAATGGGTTGAAGCAAAGGCTCTCCCTACGAATGATGCGAGGGTGGTTGTGAACTTTTTGAAGCAGTTATTCGCTCGATTCACTGTTCCTCGTGCTATCATCAGTGACCGCGGGACTCATTTTGCAATGATCATTTTACTCGAGTCATGGCTAAGTATGGTTTCAATCACCGTCTTTCCACCACTTATCATCCCCCAAAAAATGGTCAAGCCGAGATTTCTAACCATGGATTGAAGAGAATATTAGAGCATACTGTGGGAGAGCATCGTGCCTCGTGGGCTGATAAGTTAGATGATGCTTTGTGGGCTTTCCGTACCGCATATAAGACACCTATTAGTTGCACTCCATATCGTCTTGTGTACGGGAAGGCATGCCACCTCCCTATTGAGCTGGAACATAAGGCGTATTGGGCCTTGAAGTGGGCCAATTTTGATATCAAGAAAGTCGGTGATCTTCGAAAGATTCAACTCAACGAGCTAAATGAACTAAGGAATGAAGCTTATGAGAATTCATTGATCTACAAGGAGAAAACCAAGCTCATTCATGATGCAAGGATTAAGAACCGAGAGTTTCACGTTGGTGATCCATTCTTACTCTTTAACTCTCGGTTGAAGATCTTTTCTGGCAAGCTTAAGAGCCGTCGGTCTGGTCTATTCACCGTCACCAAAGTCTTCCCCTATGGCACCATTGAACTTTCTTAACCTAATGGGCCTAATTTTAAAGTGAATGGCCAGCGTGTGAAGCTATACTTTGGTGAGGACATCTCTCATGAGATGATTCCATCCCTCACCACGTTTCCCTTGAATTAGTTCTGGGTCGAGTCAGGCTCGTGACTCGATTGACAAAAACAAGCGCTTCTCGGGAGGCAACCCGTTGATATATCCTTTACCCGTTTTCATAATAAGTGTAGGGGGAGCTACATAGGGGTTGTTGTCTTGTTTCTTATGATGTGCAGGGATTAAAGCTTCAAAGAGCACTTTTGATGACATTTGACAAACCGTGATCCCGTGTACCCGTCTTCCCGGTTCTATCCTAAACTGTCGTGATTCAATATTTCATATCTTATATGTTCACATTTAAATCACTTTAGTTGTCTCTTCCTTAGCAAGATTTAAACAAAGTGCACAATGTCCTAAGTGTAGGGGATGTTGATCCCAAACTTAGATCAATTTAGCTTTGTGTTAACGAGATTAAATCAAGTTTAACACGTAGAGAAACTTTGTTGTATTGAACAAACTAAGTGTTATGCGGAATTTAACACTTAGAACAAAGAACAAAACAATGTAAACCAAACTTTCACTTTGATTAATAATATCAATGAATGATTACAATGAAAGTGTTATGAGATATGTGGAAGATATGTGTGAAAAGGATGTGTCTTATGTCTAACCATAAGGCCTCCTTTTATAGGTTTAAGGAGCCTTGTACAAAAAGCTAAGATCAACTATTTTAGGAAGATACATAAGATAAACATACTCAAATAACTTATTGACTAAATCTTTTAAACATTTAGAAATATATTCTGAATTCTTATCTTCATATTTTGTCCACCAGCTTGAAGAATTCATCATTGGTAGATTTAGTCCTTGTCTTTGTGTTGAGATTCTTCTTGTCAGCGTCTTGATAATTCTTATCAACGTCTCATCTGTCAATGCCTCGTTTACTCTTGTCAGCGTCCAAGTTCCTCTTGTCAGCGTCTAGGGACTTGGTCAATTTTATTCCCAACAATCCTCCCCAAAACTTGATATCTACTCTAGTAATCAAGTTTCTGAATAAAATAAAACATACAGAGAGGATTCTTACAAACATGCTCTATCCTTGAATTTGAGTATGAATAAACCTCAAAAAGTCAACACTCAAACTTGATCTTAATCATCTTTTGCAATACATCTATAGAGTCTTTTGGGGCCTTCTTTATAACTTTTGTCACTCAAATTCAATTACTCCTCCCCTTTTTAAGACTCCTCTCCAAGATTAGTATCAAAGGATGGTACCATGAATATCCTTCATAGCTTAATATCAGCTTCCAAAACAACAAGTCTATCAGTTCAAAACAGTGATCCTTGACAATTTGTACCAGTTCTATATTTTGCTTTTGCAAGCTAATACAGATTTTCGTCAATTCCATTAATGGCAAAGGTTTCATACTGTCCTCATCTATATTCGGGAAATGAGTCCTCAATATTAATTCATAGGACATTGGGATGGACTTACTGATGATAAGACTGACTTGACCTGCATTAATGCTAGTGTCAATAGTCTCAGCCATCTCCATAACACTATACACCCTTGTGAAAGTGATCTCTGCTGCTACTAGATGTCAATCACTAGGATTCCAGATATCCAAAAATTTGCAATTATGTATCCATCCAAATGTAGCTCCATTTTCCTGCATAGTTAGACAAATACCACAAAAATACACCAACAGAGGCTACCCTTTCCCACGACAATGGGTAGAGATAACATGTTAGTGGATAAAAATAATATCAGTGGAAAGACCAACAATGCATGTTCCTTGAGCATCCACTATCCCAATATCCTTGATCATTAACCTGCTTTTGGATAGGTTGCTAAAAAAGAAAACAAATTAGTTTTCTTTGGAGATCCAAGCCTTGTCAGACTTGGATCTGTCTAGTTGTTCAACTAGAGTGGACTTATTCTTTACCAAAAATCCCTGTTAATCCCTTTGGGACCTAATCACCCAATTTGTTCCAATGAGTCTAGTAATGACATTCTCAAGATATTTAAATCTATTGCAACTCATTGAAATACCATTAAAATTGGACTTTTGCTCTTGTTTAGGTTTCCATGTTAAGTGGGATGATGCTTTAGACCCTTGACCCTTATTAACCAAGTATCTTTGTTTATATGATCTAAAATAAGGTCTCATACCAAACTTGGAGCTGCCAACGCTGCATTTGTGCCTGTCAGCGTTGAATTTGTTCCCGTCAGCGCTGAATTTGTTATTATCAGTGCTGAATTTGTTCTTGTCAGCGTCCAGACTAGGGTTCGCTACAGGAACATACTGCTTGTTTGACCAAGTTTTGGTCTTTTGAAAGGGCCTTTATCCATGGGTATTAGCTACCTTAGAGAAGAAATGAGCTGGTCTAGTAGCCTGTTGTCTAGTGTGGACAAAAGGTATATGGTTGACATTAGATGACCTATTGTCAGTGAATGATATGTATTAACATACAATTATAGGCCAAATGTGAGAAGCTCCCACATGAGTAACAAGCCTTTTTGGACATAAACTTAGGCTTAGACTGATAAAACCCTAGCCCATTAACACTTGCTTGGCTTTTGAATGACCTAGGTTTCCTATACATTTCAGCGTATTTAACACTAGGTTGTTTCTTAATTAGGGAGCCAAGATTAATAGCTTTTCCAATGATGGGATTGGTCACAGTGATAGGTGTAGATAATACTGGACTCTCAATGGGTGTAGGCACAAATGGACTCTCACTAAGCATCTCACCCTTAACAAACAAAGTGGGGTTGGCCTTCTTCCACTCTTCTAGGTCAATAAACTTTTGTTGATATTGCTCAAATGGGGAAAGGACTCTAGGTGGAGGAATAAATTCCTCTTCTTGGAGTTCTGGTAACCAGTCCAAGACAAATCCTTTCTCAGGACACCATAGAAGTTCCCAGCAGGTGGTGGAACAGCCACATATTCTTTCAACCCAATCCCAGACATATCCCTAGAATCCCTTTGTTCACTAACACATTTTTCTAGGGTTTGTGAGGCTTTATCAAATCTATGAATTTTAAGATCTACATTATCCTTATTTTTGATAGCCTCATCTAACTTAGCCTGTAATTTAGCATTGACCCTTTCCATGATGTTTCTAATATCAGTACTAGCATTTAAATCATGTTTTAAGATATTTATTTTTTCTTTTAGGTCAAACTCCATTTTCTTATACTCGGCTACAATCTTTTCAGTTTGAGTAAGAGCAATTTGATAATTAGACAACTTGCATCTCTCATTACTCACATTTGATTTTAATTTTAAAACTTCTTTATTAAGTCTTTCAGTATTTAACCTACAAGAAGAGTCATCACATACCCCATTATCAGATGACGAAGATGAGTTGGAACTTGTAGTAGACTTGGCCTTGGCTGAAAACATCATCAGATTCTTCTTCACCTTCTTCCTTATCCTGGTTCACCTCACGGTATTGAATCTCGTTCTTCAAATCAAAGTTTCTCAACAAGCTCTGATACCACTTGTTGATCCCAAACTTAGATCGATTTAGCTTTGTGTTAACGAGATTAAATCAAGTTTAACACGTAGACAAACTTTGTTGTATTGAACAAACTAAGTGTTATGCGGAATTTAACACTTAGAACAAAGAACAAAACAATGTAAACCAAACTTTCACTTTGATTAATAATATCAATGAATGATTACAATGAAAGTGTTATGAGATATGTGGAAGATTTGTGTGAAAAGGATGTGTCTTATGTCTAACCCTAAGGCCTCCTTTTATAGGTTTAAGGAGCCTTGTACAAAAAGCTAAGATCAACTATTTTAGGAAGAGACATAAGATAAACATATTCAAATAACTTATTGACTAAATCTTTTAAACATTTAAGAATATATTCTGAATTCTTATCTTCATATTTTATCCACCAGCTTGAAGAATTCATCATTGGCAGATTTAGTCCTTGTCTTTGTGTTAAGATTCTTCTTGTCAGCGTCTTGATAATTCTTATCAACGCCTCATCTGTCAACGCCTCGTTTACTCTTGTCAGCGTCCAAGTTCCTCTTGTCAGCGTCTAGGGACTTGGTCAATTTTATTCCCAACAGGGGAGTTTACTCCCACATGCTTAAACATTGAGGACAATGTTTATATCAAGTGTAGGGGGACTTTTATCGAAGTTAAGTGGTCTTTTCCATGAATTTGTCCTCATTTTAACCGGAAAATATGATTTTTCGACATTTTTCAAAATTTTTAATCTATTTTGGCCTAGTTGTATAGTAGTATTTTCCTTTGTTAGCGTTATTTACTTTCTTTGCTAAAATAAAATTTTGAATAAAGTGGTTTTAATTTTTCAACGTTGTGAATCTTTTGACTCAACTCGAGTTTACTTATCCAAGTTTACTCTAGCTAGTATCCTTAACGTGTTTAAGTCAAGTTTTGCTAGGCTTTTATATAGGGAGCTTTAAAACGCGAAAGTCTTAACTCTTACGGGTTAAGAACAAGAACTTTTCGCAAGTTCCTATTATTGATCCTAGAAAGTCGTTTATCAAGGGAACTTTAAAATGCGAATTCTAAACTTGAAAGAGTCTAAGAAGATGCAAGATCATATAGACGACCTGAAAACCCAAAACTTTGATTTAAGTGACTAAGCATCTACGAGTCTCATTCCTTAAGATTTTAAATTGTAGAGAACGAGAGATGATAGAGTCAATTATAAGTTTGGTAATTTTTCATTAAATTATGTGAGTTGATTATAAGCTTTTTCTCCTATCGCTTGTTAATAAATTTAATTGCAATAAATAAGGTTGTACGATTTGAAAAGTTACTTAGCTTCTAGCACAAGATCGTTTAAAAGTTGCTCGATATTAATTAGAGTTCATAGCCAAGGCATAACTTATTGAAGCGGGATGCGAAGATTGGCTAGTCCAAAAAGGCCCTAACAAGGCATGAGGGCTACATTTTGTTTCTAAAGATCCAAAGTGATGTGAAGAATCATTTATCAAAAATCAATATGAAGGATCGAGACATACGACGAAAAGCAAATACTCCCCTAAAGATCATGGAGAAGTCTATCCGAAAAGACCCTAGCAAGGTATGAGGATAAATATATCCAAGTCCTAAAAGGAGGCGGACCGTTGTATATCAAAATTCTAAATAATGATTGGAGAAAAATGAAGAAGTCGTGGTCCAAGTATGAAGAATCTCTCAAAAACTTCAAGTGAAGAAATTCCTATTATGAAGAGACGACCATAATTTCAAGAAAGTCTCTCAAGATTCGAAGTATGAAGTCGCTGCCAAATATCGGTCCGAGAAAGGTCTCAAATCGTGAAGTGAGTTATGCCAAGATATGAACTTTATGAGGTCCCGAGAAGCAGTTTTAAAAGATTTTGTCCTTTAGCTAACTATTGATTAAATCGTCCCACTTTATTTTCGGCCTAAATAAACTATCAGAATAAGTCAAACAATGCATCCTCATGATCATTCAAGACAATATTAAAATATAAGAGATACACCTAGGAATAAGGGAGTCTAAGTAAATAATTGGCCACATGAGTTCGTGTTAGTTTGCTAACTTATAATAACAATGATCTCGTTTATAAGCTTGGTGTGGGGAACGTGAAACTTGAGGATGATAAACATTTATGACTACCAAAACCCCAATGTAAGACTTTGATTTCTTTACTTGTTTTGTATATATTTCTATCTTTTAGTTTCCTTAATGTTTAGTATTTAATAAAGGCCAAGGTGGGTTATTTATGATGAAAAATGTAAAACGTGCTTTGAAATTAATTCATTGCATGAGGGCATTGCAATGGTCAAGTGTAGAGGATTTAATAAGTGTGAAAACACTTATCCTTTTACCACTTATTTCCAATAATAACAAGACCAAAACGTGTATTTAATGTCGTAAAAGTCGGAATTATGCGTGGTTTGTGTTTTTATTGTGTTTCAGGATAAAAATATGAAAAAGGGAGAAAGCACGGGCTATCACGGGTTTTTATCAAAGAAAAAGACAAAAGACAAAGTCAAAAGGTCAAGAGTGCAAAAAGAACGGAAGTCCAAGGCCTATTCTGAAGATTTATCGAAGAAAAAGTCTAAAGACGGAAGTTTAATAAGTCGAATAATTCAAGTCTAATAGAAGAAGGAAGTTATAAGACGAGTTCAATATATACCGACAAATCCCAAGACGGCGTCGAGAAAGACAAAAAATTTAAATCGAGTCGAGAAAACAAGAAGAAAGAGAGAAGACACAAGACCCTCCCCTCCTCCTATATATACCCTCCTAATGTGTCATTAGGAGGGTGTTAGTTAGTGTTAATTAGTTTATTAGTTAATTTTTCTAGTTTTATTTTTAATGTGTTTTTATTTTTCTTCTCGCTAGTTTTTCAAGCTTATCAAACCTTCATTAATCTTGTAATCTTTGATATTAATCTTTAATATAATCAAGTTTATTTCATAATTCTCATTCTACCCTTCTTAATAATCTATTATTTTTGCTTAATTAATCATGTAGTTGGTTTAGTTTTGTTGATGATGTGATTGTTTTACTTATTTGATTGTGCTTATTGAGTTGGTGATTTTAAAAGTCTTTAGATTAAGGAGCTTATTTGCTTAATTTTTATGTTTAACAGTTTTTTAAAAATAAGTTGATTTTGATAAGTTTAATATTTTTATACAAAAAGTTGATTTTAAATTTTTGCTTATTAAGTGTGTTTAAAAGTTTTTAAATTGTGTCTTATAAGCTTTTTCTAAAAGTTGATTTGGTAAAAATTTTAGTAAGTGCTTATTTAATTTTTGCTTAATTTGATCTTAGTCGGATTGTCTAAACCCTTTTATTCCGAGTTACTTGCCAAACCCCATTTCCCGAATTACAGCAGGTTTCCTTTCCCGAATTGTATGCTTATCTTTCATTCCGAACTGTGTAGATTATTTGTAATCCGAATTAGGTGCAACATCAATATTCCGAATTAGCTTCTATCTCCATTTCCCGAATTGTACCCAATACTGTGCATTCTGAGTTACGGTGGACTTCTTATATTTCGAACTAGGTGGGTCTTCACGATATTCCGAATTATATCAACCTTACTTATTCCGAATTGAGTTCAGTTTACCATTTTCTGAATTACGTCCAAGATGCCTTATTCCGAACTATATGTGTGATCTGCATTCCGAACTACCTTCAGTTTTGTATTCCGAATTGGCTTCAAACTCCATTTTCCCGAATTAGGTGGGAGGTGAGGATTCCGAGTTACGTTTAGGTTAAGTATTCCGAATTGATTGTGTGACAAACATTCCGAGTTACATCAGAAGTCGTATTCCGAATTAGGTCAACTTCAACAACATTCCGAACTAGATCAAGAAACCTTGATTCCGAATTAGGTACATATAATTTCCTTTTAATCATTTTTACCGAGTTCTACTGTGCAGCATTCATACTGAAAGCAATCAAGGTTAGAAGTTCTCTTTTTTTTAATAGCTCTTATATTAATGTTATTTTTAGACTTAGACAATTAAGCTCCCCCTTTTTAGTGACCAATACCAACAATTCCACCATTAACTGTGATCAATTCGATTAGATACCGAGAACGATATCCAGTACACAAATGCTAAGCAAAATACCATTTATTAGTCGCAGTAGCTAAGCAGAAACTGCAAGAAGCACGGTCACGTCAGAAGAGTTATGCAGACAAGCATCGTAGGGACTTACATTTTAACGTAGGAGATCATGTTTTCCTTAAGGTTTTGCCGACACGTGGTGTTAGACGTTTTGGAATCAAATGGAAGCTCAGTCCTCGATTTATCGGACCGTTTGATGTCATTGAACGAGTCGGTGAAGTATCTTACCGTTTAGCGTTACCTCCGCAGCTTTCTCATGTTCACGATGTTTTCCATGTGTCCTTTCTCAGAGGGTACCAGTATCATCCCCTTTACATGGTTCAGTATCCACTGGAATAGATTCGTGAAGATCTCACTTTCATAGAAGAACCCGAACGAGTTCTTGACAAACAAGAACGAGTCATGAGAAGGAAGACGATTCCATTCGTCAAAATCCTTTGGAGGGATCATACCGAGCGGGAAGCCACTTGGGAAACAGAGGAGTCTATCCGGGCTTCTTACCCTCATTTCATATTTTGAATTCGGTTATGTTCTTCTTTTCCAGTTTACTTTATCTATAATTCGGGGACGAATTATTCTTTTTAGGGGGGAAGAGTTGTAAAACCCGCATGATTTTACCATGAATAGTACCCTTAAGATCGTACGTACATAATTAGAACTTTCCTTTTATAGCATGTTTACGTTTCACGAACAAGAATTACAAGTATTACGTACGTGTTATAACACGATACGTATTTATTACGTATTAAGAGGCGAGAATTATTTCAATAATAATTATAATCACGAACATACGAACATGAAATCATGAACGTAAATAATCACGAGCTTAGTATTACGTATTAATGTATATTTATTAAGATCACGAATAAATATAATAAGACACGAACAATAACTATTTAAAGCACGTAAAACACGAACACAAGAACACACTAATTACTAGACACGAAAAACATACGGGTTACCCTTTGTGGGCCCCCTTACCCGCGGACAAGACAAGAAACAAGGGCCAAGCCCATTAATTTTTACTAAACAAGAAAAAGGGAAAAACTATTTTCATAATTCAAGAATTAGAAAATAATCAAAAACCCTAAATCTCTTTTTCTTCCTCTCCTTTGGCCACCGGGTCTTACACACACCAAGGGTGTGCTTGGTTGATATTTGGTGTTTGATTTATTGCAAGATTGTTATTGTGTTCATCCTCCTTTGATTCACGTAATTGGTAAATCCTAAACCTCTTTTCTTTTTATGATCTTGATTAATAAATTACATGAAATCATGAATGTTTTAATAACAAGTTATTAATACATGCTAATTAAACATGGGGGTAAATTAATTAAGGGTTCAAGGGTGTTTGTTAGTGGTCGACGCAAGAACCGAGCCCCAAGGGGGTCTCGGTTTGTTTTTGATTCGCACCAACCGAGACCTAAAGGTCTCGGTGTGGTGGTCTTGTGTCTTGGCAGCAGGAGGAAAAGGGACCCCGACCTTGGTCGGGGTATGTCTTGGATCGGGTGGGTCTCGGCTAAGAACTAAAACCACCACCGGCTTAAGCCGATGGCTAATTAAGGAAAGCAGGGGGAACCCCCATGCCGCGACAGCAAGGGTAACCACCGGCTAGCCGGTGGGAACTTTTGGCTAGCCGGCGGCTAGGTTTTGACCAAGGGTGCATTTTGATCGGTTCACGGGTCCGGTTCACGGGGTTCATAAATATGGTTCACGACATGTTTAAAACACGGGTTCGGTTCATGAATTGTTTTTACAAGATTAATTATATTTACAAGTTTATTTTTACAAGAATTAAATTAAATTAATTAAAACATGTACATGATTAATTTAATTTATACATGACTTAGGTTATTAATATTAGTATTAATACATGAATTTTAACCTAAGTATTTATCATTTAATTAGACTATATAATTAATTAATTATTAAAATCATGACTTATAATTAATTAATTTACATGACTTAGGTTATATTATTAATAGATAATAATACATGTTTTAACCTAAGTATTTTTACCTTTATTTAATTAAATCATGATTATATTTAATTAAATACTTTAACCTATAGTTTATTTAATTCACATGAAATAATTAATAAACTATACTATTTAATTACATGACTTAGAATATTAAACAGTAAACACTTAAGCTTATATAATTAGCTTAATAATCCAGCTTATATCTAATTATAGAAACTTTCTATTTTTAGAAACTTATTTAATTAAGGCAGCTAAATATTTATGGAAACTTTCTATTTTTAGAAACTTATCTATTTTAAGTAGTAAATCTATTTTTTAAAACTTTCTATTTTTGGAAACTTTCTATTTTTGGAAACTTTCTATTTTTGGAAACTTTCTATTTTTGGAAACTTTCTATTTTAGGAAACTTGCTATTTTTAGAAAGTTACTTATTATTACACAACAAGTATAATAATACATGAAATACAAGAAATACTTAAACAGAATAGATAGAATACATGATAAACACAGTCTAAAGCTTAAATCAGTATAATATGACATAAACATATAAAACAAGCTAAGACATGATATAAAACCAGTTACGTATTCAGTAATCAGATACTTATACACGTATGTATTTATGTAGCATTAGTGATACCGAAGTAGGACTCTCTTCCGTTCGTCTTCTTCGTTCACTGGACACAAGGTACGGATTCTCCGTCCTTTCAGTATGGACATTCTTCCTTATTAGGATTTTCCCGTATGCAGCCAACTGTTTTCCCCAGTATATGTTTTATATGTTTTTGAATTACTTATGTTTAATTAGAATACCTAAAGCCATATACATGCATGACCAGTTTCACCTAGTTATGGAGGTACCATAACCATAACACTAGAGGCACCAGCGTTATGACTTCACCTTGGCGGAGTGATAGCTCGTGGCGTCCCTTTTCAGCTTTTGGCCATATTATTATTATCAGGTGGGGCGTATGGGTGCATCCTAGTTACATGTTTTCAACAGATTATTCAGTGTTAATGTGGTGTGTGCCTTGCATCCTTCACAAGGAGCTGATCCCTCCTACCCAAAACCAGTATATTAAATTAGAGGCAGCCCCTCTAATTTGCATGACGTGGTCACCCCTCCAAGTATTCATGCACGTGGATAATTCATGACCTATATTGGCTAATGGTAAATATGTTAAACAGTTTTTACAAGATAAACATAAGGCTTTTCAAACTATAAAACCAGTTTTACTAAGATATAACCAGGTTATCCAGGACTTAGTATTTTCCGCTGCTTCATGCTTATATGCTTATATTATTCATGCTTTACTTGTATATCCGCGTACTGGGCGTTATGATCTGCCGTTTTCCTTTCATGTTCCCAAAACTACAGGTACTCGGGGACGCTCGTAGACTTTAAGCGTACGTGCATATGGATTGGAAGCTTCCTAGCCTTCTTTACTTTATGCATTTCTTTATACTTTGATACTCATTTCCATGGACATTGTTTAGTCCTTTCATTTACAGTACTTATGTTTGTGTGTGATGAGTTCTACTTTTGGGGCACCGATGTTTGATTCCGGTATTTCCTTTATGGTCATGTAATGTTTTATGCATTTATCCTTGTATGCTTTAACGACACGCCATAATCACGCGTGACATTCCATTTATCAAAATAGGGTGTTACAGTAAGTATTTATGTATTATTAAATTAAACCGAGACATAACTTTAACGATCGTTAAATAATTAAGAGTTAAGTATTAACGAGCGTTAAATAAATATATAGTAATATATAGTAAGTAATATAATAGAAAGAAGGATGGAAGATTCTGGAACACCCCTAAGTGGTGTTTTGGTCGGTCGGTTATGGAGGAGAAAAGGAAGGGGAAAAACTTTCCTTTTATTTGTTTTTGGATACAAGTCCAGGCCTATATAAACAAACCTTCTCCTTATAATTCAAGACAACACAAAATTCTCTCCCCTATCCTCTCTCTTTGGTCGATCGCAATTTAAACCCACACAAGGGGTTTTGGTTGGTTTTCTTGTTTGATCAATTTACTTATTATCTAGTCCTAGCCCCTCTCTAGGGTTGTTGGCTAGATTATTTACAAGCGTTGTAGCTCGGTTTACACGCGCTAGAATCACGGTTAGCTCGTTGTATTACGTCTGTAAAAGATCGTAATATAGTCTTACTTTAGACTATATCTTGGTGATATACGGTATAAACCCAAATTGGTGATTCGTTCTTTGTCTTGTGGATTTGCTTTAGCGTAAAGGTATGTAACCCTAATTCGATTAATTATAATTGTGTTATTATTATGATCTTGTTAAATTGCTTCCGCTATGTGTGCTTTGATATTGTTTAGGGTTTTATATAATTGTTATGATGTTAATAAACCTTCAAATTCGAGCAATGGTTATAGTGGAAGACAACCCCTTTGTCAGAGGTGTTCTCTACATCACACAGGATTTTGCACTATCAAGTGTTAGAACTGTGGAAAAATAGAACATCAGACAAGATTCTACAGAAGTAAAGGATTAGCTACTAGAAGTAATCAAATTCCTGTAACTAAAGTTTTTCAAAACTACGAAGAAAATGGGCATCTAATGAATGAGTGCCGTAAAGAGAGTAATAGCCGAGGAAAAGCTTATTTGCTAAACGATACTCAATAAGATCAGAATACGATTACGAGAATGTTTCATTTAAATCAACGTATGGTTAAAGTAATATTTGACTCAGGAGCTGATAGAAGTTTCATATCTGTTAAAATTGCTGCTAAGTTAGATATTCCGATTGTTTCTTTGAATACTAAGTATGATATAGAAATGGCCGACGGAAAATTAGTTAGTACTAATACTGTTATTCGAGGATGTATCATTACTTTATTACGTCAATCCTTTGAAATCGATCTTATACCCATTAATCTCGGTAGTGTTAACGTAGTCATTGGAATGGACAGGTTATCTAAATACCATGCCAAAATTCTATATGACGAGAAAGCCGTTCATATTCCTATTATAGGTGAAGTTTTGATTGTCCATGGTGAGCGAAGTAAGACTCGACTAAATCTCATATCGTGCCTTAAGATAAATAAGTACGTATCCCGAGGTGGTCAAGTTTTCTTAGTTCAAGTAGCGGAAAAGGAGAAAGAAGAGAAGCGATTAGGAGATATTCCGATAGTTAGAGAATCTCCCGAAGTATCTCCCGAAGAATTACCAGGTTTGCTGCCTGAGCGTCAAGTTGAATTCCAAATCGATTTGATACAAGGAGCAACACCAGTTGCTAAAGCTCCTTATCGATTAGCACCTTCGGAAATGCAAGAATTGTTAAGTCAAATCTAAGAACTAACTGACTGAGGATTTATTAGACCAAGTATATCGCCGTGGGGAGCTCCAGTCTTATTTGTGAAAAAGAAAGATGGATCTTTTAGGATGCGTATCGATTATCGTGAGTTAAACAAACTTACAATAAAGAATCGTTACCCATTATCCAGAATCGACGATTTATTTGATCAACAAGGATCAAGCGTATATTTGAAAATTGATTTACAATCAGGTTATCATCAGCTGAGAGTTAAGGAAGAGGATTGATCACGCTCAAATCCAACATGTATTAATAAGAGTTATCTTCACTATTGGTGTATTATTTGTGGTAATAAACAGACTTTTATTGCTAATATTGTGCAAAGTTCGGTTATTGTGTTTTGTAGGAAGAAAGGATAAAGAAACGTGAATAAAGGAATAAAAAGCGGGAATTGGATAAGAAGGAATAAACGAAGCATGAAAGCGTAAGATTTCGTGTGAAGAATAAAAGATAATGAAGGAGTTTTGGGAAGTGTAGAAGAAAGAAAAGAAAGAAGAAGGACTAGAAGGAAAAGTATGGAAAATAGCCCAGTTGCCACAAGCAACACTTTGCTTGCCTCCATCAAATCCACCTTCATTTGCCACCAACATCAAAGTAGCATTCAGTTGCCACCGGCATGCAAGTCCGTGCCTCCAACAAACCAACCTTCATTTGCTACCAGTATGTTGTTAGTCAAGTCTAGTAAGAGTTATTCATAAATTCCCACCATCAATGAGAGGCTTCTCATTTTCCTCCCATTAACATTCCCTGGAGTTTATTTCCTCCTCTCCAAGCATAATCATGTATAAATTAGACCTTAGGGTCATGTGTTTTAGAGTGCTTCATCCATTGATCTATCTAACCCTTGACAAAGGTTAGAATCACCAAACTTATATAACCCAAAAGACAATAAACCTCTGTTAATTCTCAAGGGGAGGACGAATTTCATGAAGGAGAGATTCAGGTGGAGGAACATTGATCAATTGGAGGCTTGGAATTGCTAAAAATTCTGTTTTTGTTATTTCTTGTTTTTGGAAGAACTATTGGTAAATTCTTGTACTTGGATTAATCTTCATTATAATTTAAGTGCTATTGAATGTTTGAGAAAATTATGAATTGTGTTGAAATGTCTTTGAATTCCGAGTAGTGTGATATACTTGTGTGATGAAAATGAATTCTAAAGGGGAGTTTGGTTTTATGAACAAGAGAATGTGAATAGGTTTTTATGGTTGATAATTCTTGAAACATGTTTTGATAATAAAATGAAATATAGCTTTTTATTGGATTTAGAGGTCGAAAGGATTTCCGGTAAACTATATTCCAAAAGATTTATGGCTGAGTCAATTTGGTTTCTCGGTGATTGACACTCACCTTGACGAATTGGTTAAAGGAATTTGTCAATAGATTTATCTTGGGTATAGGTCGAAAGAACCCATTCAAACCAAACTTATCTCTTTATGTTTTCTAGCAAATGGTGATTATAATGAATTGGAATAGATGATCATAGGCCGAAAGGGTTTGTCTACACCAATTTGTTAATATGAATTCTATGAAAAATACCATGGGATGAAATTTATATACTTTAGATTTGTGATTCATAGTTGCTTATGCACGCAAATTATCTCTCCTACGTTTGAAATGAAATTCACACAAGTATTGCTTTTAGTTATGTTTACCTTTACCATGTTAATTCTTGCGGTAGTAACGGTAGTGACAACCCTATTACCTACACCACCACAACATTTTGATTATGCGCAAATCCCATGAGACGACCTAGACTTACCCGACTTTGATACAATAGAACAAGTATACTTGCTCGTATGCGTAGTTAAGGAATTAATAAGTCTTGTTTATAAATTTAAAACTAGGAGTGCAAGACGCGCATCAAGTTTTTGGCGCCGCTGCCGGGGATTTGTTTACTTTTCATGTTATAATCATTATAAATTAGTAGTGGCGTTAGAAATTTAGTTTTTAGTTCTAATAGAAATTGAATAAGAATAGGTTTAGGATCTCATAGTTTAAAAAAAATGCTTGAATAAAATGCGTTTTATGTTATTTTATGTTTGCACTAGAAATTTCATAAGAACACTCATACACATAAAATTACAAAAAGAGAATAAAAGCAATTTAGATAGTGTTTGGATTAAGATTTATTTTGTTTAGGTTAAAAGTTTTATGATTTTAGTTTGTTTGATTTTGTTCCTTTAATGAAAAGCTTCAAAAAAAATGTTTTTATAAAAATTAAGAAAATTGTTTTGAAAAAGAAATGATAAATATAATTTTTTTTGTTGGAAATATGTTTTTACGTATTTAGAAAGGATCAGTCACTCCAATGATATCGGGCTCGTGATCCAATATAGCCCATATAGCCCACATGTAGGGTGGGCTATATAAACCCCCTCCTAACATGTTAGGAGGGGTTGGTCATTCTCATTTTCACACATTAAATCTAATCTTTCATTATTCTCTCCAACCTCTCTCTACTTTCTCTCTCTACATCTTCATCTATCTCTCTCTCTCTCTTTAGATAATCACAACACAAGGATAATCCAAGGATTACGAGTACCTACAAATGGTATCAAGAGCCTTGGTTTGATTGGTTTGTTCTTGTGTTCTTGATTTTGTGTTTTGATCATCCATACCCACGTCCAAAATTTTTTTTGGTGTTTTTTGTGGTTTGATCGTCATCAAAATCATCTGTCTATTCGTGTTAGTGATTTGGGTTACTTGGATCGCTAAAAAACGCAAATTTTTTGGGTGTTTGATTCATTTTTAGGCTTAGAATCTCGAATTGGTTGTGTTATTGTACTGTCCGAGAAAAGTGGTAAGTTGGTATCCATAGTACGATCTGATTGTTGCGATGGCATAAACCCTAGGGGTTTCTACTTGCGATCCAAGGTCACGATCACTCGCTGCGATCACGAGTACGATCACTCGTTGCGATCACGAGTACGATCACTCGTTGCGATCTGAGTACGATCGTTGGGTACGATCAAACGAGTGCGATCAGAGTACGATCGTTGAGTACGATCAAGGAGTGCGATCACTAGTAAGATCTGAGTGCGATCATAGTGAGTGCGATCACCAGTACGATCTGTAGAATATTGATAACCTATGAATCTATGAAGTGGGTTGATGTTTTCTAGTGAGAGAAACTAGAGAGAGAAAGTGAGAGAAAATGTGTATGATTTTATTAATATGAAATGCAAAATGAAACAACAACCAACCCCTTTCCATGGTGGAAAGGGGTATTTATACTCCAAGCCTAACATTGGGCTTGGGCCGGTCCATGACAAGCCCATGGACCGGTTCTTACTTAAGTTAATAAGCAACTAATGACTATTTTCTAACTACGAGCTATTACAACATAAATCATATTGTGGAGTGACCGATACTTCTAATATACGTTAAAACGTATTTCTAACAATCTCCCCCTAAGGGAGGTCACTCCACGTTACAAAGTCCTAAACCTATCATACTATACTAAGTCTTCGTTCTTTAGCTCGTAGTCTTTTCTTCTTTTCTTTCTTTTGTTGTGAATATGTTGGTTTGATCTTTTTGGCTTTGACTTGAGAGCATTGTTCTTTGGCCTTTCACGTGCGATCTTTGCCTTTCTTGTGAACTTTGCCTCCTCGTGACTTCATGTTCCACACACTTACGTCTTTTTGTTGAATTCTCGAAAGCTTCAGAGTTTGGTACAGCGGAAGACTTCATCTTGTATTCTTGAATTTTTGCTGAACTTTGTTGCAAAAGACATAAGCATGTGGGAACGACTTTTAAAGGTACACCACAACACCACCGTCTTCACTGGTACACAGCAACGCCACCGTCTTCAACAGGTACACAGCAACGCCACCGTCTTTAACAGGTACACAGCAACGACACGAATAAAATGGCTTTGAACATTTTATTCTAATTCGGTAGCATTTTACCTCCGGTCGGTGAAGACCGTTGGACGATATTAGATATCGTACCCGTGACGGATAGTTTCAATTAAGTAACTTCCTGACAGGATTTCGCGGGTAAACCCGTTCTCTTTATTCGACCGTCCAAAGCTGACTGCGAACATAAAGAGTGAATCACTTGGATAAATTATCCTTGTGATTAAAAGCCGTCAATTCATGAAACCTGGAACAAGTGAATTTCAATTAAGATTTTCACCATCGTTGCTTTCCAGTTGTCACGAGCTCAATTCATAAAGAATCTTGCACGTCACCTACCAAGTGCTGTTTGATGTTAACACTAGAAGGATTTCCACTCGTCACTGTGGTCAATAAAGAGTCACTCTGAGTGTTCTGGCAAGATCATATGATAATGCGAAGAGGCCTGGAACGAGTTTAAGTTCAATTAAGAATTAAACCACTGTTACCTTCCAGTTTTTCACAAGATTGGTTCTAAAAGAACCGCACGTGTAACCTACCATGAGCTTGTTTGATGTTGGCTCAAGCAGGATTTCCATCTTCATTGTAATACTTGCGTATTACTCGGATGTTCTGGTAATATTACAGGAATATTGCGTAGGACTCATGAAAATCTCTTACTTTTCACAGTGTGTGAGAAAGCAAGGAATAAATGGAAAGTGTCCTAATGAGACTTTTGATGATCTCTTGGCTCTAGACTCGATTGTGCGTTTTGATTTAGTGAGCGATGGCTGGAGAGGAGTGCCACCTTTTCAATACCAGTCTATTCGGAGTGAATAAACCAATAGATAACGTGTTGATCTCCGTGTGATTAAAACAAATACCTTTTGAGAGATATTTGAGTTAGCTGGGGAAGGGTTGTGCATTGCATCACTGGGTCCATGATGTCTTTCTTCAATACCGAGAATCATTAGCAAAAATGACCTCAATAGCATATGTATTGACCCGGTTTCTGCCTAAAGTTGTAAGGAGGGCTTCTTTCTTTACACCCTTTATCTTTACATTTCTTTTTCATTCTTCAACCCCTTCAATACTTACCAATACGTCATCACTAGCACCTTGTTGTGATTGTTCCAGTGCTAGTTTAAGTACTTGGTCGGCATTCAGCTACGTTCACATTCTTTCTCCATCTTTCCTAGGACTTCTAATTCTATCTAGGGAATTGTCCTTGGGAAGATTCCATCGGCTCTGATGAATCATTGGACTAAACCTATTCCTACCACCCTTTTGTCACCACATCCGTCGTGAATTAAGCGTGTTTTGGGAAGGAATTGCCACCATGAAAAATCATTGAAAAATCACATAAGGTACTTGTGATATTAAAATCAAAAGATTTGTACCTTAGGTGTTTTGTTCATCAAAAACGCTCCCCCTTAACACGTGCTTAGCACATATTAAGTTGGAATATCGTTAAGTCTTTTTCATCTTTTAGCCAAGTATCATTTAAGTCTCCTTAATCCCATTTTCTCCCCTTATCCAAAATGTTAACCATTAATATTTGGGATATTGAATGGATTAACCGGTCTTTGGGTTAAAAATGAAATTGAAGTTTGGCCATAGAACAAGTTATTGTTCCCCCTTAAATTAATAAGGGATAGTTGTAGTGCTTTAGTATGATATATTTTGAAAGATTTAGAATCTCGTGAGAAATTCTTGAAAAATTATCATACCTTAACACTACGACAAGCCATTAAAGCACATTATTCACAAATATACATATTCACAAATAATACCAATATAGAGTGACCTGAAATGTACGACCCATTAGATGGATCGTTGCAGTGTCCTGTAGTGCACTCCATATGGTCTACCACCCACGAATCTTTCCAAGCTCCTCATCAATCTATGTTCACGGAGCTTTTGATCGATCTTCTTGATCACGTACTTCGCCATCTGTCGGTAACCTGGATGCCAATCCTCCGTCATTTCTGGTAAAGTCCCACCCGAGTTCAGATGCTCCAACTTTCCTATGACTTGTAGAAGAGTCCCATCACTGTACTTATGGAGCTCACCCACCCTCATAAACTTCATTAAACCTCGACTGTTCAAGTAGAAGATGCCGTAATTCGGGACAGAAATACCGGTATAGGGACATCTTTCTACATGTTGAGGTAGCACTTTATTCACTGGACGGGTTAGGTTAAGCTTCCTTTGATAGCTTTTGACTCCCAACTGAAGGTCTTCAACTCGTGTCTTGATGACAACGCTTCGTGTGAACATACGAAGTGCTGTATTCAAAGCAATGAGGTCTTCACGAGGAATATGTGTGAGTTGATCTCTGGTCATCAGAAGCAGCATATCTTCGATATCCTCAAGGCGAATGATGGAAAAATCTCCCTGCTGGATTTTGTATTCCCTGTCATCCTCCCTTTTCAAACGAATCTCCGTCACATGATAATAGCCATTCTTGGCTTCAGTTTTCATCCCTAAAATGCTGGAGATGCGGATGTCGGATCTAACACTGCTTCCAGAATTGACTAGGCAGCAACCCCTGTACGCCCTTCGGACTCGTTCGTCCCAATGAGATGCACCTATGACAGCATACATATCATAATTATGATTTATCTTAGGGACCCAGAGTCGGTTTACCTTTTCCTCGATAAAGGGTATTGTCCCCCAGTTGGCAGCTTTCAGCAAGGTCAGGGAGGTTGCGTACTTTGATGACCCCTTCAGTAGATACACAAGATCGTTGGTGACGAAGAAGTCAAGAGCAATCTGATTATCTTGAGTAGGATCCATTGGAGGTGGAGCTCTTTCTGAGTCATGAAGACCTGGCCGTTGAACGGTATTCAGAGCCTTCAGGATCTCATCGGCATAATATTCGAACTCCATTTGGGTCAACCGGGTTTTGGCGCGAAGTCTTTTATCCTTCAGTACTTTCCTCACCAAAGATGGAGTAACCGAAGTCTTATACTCATGAGCAATAAATGCACATAAGTCAATCGGACTGCGGATACGAAGATACAAGACATCTTTGTCGGCGTCGGTGATCGGATCATACTGCGCTGCTGCCGTGATCCAAGCATGTGGTGGTGCAGTCTCGTCGATCTCCAACGTGTCCGCCCAGTCCCTTGTGCTTGGTTCAGGAATAGGAGATTGTGGGTTTTGTTGCAGAGGAGTGGAGACGTGAACATCAGCTTGTTCTGATTCAGGCATTTCAGCAGTGTCATGGACGGGTGAGTGTTGTGCAGCTTCAAGTTCGGTTACCGATTCTGCAATCACAGGAGCAACAACAATAGAACTAACAGGGTTAGTGGTAACAGGTATGGATGCAGCAATAAATGTACCAGGAATCGATGACCCTGTAGTGGCATTCACGTCGTGGCGCCACTTCGATCGTCTGGATTCTGTGGATGTAGATTTTTCCTTTGCTGCTGCATCTTTCTTGGATTTGGTGCCAGACTTAACAGGTTTCTTTGAGCTGGCACCCTTATCCCCTTTCTCAGGCTGTTCACCTTTATCCGCATTGCTCCCCTTAACACTCTCCTGGTGACCATCACCACCATCATTACCATCATTATCATCATCATCTGCATCCTCATCATCATTATCCTCATCCTCATCCTCATCATCATTTTCATCATCCTTATCATTATCATCATCCTCATCATTCTGATCCTCATCATCCTCATCATCATCATCATTCTTATCTTCTTCTTCTTCTTCTTCTTCTTCCTCTTCTCCACCAGTACCCTCTTCTTCTTCACTCTCTTCCCGTTCTTCCTCAGGGAGAATGTGGTAGGGTACCACACTTCCAAATGTCTTGAACAACTTATCATCCTCCATGATCGCGTCGTTCAGGGATTTGAAGAGAGCCCGTTGAATCCTCGATTTATCAAACGATCCAAGTTCCCTCATTCGAGCTTTGAGGATCTTCTTAAGTTCAAAATCCTTCAAGTCATAAGCAATCTTGTAGGCTGCTTCTGAAGGATTGGATGATTTGATCATCAAGTTGTCAGCAGCAAGTGTTTTCAAATCATCACGTAGTTTAGGCATTAGGGATTCAACGGAGTCTTTCACTCTCTGCTCAATAGTAGCTTCAAGAGCTTATTTTTGCTCTTTAAGGTCATCCTTAATAGCTTTAAGTCTCGCAATTCGTGCTTGATGCCTATCAGCTTCAGCCTTTTTAACCCTAGCAAGTTCTTCTGCATGAGCTTTACGTGTAAATTCCATGTCTGCAGCGAACTTGGCAATCAACTCTTCTTGCGCTTTCCTTGATGCTTCTTCACTTTGAGCTCTTCTATTTAGCTCTTGGCGAAGTTCATCCATTTCCCTCTTGTGATTATCCACATGTTTATCCAACATCTCGGCCATCACTATTGCTGCCATTGCAGACGTTGCAGAGCTGCTCTGGGTTGATGGAATGGGCTCGGTTGTGACTGCGGTGCTGAGGATGGGCTTTATTGGTGGTGGAGGAAATGGTGTAGAAACCGGTCTGGTTGGTAAGGGTTGAGTTGGTTGAAGTTGAGTTACCAACGGTTGAGTAGACTCTTTGTCAATACCAGCTGAAATAGGGATTGATGGCTCCTTCGAAGTGGAATAATGTTCAGGTGACCCAAACTCATCAACATCATCTGGTTCCACGTACTCATCCTCAACATCTACCCGTGCACCTGAACCACTACCGCCAGTATCTTTACTACTCCTTTGAATGGCTATCTTCATCATTTGTTTCTCAGTTTTATCAAGAGTAGGATCAACAATGCCTTCTTCGTCACGCAAACGCATCTCATCAGCCTTACCCTTTCCCTTCTTACCCTCTGTCTTCTTCTTTTTGGCTTTGGATTCAGGTAAATCTGCTTGCTTCCGTTTACCTTTGCTCTTAACCGTGGTGGAAGAGTCTTCACCTGCTAGAATACTTGCGCGTTGATTCTCAATTTCTGTTAGCAAGTTCTTGTAATCATCAGATGCAATAAGCTCATCGGTCAGAAGGTGATTGGGAATGGGACCAGGAATAACCGTATTCGAATGAGTCTCCTGCCTTAAGTCTACCAAATCATCATCATCGATCGTGTGTTGACGTCTGCCTGCACGCTTATCAATGGATGCATCGTTTTCCATAAAGTAATGTATGATCAGCTTAATAAACCTAGGATACTGGTAACATTTAACCTTACCCTTCGTGTTTGTGAAGAGTTGAAAAGTAAACTCCTCCCATAGCAATGATGCATAATCAATACCCATACCTTTGAACATACCATAAAACATCTTGATAATTGGTGGACGAACAGCATCAAACCCAGTTGTTTTGGGTGTTAAACATCGGCTTAGAATCCCAAAAATAGCTTTCCATGGTTGACCAACTTTGGCAGTAGTAAACTCAGACGGGGTTCGTATGTCAAGACATCCAATGGCGGTGAACATCTCCATGATCTGGTCCTTAGTTGGGTTGGCTGAGTATGATGGTAGACCTTTGAGTATCGGTCGAAAGCCAAAGATCTTCCTGAAGTCTGACACAGTAAGTGTCTGCTGCTTGTTGTCCAAGGAAAAAGTGATTTTGTTCGACGTCCTCTCTTTGGTAGCCCAGAACTCGTAAAGGTAGTCATAAGGCACTGATGCACTTCTCCTTAGCGCATGCTTGAGATGAGATTTATCAAGCAAGTCTGTACCTACCTTAAATCCATTATGGGTAGAGTGAGATACTTCCTTCAAACGGAAGTTGTTTGGAATAAACTTTAGAGATTTGGCTTCAGCAATGGCGGCGGCTTTGGTATCTTGTATATGTTGTACTGTAGGGTTAGTCATCGTCTCTGCTTAAGATAAAACACAAAGGTTGAAACATACAAACATGAATATCAATATGACTTTAAACCTAAGCATTGAACATATGACATAAAACCTTTAGCTTGGAAACCATTCAAACATCTTCCATACTGAATAATCACTCAATTCGGAATACTTGATCTATACTGAATACAAATGCTATGCGGAATATTAATTCTATTCGGAACATTTAGCCTATGCGGAATAAAAATCCCTATTCTGAATAAAGGCCTATTCGGAACATTTGGCTATGCGGAATAAAATCTCTATTCGGAACATTTGGCTATGCGGAATAAAATCTCTATTCGGAACATTTGGCTATGCGGAATAAAATCCTATTCGGAACATTTGGCTTATGCGGAATAACTCTCTATTCGGAACATTAGGCTATGCGGAATAAAAACTCTATTCGGAACATGGGGCCTATGCGGAATAAATTCCTTATTCGGAACATTGGGCCTATGCGGAATAAATTCCCTATTCGGAAAAACTAGGCCTATGCGGAATATTTCGTCTATTCGGAAAAAGTTTCTCTATGCGGAAAGATTTGGCCTATTCGGAAAAACTTTTCTGTGCGGAATAAAATAATCCTATTCGGAAAACTTTTGTCTATGCGGAAAAACCTTTCTATTCGGAAAAAATCTTCTATGCGGAAAGATTTTTCTATTATGAATAAAAACCCTTATACGGAAAGTCTTCTTACTCGGAAAGTTTTCAACACTTATTTTCTAATTAAGCATGAAATCGTTTGATTCAAGTGTTCTAAAGGCCAAATCAGTGCAATTAGAGTCATTCCGAATCATCCCCAGGCAAAAACCCCAATTAATTAAACCCTAATTAAGCAGTGATTTTATTCGATTAATTCTCAATTAAAAAGAGTTAATTAAGTTGTTTTTCATGAATGATTAAACCAAATTGATACCTTATGAAGATCTTGTACTGAAAGAATGAATGATTTTGAGATGAATTGTTTTGATTTCGTGTGAGTGTTTGTGTGTTGTTTGTTAATGGCGGCAAATCAGATAAACAGTGAGAAAGAAAGAGGGGGAGGGGGTGTTTTATTTGATTTAGGTCATAAATTTGACAAGTTTCAACAAATAACACTTTAGTCCCTACATTTTCTCATTCTTTTCCTTTTTGTCTAAAATTTTCATTTTTCTTATCCCTTGTTTAACTTACATACAACTTAGCAAACACAAACTATTAGCATATCTCCAAAATCTAAAAACCATGCCTATCACTTAGAAGCAAAACCACTCAATTACCATGTAGCCCTTAATTTTCACAATCACTTTTGAAAATCAATTTAATGACGAAGATGATTTTAATATTTTCTCCCCCTTAAACAATGACCCGTTTTCTATTTAAAGAGCTGTAGTCATTGTTTAAAGAGTCAAATATTGATGATGAAAAACATTTCCCAATTGATATCTTGAAAAAGTTTGATTCGTGGTGTCAATAAGATTTCTCTTATTTTAACAAATTAATGCACTGAGACGTACACTAATTCGTGTTAGACCAAGTTGTAAAGTAAACTTGATCCCTTTGCATGATTTAGCTTGTAAATCACGCCCGAGAAAATTAATTCCCGTTCTGAGCCAACGTTTTCCAAGGAAATACGTGACTTTAATATGAAAACCGGGTTGCAGTCAGAAATAACTACAAGCCATAGTGGGCATGTTTTAAAAATGTACAACTTTTATACGGACTCTATTTATGGCACCGTGTCAATATTAATCGACATTTCTAAGGCCGTAAATATTACCGTACTAAAAGACATGCCCGTTTTAAACGAAAAATCTTTTTGGTTTTTCTTGATTTTATAATTTTTATGGTTTTTCTAGGTTTTATATTTTTTCTGGTTTTTCTTGGTTTTATATTTTTGTATTTTCTTTTTGTGTTTAATATATTTACGATAATATACATGATCACGAACAAAGGATACTCTGAATAGTTTACCACGACTATTCAGCTGATTCTTCTGCCAACTCTTTGAGAGTCGCTGGAGTGAATGATTTCATGCCAAGCTTGTCGATCAAAAACTCGATTCGTCCTCGATCTAAGGCTTTGGTGAACATATCCGCCAGCTGATACTCAGTAGTGACAAAATACAGCTCGATCACTCCGTTCTCCACCTGCTCCTTAATGAAATGGTAGCGAATGTCTATGTGCTTGGCCCGGGAGTGTTGAACATAGTTGCAGCAAAGGGCAATGGCGCTCTTGTTGTCACAATACATCGGGATTTTGTTAAATCCCAAACCGTAGTCAGTTAATTGTGATCTCATCCAAAGGACTTGAGCACAGCAACCGGACATGGCGATGTATTCAGCCTCCGTGCTTGATATTGCAGCGCTTTTCTGCCTTTTTGAAGACTAACTGATCAATCTATCTCCAAGGAGTTGCACAAATCCAGAAGTGCTACGCCTCGTGTCTTGACATCCAGCATGATCGGCATCTGCGAATGATATTAAAGCAATCGAGGAATCTTTCGGATACCATAGACCACGATGAAGTGTTCCTTTTAGATACCGAAAGATCCTTTTCACAACATGTAGGTGCTTTTCGGTAGGCCGAGCCTGATACCGGGCACACATGCATACAGCAAATTGCAAATCAGGCCTGCTAGCAGTCAGATATAGAAGGGTGCCGATCATCCCACGGTAAAGTTTTGGATCGACAATAGTCCCATTCCTATCTTCATCTAACTTGGATTTCTCCACCATTGGAGTGTCTACGGGGTCACAATTCTCAAAGTTATATTTCTTAAGAGATTCTAGAGCATATTTGGATTGATTTATAAAGATGCCTCTGGGATTCTGAGAAATCTGTAATCCTAAGAAAAATGAAATTTTTCCCATCATCGACATCTGAAAGCGTGTGGACATTATCTTCTCAAATTGTTTAGACAATTCTATGTTAGTGGCAGCAAATATTATATCATCAACATAAATTTGTACCAGAAGCATGTCGTTGCCGTCCTTGAGAGTGAATAGAGTGGGGTCCACTTTGCCTTTGGAGAAGCCTTCCGACATGAGATATGTTGACAGGAGATCATACCACGCGCGTGGAGCTTGTTTCAACCCATAGAGAGCCTTCTTAAGCTTGTACACATGATTAGGAGACTCCGTACTGACGAACCCATCCGGTTGACTAACATAAACCTCTTCCCTTAGTTCACCGTTCAAAAATGCCGTCTTTACATCCATTTGATAGACGATCATGTTCATATGAGCAGCAAACGCAAGGAATAGTCTAATCGCCTCCAATCTAGCCACAGGAGCAAAAGATTCCTCAAAGTCTATACCCAAGGCTTGTTTATATCCTCTAGCGACCAATCTAGCTTTATTCTTCAATACCACACCCATCTCATCAAGTTTAACCTTATAAACCCATAACAAAGTAAGGATGTTAACCTTGTCAGGGCGAGGAACCAATTCCCATACTTCAAGTCGTTGGAATTCGTTTAGTTCCTCCTGCATAGCTTCAATCCAAGATGATTGGGTCATAGCCTGCTGCCAATTTTTGGGTTCAACTTCAGAGAGAAATGCATCAAAGTAACAATATAGTGCACTCTCTTGTAATTGATGGCGTGTAGAGACGGGTCGATCTAGATCTCCAATAACATTCCTAATTGGGTGATCTTTTGTCCATTTAGTGCTATGGTTTTCAATCCTAGGTGGTTTGGAGTGAACAATAGAAGGAGCTTCTTCTGAGGTAGACGCGGCTGAAGGGTTTTCAGGTATCGCTACACCAAAGAAAGGAAGCTCTTGCAAGTGAGCATATTCCAAGTCGTGATCAGTAGAATCCTCTTCCACATCATTAGGCACAAGTAGGGGTGATGATTCAGGTGTAGTTTGAGAATCACTTGGTGAAGGTGCATCCGGTTCAATGTGAATAGTAGATGCATTAGATAAAGGTTCATTAACTTGAGCAACCACTTCAGGTATTGGAGCAATTACTACAGGTGCTGGAACTTCATCAGTCGGGGGATCGAAGAATTCATCAAACAACGGTTGAAACAGTTTATCCCACTCGGGCCTTGATGGTGGTAAAAATGATGTAGAAGTAGGATTATTGGGAACTAATCCGGAACTAATAGCACCGGTTCCCATCTCATGAAGCGCGGGTTCAGAGCTGTGTTGCTCAGAAGCCATCGCTGTCAGCTCATCGAAATCTACGTCCATAGTTTCTACAATCTTGCCAAGACGACGGTTATAGATTCGGTATGCTCTTTTGGACGGTGAGTAGCCAATGAAAATACCTATATCGGCTTTCGGTTGAAGCTTACCCAAGTTCTCACTATTGATGTTTGGATAACAAAGAGCACCAAACACATGGAAAAATGAAACATCGGGTTTACGGTCATGTAAAAGCTCATAAGGTGTTTTTCCATGGCGTTTCCGAAGGATGGAACGGTTTTGGGTGAAACATGCAGTAGAAATAGCCTCTGCCCACAAGAACAATGGAGCGTTCGCATAAATAAGCATGGTCCTAGCAGCTTCCATAAGTGTACGATTCCGTCTTTCAACGACACCGTTTTGTTGTGGAGTGCGTGCAGCGGATGTTTCATATGATATACCAACTCCTTCATAAAAATCACGAAGAGTCTGGTTGACGAACTCTGTACCATTGTCTGTACGAATACGGCGGACAGTGGTATTCAAACGTACCTGAATGAATTTCAGAAAAGTGATGATAGCCTTCGGTGCTTCATCCTTTGTACGTAGAAATCTAACCCATGTAAACCTTGAGAAATCATCCACAATTACCAGAATGAATTTCTTACCGCTCACACTTTCAGTTCTCATTGGTCCATAAAGATCCATATGCAAAAGATGAAGTTTTTCTTGATTATTGTCTTCAGCTTTGGGTTTGTAAGATTTCTTGGTGCTTTTCCCCCTTGAACACGCGGAGCATAAATGGTCCTTGTAAAATTTAAGCTTTGGAAGACCACGAACTAACTCGTTTTTAGCCAGATGATTAATAGCATCAAAATTAAGATGAGATAATCTGCGATGCCATAACCATGACTTGGTCTTAGATGCTTTAGAGAGAAGACATACTGGAGAGGCGGCCATCATATCTTGTAGAGACAACGTATAAAGATTTGCACCACGAGATCCCTTCAACAAATCTTTTCCTTCCAAGTTGCGGATGAAACAAGTGTGTTGTCGAAAAGCAACCTCAAGGTTGGAATCACAAAACTGTCCTACTGAGAATAAGTTATGACCAAGACCTTCTACATAGTATACCCTAGAAATCGTCACGTTTCCAATCTGATATTCACCATACCCCATAATCTTTGCTATATGATCATTCCCGAATTTAACCGTACCAAGAAACTTGCTGACGAAATTTCGGAGCATCGAGCGATTTCCGGTCATATGTTTTGAACAACCGGAGTCCAAATACCACAGGATGATTTGGACCACCTGAAAATATCACCACACAAAGACAATGTAGAGGTATCGGAATCTGAGTGTTCCTTGTTATTAGCAGGTACAGATTTAATAATCTTAGATTTGCTAACTCTAGGTTTCTTAGATTTCCTAGCCTTCTTCTTCTTAATTGGTGGTGTAGATTCTAGTTGGCTTAAATCCTGAGGTATTTCTTCACTGATAGGCACTATAGTGGGGGCTGACCTAATTAAAGGGCGCTGTTTCCATACTTGAGTGCGAGTGTTCCGAACTAAAGGACGCTCAGACCTAACCTCAGTGGATGCATTCCTAGTTAAAGGGCACATTTTTCCATCTAATGTAAAGGTCCTACTAGTGGGACGCCATTGCCAGCCAACTTGGGCACGAGTTCTACCCGTTGGCTTCCATTCAAGACCATTCTTAATAGCATTCATTTCATTAACGTGATCAATCAGACACAAATCATGACGCTGGGAAAACATACATTCATTACAATTCCAACAATTTAAATCAGAATTCACGAATGGTTTAGGCTGCTGCACAGGCGCAGAGCTTTTAGTCTTAACATGATTCTTTTTATTTAAAACTGAACTAGCATTCCTATTGTGAACTTCTACTTTCTTCTTTGTGGCACTACTAGTGGAGGGCTTGATCTTAGCTTTCTTGAGTGGCGATCCTTTAGCCTTAGTAGTCTCTTTTAATCCTGTAGAAGGCAAATTGGGAACATTAGCAACAGATTTTAAATGTGTCTTACTTGATTGTGCCAATGACGGTTTCGCTCCTGGAGTCTTATTAAATGGAGTGACAGCAATGGGCCTATTATTAAGTAGTGCAGAACCTGGTGTACCTATGTATTGCAAATATGCCAAGCAATATTGAACTCGCTTAATATATTCATGAGTTGAATAATAGTCGCTACTTGAGGGATCTAAGGCATAAAGATCGTCTAAAATATCCCTAAGAAGATCGACATGCTTAATGGCATTCCTCATATAATCATCATAGGTAACCGGGTTTCTCTTGTGAAGCGGATTCTTATAAAGCACTACTGACTTGGTTGTTGGAGCACTAGTGGACGGTGCAGAGTCGGTAGATAAGTTATCAACAACTTCTTGTCTGGTGAGAAGAAGTGTCTCCTTTAACTCAGCCAAAACCATATTTTTGTCTATGAGCAGGATGTTCAAATCAGAGATTTCCTCGCACTTTTGGTTCAGTTGTTCAACATAATATTGTTGCTGTGCCACATTAAAAGCAAAGCGTTCTTCTAGTGAACCATAAAGAGCGGATAGTCCCTGTCTTGTCCGATCCATCTCCCCTAGAACAGACGAAAGTCTAATTTCTAAGACTTGGTTTTTAGACTCTGCAGCCTCTAGTTCCATTTTGAGTGTTTCATTTGATGACACATCTCTCTTCAATCTCATTATCTCTTCCTCTAATGTCTTAACAATTTCAATCATCTTGTCACTTGTCTCAACACCGTTTTTACAAACATTTGATATCAAAAGATTCTCATTTTGAGTTTGTTGTTTCAATTCTAAAGATATACAATGTTGTTCTAGTTGATTAAAGCGTTTTGAAAGTAAATTGTAAGAATCTTGTAGCTTTAAAAACTCAGCGTTAGATTCGTGACAAGACTGATTATCTACCTCATTTACAGTATCAGCAACATTTACAGAGATATCACAAACATCATCACAAATATCAGTACAAATATTCACAGCATCACAATTAATCATAGTGGATGTAAGCTCATTCGAATAATTAACATTTACAGTAGTAAGCACATCACACGAGATTACTGCAGACAAGAATCGGTCATATTCGGTTAAAATCTTTTCTTTTTCAACTAGTTGTAGTTCGTAAGCGGTGTCCATTTCATAAAACACTTTTTGAACTTCACCAATTTCAAAAACAAGATTTTCTTTAAGAGATGCAAAAATTCCTTTTAGACTTTCGACAAACGGATTGATCTCAGTTTTAAACACCTCGTTCATATGTTCGAAAGCCCATTCTCCGGCGTTTAGGCCATTTGAAGTCGTACGTTCCAAAATGACCTTGTCAAAATTAGTAAGGTATTGATTAATCTCTTGCAAGTTTAACCATACAGTGCTAACTGGTGGAAGATCCTTTGGAATTTCCTTAGGACCTTCCATATTGACAAGTGTAGGAAAAGTACTAGGGTTTTCTTCATCTAATATGTAGGTTGGTGTTGTTATGAGATCTTTGTCCATATGGAATCGAATTCTAAAATCCGTTTTTGCAAGCTCCTTATTCAATTTAAAATAATCACACTCGGGATATTTTGCAGAATTATATGACCGATCCTCATCAACTAGATCCTTACTTGTTTGATCATTGGGAAAAACAATCGGGTCTAAAGCCAATCCTAATTGAGTTGCATTATAAAGTCTAGGACTATGTCTTAAAGCTTGTTTTGCATACCGTGGATTAGGGGGAAGGCCTTTTTGACGTGATAAGTTAAATTCTCTAAATGAAGCATCAAATAAGTGAACTAGTTGAGAAGCAGCGTATTGTCTTAACAGCAAGTAATCTAGACTTCTAATCTTATTAGTGGCATTAATCTCCATTTCATTCTTCTTAGACTCTAGTGATTCAAAATCCGTTTGAAGTTTTTGAAAATTAGTGACCACTAACTCTTTTTCTTGAAGTTCATTAGACAGATTTGCTCTTAAGTTTTCTATTTCTTGCAAGTGACCCATTTGTTTGTTTCTAAAGTGATCATACTCGGGATTAGTTAGAACACTAGACGAAGGCACTAGTTCCAAGGTTTGAACTTTCTCATTGCTTAAGGCAAGCTCATCAGACAAATTCTTATTCTTAGCTAAGGTTTCTAAGAGTGCAGCATTCATTTGGCTAAGTAATGTAGCAGGAACCATGACCAAATCTTGTTGAGCAGGAGTAGGCGTATGCGAACTGGGTCCCGGTTGTGATTCACTCAAAGTCTGGGGACTCACATTGATATTGCTATCATTGTTTGTCTCCTCGTTTGAAGGACTCACCACCGAAGATTCATTCGAATCAGCACTCTCTTGCACAACTTGAGGTGGTTGAATACTAGCATCAGTGGTATTATCAGTGGTATTAATAAGTACCTCAGATCTCTTTTCTGGCCCTAAGCTGGAGATAGTTGCCATGAGAGTAGCCTTTGCAGATTGAAAGTCATCACAGTCGGAGTCATACGCATCAAGATCATCGGCTTGGTAAGCTGCATTCTGCGTAGTGACAACGTCTTGTTCAGCAATCCCTGGGTCAGCAAGAAATGCAAGCTCCTCTTCATCAAGTTCCCTTCCTTGCGCCTGAGCATTTACCAGATAGATTTTTTCTGCAAACCACTGTCCATCCCTTCTCCTCTTGGGTTTCTTACAATCCCTGGACATATGACCCTCTTCCTTGCAGTTGTAGCATGTAATCATTCTCAACTTGCCTGTATTAGCCCGTGGAGGATTGTTGACCATTGGAGCAGGAGCAGGATTAATCGTGCGAGCATTGGTTGAAGTGGAAGGTCTCCCCTGATATGGTTGAATTGGCTGAACCATGACCCTGCCATTCTCAATAGTAGCCTGTTGACGAGAATTGGATGAATTCCTCAACTGATTGTTGGTAGGAGCTGATCCTCTGTATCCTCGTTTGCTTAAAGTTCTTATGAGATACGCAGACATAGTAGTTAGCACTTCAACTAGGTCAGCTCCTTGTTGGAATACAGGAACGGGGACTTCCTCATCATCACAATACAATGCTTGATCTGGATGAGCTGCATAATCAGTAGAAGGAATACTCATTTGATCAGGGTAGCTTGTTGGATATGCTGCATTCTCTTGATAAGAAGAATATGAAGGCTGAGCATAAGGTGCAACATTTGCTGGATGATGTTGTGAAGCATACTGTGGTGAAGGCGTATTGAACCGATATTGTTGCTGATGTGAGGTGGGTGGTTGCGGTAGAATCGAGTATTGTGGGAAGGTTGGTGTCATGTAATGTGATGGATGATAGGCTTGATGACCCAAGATATAAGGTGTGTTGTTGTGTGACAAGCTTGGTTGATTCGCCATCAAAGCTAAGGAATCTGGGTACATACCGCGAGGAGAACGGTGCATAATCACATGCTTCTCATGTTGCTGAAGAAAAGCATAGATTTGATCTAAGTTGCACTTATGCAAATCCCGGGTTAACTTCACATCGGTAATATACTCACCCCATTCAGCTTGAGGTAAAGTATTCAAGAACTTGGTGTTAACCTGGAATGGAGCAATCACGAGATTGTATACATTCAGATCATTCATTAGAGTAGTGAATCTGAAGTAATAATCGTGTAGTGTTTCCCCTGGGCTGTACGTGAATCTATCAAACAAATCATACAGCTGACACTCCCTTTCCTGTTTGGTGAGAGACGTTCCTTGTAACAACACCTTTAGACGTTCCCACAAATCTTTGGCAACAGTATATTGACTAACCATACGATAAATATCATGCGGAAGAGCTTGGAGAAGTGTCTGTAGAGCCTTTTCATCAGCATCAGCAATGAGTTGTTGTGCCGGTGTGAGTTCTTCATATTCTCTTGGTCGAGACACGTTATTTGCCACAATGGTACAATAGTCGAGTGGACCATTCAAAATCGATTTGACCATAAGCCTTCCGTATGTTGGTTTGCCCTTCAAGTATTGCATCATACGGCCCTGCCATGCCTCAAACACCTCTTTAATAAGCATCGGTGGACGACTATCAGTCCCCGTTATGATCGAGATATCCGTAAGAGATGTCATCTGAGGCATTAATGAACTTGGATTCATTGTGATCACTTAACAGACTCAAAGATTATCGGTTGATCGAGCAGTGAAGAAAGGTTGAGAATTTGTGTTGTGTTGGTTGAACTCAAGATTAAATCCACTAAAGATCGTCGAAAAAACTCAAATACCCCTTGAACTTGCTTATACGGAATAACCCAAACTCAGAATAAACCCTATTCGGAATAATGCCTATTCGGAATAATCCTATGCTGAAAATGCCCTATTCGGAATAAACTCTATGCTGAATAACCCTTATGCGGAAAACCCCTTATGCGGAATATTTTCTTCAATTCGGAATATCTTGGCAATTTGGCTTATTCGGAAAACACCTCCTATTCGGAATGATGGGCAATTCGGAATATTTCTCCTATTCGGAAAAATTTTGGCTATTCGGAAAAATGTTGTCTATTCGGAAAGAATGTTGGCTATTCGGAAAGTCTTTGGCTATTCGGAAAAATTGGCTATTCGGAAAGTATTTGCTATTCGGAAAAAACTGCTATTCGGAAAGTACCCTTCTAATCGGAATGTCTATTTGGAAACTTCTTCTATGCTGAATATTTCTCCTATTCGGAATCCCTATTCGGTATAAACTTTCTATACTGAAAAATTTCCCTATTCGGAATCCCTATTCGGAAAGTTCTGGAAAAAATGTTTCCGAGACTTAAAAAGCAGCTTTTAACTCCGATTTTTGATCCAAAACCACAAAAAGTTTTATGATTTTTACCAAAATAAGCTAAACCCAATCCTTATCAATCAATCCCAATAACAAAAACACCAAAAACAACAAGATTCAAGATTGATTTTTTCTAAAGATCACTAATTGATTCAAAAACTAAAAAAGCAACACAATCCTTACCTTAAATCACCCCATAGCTCTTGATACCAAATGTAGAATATTGATAACCTATGAATCTATGAAGTGGGTTGATGTTTTCTAGTGAGAGAAACTAGAGAGAGAAAGTGAGAGAAAATGTGTATGATTTTATTAATATGAAATGCAAAATGAAACAACAACCAACCCCTTTCCATGGTGGAAAGGGGTATTTATACTCCAAGCCTAACATTGGGCTTGGGCCGGTCCATGACAAGCCCATGGACCGGTTCTTACTTAAGTTAATAAGCAACTAATGACTATTTTCTAACTACGAGCTATTACAACATAAATCATATTGTGGAGTGACCGATACTTCTAATATACGTTAAAACGTATTTCTAACACGATCTAAGTATGATCGTTGGGTACGATCACTAGTACGATCAGAGTTCGATCCAAGTACGATCAGGGAGTACGATCGTGGGATAGGATCACTGGATACGATCATTCGATGCGATAGTAGGGTACGATCACTTGTCACGATTTAAGGTTACGATCTCCACTACGATCCAGTGTTGCGATCTAACATTTTTCAAAAACGTGTTTTTGAAAACATTTTGTAATTTTGTCTTGGAATTTTTTGGTTTATTGAGAACAATTATTTAGGGGATTCAATCAATTTTCTTCAATACTCAAGGAATTTAATCGACAAGGACAAACACTTTAACCTTATTTCATTGATCGATCGACAAGTAATCTTTACCTTCATATATCATCGATTTTCAATGGAATCGTTTAATTCAACATCTCAAGAGGGAGAATTGCATATCATGCAAAACACAGCTAGAGAAAGTGGTATAACTTCTTTTCGACTACTCCAGTCTCATCTAGTGACCATTTCTTGGTTTCAAGGAGGAAGCGAATTTCTGACACTCTTCGGTCAAGATCGTTATATATTCATTGATTAAATATTCCTCAACTTGAACCAACTAGCTGAGCAACTTCACAAAGAAGACTTTAATCACTCTGCATCGGCATCTGCATATCATGCTCTAGTGACATAACTTACGCACTTCTTCAAATTCAACATCGTTAAGTCTGACAATTCAGGGATATGTCAGTCATTTCTTCAGTACACACAAACGGAGGTTAAAGAGTTCCGTGGTACATTGTTGAAATTAATGACATCGGTCTCGTCTTCGATTTATGAAAGATCCCAACTTCAGCAAGCGTATGATAATGGAGTGCAAGAATCTACAATGCAGATGCAAGAGGAGAATGATCATACGGTTGACAACTTGGAGCCTAAAGATTGCAAGAGCAAGGATTCGGGAGGAAAGCATGATACAAGCAGCATGTCAGGGATTGATGACACCATACCCGTATCTGACAAAGAGTCTACAAATACGGTACAAAGAAATGTGGTATATGATGTCTATGCCAATGAACTACCGCATGTTGCGCATTCCGAACCTAATTATGACAAACATGTGATGGAAAAGGGTGATAGTTTTACCACTTCAGATTCATCCGATGTGAGTCAAAATAGGGGAGAAATTGTTCAGAATGCTATAGTTCATCATGATAAATGCTTTATGACTGATTCTCTAACCGATTCTGATTCCAAGATTAAATAGCTTGAAACGATTTTAGCTCAGCAATATAAAGCTCTTGAGGATGCCAAAATTGAATTTTCGAAGAAAACGGATAAATTTGAAAAGTATTTTGAAAAACTTGAAAATTCAAACGTTGTTCTTGAAAGAAAACTAAATCAAAAAATTCAAGATTCTAACGCTGAAAAAAGATAATTTTGTGAGACAAATTAAGTCGCTTGAATCTAAGTTGGCATCCTAAGATAAATTGCTTAAAGATAATGAGAATTTAAAGGCCCAGGTTCA
This sequence comes from Glebionis coronaria, assembly GCA_025667525.1. Classification (NCBI taxonomy): domain Eukaryota; kingdom Viridiplantae; phylum Streptophyta; class Magnoliopsida; order Asterales; family Asteraceae; genus Glebionis; species Glebionis coronaria. The sequence continues at coordinate 452,940,594 of CM046880.1, forward strand.
GGAAAAGGTTTTTGCTATAGCTACGTTGAAAAACGAATTAAGGAAAACTAAAGGAACTAGTGTGGACACTAAGCTTGAAAAACCATCAATCTTGGGGAAACCGCCTCAAATTCAGTCTGTTAGACAACCGACTGCATTTAGATCCGAGCGATCAAAATCCTCGAGACCGCGGTTTGACTCCCAAGTTGATATGGTTCATCTTTCTAGACCAGTCACTCCACTATCTAGGCCCATTATGACTAAAACAGCTTCTGCAAGACCTAATCACATGATTGCATCTAGCCTCCCTAGACATAGTCCAAAGAATACGTCTCGAACTAGTTCAAATGACGTTCGCCATACATTTGGTCTAAAGGAAGCTAAGCAAAAGACACAAGTAAGAGATAGGAATTTCAAACCTAGTCAGATGCCTTCTAGTTTACCCAACACTGCTAACCGTAGCATGTCACATCCTAGGAGCATCAATCAATCCTCTAGGAATTCTAGATCTTACTCGGACATTAAATATGCTACTTGCAAAACATGTAGGAAATGTGTCTTTAAAGCCAATCATGATTCTTGTATCAAAAAATTGCTTAATGAGGTGAACTCCCGTGCTAGACGTAAATCCCAGTGGATTGCTAAAATCAAACCCATTGGTAAAATGTGGCGCCCCACTGGTAGAACTTTCACTCTTGTAGGAAACGAGTGCCCTTTAACTAGGATAGTCTCTGATTCTACTAAGACTACTAGGGAGGAAATTGAAAAGGAGGATACATCACTTAAGCCTGAACTTAAGGTTTTCTATAAAAGGAAATGTTTACCAGCTAAGACAAGTGAATCATCTCCTCAGGTCACCTCTAGCACAAGAAATCAAAACTGTGAACCCCCACTTGCTTCTAAGATAGATATCGCTAACCCATATCAAAGCATGCAAACTCCTAATGAGAATGCAGGTACCAAAGAGGATGTTCCAAAAGAACGAAGCGGTCCAATCATTATATACCATTCAATTAAGGACACTCTTAGAGTTTGGTTGTTGAAGAAGCAGATATTGGAGAAATAAGTGTCTCAGGGGATTCATGGTTAAGCTTAACAAATGACTTACAGTCACATAACAGACTGTAACTCGCTCTCAAAAGACAGGAAAGTTCATCCCGATGATGACTTTCCTCAAAACGAGAAATTAAATTTTCTCAGACACGAGCTTCCGTTAAAACTATTCAAAGGTTTTAAGCTCGTGTAAAAGGACTTATAGTCACATCACAGACTGTAACTCGTACATCAAAGAAAGGAAAGTTTATCGCCGATGATAAACTTATCCTCGTAACGATAAATTCATTTTTCTCGGTCATGAGCTTGTCTTAAAACATTCCAAGTTTTAAGCTCATAAAGTAAAGTGTATCTTTTAAATAAGAGAACTTTTCTTCTTAACGAGAAATTCATCTTTCTCGGTCATGAGCTTTACGTTAAAACATTCAAAGTTTTTTAAGCTCATGAAAACGACTTCTAAGTAAATGTCAACTTAGGACGCGTTCTTCAATTAAAAGGAAAGTTTATCGCCGATGATAAACTTATCCTTCACAACGGGAAGTTTACAACTTCTCGGACTTGAGCTCGTTTTGCAAGATATTCAACATCTTAAGCTCAATTAATTGGTTTTCAAAACGTTGAACACAATTTTCGAGAATTTATCAAAAAGGTTTTTCTAAATCTTTCAAAATTGTGTGTTCAAAAAATGTTTTGATAAAAAGAGCATGTATTCTGGAATCGATAATATTTACGATACTAGAAATGTCATTCAATAATGACATGGGGTTGTAAATAAAGTTCGAGCAGAAGTTCAAATGCTTTAAAACATGCTCAAAATGGTTTGCTATTATTTCAAATAGTAACCCGATTTTCTTATTCAAGTCAAGCATTTCACTGGAAAGCTTTGACTCAACAACGGGAATTAATTTTCTCGGGCATGGTTTACTTTATAACCATGTAAGGGATTGTGTTTATGTAATAACACAATCTAACACGGATATATGTACGTGTCAGTGCATTTATTTGTTAAAACAAGAGAAATCTTGTTTTTATGAAGTTATCATCTCCACCAACCGTAGCAATTTACAATTGATATCTACATACTCGACGATGCGACTACTCAAATGGCGATTACAGCTCTTTCAATAGAACACGGGTCAACAATTGAGGAGGAGCAATTGTCCAGCATTCAGAATCCTTGACGCCGAAAGTGCCAAGTTCACATGTTGGTGTCAAGACAACGATATCAATCGTACACATGGAGTCAAGAGATAACTTCAGACATGATGAGGCGACCAACATTCGTGAACAAGAACCATGTGCTTCTTTCATATGATGTTCTCCATCATTCAGGTCCAATCTCATAAATCGCTAATCTTGTGAATACATTATCATATATGATCTTTGCACGTGATAAATACCTTACACTTGTGGTTAAAAGGTATTTAATTTACGTTTCAAGTACACCCTCATTAATTTGAGGGGGAGCTTGTGTACTTCATAAAGATAATTGGATTTGCATTTTTCTTCCCAAATTTTCTTAAAATGCTATTAAATCAATTGATATTAAAAACATCGATTGGGTTAATATTTTTAATATGGAGGAGAAAATGTGATTTAATATGGGAAATTATCACAAATGGTTTGACTTAATGTGCTGGCTCATCCCGACATATGCGAAATGTTTTCGAATATCGTGGCATATGTTAAGGGGGAGCAAAACGGATTTGCATATCAAAATGGATTTTCATGGTGACATATACTTACCCTAAACCCATTTATTTCACGATGATGAAGATTGTGGTGACATAAGGATGGTAGGATAGGTTAAGTCCAATGATTCTTCTTAAACTGAAGGAATCTTCCCAAGGACATTCCATAGATAGAAATAGTAGTCCTTAGGAAAGTTGGAGAAAGATTGTGAACGTAGCTGAATGCCGACCAAGTACTTAAGTTAGCACTGGAACAATTACAACAAGGTCCTAGTTATGACGTATTGGTAAGCATTGAAGGGGTTGAAGAATGAAAAAGAATTGTAAAGATAAAGGGTGTAAAGAAAGAAGCCCTCCTTACAACCTTAGGCAGATACCGGGTCAACACATATGCTATTGAGATCATTATAATGATGCTCGATATTGAAGATAGACATCATGGACCCAGTGATGCAATGTACAACCCATCCCAGCTAACTCAGATATCTCTCAAAAGGTATTTGTTTTATTCACACGGAGACAACACATTATCTATCGATTTATTCACTCCGAGTAAATTGGTATTGAAAAGGTGGCACTCCTCTCCAGCCTCCGATCACTAAAATCCAAAGTGCACGATCGAGTCTAGAGCCATTTGAGATCATAAAATATCTCATTAGGACACACTTTCATATTTCCTTGCTTCTTCACACACTGTGAAAAGTAAGAAAGATCTTAAGAGTCCTACGCAAAATCTTCATGATCTTGCCTGAACATCCGAGTAATACGAAAGTATTTACAATGAAGATGGAAATCCTTCTTGAGCGAATATCAAAAAGCTCATGGTAGGTGACTTGTGCGATTCTTTATGAATCAAGCTTGTGATAACTGGAAACCAACAGTGGTTTAATTCTTAACTGAACTTAAACACGTTCCAGGCCTCTACGCAAAATCTCAGTGATCTTGCCAGAACACTCAGAGTGATACCTTAGTGTTCACAGTGATGAGTGGAAATCCTTCTAGTGTTAACCTCAAACAGCACTTGGTAGGTAACTTGCAAGATTCTATACGAATCAAGCTCGTGACAACTGGAAAGCAACGATGGTGCGGTTCTTAATTGAATTTCACTTGTTCCAGGAACATGAATTGACGGCTTCAAATCATGCGGATATTATTATCCAAATGATTCACTCTTTATGTTCGCAATCAGCTTTGGACGGTCGAATAAAGAGAACGGGTTTACCCGCGAAATCTTGTCAAGGAGGTTCTTAATTGAAACTACCTGCCACAAGTACGATATTTAATATCGTCCAACGGTCTTCAAAGACCGGAGGTAAAATGCTACCGAATTAGAATGAAATGTTCAAGGCCATTTCATCCGTGTATATGTTTTGTTGCTAACTGTCTTATGCAGCGTAACAAGAAGGTGGCATCACGGTGTACAATCCAGAAGAAGTCGTCAACACATGCTTATGCTTTCTACACTTAATACTTCAACAAATTCAAGAAATTCTAAAAGTCAAGTCTTCCGCTGTATCAAACTCTGAAGCTTTCAAGAATTTATAAAAGTATAAGTATGTGGAACATGAAGTCACAAGGAGTCAAATATCACTAGTGATGAATGCACAAGGTCAAGGAAAGAGAACATGCTCAAGACTAAAGTCAAAGATCTCATCAGCATATTCACAAGAACAAGATCGAAGACTCAAGCATAGTATGCTAGGTTTAAGATTTTGTTAAATGGCGTGACCTCCCTTTGGGGGAGATTGTTGGAAGTACGTTTTTCCAAGGAAAGTCTCGGTCACATCATTGTTAGCATAGATCACGAGCTATAGACTATTTAGGACATTGTAACTTGGAGTGACCTCCCTTTGGGGGAGATTGTTGGAAATACGTTTTTACGTATTTAGAAAGGATCGGTCACTCCAATGATATCGGGCTCGTGATCCAATATAGCCCATATAGCCCACATGTAGGGTGGGCTATATAAACCCCCTCCTAGCATGTTAGGAGGGGTTGGTCATTCTCATTTTCACACATTGAATCTAATCTTTCATTATTCTCTCCAACCTCTCTCTACTTTCTCTCTCTACATCTTCATCTATCTCTCTCTCTCTTTAGATAATCACAACACAAGGATAATCCAAGGATTACGAGGACCTACATTTTTTTCTGCACTGGGGCGCCGACACCACACCCTTACCGGCTGGAAACTGGCCCACTGTCTCCACCATGCCGCTGGCACCATCACCTTGCCGGCCGGCAAATGATCCTCTGTTCCACCTTGCCGCCGACAATACCCCCATGCCGGCCGGCAAGGTTGTCAGACCAAAAAAAAAATTAAAAAAAATAAATATATATATAGGAAGGGTTGCCGCCGACAAGACAAGGCTGCCGGCCGGCAAAACACCCACTGTTTCACCTTGCCACCGGCAAGACACCTATTTTTTTATTTATTTTGTTTGTTTGTATTTATTTATATGTTTTGTTTTAATAGACTTTGTTTAGATAGGTTTATTTGATTGTTGTACTAACATGCTAACATTTCAAAGTGTTGTGTATGGTATTTTTTTTTTCTTAGAAGCAAAAGAAGACAATGCCTCCCAACCCATTGATCAAAAAATACGAGCGTAAGTATGGTCAAGAAGAGATACCGTACAAGGTAAGGGCTGTGTCTTATGAACATTTGAAATGGAGACCATTAGGAGAAATGGAATGCCATGCCTACAATAAGAGATTAGCGGGGTTACAAGGGAAAGATTTTGGCAGACCAAGTATAGCCGTTTGGGACTTGCTTAGGAAGTACAATTGTGAGGAAGCTTTAAAAAGAAGTTGAAAATGACATATACTCATAGGTCGGGAGGAACTTTTGAGGACTACTCATTCGAAAGGGCCTTGGACATACAAGGTGAGGTATATAGTGAGTTATGTCTTGAATTCTTTTCAACTTTTTATTTCAACAAGGACATGGAAGATGCAAAAGATGAACCTTGCATTTTGTTTAGGTTGTTATGTGTAAATTACTGCTTTACACTAGCGCAGTTTGGAGCGGTGTTAGGATTGTATGATAAGGAAGATTTAGTGTAACACCCCCAAATTTATACAACTCAATACAGCGGAAGACTCGTTGGTGTTACGGGATAGCACATTACTCACATCATAGACAAGGCATAAAAATCGCGTCATTTGATAATAAAAGCAATTTCCATTCATAAATAGCAAGTTTATATAGGTCCCAAGTCATTATATTTCATACAGGTTTTACAAAGCATTTGAATGGAAATTATTGTTTAAGTGCGGGCCATGAATTCTTGTCGTCTTCCCGAGAATTACCTTCAAGTACCTGAGACTAAACATGTTAAAAGAAAAGGTCAGCGATAACGCCGAGTGAATTCATAGAGTTTAATAAAACCTTTAATATAACATCGGTATAAAATTATTACCGAAAATCATTATGTACAAATCATCGTAATAGGCCATAAACTAGCCAAAGTCATTTTATACAAATCCTTATCAAAATCATAATATAGGCTTTCGCCTTCAAAATCATTACACGAACCATTGTCGTTAAAAACATCATACAATACGTTTTAAAACGTTGTATAGATTAAATAAAAACCGTTATATGAATATGGTTATATAAAACCAAAACACAAACATAATATCAATAATATGACCCCGTATTGCTAGTCAGGCAATATATTGTAATTCGGTGCGTATAGCAGTATTTAGTTAATTGGATTATTACAAGCCGCATGACATTGTTACCTTACTACAACAAACAACGGGTAGCTAGCCCGAAACTCAATTTGCCCATCAAAATTAGCGTGTCGTCAAAAAGGTCACGCTATGGAAATCTTCTCATACATAAATTCGCTTACCAATCAATGTGGCACGACGGGGATCAACCGTCAAGGCGCGAACTGGGGTGATCGTCCCCAAATAGTACTATTATATGCATAAGCGTCTACCAAATCTCGGTAGTTCACAATTCATGCTAATGGGACTTTTAGTGACATAACCTAACTTTAATAATCCATTTGATTTCATCTATCGGGTCATATAATCATTCATCAGGTCATACAATCATTCGGGTCCAAATCAATAAACAAGCAATCGGGACAAATGGTGTCCTATTTTATAAAAACTAACATTTTATCTCCCTCGCGGGTTTATAAACCATTTATAAAGCCATTTAGAAGAGTGCGAGGCTATGAACTCATGTTGATGTGGGAAAGCGGGTTATCGGTAATTCGGATGTACGGTATGTGCTTCAATCACGGAAACCACCATGATAATGTAGGTTATGATCAAGACATGGATTTTTGATGGAGAAACTTGAGATAAACCAAGACCATCTTCAAGACCACCATTCTTCAAGAACTCCTTGTGGAAAATCAGCACTAAGACTCCATAGAAACTTCTCCTTGGATGTTATAATCACCTCCAATCAATAAGTCTTCAAAAGGACATCATCTTATGCAAGAATAACATAAGATTTGTGGTTAAATTTAGATCAAATGGGGTGTTTATGGTGTAACTGGGACGGCATATAGAGAGAGAAAGGGGAGAGTTGTGTGTTTTTAAGAGTGGTTTGCATGTTGTGAATGAAGTTGCTAGTTTACTTAGCTTGGTTTGTGGTAAAGTGGCTTTGGTGCAAGCTTACATGTTAAGCTAATGGACAAGTGTCCATAAAAATGACACCAAGGGTGTTGGTGTTGCTTACTCTTGCCGTCCAAGAGTGGGGGTGGGGCAAGTTTATTCTTGTCTCATCCCCAGTTAATTACGGGTACTCCTCGATTCTAGTTTCCTCGATTTGCGTGCCCTCGGGTCGTTTTACGAAAAACGTTTTTATAAATTATGAATCAACGGCACAAAATGAATCTAATAAAAATTGTTTCATCAAAAACGGAGTTTGAAAACGTAAACACGTAATCCTAAGGTTTCTGGTTTAGCCGTAAAGGACGTTAAATTAAAATCGTAAGTCCTAATCTCTTCTCGTAAATTTGTGAGTTTATGAACCAACACAAATCTCAAAATAATATTCACGGATAAATTTATTTTCTGAAATGTCGGACTGTCACCAAAATGGTGTATGTAAACGTAAGCACGTAACGTTGAATCCTCCGGTTTAGACGTAGTCGATGCTACTTCAAGACGTAAATCCAAATTATTTCCCAAAAATAAGTGAGTTCATAATATAACATTAAAATAACGTTTTTAAATAACACTTGAGAATAAAATATCAAGCATAAATTGACGGATTGTCACAGCAGTTACCCCTAAACGGGATCTTTGTCCTCAAAGATCATCTTACTACTCGCTTCGTATAGAGTTAAAGCCATGTGGGTATTTCCTCCACATTCTGTCTTTTCTCACAAGTGTAATTCATTACAATACGCGAGTTTTCATCAAACATAACTACAGGAATAAGATCAGGCTTAATGTCGACTTACTTTCTCTATCCATGATATTCATGGGTTTTTGATGAATGCAACTTTTCGCCGATCTAAACTTTATCAAGAAGAATTCAGATTTTCACTTGATAGATATTTATCAAGTTCGATTTACAAAACATAATTCACGTAGCTCTTGAAGTCCTAGGGTAGATCCAGCTTATATGCCTTTCAAACCAATCTTTTTACATCATCTCAATAGTCCCATACAACGGGGACTTATATCCCACGATCTTCCAGATCATCAATTCATTTTTCCATGGTTAAATTTTTTGGCATAACTTCGCTACCCATCTGGCACTTCAAGATCTACATTTCATATTCACATAACCTCCTGCCCACTACCGGCAGTCAATAATCAGATCCTAATTTCAACAATCATTTCAGGTCTCACGGGTCGGGTATTTTGTAAGGTTAGGTTTGTCATCATAGGAAACCTTAAACCTAAAAGACATGTCCAACTCACAATGGGTGTATGTCGGGTGTCTTCATCCCAACTCCTGCTTACAGATGCTCTAATATATATCCTCACAAGATTCGATCTCGATCCTAATACGATAATTATCAATGATAATCTCTCCAGAGGAAAACGATTTTACAGTTTATTACCAAAGGTCAATCATAAAACAACACTTATAGTATTTTGTATCGTTACTTTACCTCGTCCCTTCGATTGGGGTGGTACAGTACTCTCATCAGGATTCGTTCTCAATGACTTCTGAGCAAATCTCCAGAAATTCGATGCGAAGCGAGGATCTTGATATAGATGATCGATACAGGCACACCATGTTTACATAACTCCTTTAAATACAAAAGAGTCAATTTCTTCATCAAGAATCTATCATTAACGAGAATGATATTACCAGATTTGGTCAGTCTGTCGACGATGACCAAAAGAAAATCAAATTCAGATGATGACCTTTGCAATAGTTAGATGTTTACTAATGTATGAGGCGATGTATGCCTTCATAGTTTGTCATCAGTACAACTTCTTCTGATAATGATACATTAAATCAGAAATGACAAGAATAGAATACTTATACTCACAAGATTCCAACATGACTAAATCTCAAAATCTCCATATTTAGGCAACCAAAAGTGGCCTTTTATACATTTAACGCCATCGGCTTCTCAATTCTAATGGTTCACATTAGCCGGGAACCCCTTTTATTATCTATATTATCCTTCTTACAAACATTAGTTATTTTTAAATTGTTTGGCAATTTATTTTGCACCTTCATTACTAAGGAACATGTCCTAATTGGTTCTTTATATTTTCTACATAATGTGTCAGTAATTACGTTCACCTTTCTTCATATTTCTAAGTTTCAGTTTCGTTTCAGCTATCGTTTTTATCCTTTTTGCTCAATTCGACGTTTAAAGCGTCGATAATCATTACAAGTAATTAAATAAATATTTAATTTTTATGAAACGTAAACGCAAAAAGTTTTTAAATTTCCTCAGTTTGTCCAATTATATAAAAATGTTCAAAATAAATTTGAATTTAATTAACACATTTTTGCTAATTTATCGAAAATAATTAATAAGATTCGTAAATGTTTGAAAAATATTTGGTTATACTTTGGTCAAAATTTTCTTAGTTGAAAAGCAAAAATTGTCGTTTCAAATTTTTAAGTCATGGTTTAAATGGTTTTCTCAATCCCTCTTAGGTTGTCTTGAGGTATACACAAACATTTACCCCTAAACAGGAGTTTAGTTAAATGATTTGTGTATAAGGGAATAATCCCTTAAAAATCCCTTGTTAAAACATTTGTCAAAACATATTTCCATTTTCTTTTTGGTAAAACTCAAAGTCAATATATATATATATATATATATATATATATATATATATATATATATATATATATATATATATATATATATATATATATATATATATATATATATATATATATATATATATATATATCTTACCATCATTAATCAAACGGTCATTTAATATAAAGGATTAAGTCTTAAGTCACATGTTAATTATTCAAGGTACATGTTTTTATTGTTCGGCCAATTTAGGGCAATCTATAAATATTTATTAACTTCTTCTTATTCTTATAAACAAACAAATGGTCCTTAATGATCACAAGCATGAATTTATCAAATTACAGCCTACACACGAGATTCACCAAATTTATGGATGCTACATGTGCATTAGTCAATCCAAACGACATAACATGAAACTCATAATATTCATTACAAGCTCTGGATGTAGTGATTGGAATAGATAATCTTTTTCGCGGAAGCGAAGTTGATGATAACCATGCCATGGATCAAATCTAAAACATACGCTAGAACCTTGTAAATGATCGAACGAATCTTCCATTTCGAGTCATGGATATCGTTTTCGATTGTCAATTTACTCAGATCACAGTAATCTATAAATATAAGAAATAATAACACCATAACTCTTCATGATGACGAGCTTGGTAGAATAAAATATTTCTCTGACAACTCTCTCAGTTTTACGGTAATACTTTTAATCCAGATGGTGCTGACGTATAGTGCACAAGCCACAGGTGCAACACCGGAAATATAATCAATACCAATTTCAACTTGCCTTAATGGCAAAAGTCTAGTTAATTCACCAACAAATACCTCCTATAGTTTCAGATAACGGAAACATCTTTTAATAAATTCATATTAGGTTCTTTCTTGATTATAATATCTATGACTAATTCACAACCATTCACGGTATAATTTCAAGTCTAAATGCGGGATACAGTCATCCACCAAGAATTATTTAGATCACTTTTGATAATAAACTTCTTATCTTTTTAGGGGAATTCTACTCAAGTTCCCATCAATTAAGACAATGTCGTCATGTCATAATCAATCAATCTATTCTACTGGCACTATCAACTTTCCAGTTTCATTACCGTTGATAAGATGTGAACATCTCAAAAGACTAATAATAACTCATAATCCTTCACAAATTCAGGGATATATGGAGACACAACTACTATTAAAAGAGTAAGGTCAACGCATAATGTATGCGAGAGAATTTCAAATCAGATACAGACGAAAACATTTAACGAATATGAATATATCCCATGTTTTCATAATTTGAGTACGCATTCGAAAGCTCCTCAGATCGTTACCCAGGTCATTCAAATGAAATCAAATCATAAGAAAGATAAGAACGTCAATACATCCAGTCGGGTATCAACACTCGGTAATCAGATACTTTTCCTAAGAATCTCACTACGGGAGAATTGGACAAGAAAGAATTGTCAATTGTCAAATAAGACAATTTCCACAGATGAGTAAATTCGACTCAGAAGAATAGATGCTACAGGCACATATGTAGGTGTCCCTAACACTATGTCCTTATTTTTCACTTCTTGCAGATCTCATAAATTTTAATCTTTCACAATCTTCAAAGAAAATTTAGTGTTTATTAATCAGTTTTATGGTGACTACTAATCAGCCTTGGATGGTCCATTCCAAATTGTATGTAGGCGCGCAACTATATACAATTTCAAGATTAACGATGCAATACTCAGTTCGTCAAAATTTTATCATCATGTTTATAATAAAAACACTTTCATGCTTAATTCTTAAATAAGAATCAATAATAAATTTACAAAGATTTTCTTTGTTCTGAAAACAATTAAGTTTTCCAAGGTGTTTTATAAACAACTTCATTTCAATAACAATCACTTATAAATCTCACTTTAAATAATCCGTATAGTGATGAAAATCCAATTTTTCTCAAGGAATACCGTTTTAACTTTATGAAACAATGAGTGATCTGTAAAAAGTGATGAAGAGTTGTTCACCAAGAACTAACTACTATATATCAGGAAATGAGCTTAGCCACTTAATCATGAGGTTCATGACCTCGATGGCACTCAGAAAGAATAATTCACAACGTAACTGAAATCGAGATGAGTACTTGTTTAATGGTTGCATCACTAATGCGAGCATTAAGAAGAAGCAAGAAAAGATAGATATCATCGATACATGTAGAGTTTAGCAATCAAAGGTAGTCTTTTCATTAATCACAAACAAGTCAAATTGTACTGTAACACATTACGTGTCACTATGTCATACAATTCCAAAACTCATCCTACCAACTGATATCTCAGTTAAGTTAGGGATTTTTAAAAGATACCACAATGAATACTAATCTACAAGAGTCATTTGGTGTTCCACATGTCCCAGAAGATCCATCGGTCTCAATTCAGAAGAAGATTTCTTCAATTTATTTCTTGGACACTGGGCATCCTCGTTAGTGGACAATGGCCTAGGAACAACCCTTAACACGAATCAACAATCATTTAAAATCTTATAATTCAATCACAGAACTTAACGACTTCCTCTTAACAATCTCATATTCCATACGGGTTAAATTTTACTTTATTCAAGTTTCAATCAACTTATACTCAATTCGATATCCTACCTCATTCTCCAATACTTTCAACCTTATTCTTAGACCTTAATAGGGCAATAAAAGCTCGATATGATCAACACTTAATTTCCAATCCTATAGCTCTTACAACAATAGTTATCAAATGAGTCACTAGTATGAAATGACTCACACATTTAATTAGACTTCTCGGAAAGGTATTAGTGGCATGAGGCTTTTGGGTAAAGGCTCCAATGACAGCCTCAAGTGCAACATTCCCCCTTTCTATTTCAAATTTAAGAACTGGGTGACAACGAATCAGATGACATCTTTCTAGGTGATAACGTTTTGTCAAACTCCACTCTATAAGGAAAGATCGTCATGACATCGATATCAGATTTAATCTCGCCAATTCTTCTTTAATATCACAATCAACTAATATCAACATTTCTACGAATATCAACCATTTTGTTGGGATCATAAATATTCACAACTTGGTTTAGATCTAGAATAGCTAGAATTCCTACGGGAATAGCTTCGATTGATTTGCTAGGGGAGTTAGGGTTTCTTGTGACAATCTACGTCGTATAAATACCTCGTATAAATATAGAAATAATCATCAAACAATCATGTAATCAAATTACATCATATATATATATATATATATATATATATATATATATATATATATATATATATATAATCCAAGTTTTTTATATATTAAAATAACACTTCTCAGGCTGGCCTTGTCGGTAACTCGGGAATTCTTCGGCACCGTTAAAGTCAAAATATTTTTAGACATTTTTAGAAAAATGTTTATAGTTAAAAGATTTTGAAATGTTTTATTCAAAACATTAGTTTTAAAAATCTTTCGTTCTCTATAACGAGAGCTCTGGTACCAAACTGTAACACCCCCAAATTTATACAACTCAATACAGCGGAAGACTTGTTGGTGTTACGGGATAGCACATTACTCACATCATAGACAAGGCATAAAAATCGCGTCGTTTGATAATAAAAGAAATTTCCATTCATAAATAGCAAGTTTACATAGGTCCCAAGTCATTATATTTCATACGGGTTTTACAAAGCATTTGAATGGAAATTATTGTTTAAGTGCGGGCCATGAATTCTTGTCGTCTTCCCGAGAATTACCTTCAAGTACCTGAGACAAAACATGTTAAAAGAAAAGGTCAGCGATAACGCCGAGTGAATTCATAGAGTTTAATAAAACCTTTAATATAACATCGGTATAAAATTATTACCGAAAATCATTTTGTACAAATCATCGTAATAGGACATAAAATAGCCAAAGTCATTTTATACAAATCCTTATCAAAATCATAATATAGGCTTTCGCCTTCAAAATCATTACACGAACCATTGTCGTTAAAAACATCATACAATACGTTTTAAAACGTTGTATAGATTAAATAAAAACCGTTATATGAATATGGTTATATAAAACCAAAACACAAATATAATATCAATAATATGAACCCGTATTGCTAGTCAGGCAATATACTGTAATTCGGTGCGTATAGCAGTATTTCGTTAATTGGATTATTACAAGCCGCATGACATTGTTACCTTACTACAACAAACAACGGGTAGCTAGCCCGAAACTCAATTTGCCCATCTAAATTAGCGTGTCGTCACAAATGTCACGCTATGGAAATCTTCTCATACATAAATTCGCTTACCAATCAATGTGGCACGACGGGGATCAACCGTCAAGGCGCGAACTGGGGTGATCGTCCCCAAATAGTACTATTATATGCATAAGCGTCTACCAAATCCCGGTAGTTCACAATTCATGCTAATGGGACTTTTAGTGAGATAACCTAACTTTAATAATCTATTTGATTTCATCTATCGGGTCATATAATCATTCTTCGGGTCATACAATCATTCGGGTCCAAATCAATAAACAAGCAATCGGGACAAATGGTGTCCTATTTTATAAAAAATAACATGTTATCTCCCTCGCGGGTTTATAAAACATTTATAAAAACATTTAGAAGAGTGTGAGGCTATGAACTCACGTTGATGTGGGAAAGCGGGTTATCGGCAATTCGGATGTACGGTACGTGCTTCAATCACGGAAACCACCATGATGATGTAGGTTATGATCAAGACATGGATTTTTGATGGAGAAACTTGTGATAAACCAAGAACATCTTCAAGACCACCATTCTTCAAGAACTCCTTGTGGAAAATCAGCCCTAAGACTCCATAGAAACTCCTCCTTGGATGTTATAATCACCTCCAATCAATAAGTCTTCAAAAGGACATCATCTTATGCAAGAATAACATAAGATTTATGGTTAAATTTAGATCAAATGGGGTGTTTATGGTGTAAATGGGACGGCATATAGAGAGAGAAAGGGGAGAGTTGTGTGTTTTTGAGAGTGGTTTGCATGTTGTGAATGAAGTTGCTAGTTTACTTAGCTTGGTTTGTGGTAAAGTGGTTTTGGTGCAAGCTTACATGTTAAGTTAATGGACAAGTGTCCATAAAAATGACACCAAGGGTGTTGGTGTTGCTTACTCTTGCCGTCCAAGAGTGGGGGTGGGGCAAGTTTATTCTTGTCTCATCCCCAGTTAATTACAGGTACTCCTCGATTCTAGTTTCCTCGATTTGCGTGCCCTCGGGTTGTTTTACGAAAAACGTTTTTATAAATTATGAATCAACGGCACAAAATGAATCTAATAAAAATTGTTTCATCAAAAACGGATTTCGAAAACGTAAACACGTAATCCTAAGGTTTCCGGTTTAGTCGTAAAGGACGTTAAATTAAAATCGTAAGTCCTAATCTCTTCTCGTAAATTTGTGAGTTTATGAACCAACACAAATTTAAAATCTCAAAATAATATTCACGGATAAATTTATTTTCTGAAATGTCGGACTGCCACCAAAATGGTGTATGTAAACGTAAGCACGTAACGTTAAATCCTCCGGTTTAGACGTAGTCGATGCTACTTCAAGACGTAAATCTAAATTATTTCCCAAAAATAAGTGAGTTCATAATATAACATTAAAATAATGTTTTTAAATAACACTTGAGAATAAAATATCAACCATAAATTGATGGATTGTCACATTTAGACAATCCATTATTCGAGCTACACTTTTCTAGATTAGAAACCAATAAGAAGTTTTTACCCGTAAACGAATATTGGGCAAGCATAGCTGAAAATTCTGTGGGGATTAAGAAACTTGTATCGGTTAGAGATCCACTTTTGAGAATCCTACATAGGTTCATAGTAGGACAACTTGAGCATCGATCGGGAACTAGGGAGAGATGCCAATTAACTGACCAATGGTTGTTGAGTGTAGCAAGTGGAGAAAGGAGAGTGAACATAGTAAAGGGAATTGCCAAGTATTTGTATAAGAAAGCCCCGGGATTGAAAACAGTTAGTGAAATATGTAGAGGTCATTATGTGACTTGGATAGCTATAAGGCTCGATGTTTTAAACAACAGTGTTACGAAAAAGTTATCGAAGCCGGTTGGAAATGAATTTTGGGATATAAGAGCTTTGGAAAGGGAGTTAGACAAGCAAAAGAAATGTCTAAGGTATCCGGAGTCGTTACAAAAAGAAGGCGAAGAACAAGGAGAAGAGGAGCACGATACGAGTGGAGTGAACTCTAGTTAGGGAGAATGGAATGCAAATTTAAGTGAGATATAAAGGATGATGATATGGAGAGATAGTATGACCATGAGAAACAACTACATCCTTGAGCATTCCGTGCCAATCCTACACCATTTGGCGGATCAAGCACATTATATTTACCCAACCTATGAGCCACCAAATGTTCCACCATATCCATATCCGTATGTACCTTAACCTCACCCACACACACACTATTCTTATGGGAATGAAAGTAATTATGGAGGAGAAGGAGTGTCCGTTGTTGACTACATGGATCCACAAACGGGTGGATACGTTGGAAGTAGCTCCATTGTTCTTAATATTTTTGACGCTGGTGGATCATCAAGAGGAGTTCATGATAATGACGAAGATATGGAAGATTGAAGACACCATATCATGTGAAGTTTGTAAGATATTAATTTCAAAAAAAAAAGAGAAAATAAACTTTGTTTTATTTTATTTTGTTTCCAAGGGATTATGACTGTAGAATGATAACTTGGGTTGATTTTTATTTTTAGACATTTTTGTTATTTTTATTTTATTTTGTTTTATTTTGTTTGGAAGAAAAAATTTCTTTTGTTAGTGCAGTATTTGCAGGAATTGACATATGAATTCAACATTGGTGGAAATATATGGAGTTTTCTGTAGACTCATGATGCAACAAAACCATATGGAGTTCATGGTTCATATTTCGGTAGTATCATTCGACCTTATTTTTCCAATTTTCTTATACTTTTAAGTACGTTTATTACCATTGAGGACAATGTCAAACTTAAGTGTGAGGGGGTGGTCAAATAGGAAAAATGGTCTATTTTGTCAAATTTAATTACTTTTCAAAAGAAACGTAAAAAAAATATAGTTAAATTTTGAAATTTTATTTTAGTAGTGTATTAATCCGCAGTGAGATCACAATTTGTGTGATTATGGCAAGAATAGATGATAAAGGGTAAAATATTTTAAAAAGTTGTTGCTAATGACCTATTTTATTAAAATGATTTTTGATGATCAAGTTGGTCACACTTTGAATTCACATGAGTTATTTCAACAAAAAAAGGATTAGCTACTCTATTTTGTATTTTTTTTGTAGCGTATGTTCATCCAAAGTGTGAGGCGATTGCGGAAAAGAAGCAAATAGCCAATGAGCTATAAGCTAAATTATAAACATCCAATGAGCTATAAATTATGAAGACGAAGGAAGAAGAAGTAAAATGGTAGTATCGATTGGCCAATGTGTCAAGACGTGGTACTTGAAGTTGAAAAAAAAATATAATTGGAGAAAGACAAGGATGGTATGATGAGAGAGATGGAAGTGATCATTTGGTGGTTGGTATTTTTGCTTTTATTTATCAAAATTGATAAAGTCCTTTTTGATAAACTTGTCGGGTGCTCATGCCCCATCGGATTAAGATATGTCTACTATTTCTTGAGTCTTTAGCATTCTATAGATTTAGAGAGTCGAAAACAAGTTTATATTTAGATTTTAAATTTGTAATTTTGCTTTACTTGCTCGAGGGCGAGCAATACTTAAGTGTGAGGGGATTTGATAACGCTCAAATCCAACATGTATTAATAAGCGTTATCTTCACTATTGGTGTATTATTTGTGGTAATAAACGGACTTTTATTGCTAATATTATGCAAAGTTTGGTTATTGTGTTTTGTAGGAAGAAAGGACGAAGAAATGTGAATAAAGGAATAAAAAGCGTGAATTGGAGAAGAAGGAATAAACGAAGCATGAAAGTGTAAGATTTCGTGTGAAGAATAAAAGATAATGAAGGAGTTTTGAGAAGCGTAGAAGAAAGAAAAGAAAGAAGAAGGACTAGAAGGAAAAATATGGAAAAAGGCCCAGTTGCCACCAGCAACACTTTGCTTGCCTCCATCAAATCCACCTTCATTTGCCATCAACATCAAAGTAGCATTCAGTTGCCACCGGCAAGCAAGTCCGTGCCTCCATCAAACCAACCTTCATTTGCCACCAACATGTTGTTAGTCAAGTCTAGCAAGAGTTATTCATAAATTCCCACCATCAATGAGAGGCTTCTCATTTGCCTCCCATTAACATTCCCTGGAGTTTATTTCCTCCTCTCCAAGCATAATCATGTATAAATTAAACCTTAGGGTCATGTGTTTTAGAGTGGGAAAATGATTGTTCTTCCTACTTTTTATTCATACATATCCTCCTACTCATGAAATTACGACAAGTGGAAAGATCAATGAATGAAATTAAGAGAGAGAACTAGTGCACTACACATGTTATATGATTGCATGGGTAGGCATATATGTAGGCACATTTAGTAGGATAATTTAGCATTACTCTTTAGAGTGCTTCATCCATTGATCATTCTAACCCTTGACAAAGGTTAGAATCACCAAATTTATATAACCCAAAAGACAATAAACCTCTGTTAATTCTCAAGGGGAGGACGAATTTCATTAAGGAGAGATTCAGGTAGAGGAACATTGATCAATTGGAGGCTTGGAATTGCTACAAATTCTGTTTTTGTTATTTCTTGTTTTTGGAAGAACTATTGGTAAATTCTTGTACTTGAATTAATCTTCATTATAATTTAAGTGCTATTGAATGTTTGAGAAAATTATGAATTGTGTTGAAATGTGTTTGAATTCCGAGTAGTGTGATATACTTGTGTGATGAACATGAATTCTATAGGGGAGTTTGGTTTTATGAACAAGAGAATGTAAATGGGTTTTTATGGTTGATAATTCTTGAAACAGGTTTTGATAATAAAATGAAATATAGCTTTTTATTGGATTTGGAGGTCGAAAGGATTTCCGGTAAACTATATTCCAAAAGATTTATGCATGAGTCAATTTGGTTTCTTGGTGATTGACACTCACCTTGACGAGTTGGTTAAAGTAATTTTTCAATAGATTTATCTTGGGTATAGGTCGAAAGAACCCATTCAAACCAAACTTATCTCTTTATGTTTTCTAGCAAATGGTGATTATAATGAATTGGAATAGATGATCATAGGCCGAAAGGGTTTGTCTACACCAATTTGTTAATATGAATTCTATGAAAAATACAATGGAATGGAATTTATATACTTTAGATTTGTGATTCATAGTTCCTTATGCACGCAAATTATCTCTCCTACGGATGAAATGGAATTCACACAAGTATTGGTTTTAGTTATGTTTACCTTTACCATGTTAATTCTTGCGGTAGTAACGGTAGTGACAACCCTATTACCTACACCACCACAACATTTTGATTATGCGCAAATCCCATGGGACGACCTAGACTTACCCGACTTTGCTACAATAGAACGAGTATACTTGCTCGTATGCGTAGTTAAGGAATTAATAAGTTTTGATTATAAATTTAAACTAGGAGTGCAAGACGCGCATCAAGGATATTCCTAAAACTGCTTTCAGAATGCGGTATGTACATTATGAATTTCAAGTAATGCCTTTTGGTTTAACCAATGCACCAGCTGTTTTCATGGACCTCATGAACAGAGTGTGTAAGCCTTACTTGGATAAATTCGTAATCGTGTTTATCGATGATATTCTTATCTACTCTCATAATAGAGAAGAACATGCCAATAATCTTGGTATAATTCTCGAATTACTTAAGAAGGAGAAGTTGTATGCTAAGTTCTCGAAGTGCGAATTTTGGATCGATGTTGTTTAATTCCTAGGACATGTCATTGATAGCCAAGGTATTCGTGTGGATCCTGCTAAGATTGAAGCGGTAAAGAATTGGAGTAAGCCTAGTACGCCTACGGAAATAAGACAATTTATAGGACTTGCTTGGTATTACCAAAGATTTATCGAAGGTTTTCGAAAATTGCTAAATCTTTGACTAAATTGACTCAGAAAAACAAACCGTTTGATTGGAGAGATAGTCAAGAGACAGCTTTTCAATTATTGAAGCGAAAGTTGTGTGAAGCACCTATCCTAGCATTACCAGAAGGTAACAATGACTTTATCGTTTACTTTGATTCATCTATTCAAGGAATGGGAGCAGTGCTTATGGAAAGGAATAAAGTTATTGCTTATGCATCAAGGCAACTTTAACCTAATGAGAAGAATTATACTACTCATGAGCTAGAAATAGCAGCGGTGATATTTGCACTTAAAATCTGGAGACATTACCTCTATGGTACGAAGTGTGTAGTATTTACTGATCATAAAAGTATTCAATATATTCTTCATCAGAAAGAATTGAATATGAGAAATCGACGTTGGTTAGAATTACTTGCTGATTACGATTGTGAAATTCATTATCACCCAGGTAAAGCTAATGTAGTAGTTGATGCTTTAAGTCAAAAACAGTGTGTTAAGCCGTTATGAGTTAGATCATTAATGATAACTCTTTTACCGAAGTTACCTATCCAAACTCTCGAAGCGCATGAAGAAGCACTTAAGGTAGAAAATGTAGGAGCTGAGAAATTAAGAGGAATGGATAAAGAATTTGAAGTTCGTCAAAATGGAATTCGTTGTATTAAAAATCGTAGTTGGTTACCTGCCCATGGTAATTTATGATATTTGATTATGCACGAGTCTCATAAATCAAAGTATTCTATACATCATGCTTCTGACAAGATGTATCAAGATCTGAAGAAACTCTATTGGTGGCCTAACACGAAGGTAATCATAGCAGAATACTTTAGTAAGTGTAAACGTGTACAAGAGTTAAAGCAAAGTATCAAAAACCATCCGATCTATTGATACAACCAAAGATTCCAATATGGAAGTGGGAAAGAATTACGATGGATTTTGTGACTAAATTACCTAAGAAATCAAATGGACATGACACCATCTGGGTTATTGTTGATCATCTTACAAAATCTGCGCGATTTCTTCCTATTAAAGAGACTGATAGTATGAAAACTCTTACGAGATTGTACATTAAGGAAATAATCTCTCAACATGGAGTGCCTGTATCTATTATCTCAGATCGTGATAGTCGTTTTACATCTGTATTTTGGGGATCGATGCAAAATGCTTTAGGTACTCAATTGGACATGAGTAGGGCATATCATCCACAAACAGATGAACAAAGTGAAAGGACTATTCAAACTCTCGAAGATATGTTTAGAGATTGTGTGATAGATTTTGGAAAAGGATGGGAGAAACATCTACATTTGGTAGAATTCTCTTATAACAATAGTTATCATGCTAGTATTAAAGCAGCGCATTTCGAAGTACTTTATGGAAGAAAGTGTCGATCGCCTGTTTGCTGGGCTGAAGTTGGAGATGTTCAACTAATTGGACCAGAAATAATACATGAAACTACTGAAAATATTATTCATTCGACAACGATTACAAGCTGCCACAAGATAAACAAAGGAGTTACGCTAATACTAGACGTAAACCTTTGGAATTTGTAGTAGGAGATCGTGTTATGTTGAAAGTTTCACCTCGTCAAGGAAATATTCGATTCGGAAAGAAAAAGAAACTGAATTCAAGGTATATAGGACCATTAAAAATAACCAAAAGAATTGGCCTTGTTCCATATAAACTAGAGCTAGCTTAAGAACTTAGTAATGTTCACAATACTATTCATGTTTCGAATCTGAAGAAATGCTATCTGATGAATCCCTCATCATATCGATGAAAGAACTTCAACTCAATGATAAGTTAAATTTTGTAGAAGAGCCTGTAGAGATTATGGATAAAGAAGTGAAACGCTTGAAGCAGATCCATATCCCTATAGTTAAGGTACGATGGAACTCGAAGAGAGGACCTGAGTATACTTGGGAACGTGAAGATCAAATTTGAGCTAAATATCCGCATCTATTTTCTTCTATTACCCCTAGTTCTAGCTAAATCTGGGGACGAGATTTAAAATAAGGGGAAGAGACTATAACATCCAATAGTTTTGACTAATGTAAGATCAATGTTTATAAATAAAGAGGTGTTTTTACTAAGAAATTTTTGCTTTTTTATTATGATGTGTGACTAAATTGTTGAATGTATAAATACTCGCTATCTCAATTATCACATCCACATGTGCCTATATGTTACATACACTATGTATATATCAAGTCTGAGTTCTAAAGATAACTATATGTACAAATAATGAATAAGAACAACTCAAATATAACAAAGATACCCTAAATAGCCATAGAAACCCTAGAAATCCCTTATAAACTAATATTTCAAACAATATAACTACAAAATAACTATGTACTACTATTAAACACTTTATACTAATTCTAATCTACCATATAAAGAAAAGGTAAATAATCACAAAACACGAATATTCACTAATCACAAGCTAATTACAAAAAAATGACCTAAAACCAAGATTAACATATAAAATTCAATCTCTAATGAATTAGACTCTAATTTTTTGCAACAAATTATAAAACTCAACTAAGTATCATAATATAATCATACATTTATCTTAAACTAAGTTACAATTTATTAAAGCATAGAGTATAAGTTTTCAAAGCATAGAACCTTAAGCTTACTTAAGTAACCCTAGAATATGATCAACCTGTATAAACCCTTAAACTAAGAATGTAGAACCCATAGAAGTCATAAACATATCATATAAGACTTAGAGTAAGTGTACATTAAGATATAAACCCTAATTACCCAAAATAGAAAGTCATTAGGCTTAATGATATAGAAACCCTTATATTAAGAAATCTACATGGAACCATAACCTAGTCTTTTAGGACAAGTCTACAAACACTCATAGGACTTCATTAAGGTTATAAGATTATGTTAAGACAATGTACAAGTATCCTGATGCACAAGGTATAAGATTTCAATGCATGACTTGTAAATTAGGTCAAAATAGGTATTTTCACTCTATAGACATGTTTACATAAACTAAACCTGTTAGAAGTATTTAAAGTGATGGTCATATAATATACCGTTGCGAAGCTCGTGGAAAATGCTATTCAACGGTGTCGAGAGTTCTATGTTATTGTTATGTATGTAACGGGAATTATTCCCGAACACACAAATGAGGAAGGCCTCCTAACCTTGTAAGCCTTAGTATAAAAGGCACATCAACCTCATTTGTGTGTGTGTCTCTCATAGTATTTTCCTTCCTTCTTGTTTTAGAGAGAGAAACTCTCCTTAGTTTCTCTCACTAGGAACACACTCCTTGTATCCTTCTCTTTCTTCTTCATCTAATCTAATATTCAATTCTTAGTTTTAATCTTGTTCTTCATCATCTCTATTTCTTGTTCTATATTTCTTGTTCACTTGCTTTGCAAAACAAAGTTGGAAAAGTTCCCGATGACAGTAATTTACAAGTAAAACTCTCTGAATCATTTCGTGAATTGAATAAAAAGAGTAAGGATATTTCTGATCTAAAAGCTCAGTTGCAAGACAAAGACATCGCAATCAGTGAGTTGAAGAAACGTGTTGGAAACATGGGTGGGAAAACGGTGGAATCCGATGGTGTGAAACCTGTTGTTCGTCAACCAAATGCGTACAAAGTACCAAAGCCATCTATCTTAGGAAAACCGCCTTCTAATGTTTCTAGGTTACCTCCTAATACCGATGTACCATCGACTGTACCAAAACCAGCCATATCACCCTATGTTCCTCCATCTAGAAAACCCACTTTTGCTAAACACAACCCGGTGAATGCACCTTGCACTACTCCTAAGAGTGCTCCCAAAAGTGTAATTCTTACGCCCACAAAGGAATCTAAAGGTTCAAATGACGTTGGTCAAACCAACAATCTAGGGGAGGGTAAACCAAAAGGGAATATTCAGAAAGTAAACCATGTGTATTCAAAACCTAGTAAACCAACTACCGCTAGAGTTCAACACACTCCTAATGGTTATCAACCAACATCTAGGACTCCTACCCAGCAACCTAGCAATTGGCAACCACCAATGAGTAGTCGTGCATCGAACAAGATGCCTGAACGGACAACAAAACCTAGGTACACAAGGACTTTTGAGAATCCCAAATTGCCTTTATGCCCCACGTACAAAAAGAGCATTCACTATGGAAACCATGCTCAATGCATTCTGCAATACCTCTATGAGGTAAATTCTTGTGCCTTATCACAGAGAAAGAATGCATAATCCCATAAGACAACACGGAGATTCACACCCGTCACAAAGAAACGCAATGACAAGAAATATTCAAGGCGGATCAATGTAGGACCTAGTATCTCTCCAAAGAAGTCTTCCGCTGTGCAAGAGAACACTACTCCTACATCTGGTCTTCAATGGAAACCAACGGGCAGGATCTTCAAGGAAGTTGGTCTTAAGTGGATTCCTATCGAGAAGACAGATGACACCTGCTCCAGCAATAATGCGAGTGTTCTGAATGTAGAAAATGCATTTGTTAACACTAGTATTTGTGCAAATTCTTCTTCTGTTATTGCAGGTACTTTAGCGCATTCTGAATCCATTTCTTCAAAGGGTTTCAATTCTGTACATTCGACATCACCTTCTTCTGCTGTACAAAGGTCTATTTTGGATTATTTTCGAAAACATTGAAAATCAAAATACAAAAATATAAAACTATAAAAAGTAAATACAAAACGAAAAAATCTTTCAAAAATACCAAAAATATTCTTCTCGACATGTCTTTCAGTTTTGATAATATGGACGTGCCTAGAAATGTCGCTCAATAACGACACGGGTGTGTACATAAAGCTCGAATGAAAGTTCAAATGTTTTCAAAACATGTCATTTCCTTTTTTCTTGAAATGATTTACAATTACCTCAGATTGTGACTCGTGCCTCAAAGAAAGGAAAGTTGATCACGGATGATAACTTATCCTTAACAACGAGAAAATACAACTTTCTCGGTCATGAGCTTCCGATAAAAACATTCCATGTTTTAAGATCATGTAAACGACTTACAGTTAAATGTCAGACTATAACTCGAACTTCAAATAAAGGAGAGTATATCTTTAAAGATAACTTATCCTACTAACGGGTAGAGCAGTCTATCACGGGTTGAGCTTGTCATAAAACATTCAAAGTTTTGAGCTCAACACAATGGCTTATAGTCACATGTCAGACTATAACCCGGTCCCTAAAAAAAGGAAAGTCTTTGACTTATCCTCAACAAAGAGAAATTAATTTTTCTTGGTCATGGGCTTATGTTAAAACATTCAAAGTTTTAAGCTCATGAACTCAAGGAAAATGTTCATTTATGTACATTTTTCCTCAACAACGGGAAATTCAGTTTTCTCGGGTTTGAGCACAAATTTTCAAGGTATTTCAAAACTGTGTGCTCATATACTCCCCTATTTTAATTAGAATTTCTTTTCGAGGGGGAGTAAAAACTTTCATGCAACATTATTCTCTCCACGTTTCATCACTAGTTTCACAAAAATTTCAATCACATGCAATTTTTGAGGGGGAGAATAGTGATTAAAATGTGTTCAAAATGTGTCATCTTGGATAAGATCTTTGATATAAGTTCTATCTCTTCCTAATATGTGCAAAAACCTTTCATTTTATGATGCACATATGTAGGGGGAGTGTTTTGGTGATATAGAAAACTTTCAAGGTGTAAACATTGATTTCATCAGCACCTCGACTGTCTTTTCAACAGGTTTTTCTGGTTATGATATCTATACCCTTCAACACATTAATTCACGACAGTATTGGTGTCAAAAGGTGGTTAGGTATTCGTCCTATGATCCAACCAGAACCGGAGGGATCTTCCCAGGGACAATCCATTAGAATTTAGAAGTCATTAGGAAAGATAGAGCAGTTGAGTGTACGGGAAAATGCCGACTAATGACTTAAGCTAGCACTGGAACAATCACAACAAAGTGCTAGTTATGACGTCTTAGTAAGCATTAAAGGGGTTGAAGAATGAAAAAGAAATGTAAGGATAAAGGGTGTAAAGAAAGAAGCCCTCCATACAACTTAGGCAAAAACCGGGTCAATACATCTACTATCAGAATCACGTTGATGAGTTCTAGTATTGAAAACAAAGCATCATGGACCTAGTGATGCAAAGCACAACCCCTCCCAGCCTACTCAAGATTCTTACAAAATAAGTTTGTTTTATTGCCACGGAGTTCAACTCATTTCTATCAACTTTCTCACTCCGAGATAGTAGATATTGAAAAGGTGGCAGTCTGCTCCAGCCTCCGATCACCAAAAATCGTGCACTTATAGAGTCTAGAGCCAACGAGATTCATCAAAAATCTCATTAGGACACTTATTCCATATATCAATTGTTGTTCTTCATTAGAACACAAGCGATAACTTACAGAGTCCTACGCTCTATCCTTGTGATATTGCCAGAACATTCAGAGTGATACTCTTTAGTATTTACAATGACGAATGGAAATCCTTCCAGTGTCATCATCAAACAGCACTGCGGTAGGTGACTTGTGAGATTCTATACGAATCAAACTTGTGTCAACTGGAAAGCAACAATAGTTTGATTCTTAATTGATTCAAACTTGTTCCAGGAAACTGAATTGACGACTCAATTAGCAGAATGGAACTGCATGATTCACTCCTTACTATGAATTATCTTTCAATATATTCAAGTATTGAGAACGGCTACCACAGCCGGAAACCCTGTGAAGGAAGTTCTTTGAACTTACCTAATCATAGGCACAGTATTCGTACTGTATAACGAGAAACCGGAGGAATGTAAACGGTGGCATAACCTCAAGAGTCGTAAATCAAGACCACATGCTCATGTAAATGAAGAAAGCACAAGAACATCTAAAGACAAAGACTTCCGCTACTCTGATGATCAAGGGAGATTGTTAACAAGATTTCATCTCAAATTAAAGTTTGAGTATGGGGGGAAAGACACAAGAACACAAGTTGGCAAAGCATCAAGATCAAGTCAAGGCAAAGATCAAAGATCCAAGATCACAAGTCATGAAAGGAACGAGGAAAGAACTCTCAAGACAACGAGCTTCAAAGTCTGCAACAACAAAGAAGTGAAGTCACATAATACATGACCACCACTTAGGGGGAGATTGATAGAAGTATTTAAAGTGATGGTCAAAGAAGTGAAGTCACATATTATATGACCACCCCTTAGGGGGAGATTATTAGAAGTATTTAAAGTGATGGTCATATAATATACCGTTGCGAAGCTCGTGGAAAATGCTATTCAACGGTGTCGAGAGTTCTATGTTATTGTTATGTATGTAACGGGAATTAGTCCCGAACACACAAATGAGAAAGGCCTCCTAACCTTGTAAGCCTTAGTATAAAATGCACATCAACCTCATTTGTGTGTGTGTCTCTTATAGTATTGTCCTTTCTTCTTGTTTTAGAGAGAGAAACTCTCCTTAGTTTCTCTCACTAGGAACACACTCCTTGTATCTTTCTCTTTCTTCTTCATCTAATCTAATATTTCATTCTTAGTTTAATCTTGTTCTTCATCATCTCTATTTCTTGTTCTATAAGTCGTGTGCTACATTCTTACAAAATCCTTAAACCAAGCGTAAGAACTCTTTGGACACTTAAGACACAATTTCTAGGGCCTAAATTAAGTTTACATCAGTAGCTAAGAGGAGGATAATCACATTTACTAAGATTAAACCCTAGATCATTAGAAAACCCTAATCTACAAAAGTATACTTCCAATTTTCACATCAAACCTTTGTTAAACTTCAAACCAAGGACCCAAATCTCTTAAATAGAATGGATAAACCCTAATTAAGCCTTAATCATTAACTAATCACTTTCCTAAGTCCCTAATCACCAAAAACACAAACCATAAGTTACAAGCCCTAGAATTAGGATTCGGTTTTGTATTTTGCCTCCAAAACCCATTTTCAAACCATTTCCCTCCATTACAAATTCAAAAATCAGATATTTTGGACTTCTAAGATAGTTTAGGAGTGGTGACAAGTAGGTGCATCACCTCCTTGATTGCTATACATCACCATTCTCATCTAAACCTTGTCGTGACTCATTTCTAGCCACAAGTGAGGATTAGATTTAAGCTAGGGTCTAAGAACTTGTGTAGAGCTTCACTAGCATTCATTAGTTATCCACCTATCTATGTTACACGTTTAGATGCCAAACTTGGAGCCTAAGTGTTGCTAGTACTATAAATAGGGTCGTATGACATAGTATGAAGACTTGCACCCCAGTTTTCTTTGTATCCCCTACCCATTATCCATTTCCACCTCTATATACGTCTTAGGACATCCCCCAAGACCAGA
This sequence comes from Glebionis coronaria, assembly GCA_025667525.1. Taxonomy (NCBI): domain Eukaryota; kingdom Viridiplantae; phylum Streptophyta; class Magnoliopsida; order Asterales; family Asteraceae; genus Glebionis; species Glebionis coronaria. The sequence goes on from CM046880.1 coordinate 452,968,883, forward strand.
AACCAGGTCTAGAAGGTTTCCATTGAAGCCCTTGAAGCTTAGATAGCAAGTAGTGTTCATAGGAAGCCATAAGGAGCCATTTTGGAGCTACCTAGGTAATTTCTATACTAAAAAAGCTTTGATCTTGTTATAATGAATTACAAGATTTTTCATAATGCCAAATTTATGTTAGAAAGATAATCCAAAAAGAACTAAGTCATTTCATTAATTTAAACGAAAGTTATAAGCTAAAGATGTCTTAAAACCCTAGTTATGTATTTTATCAAAGCTATAATTATGATAAAATGTTGTTATTATGATTACAAATATGTTTTGAAACTTTGTTTTAAAATCCTAGATCATTTGGTACATTTTTGAAGAAGTTATATGATTTTTACAAGTATAGGGACCAATACTATCATTTTTGAAACTATTTGACATTTTGGGGCCAAAAGTTTCATTTTATAAAAGTTAAAGCTATAATAATAAAAGTTGGAAAGTTTGAGACCTTAAGGTTAAATATTGAAAGATTAAATTGCAATATAATAAAACTATATACTTAAAGGGTTAAAAGTGTAATTATGCTAAAATATAACTATAAGGACTATTTTTGCCAATATTGAAAGTAAAGAACATAAAATGTAATAAAATATAATGTGTCATGTTAGTAGGGAGCTTTGTGTTAACACCATAAGATTCAAGCTAACAAGAGGGTGATCCGGAGGTCGGGGAGGATAAAAGTAATGTTTAGACATTTTTAGAGAGAGAAATTAAAGCTTGAATGTAGTGTGTGTATTTAGAGAGAGAAAGAGAAATACACAAATAAGAAGAATCCTCACCCCTCCATGGAAGTATGGAGGGGTATATATAGCCTTGTCACACACGATCTATTCTAACTTAACAAAACTAGTCCCTGCGTGTGTGTCTATATCAAATTAATGTAATTCCGTAAATGGTGCTCACATTTTAGGGCTAACAATCTTCCCCCAATGTGGAGACATAAAAATTCAAGCTAACAAGAGGGTGATCCGGAGGTCAGGGAGGATAAAAGTAATGTTTAGACATTTTTAGAGAGAGAAAGTAAAGCTTGAATGTACTGTGTCTATTTAGAGAGAGAAAGAGAAATACACAAATAAGAAGAATCCTCACCCCTCCATGGAAGTATGGAGGGGTATATATAGCCTTGTCACACACGAACTATTCTAACTTAACAAAACTAGTCCCTGCGTGTGTGGCTATATCAAACTAATGTAATTCCGTAAATGGTGCTCACATTTTAGGGCTAACAATCTTCCCCCAATGTGGAGACATACGGAATTACTTACAATGTTCCTAACAAGTACAAATACAACAAAATAAAATCTTCCAAGGCGCTTCCAATGCTGAGGCTGTCTTTTAAGTCTTCTTGTCTTCATAACTTGTACCTCAGCTTGAATCCTCTTTGTCTTCGCTTGTTGTGGAACAATTGTAATATGCATGATTTGGATTAACTTCCCCCAATTCATGCAGCATGTATTTAAAAAACTTTCTTCATAGACTTCTTTTTGACGAAGTTTCTGAATCAGCTTCCCCCCAAACCAATATCTGTATCTTAAGCAGATTCTGACACTTTGATGTAGTTTGAACAATCTTCTAGCTCATCGGTTTAAGTGCACAGCGGAAATTTGTAGAAGAACCACACCAAATAACACTTCTTCTATACTGTTTCATGTCGTTTAGGTTTTTGGTGATAATCCGTTTGGGGTAACATGCGGGAAATCAACAACAATTCTTCTCACGCCTGCAGAATACTTCATAAAAATCATATAAATTAAGTAGATACCATTCCATGTACACTACTTCCCCCTGGAAGTTGACCCGATTACTTCAAAGTACAGGATCTTCCCCCATGATGATTTCGAACTCTCGGAAGCATCATTATCGTGGACGTCCATATACTTGAGAAGTTCTTAGTCTTAAGCAAATGTATTGAAAAGTTTCTAAAGTCATTGAGAAACTTTGAAATATTTTTGCTTAGACTATGAATTACCATTGTCGTTGTGTGGCTCATAAATATCCCGTGAGAATTGATTGCTGATTCCATCTCTCTCTGTATAACTTACCAACCTCGAATTCATTCGGCTATATGTTGTGACCACATGTGAAGTAAACCCGATATTCCAAACTTGAAACTGAAGTACAATCCCCCAAATTTGTTACTTAAGCTCGATTGAAGAACGGTGTAGAAACAAGTCTCTTATACCTCTTGAAGTTATCCACACGAGCAACTGCGTGTGACACCCAAAAATGATAATAATCCATGTCGTCGACCATCCACCCCTTGACAGTGGAAACTAGATAATTCAAGTCTCAAAAATAAATTTTATCGCCCAAGCAAGTCATCAATCGATAGACTGGGTTTGAAGAAAAGGGGTAGAAAAATAGAAGAAAGGCTCGATGATGAAATAAGTAGACGCCTTCATGAAATCCCACTTCAATTTCAAATAAAGAATACCAAATCCACTCCGTGATCACTTTTCTTTGTAGAATCAAAACTAGCCGTTGTCATTAAAGTGAATCTTATATCAGATCGTTTTAGCATTAAGTGTTTTGTTTGCTTTGGTGTTGTGTTTGTGAATGTCGTTATCTAGAACAAATTATGAGATGAATTGTCATTAAGGGAAAAAATTTGTCTAGACAACTTGTCATTTAAGCTTAATGTCAATCACATGGCCAACTGATGCACGGATCGATCGAAAATATTAGGTTTTAAACCAATAATTCCTTTGTTATTTAAGCACTTTTGATCGATCGAAACATAACCAATACCCGGCTTAATTCCAAAACCAAAATTGTAGTAAATTTTGGACTTACAAAGCAAATTCACCACAGTTACTCCAACTAAATTTTGTCCAAGCCCAAGTAAATAAAATAAAAACTCAGCCCACTTCATCATTCTTTAGCACCTTGTTCTAATACAAAAAAAAAAAACAGCCCGAGGCCCAATTCTGAAATGTGTCCAGTCACATAACCTTTCACAATTTAAAAAAAATAGACCCGTAATACCTTTGTGTAGCCCGTCTAGCCTTGCATCTTAAACCAATACCAAAAACGAGATATAAATAACATCATAATCCCTAATCTTTAGTATACCTAATCTCACTCACATAGAACTTTCCGCCCCCATCTTTTCTATCACACTCCCATCCACAAAAACTTATCTTTCACAGCCACCATTCGAATCAAATCTGTCCCATCAATCTTAATCAAAAACCTAATCTCAATCTTATCTAAGCAACACAACAACCAAACAAATATAGATCTCCTTTTTATTTCGATTAATCCACAACTAATTAATGTAACCTCACATTCTTTTGAACTTCGATTAACAGTCATAACACATCCGGAATAAGATGAAGATGAAATAATCATAGCTTCAAGATCTTGATACATAAGGTCTCGGGTAGGTGTTGGTTGAATGATTGATTCGTTTTTTTTATTCACCTTTTTTTAAACGAAATCTACAAGGGATGGAACATAATTGTTTTAGACCTTTGTATAAATTCGTATATTAAATTGGGTTTACCCAACATAGATCAATGATGATCATTGTTTCGTGTGTATAGATTTATAAAGATCTCAACATGCATGATTAACCACCAAATGAATCTGAGATCTCTTAAATGATTTGTTTCGAGTCTGATGATGATGTGACGTGGGTTATGATTAGATTTGGATTTGTTGAGTATTAGATGTGAGGAAGGGATTAGAGAGATAGAGTCGGGTTTGGATAGATTGATAGGTCTCGGGTTTTTTTTTCTTTTGCATGATGTCAGAATGTTTTCTATAAAATAAGTCATCACAGTGAACTTTTTATGCCCATCGCAACATAAAAGTAAATGCCATCGAAGTCTATTTTTAAACCCATCATAATGAGTTTCAAAACTATCCATCGTAGTGTGTATCCATCATAATGAAAATACCAGCCATCGCATCGACCCATCGCGTCGACCCATCGCATCGAGTCATCGCTACGAGTCATCGCAGCGAGTCATCGCAGCGAGTCATCGCAGCGAGTCATCGCATTCCTCCATCGCACTCAATGTGATTAAAAATAGCCATCGGGAACTCCCATCGCATTCAAGCCATCGGAATGTGCATCAGAAGAGGGTTTTGACCGTTTTCTTTGGTATCACCCAAAATGGTGAAATCTGGGTTTTCAGGTCTGCTTTTTTCTTGGTTTTACCGAAGAATGGATATGTGACAATTGTTTTTGTCCTTTTACCCAATAAAAATTTAGAACTAATGCATGTTTGATAAGAAAAAAACAATAAATGGGTACTAAAAAATGGACAAAGATTATGATGAGGCATGACAAACTCAGATATGGACCAAGAAATTTATATAACGAGACATTACCAAATAAAATGGATAATAATGAAACATGATGAAGTCAGATAAGAATCGATTCAGAAAAAAACATCAACCGTGACTCTAAAAACACAACAAGAACACCAACCATGAATCATAACAAGGTACGAGCCTTGAATCTTGATAACACGACGCAAACACAAACACAAAACACCCCCGGTTAGCTCTGATACCAATTGTTAACATCATAAGATTCAAGCTAACAAGAGGGTGATCCGGAGGTCGGGGGGATAAAAGTAATGTTTAGACATTTTTAGAGAGAGAAAGTAAAGCTTGAATGTAGTGTGTGTATTTAGAGAGAGAAAGAGAAATATATAAATAAGAAGAATCCTCACCCCTCCATGGAAGTATGGAGGGGTATATATAGCCTTGTCACACACGATCTATTCTAACTTAACAAAACTAGTCCCTGCGTGTGTGTCTATATCAAACTAATGTAATTCCGTAAATGGTGCTCACATTTTAGGGCTAACAATCTTCCCCCAATGTGGAGACATAAAAATTCAAGCTAACAAGAGGGTGATCCGGAGGTCGGGAGGATAAAAGTAATGTTTAGACATTTTTAGAGAGAGAAAGTAAAGCTTGAATGTAGTGTGTCTATTTAGAGAGAGAAAGAGAAATACACAAATAAGAAGAATCCTCACCCCTCCATGGAAGTATGAAGGGGTATATATAGCCTTGTCACACACGAACTATTCTAACTTAACAAAACTAGTCCCTGCGTGTGTGGCTATATCAAACTAATGTAATTCCGTAAATGGTGCTCACATTTTAGGGCTAACAATCTTCCCCCAATGTGGAGACATACGGAATTACTTACAATGTTCCTAACAAGTACAAATACAACAAAATAAAATCTTCCAAGGCGCTTCCAATGATGAGGCTGTCTTTTAAGTCTTCTTGTCTTCATAACTTGTACCTCAGCTTGAATCCTCTTTGTCTTCGCTTGTTGTGGAACAATTGTAATATGCATGATTTGGATTAACTTCCCCCCAATTCATGCAGCATGTATTTAAAAAACTTTCTTCATAGACTTCTTTTTGACGAAGTTTCTGAATCAGCTTCCCCCCAAACCAATATCTGTATCTTAAGCAGATTCTGACACTTTGATGTAGTTTGAACAATCTTCTAGCTCATCGGTTTAAGTGCACAGCAGAAATTTGTAGAAGAACCAAACCAAATAACACTTCTTCTATATTGTTTCATGTCGTTTAGGTTTTTGGTGATAATCCGTTTGGGGTAACATGCAGGAAATCAACAACAATTCTTCTCACGTCTGCAGAATACTTCATAAAAATCATATAAAGTAAGTAGATACCATTCCATGTACACTACTTCCCCCTGGAAGTTGATCCGATTACTTCAAAGTACAGGATCTTCCCCCATGATGATTTCGAACTCTCGGAAGCATCATTATCGTGGACGTCCATATACTTGAGAAGTTCTTAGTCTTAAGCAAATGTATTGAAAAGTTTTTAAAGTCATTGAGAAACTTTGAAATATTTTTGCTTAGACTATGAAGTACCATTGTCGTTGTGTGGCTCATAAATATCCCGTGAGAATTGATTGCTGATTCCATCTCTCTCTGTATAACTTACCAACCTCGAATTCATTCGGCTATATGTTGTGACCACATGTGAAGTAAACCCGATATTCCAAACTTGAAACTGAAGTACAATCCCCCAAATTTGTTACTTAAGCTCGATTGAAGAACGGTGTAGAAACAAGTCTCTTATACCTCTTGAAGTTATCCACACGAGCAACTGCGTGTGACACCCAAAAATGATAATAATCCATGTCGTCGACCATCCACCCCTTGACAGTGGAAACTAGATAATTCAAGTCTCAAAAATAAATTTTATCGCCCAAGCAAGTCATCAATCAATAGACTGGGTTTGAAGAAAAGGGGTAGAAAAATAGAAGAAAGGCTCGATGATGAAATAAGTAGACGCCTTCATGAAATCCCACTTCAATTTCAAATAAAGAATACCAAATCCACTCCGTGATCACTTTTCTTTGTAGAATCAAAACTAGCCGTTGTCGTTAAAGTGAATCTTATATCATATCGTTTTAGCATTAAGTGTTTTGTTTGCTTTGGTGTTGTGTTTGTGAATGTCGTTATCTAGAACAAATTATGAGATGAATTGTCATTAAGGGAAAAAATTTGTCTAGACAACTTGTCATTTAAGCTCAATGTCAATCACATGGCCAACTGATGCGCGGATCGATCGAAAATATTAGGTTTTAAACCAATAATTCCTTTGTTATTTAAGCACTTTTGATCGATCGAAACATAACCAATTCCCGGCTTAATTCCAAAACAAAAATTGTAGTAAATTTTGGACTTACAAAGCAAATTCACCACAGTTACTCCAACTAAATTTTGTCCAAGCCCAAGTAAATAAAATAAAAACTCATCCCACTTCATCATTCTTTAGCACCTTGTTCTAATACAAAAAAAACAGCCCGAGGCCCAATTCTGAAATGTGTCCAGTCACATAACCTTTCACAATTTAAAAAAAATAGACCCGTAATACCTTTGTGTAGCCCGTCCAGCCTTGCATCTTAAACCAATACCAAAAACGAGATATAAATAACATCATAATCCCTAATCTTTAGTATACCTAATCTCACTCACATAGAACTTTTCGCCCCCATCTTTTCTATCACACTCCCATCCACAAAAACTTATCTTTCACAGCCACCATTCGAATCAAATCTGTCCCATCAATCTTAATCAAAAACCTAATCTCAATCTTATCTAAGCAACACAACAACCAAACAAATATAGATCTCCTTTTTATTTCGATTAATCCACAACTAATTAATGTAACCTCACATTCTTTTGAACTTCGATTAACAGTCATAACACATCCGGAATAAGATGAAGATGAAATAATCATAGCTTCAAGATTTTGATACATAAGGTCTCGGGTAGGTGTTGGTTGAATGATTGATTCGTTTTTTTTATTCACCTTTTTTTAAACGAAATCTATAAGGGATGGAACATAATTGTTTTAGACCTTTGTATAAATTCGTATATTAAATTGGGTTTACCCAACATAGATCAATGATGATCATTGTTTCGTGTGTATAGATTTATAAAGATCTCAACATGCATGATTAACCACCAAATGAATCTGAGATCTCTTAAATGATTTGTTTCGAGTCTGATGATGATGTGACGTGGGTTATGATTAGATTTGGATTTGTTGAGTATTAGATGTGAGGAAGGGATTAGAGAGATAGAGTCGGGTTTGGATAGATTGATAGGTCTCGGGTTTTTTTTCTTTTGCATGATGTCAGAATGTTTTCTATAAAATAAGTCATCACAGTGAACTTTTTATGCCCATCGCAACATAAAAGTAAATGCCATCGAAGTCTACTTTTAAACCCATCGTAATGAGTTCCAAAACTATCCATCGCAGTGTGTATCCATCATAATGAAAATACCAGCCATCGCATCGACCCATCGCGTCGAGTCATCGCTGCGAGTCATCGCTGCGAGTCATCGCAGCGAGTCATCGCAGCGAGTCATCACAGCGAGTCATCGCATTCCTCCATCGCACTCAATGCGATTAAAAATAGCCATCGGGAACTCCCATTGCATTCAAGCCATCGGAATGTGCATCAGAAGAGGGTTTTGACCATTTTCTTTGGTATCACCCAAAATGGTGAAATCTGGGTTTTTAGGTCTGCTTTTTTCTTGGTTTTACCGAATAATGGATATGTGACAATTGTTTTTGTCCTTTTACCCAATAAAAAATTTAGAACTAATGCATGTTTGATAGGAAAAAAAACAATAAATGGGTACTAAAAAATGGACAAAGATTATGATGAGGCATGACAAACTCAGATATGGACCAAGAAATTTATATAACGAGACATTACCAAATAAAATGGATAATAATGAAACATGATGAAGTCAGATAAGAATCGATTCAGAAAAAAACATCAACCGTGACTCTAAAAACACAACAAGAACACCAACCATGAATCATAACAAGGTACGAGCCTTGAATCTTGATAACACGACGCAAACACAAACACAAAACACCCCCGGTTAGCTCTGATACCAATTGTTAACATCATAAGATTCAAGCTAACAAGAGGGTGATCCGGAGGTCGGGGAGGATAAAAGTAATGTTTAGACATTTTTAGAGAGAGAAAGTAAAGCTTGAATGTAGTGTGTGTATTTAGAGAGAGAAAGAGAAATATACAAATAAGAAGAATCCTCACCCCTCCATGGAAGTATGGAGGGGTATATATAGCCTTGTCACACACGATCTATTCTAACTTAACAAAACTAGTCCCTGCGTGTGTGTCTATATCAAACTAATGTAATTCCGTAAATGGTGCTCACATTTTAGGGCTAACAATCTTCCCCCAATGTGGAGACATAAAAATTCAAGCTAACAAGAGGGTGATCCGGAGGTCGGGGAGGATAAAAGTAATGTTTAGACATTTTTAGAGAGAGAAAGTAAAGCTTGAATGTAGTGTGTCTATTTAGAGAGAGAAAGAGAAATACACAAATAAGAAGAATCCTCACCCCTCCATGGAAGTATGAAGGGGTATATATAGCCTTGTCACACACGAACTATTCTAACTTAACAAAACTAGTCCCTGCGTGTGTGGCTATATCAAACTAATGTAATTCCGTAAATGGTGCTCACATTTTAGGGCTAACAATCTTCCCCCAATGTGGAGACATACGGAATTACTTACAATGTTCCTAACAAGTACAAATACAACAAAATAAAATCTTCCAAGGCGCTTCCAATGCTGAGGCTGTCTTTTAAGTCTTCTTGTCTTCATAACTTGTACCTCAGCTTGAATCCTCTTTGTCTTCGCTTGTTGTGGAACAATTGTAATATGCATGATTTGGATTAACTTCCCCCCAATTCATGCAACATGTATTTAAAAAACTTTCTTCATAGACTTCTTTTTGACGAAGTTTCTGAATCAGCTTCCCCCCAAACCAATATCTGTATCTTAAGCAGATTCTGACACTTTGATGTAGTTTGAACAATCTTCTAGCTCATCGATTTAAGTGCACAGCAGAAATTTGTAGAAGAACCAAACCAAATAACACTTCTTCTATACTGTTTCATGTCGTTTAGGTTTTTGGTGATAATCCGTTTGGGGTAACATGCAGGAAATCAACAACAATTCTTCTCACGCCTGCAGAATACTTCATAAAAATCATATAAAGTAAGTAGATACCATTCCATGTACACTACTTCCCCCTGGAAGTTGATCCGATTACTTCAAAGTACAGGATCTTCCCCCATGATGATTTCGAACTCTCGGAAGCATCATTATCGTGGACGTCCATATACTTGAGAAGTTCTTAGTCTTAAGCAAATGTATTGAAAAGTTTTTAAAGTCATTGAGAAACTTTGAAATATTTTTGCTTAGACTATGAAGTACCATTGTCGTTGTGTGGCTCATAAATATCCTGTGAGAATTGATTGCTGATTCCATCTCTCTCTGTATAACTTACCAACCTCGAATTCATTCGGCTATATGTTGTGACCACATGTGAAGTAAACCCGATATTCCAAACTTGAAGCTGAAGTACAATCCCCCAAATTTGTTACTTAAGCTTGCACTTGTGTCGATTGAAGAACGGTGTAGAAACAAGTCTCTTATACCTCTTGAAGTTATCCACACGAGCAACTGCGTGTGACACCCAAAAATGATAGTAATCCATGTCGTCGACCATCCAACCCTTGACAGTGGAAACTAGATAATTCAAGTCTCAAAAATAAATTTTATCGCCCAAGCAAGTCATCAATCGATAGACTGGGTTTGAAGAAAAGGGGTAGAAAAATAGAAGAAAGGCTCGATGATGAAATAAGTAGACGCCTTCATGAAATCCCACTTCAATTTCAAATAAAGAATACCAAATCCACTCCGTGATCACTTGTCTTTGTAGAATCAAAACTAGCCGTTGTCGTTAAAGTGAATCTTATATCGGATCGTTTTAGCATTAAGTGTTTTGTTTGCTTTGGTGTTGTGTTTGTGAATGTCGTTATCTAGAACAAATTATGAGATGAATTGTCATTAAGGGAAAAAATTTGTCTAGACAACTTGTCATTTAAGCTCAATGTCAATCACATGGCCAACTGATGCGCGGATCGATCGAAAATATTAGGTTTTAAACCAATAATTCCTTTGTTATTTAAGCACTTTTGATCGATCGAAACATAACCAATACCCGGCTTAATTCCAAAACCGAAATTGTAGTAAATTTCGGACTTACAAAGCAAATTCACCACAGTTACTCCAACTAAATTTTGTCCAAGCCCAAGTAAATAAAATAAAAACTCAGCCCACTTCATCATTCTTTAGCACCTTGTTCTAATACAAAAAAAACAGCCCGAGGCCCAATTCTGAAATGTGTCCAGTCACATAACCTTTCACAATTTCAAAAAAAATAGACCCGTAATCCCTTTGTGTAGCCCGTCCAGCCTTGCATCTTAAACCAATACCAAAAACGAGATATAAATAACATCATAATCCCTAATCTTTAGTATACCTAATCTCACTCACATAGAACTTTCTGCCCCCATCTTTTCTATCACACTCCCATCCACAAAAACTTATCTTTCACACCCACCATTCGAATCAAATCTGTCCCATCAATCTTAATCAAAAACCTAATCTCAATCTTATCTAAGCAACACAACAACCAAACAAATATAGATCTCCTTTATATTTCGATTAATCCACAACTAATTTATGTAACCTCACATTCTTTTGAACTTCGATTAACAGTCATAACACATCCGGCATAAGATGAAGATGAAATAATCATAGCTTCAAGATCTTGATACATAAGGTCTCGGGTAGGTGTTGGTTGAATGATTGATTCGTTTTTTTTATTCACCTTTTTTAAACGAAATCTACAAAGGATGGAACATAATTGTTTTAGACCTTTGTATAAATTCGTATATTAAATTGGGTTTACCCAACATAGATCAATGATGATCATTGTTTCGTGTGTATAGATTTATAAAGATCTCAACATGCATGATTAACCACCAAATGAATCTGAGATCTCTTAAATAATTTGTTTCGAGTCTGATGATGATGTGACGTGGGTTAGTTTTAGATTTGGATTTGTTGAGTATTAGATGTGAGGAAGGGATTAGAGAGATAGAGTCGGGTTTGGATAGATTGATAGGTCTCGGGTTTTTTTCTTTTGCATGATGTCAGAATGTTTTCTATAAAATAAGTCATCACAGTGAACTTTTTATGCCCATCGCAACATAAAAGTAAATGCCATCGAAGTCTATTTTTAAACCCATCGTAATGAGTTTCAAAACTATCCATCGCAGTGTGTATCCATCATAATGAAAATACCAGCCATCGCATCGACCCATCGCGTCGACCCATCGCATCGAGTCATCGCAGCGAGTCATCGCAGCGAGTCATCGCAACGAGTCATCGCAGCGAGTCATCGCAGCGAGTCATCGCAGCGAGTCATCACAGCGAGTCATCGCATTCCTCCATCGCACTCAATGCGATTAAAAATAGCCATCGGGAACTCCCATCGCATTCAAGCCATCGGAATGTGCATCAGAAGAGGGTTTCGACCATTTTCTTTGGTATCACCCAAAATGGTGAAATCTGGGTTTTTAGGTCTGCTTTTTTCTTGGTTTTACCGAAGAATGGATATGTGACAATTGTTTTTGTCCTTTTACCCAATTAAAAATTTAGAACTAATGCATGTTTGATAGGAAAAAAAATAAATGGGTACTAAAAATGGACAAAGATTATGATGAGGCATGACAAACTCAGATATGGACCAAGAAATTTATATAACGAGACATTACCAAATAAAATGGATAATATTGACACTACGTTTACTAGTTGCCGTTAAGCCCCTTTTTAGTCGTGGACTGCTATTCATTTAATGAGCGTTAATATTGTGAATAGTACTATTGGAGACTGACATCTCCTATCTGGATAATTCGCACTTGCTAGCAGCTAATGGTTCCTACCTAGGCTAAATAGATATGCTTTATTTTGCATTTAGGATAGTCCGGTAAGCTTCCTACTTAAGGGCAAATTTGTCGGGTTTTCCTGATAATGTCTAGTTGCAGGGTCATGAGCTAGTGCAATATGAATTGATGAATTTAAAAGGTTGGGTGTATAATAATGTAGCCCTAGAGTCTACTTAAATCAAATATTGTTTAAAAAACTATGAATTCGCTCAACCATTGTGTTGACTTTAAGGCACATATTTCAAGTGAATGAGGAATTACGGGCTGCGAATGGTGGTGTCTTGAATAAAGTTGTCATTCTAGAAAATAAAACTAGATCTTTGAGAAAAACCTGTGTTGTACATTACTGTACAGTTGTTTTTAATAACTCTGAATAAATGAATGATGACGTTAATATTTATAAAAGTGTTTTTGAGCATTTTCTATTATTATGACTATGATACTTTGATAGTAATATCTGAAAAATTAGCTTCTGCTGCTATATGGTAAAATGGGGGTTTTACAGAACTCCTTCAAGACTTTAGTTACACAAGCCGAGCCATGAGCACGGTGGGGACGGGCTTCCCAAAAAGCCAGCCCGGGCCAGGGTCAGTAAGCCGCATGATTTGTCGTGAAGACACTTTTCATGAATACGGAATAAACACCGTGTTTGTGGTCCGAATGAGATCTAGAAATCCTAGTGTTATGTAATCTAGAAAAAGACATCACATTGGCATTTCTTTCTTGTGTCCTTGTCTTAGCTTCATCTACATAGTGATTATGAGGCATGTTATTTGACCTATCATGTTCTTAGAACTATACCTAGAATAACTAGTAGCAATCTTGTTTTGAGGTTTAGCAAAGGCCGATTTAATCACATTGGGCCTAGTTAATGGAAGAACTTCTTTAGAAGAATGATCCACATCATCTTGGGAGGCAAACCGCGGTATCAAGGATTTTGGTCGCTCGGATCTAAATGCGGTCGGTTGTCTAACGGACTCATTTTAGGCGGTTTCCCCAAGATTGATGGTTTTCAAGCTTAGTGTCCACACTAGTTCCATTAATTTTCCTTAATTCGTTTTTTCAGCGCAGCTATTGCAAAAACATTTTTTTGAACCTGAGCCTTTAAAGTCTCATTTTCTTTTAGTAAGATGTCATGGGATGACAACTTAGATTCTAGCAAAGTAATTTGATTCACAAAATTATCTTTTTCGGCTTTAGTTACACAAAACTTTAGTTACACAAGCCGCGTGATTTGTCGTGAAGACACTTTTCATGCATACGGAACAAACACCGTATTTGTGGTCTGAATGAGATCTAGAAATCCTAATGTTATGTAATCTAGCAGAAGACATCACATTGGCATTTCTTGCTTATGTCCTTGTCTTAGCTTCATCTACATAGTGATTATGATGCATGTTATTCGACTTATCATGTTCTTGGAACTATACCTAGAATCACTAGTATCAGTCTTGTTTTGAGGTTTAGCAAAGGATGATTTAATCACATTGGGCCTAGTTACTAGAGGAACTTCTTTAGAAGAATGACCCACATCAACTTGGGAGGCAAACCGCGGTCTCGAGGATTTTGGTCGCTCGGATCTAAATGCAATCGGTTGACTAACGGACTCATTTTTAGGTGGTTTCCCCAAGATTGATGGTTTTCAAGCTTAGTGTCCACACTAGGTCCCTTAATTTTCCTTAATTCGTTTTTCAGCAGAGCTATTAAAAAACATTTTTCTAGAACATGAGTCTTTAAAGTCTCATTATCTTTTAGTAAGATGTCTTGAGATGCCAACTTAGATTCTAGCAAAGTAATTTGTTTCACAAAATTATCTTTTTTGCTTTAGTTACACAAGCCGCGTGATTTTTCTTGAAGACACTTTCCATGCATACGGACCAAACACCGTGTTTTTGGTCCGAATGAGATCTAGAAATCCTAGTGTTACGTACTCTAGTAGAAGACATCACATTCGCATTTCTTGCTTGTGTCCTTGTCTTAGCTTCATCTACCTAGTGATTATGAGGCATGTTATTCGACCTATGTTGAGGCATGTTCTTAGAACTATACCTAGAATCACTAGTATCAGTCTTGTTTTGAGGTTTAGCAAAGGCTGATTTAATCACATTGGGCCTAGTTACTAGAGGAACTTCTTTTGAAGAATGATCCACATTAACTTGGGAGGCAAACCGTGGTCTCGAGGATTTTGGTCGATCGAATCTAAACGCAGTCGGTTGTCTAACGGACTCATTTTTACGCGGTTTCCCCAAGATTGATGTTTTTCAAGCTTAGTGTCCACACTAGTTTCCTTAATTTTCCTTAATTTCTTTTTCAGCGCATCTATTGCAAAAACATTTTTCTGAACTTGAGCCTTTAAAGTCTCATTTTCTTTCAGTAAGATGTCTTAGGATGCCAACTTAGATTCTAGCAAAGTAATTTGTTTCACAAAATTATCTTTTTCGGCTTTAGAATCTTGAGTTTTTGATCTAATTTTAATTCAAGAACAACGTTTGAATTTTTAAGTTTTTCAAAATATATTTAAAACTTTTCCGTTTTTTTCGAAAATTCAAGTTTAGCATCCTTAAGATCTTTATATAGCTAAGCTACGATCGTTTCGAGCTCTTCAATCTTAAGTAGACATTTCTAGCTTATTGGGATAAGCTGGTGAACCCAACTTATTTTTCCTATAACATAATTTTAGTTTTAGACTTTTCATGATTTTTTCAGAATTTTCCCTTTTTGTTTAGTATTTTTAATCATTTTTGTTTAGTGTTTTTATTTTGTTTATTTTGTTTAGTATTTCAGAATTTTAGACTTAATTTTTTTTAGTATTTTAAAAATAGGAAAAGTAATTTTAAAATTTCATAAACATAAATTTTAGTTTTTATAAAATTAGTTTGAGGTTTACAAATAGTAAAATCAGAATTTGTACTTTTTCTTATTTAGTTTTAGTTTTAGGTCTTTAAATAGATTTTAAAAATTAATAAGTAATTAATAAAAGGTTTTAAAAATTGTTTTCTGATTTTTATTGTTTGTTAGACTTTTTAGAATTATTTGCAAGTTTTTAGAAATTTTCATATTTTTCATAATTTTATTTTTTTCGTCTCGTTTTGCGTGAAAAGCTATTAGTCGTAGTTTAAATCGTCTTAGCATTTTAAGAACACAGCTACAGTCTAAGATATTCTTGCGTTGTGGAATATGCCGAAATACATTAGGACTTATAACGGCTAGTTGGTTTTTTTTTCTTTTGTATGTTTTGTTTTAGCTTGTGGCATGTCACAAGTTTGGTGGTTCAAGCTTAGTCTTGAGGTTAATGTGATAGCTTAGCCACATTCCAGTGTACTTCAAATGATTCTGTTGATGGTTAGTATATTTAACAGGGTAACCCTTTACCCAAAAAAATAAATTGTCTTAGCGTAATCCGTCTTTACTTTTCAAATAAATTCTCATTCCAAGAACGAAACTAATCCAAAAACGTTCATTTGGCACACAACTCACACCTCCGTCGAGAACAAACACGTCGGTACATACATTTTTCCTAAAATGTGTCCGTCTTGATATACTTGACTAAATTACGACTATCAAATGAGTGATGAGACTCTAATTATACATAGTCTCATCGCCTAAATCGGGCTTAAAATACGGAAAATATCATAAAAACCATGCAAAAGCCCTTTGTTTTGTTCAATGTATGATTGTAGGTACGTATATCATGAATTTTCCAAAAGATCACAAGAATCAAGCAAAAACGAACATAGGAAACGAAGCCGCACAAAAGAACCGGAACCAAGTGTTGATTTTCTATAAAAGACCTTGAAGAATTGAAGATGTACAAGATTGGTCCTCTAAGTTTAAAGAGTTTTCACTTTATACCCCTCATCTATCCAGAATTACATTGTAGTCCCTAAAGTTTCACAATTGTGTAAGAATTACCCTTGACGTTTCAAGAACATTGTATTTCAAGTCCTTATGCCAAGTTTAACAAGACACAAGGACTATTGTTGCCACTTTAGAAAACTATTTACAGTGGAAACTGCCAAACATTCTGCTCAAATTGCGGGAGACGTTTTTTAGCAAGTTGTGTAAAGATGGAGGGAATGAACCAGCCAAAATAAACCCAAACCCAACCATTACCCGTCCCAAGCCCAAACAACACCAACCCATATAGCCCAAAACCCTAAATAAACTCGGCCCTAATTTTAAACTATATTAGTTTAATTAAAGCGCGGTTAACAAACTCCTTAACCCAAAACGGATCAAAAGTCATAATTTCAATAAACCCTAAAACAAAAATTATCGTTAAACCATGGGGTTTTTGTTTGATAAAGTGGAGATCTTTAATTAAATTTTTTTAACATAACCTCATCATCAAAACCTATTCCACCGCAACCATAGTTTCTACCCGTGACTCCCCTGACCCACAATGAGCTTCAAGACAAAAGTGACAGAAATTTGGACGATGGGGATTGGCTTACTTTTTCATCACAACAACTCCAACGCTTGAGATTATTTCGACAACAATGCATCACATGGGATTGACAACTATGGTCACATGAATCCTTCTTTTGACAATATTCAAAAAGAGTCAGCAGAATCTCAATGGCATCTCAAGGTCATCAAATGCCTTTTTATGAAATCCATTTGCTAGGGTTTTAGTTCATTCACTTGTTCTAGTCTCTTCTAAAGAGCAGTATAAATAGATGCTAGTCCTTGTAATTTTCTTATTGTTCCAACTTTTTGTGAACCATAAATCTGAATAATTAATGTAGTTTTTGTGCCTTGCATCTTGTTATGTTCCCTTTACTTTTTATACAATTTAAACTTGTGTTTTTAAAATTTATGTAAATGCAATTTATGTTCAACAAAAATCTTCTTCAAAAACCTGTTTTTGATTGAGTTTTTGGGACCCAAGTCTTATAAATTGATCATGCGTGTGTGAACTAACAATTCAAACACTTGTGAAGTTTAAGGGTTGTTTCACTTCTGTTGGTTACTTTGTTACCTTGCAACATTTTCTTTCCTAATATTTTTCAAAAAAAAAAATCATTTTTTGTTTATTGCTAATATCTCACTGTACATAAGCTGACCAATAAGCTCACTTTACACTGAGCTTATTGCCCAGCTTGTATGCTTGAATTCCTTATGTGTGTTGTGTTCTAAAACAGGTCACCAAAAAGACATCACCAAGACTGTCGTAGTCTGGGTGATAGGATTGTTTTAGTCCGTTTCACCCAACATCTTTCTCATAAGCCCCATCACTTGATAAGCTCATAGGAAGATGTCAACCACCCTCTATTCTTGGATGTAAGTTAAGGAGGTAAAGGCTTGAACCCTTCCTTATTAGTTTAGAAAATTTTGGTGTTAGGTGATCTGCTTGTGCTTATTTTTTTTGCTTAATTTCAGTTTTTGATCATGTTAATCTATGGATGGTTTGATGATTTCATGTTTTATGTTCCCTGTTTTAGCTTAAGTTTGAAATTTCTTTTTTAATTATTGTTTCCATTTTTAAGGGGTGTTTGGTTTGTCTGCTTAAGGGTTTAAGTGACATGAGTCCTAGGGTTTTGATTGCCTGCATATCTCTCTTGGTGTTAGTTTAGTTGGATTTCTACTTTTATTTGAGTAACTTGGATTTTATTTTTGCATGATTATTTTTGTTCTGCTCACTTGGTCTGTTATTGTCTAAATCTGTCTGATTTCATGCTTTTTGCTGTCTGATAAAGAGGTTAGAGTTGTCTGACTTTCATAGTTTTTCTGATAAGCCCATGAGTAGTGGTGTGCATTAGTACTGGCTTTGTAAACTTTGTTTGTGCAAAACATTTTCCTATTACTAACCAAACACACCAGAAGGTTCAGTTTGCTCATTTTTGGGAATTGGATTTTGAAACTTCAAATACTGTTAGTCTAGGTCTTAAGTCACATCTGTTTCTAGGTTTTAGAAAAGTTGGTTTGTTTACGTGGCTTATAGGATAAGTCAAAACTCGTTTTGGTGCAAGTTGCAATATGTTGTGTTGTTAACACTATGAGTGGTAATTATTTTACCACTTTTAGCTTTAGATGGTTTCCCACAGTTAGTTGTTTAGTAACTATGTTAGCCTCAAAATATTGAGTCAAATAAGAATGTTCAGTCATAGGTTTATTATGTATTATTCTTAGAACGTTGTAATAGATAGTAGAATAGTCGGGAATCACGGGCTTGATAAAATAGCTAATAGTCTATGTTTAAGGTTATATAGTTAATGGATCAAGCCCGACCCATCAATATATAGTCCACTTAAGCCCGTATGTGGGAAGACTATATATACCCACCTCCTAGCATATTAGAAGGTGGTTAGCTCATTTTCATTTTCTCTCTTAATCTAATATCACCCAAGTTCCAACCACTTTCTCTCTCTATATTTCATCTATTTTCTTTACTTAATTCATAGTTTAAGAATGGTGAAATGATAAATCATGGGTACAACAAACTGTTTGCTTGTTAGTTTTAGTTTATCTTTTCAATTGCTTTTCTGTGCTTATTGTTAGTAGTTATTGCTTATTTTAACATCCCACAAGCCAACTGATTATGGGAGTTGTGTTTGTCCAAAATGAAAATAAAAAAAAAATTGAACAAAAAGCAACTAGCTTAGCTCGACCCTTGACTTGTCGCACAGGATTTATAGGGTGTACCAGTGTGCTAGGCTCTTTCATCTGTCATTGCTTCGTTTCCTTTCTTACTTAAGTACTTTTACTTTCCTTAGTTGTATTAAAAGCCGTGGCTATTTTCTCATTTTATAGCTTATTGCAATAAGCTGGTACGTCTATCTTATTTTTCTAGAGTCTAGACTTAATATAGGACTTTTCATGTCTTTTTTTTTCTTCAGATTTTTCTGTTTTTCATTTATTATTTTTAATCATTTTTTAAATAGTTTTTATTTTAAGTCATTTAAAAATAGGAAAAGTAGTTTTAAATTTCAAAAATTTCCTTTTTAGCTTTAATTAAATTAGTTTGAGGTTTGCAAACAATAAAATCAAAATTTGGATTGTTTCTTAGTTATTCTTATTTTTAGGTCTTTAATAAGATTTAAAAAATTAAATAATAATTAATTAAAAGGTTTAAATTTTTTTTTCTTCTGATTTTTTATTGTTTGATAGACTTTTTAGAATTTATTTGCAAGTTTTTAGAATTTTTCATAATGTTATTATTTTTCGTCTCGTTTTGCGTGAAACGTGATTCGTGGTAGTTTAATCGTCTTTGGGTAATTCCAGCTTTACTTTTCAACCTTTATCCTCTAAAAACGAAACTAATCCAAAAACGTTTATTTGGCACACAACTCACACCTCCTTCGAGAACGAACTCACTTCGTCGGTTTTTACGTTTCCTAACGTCATTACTAATACTTACCAATTTTGCATATTTTTCCTAAAGTGTTGCATTTTACGTACATCATTTTTGGCGCTACTGCCATAGAGGTGTGTGTAGCCATTATATCGTATTATTTGAGTAGCTACGTTTTTGACATTCCATTTTGGGAAACGTTAATATTGTGAATACTCGTTTTTATTTTTGTATATATATATTAGCCAATAAAATAAATCGTGTAATTAGAACTCTAATTATACCAATTTGTTTTTATTTTTCTTTGTGAATACTATATTGTAATACGTAGAACAATAAATACACAATATCTCCAAAAGAGTGAAAACTCCCCCCAATTATTAGCGATCCGGTAATTTTTAGGCGTATCAAATCGAACAAAGAAAAATGGAAAAATGAATAAATACTCTTATGAAGTTTAATCTCGATTAGTACAAACTATAAGGTGGGTATAAGGTGGTTGTATTTTACGACCTAAAGAAAAAGGCTCTTAAGTGCTTCGCGCCGCCTCGTTTCTCCGCTTTCTTGTGCGTACTTTGAAAGAAAAGACTAATTAAGGGTTTTCCACCTCAAGTATTAAATATCTTATATTTGATTTGTTCTTATGTTATTGAACCCTCGAAACGTTTTGGTGTTCCACCAACATTTCAAAGTCGAGTGAAGGTTTTTACTTCCCTTAATTACCTTTATTCCTTTGGATTCTCTAATCGAAGATCTTTGATTTGAGGAGAGATTTTTTAGATTTGTTAATCTACGTAATACACAAAAATAGCAAAAAAATTAAAAAATTCAAAAACGACAAAAAGAATCTTCTTTGCTACCCCAGTTTCTACTTTAATGCATGCGCACTCGCTCGACAATTTATCCCACTCCTATTATAAACAACGTTACGGCTCGACGGAATCGACATCGAAGGAATCAACAAGAAAGACGAGAAGTAGGACCCGAGATTCCTAATATCGTTGTTGAAACCCAAGACGAGATGGCGGAAAATCGTACGATGATAGAGTTGATCCAAGCACCCACCGAGGGTTATGGAGAGGCGATCGTAATTCCCGATATCGAAGCGGAAAAATTTGAAATTAAATCGGGAATGTTATCATTGATTCAAGCGACAAAGTACAAAGGTTATGAGTCTGATAATCCTCATGACCACATTCGGAATTTTAATCATCTTTTGGTTACGTGTAAGTTTAAGAACGTTGATATCGATGCTATTAAGCTCATGTTTTTTCCTTATTCTCTCGAAGGACCCGCCAAAGATTGGTACGAGAAAGAACCACCTAAATCTACACTGACGTGGGACGATCTCGTTTCCAAGTTTGTTAACAATTTTTACTTGCCGTCCAAAACCACGTTTTTCAAAAACGAAATCACACGGTTTATCCAAAAAACAAATGAATCGTTTAGAGAGGCATGTGATCATTTTAAGGAATTTCTTAGGCAATGTACTCATCATAGATTTTCCGAGTTACACCAAATTGATAAGTTTTATAATGGTCTTAAAGAGCAAGATTCGTTAAATTTCGATGCGGGCGGCAACTTTTTTTCTAAAACTCCTAGGGAAGCGTTGTTGATAATCAAGAATAGGTAGAAAATTTTCCAACTCCGTAACACACCGAGTGTTGCAAATGTCTCTAATGTTAGTTATGCTAATCGCGACATTGAGAGGGTTGACGCAAAAGTCGATAAATTGAGCGATGTGTTTATGTAGTTATTGAGTGAAATGAGAAAGAAAGAAGCCCCGCTATGGTGAAAGTGATTGAGGCTACGCGTACATTTTGTGGTGGACCTCATAATTATTACGAGTGTACAACTACGGATGGTAAAACATCGAACGTTAATGCTGTTAATGGAAATTTTAATTTTAATCAAAACAACGCCGATCCACCACAAGGGAATTATAATCAAGGCAACAATTTTCAAAATCATAATCGAAACAATTTTCAAGGAAATAACAACCAAGGTGGAAAAAATTACCAAGGGAAACACTTAATATTTCAAAATCGAGGTTTTAACAATAATCAAAACCGAAATTTTAATCACGGTCAAAGTTTAAGCGGTAATTTTCACAACAACCAAAATCAAGGAAAATTTTCATGTGGGAATCAAAACCAAGGTTTTAATAAAAATTCATATGAGTCTAATGATTTTTCAAACTACGTAAAATCAAACGAGACTAACATGAAGAGATTAGAAAACCAAATTGGTATGTTAAAAAACGAATTTTCCAAAACTTTGTAAAGGAAAAATACTAAAATTGAACAAAATCAAAGTAAACTCGAGAGTATGATTGCGGCTATTATGAATAAACCATCCACTTTGGGTTCGTTACCAAGTGACACCGTGACAAATCCGAAGCAACACGTCAAAGCCACATCTCTCACAAGAAAGGTCTCTTTAATACCCCCAACCCTTGATGGCTTTACCGTTGTGCATTCTCCTCAAACATCGACCTCAAAGACGTCCTCATGTTCTAAGGTCAAAGGGAAGAAGGTGGAGACCATGGACGAGTCTACACAATCTCGTGTATCTCGTATCCCAGCTACCGTTTAAAATGAGAGTTTCACCGAATTGACCAAAGTTTACCTTGAAGAAACTTGTGCTTTAGTTTTTCTTCGTAATCCAAAAGGCATATGCCTACAAAACAAGAATATCCGGGCTGGTTTCTCATTCCTTGGGAATTTCCCGAGATTGAGGAATGCACAACACTACATGACCTCGGTGCTAGCATTAATTACATGCCTATTTCTATCTGGAAATTGATGAAGTTGCCTAATCTTACCCCCACAAACATGGTAATCGAGATAGCCAATTGGACCCTAGATAAATCAATTGGTATAGCCGAGGAAATCTATGTTAAGATTGGAAATTTCACTTATCCCGCGGATTTCGTTATTTTTTACTATGAGTATGACCCAAAATGCCCTATCGTCTTAGGTAGACCATTTTTATCGACCGCTCGTGCTCAAATCGACGTTTTCCGTTGGAAATTGACTATTGAATATGGGGAGGATAAGATGGAATTTTTCATGGATAAATCCAAAGATCAAATGATCAAAGAAAAAACGATGTTTCTCAAAGTAATACTTTAAAAACAATTTGTCTTTCAAAGTAAACAAAAGGCTTGATGAATGTTTTGAAAGGATTAAAAAGAACGATTTTAGAGATGAAGATTTTAATGATAAAGAATATGTTTACTTAATCGAAAAAGGTTTACGTAAATGTATGGACAAATATTTTTGGGATTTATTTGAGGGTTGGAACGACAAACAAATTCTGGAGGGAAACGTTAGCTCCATCACAACAATGACCAATATGGACTCGTCTTCACCACCTTCGAAGGACCATTACCAACCCAAGGCTAATACTTCAATCATTGAAGTGCCTTTGACTCCTAACCCCAAATCCATTAAGGCTAAGGATGTCACAATTATCAAGGCAAATTCTCCTATCATTGAAAAGTCTCCTAATCTTAGTCCCATGACTTATAAGACTACGGTTGTGACTTATGACAAATCTCCTCAAGAGAGTGCTCACATCGACTCTTTCTTTGATCCTGATGGTGATTTTGCCGAGATCGATCACATACTTCAAAATCCACAAGTCATTTTTGAGGATTCTCCCAAAAGAACTCTTCATGTGGGAAGTATGATGATTTTGTGTTTGACCCCGAGATTGAAGCATTAATTAAAAATAACTTGCTCTTATTCCTCCAATTCCACCAAGAAGTGAGGATGATTATGCCAATCTCGATGCCGAAATCAATGAGTTGGAACGTCTTCTTCATAATGACGAACCAACTTTTGTGACCAAAAATCCCATTCTCGAGGAGTTACCTAATCAACACTCCTGCATTGAGAATGTCATTAACCACATTCATGAGTATTGAACTTGTCAACAATCCTCACAAAATAATGATGGTTTTGTGCTTGATCGCGATCTCTTCGAGAGAGTTTCAAAAGTCAATAAAGAAGGTAAGAAAAAACAACCTATCTATGATGAAGAAATCGACAATCTTGCGGATGATTACCTTTTTGTTGACCCGGAGGGGGAAGTTTTCTTTGTTGATACATGTTTTGAAAATCTTTATAACCCCCCTCCCACCCATGACTTTAACCTCACAATCCTTAGTGTACCAAGCATCGTCTTCGAGACGCCAAACGTTTTAGTGTGCCGAACCATGGTTTAGAGAAGCCTAATATTTTTGACTTTATAAATGGCAAAACGGGTTCTCAAAAAGATAAAAATGTTAAAGAGTTTTTAAAATTGAATCAAATTGATGAACCTCTTTTAACATCGTCATCACCACGTGAACTGAGTACTACAAACTAGTCTACTCCTTTTGACGATGTTTTGTGTGGATCTAGTTTGGTGGAACACCCATTTGAGTCCTCCCATTTCTCCACCGAGGATGAGATATTCGATCCCGGAATTGCTTGTAAAAGGAAATCTCAGACTTCTACCGATGTAGTCAATGGAAGACTTTTCTATACTTACGGTGCGAGCTTACCTCGGTTAGCTTATCGTGTTTATGCCCCACCCAATGTCCCAACCTTCTATTTCTCTATTATTTTCTTCTACCGCATTGAGGTTGTGTTGATCGAAGTGACGTTGTTTCGTTTATCACATGAAAACGAAGACGTCATCTTCGACCACGGTATATGCACCATCTAAGGACTATATCCTTAATATAACGGTTGTTTTTGGGCTTTGTGTTTTTCATGTAAGACCCATATGACCACTACCATGATAATCACTAAATGATCACATTTATGGGGATTCGAGTCGAGCTCTTGACTCGGCTATAAAAAACGAGGTGCCTCGTGGGGGTATTCCAATGCTTATCCTTGTAAATATTATCACTTTCTAATGTAGTTTAATGTGAGGAGCCTTGTGCTCTTCCGACCATTTGGTTCGTAGTTGTTTATGATTGTGGTTATCTAGGAATCATCATCATCATCATCCTTGAGTCCTCTCGTGTTCGTTTCATGTATCACTCGAGCTTCGATCGTTTGCTTTGAAGATTCCGATATCCGATGATATCCTTTTGTGTTCTAACGTTTATCTTTTAGCACAATTCATAAACGACATTTAGATCATTCGTTATACCCTTTCCAGTTTGAGATTAAGCATTCGAATTTTCGTCTCTAGTATGGGGGTGTTTCACCCTTAGAATCAAAACATCAAGGACAATTTTTTATTTTAGTATGGAGAGGGGGGGGGTAAATAGATACTTTACTTTTCTACGCCTTCACGCAATCCAAATTTTCATCGTTGCGTTGCTGATAAGTGCCAAAATTGGCCAAAATTTAATTTTTTTCTCGTTTTTCATAAGTGTTTAAGACACGAATGTAGGTTTTCCATTGGTGAGAATAAGAGTAATTTTTGACTCGACAGTGCGTGTTGAGCACTTAGCTTCGTTCCTTAACTATATTAGGCTAAGTCTCATTAAATCGAGGACGAGAAATGATAGAGTCAATTATAAGTTACTATACTAAACATAGAGTATTTTTATTCTTTCAAAAACCCATGTGTTTTAATTGTTTGATTTTTCTCCCAACGCTTTTAATAATAATTTTTTAATAAGTATTCTTTTTGCGGTTTAATATTAATTGTTGCTTTTTAAATAATTCTAGTAGTTTCCATGTAATTAAATTGGGAAACATTTACGATTTCGCTAGCTTCACGGATTTGAAGTATTGGCAAACCAAATAATCGAAAGCTTTCCCAATAATAATTTTCAAGTTCATCTCACCCAAAATTAAGCAAAAATTTGAAGCTCACAAGGCCGAAAAATCTATGCGAAACCGAAGTGAATGTCTTAAAACCTCGAAGCTTTAAAGATCCAAAATTACGTTTTGACATTGAGGATATACGTCTTTGGCCATAATAAACACCTCATGGCGAGGTTAAATAAAAGGCAAGGCAAAACCGAAGTCATAATAAAAGCTCCATGGCAGAGTTGAATAACAGATGGAGGTAAACCAAAGATAATAAAGCCCATGCGTTAGGGGGCATTTAAAAGTCTTGGTAGTAAGTCAAATGTTCAAATCCGTTTTAAAACCGTGTTTATCGAATCTTCCTTGTTGACTTAATTTTTTGACATCGTTATCTATTAGGAAAGGTTACTAATTTAAGGTCTCACCTATCTTAACTTGCTTAAGTCGTCCAACCGAAAAATGTGATTATATAACACCAACGTCTCGAAATTAAGTGTATTATATCACCTTGGGTTACAAAATCATCCCAGTCTCACGTATGGTGAAAGAGTAAGTGCAAGTGTTTTACTAGTTGGATGGCAATATAACTTATTTCAAAGGGTATAACTTTTGAAAATTTCAAAAACACGTACAAAGCCTCATGCAACATCTTTGTATCATGAAAATTTAAGAAAAATCTACTCAAATTCGTTAATTATAAGTATCACTTATTTAACTCATAAATCAATTGTGTATATAGTGATATCATAAAAATTGACGATTCAAGATATTTTATATTTAAAGAAGTTTAATTTTATCACGGGAAAAGATTAAAGAATGATTAAAATCATTCAAACCCTAGACCATTCGCGACTTCCTAAATAGTATGCAAGGTAAGGAAACTACAAGTAGTCCGACATTATAGGGTAATGGTACTTATAAAACCGAAGTCTTGATGAGTCTCCCCGAACATTATCCTTGCAACTAGATAATACTTTTGCAAATTACGTCATTAATAAAAATTTACATTTTTAAAGTAGAAAACACATTATAAACTTGATTCTTGCTAGTCACGGCGTGAGTTAGATTTAAAACCATGTAAGGGCGACTCATTTTTTGTCACATATGACCATGCAAGAATAAGCTTATAATAAATCAAATTTCATATAGTTTTAGTTCGGTTTTTATTTTTGAAAAACTATTTGCTTTAAACATGATTCATAACAATTATAATCAAAAGCAAACAAATAAACATTAACGTAAAATATATATCCAATTAACAATTAATCACATACCACATGCATACCAATTGATGATGAATCCAAGTTAATTAAATTAAAACAATGCATATACATGAATAAGACTTTCACTTCTTAATGGAAGTGAGCCACATGGATCAAAAAATCGATTGCGTAAGTGAAATTCAAGTATACACCACATAGCACGTAAAGCTATCTTACAATTTATGTTGAATTCAGGTCACGTCAGCGTAGCTCGAGTCTTCCCCAGAATTAGCTCAAAACTACAAAGTTGTAGACCTTTGAGTCGTGGACCTGCACAAAAATTTCAGATTTTTTCGATTTTTAGTGACGAGTGTCAAAACAAACCTTCTTAAAATTAACACAATAATAATGTCAAGATTCATCATAAACCATCAATTAAGCATGTATAAACCATTAACGATTAATTAACTTCTATATATCCAATATAAAAAACACACGATCCATGGTAAACTTGCATGATTCCCATGTATCTATCATATTAACAATTAATAATGTGATAAATAACGACTAATTAACAATTAACAACATATTTATCAATATAATTTGCATAAAACTTAGAGTTTGTTTAATTAATTTTATTAACCCAAATTAAGGTTTATGAAAACCTAATCATCAAATAAAATAATTATACAACATCATATTAAGTTTACACAATTTTAGATCTATCGTTTTTTAATGTAATTAAAAGCTATACGAACGGCTCGTGATGCCACTGTTGGAATTTAGAAAAACCCTTGACCATATTAACATATTAATAATCACGAGTACACAACGGAATAATAAGATCACGTATACACATGTAATTGTAATAAACGATAAAGAAACGCGTACCTTTTAGCAATGAATTAAATCGCTTTTATCGAAGAACCAATATAAACGAAAACCCAATATAAGATCAAACAATGATCTCTCTACGTATACGCACACAATACGTTTAAAAAAGCAATACACATGCTAGTACGTTTGTGTTAAACCACCAATAAACCAAACCACTTGAATCAATACACTAAAGAAACCTTGTTTCTTTCTTCTTAGTCGAACCACTCGAATGAACTGAAACTAATTGGGGTGTTTGACCGATCAACTAAAGGGAGAGAGGAGGGAAGATTTAGGGATACAACTTATAAATAATAAGGACTTTAAGACCTCCTTATATAGCCCCATACTTTAACTATTTAAGGTATTAATTCCACCTCCTTAAGGAGGTGGGCTTCCACCAATTACAAGCCCAAAGGGGTTTCCCGTTGTCTCAATTTTTCGACTTTTCATATATTGGTTTAATTGTTTAACAAATAATTAATATAACTTTATATTAATTATATTTATTGCATAGCGAATTACGTGTGCGTCTCCTTAGGCTCGAGATGACTTAAAGACATATATTATTTCATGTACATATTCCTTCAGATGTTTGGTATGGAAGCTGCGATAGTCTTTGAATTGAATTGACTAAAACTAAACTACATCATCCTCCAATCCCTGATGTCATGCATGAAATCTGTTCATCCTCAACAACCAAAACCGAATCTTCAACATGACCTTAGTTAATTGAATACCGACTCGAATCTGAGAAGGTAATCATGATTCTTCATGAGGATCTTAGTCAAAACCTTAAAGTTGAAGCGAAAAGACAAATTGAACACGCCTCAAGGAAGGAGGTTATTATGAATGAAAATGTGGAAGCTCAAGCCTCTGATCAAGCCATCAAACTACAAAAGGATTCAAACAACATTAGTTTCAAGAATTTAAGGGTGCCAATGAAAAGCAAAAGGTTATGACAAAGAAGACATAGGAAAACTACAAACATAAGATGAAGTACACTAGGAAGTCTGGAAAGATCACTGATATATGAATCATTCCCAATACCAAACCTCGATAAGTGTAATACTATCATCAGGAACAATGATGAATCCAACTTTGAGCTCATAACTGAATTTAAGTAGAATTTATTTGGAATCAATGGGAAATGATATTGGCTAGTATCATAAATAAAAAGAGTGGGGAAAATGCAACTGTTGGAATCAGATTTGCTAAACTTAGATAATAAGAAAAATTAAAGAACTGGCAAAGGCATGTAATATAATCTCTTGAACATGATATCGTTTTCATTGCTTCAAAGGAACTGGCAAAGGCATATAAATTCCTGCATTAGTAGTCGTCCGTTTTGAAACTTGACAAATACGACACCTCTTGATGTAACGATCCACTTTCTTCCTCATAGTAGGCTAAAAATAAGAAGCTTGAACCAACTGTAAAGTTCGATCACGACCAACATGTCCTTCACCATGCAACTCCTTAATAATTTACAAGCGAAGACTTGAATCAGGAATACAAAGTTGATTCCCTTTGAATAGGAACCCATCATGCATTACAAAATCTGTTTTCTCTTCGGATTGCAA
Source organism: Glebionis coronaria (assembly GCA_025667525.1). NCBI lineage: Eukaryota > Viridiplantae > Streptophyta > Magnoliopsida > Asterales > Asteraceae > Glebionis > Glebionis coronaria. Next base: position 452,998,001 of record CM046880.1, read on the forward strand.
ATCCTATAAAAACAGCTGAAAAGTATGGGTCCACAGTCACCATGTCACGAATGACATCAAGTACTGGAATATCAACCTGCATGGTTACAAGTTTTGTGTTTCACCACAAAAGTAAATTTCTCAAGAAAAGCCAACCAACGCCCATGCTTATGTGAAACTTATCTTGAGTACGAATATACCTTAAGGAATCATGATTAGTGAGCAAAACAAACTCCTTATGAAACAAAAAATGACACCAATGCTTTAGAGCTTGGACCACTGCATAAAACTCCAAGTCATAAGTAGAGTACCTGGACTTCGACCCTGTCAACTTCTCGCTAAAATAGGCAAGAGGCCGCCTACCTTGACTAAGAACTCCACTAATTGCAACCTTAGAAGCATCAGTATGAAGCTCAAAAACTTTAGAAAAATCAGGCAATACCAGGATTGGCATTGTAGTAAGGTTTTCCTTGAGAACCTGAAAAGCCAGCTCTGCTTCCTCGGTCTACACAAATGACTTTCCCTTCATACAGTCTGTCAAAGGGGCCATAATAGAACTGAAATTAGGGATAAACCGCCTATAGAAAGAAGCAAGACCATGGAAACTCCAAACTTCAGTAATGATCGTTGGAGTTGGCCACTCCCGAACAGCTGCTACCTTAGACTCATTCACCTGTATGCCATCACCAGAAATAAAATACCCTAAAAACAAAATTTTAGGGGTAATGAACACACACACTTCTTCGTGGCTGCATAAAAACTGTCCTTTCGAAGCAAGGACAAGACCTGCCTCACATGATTGACATGCTCATTATGAGAAGCACTATAAACAAGAATGTCATCAAAATAAACAACCACAAACTTGCCAATAAAAGGCTTGAGCAGTTGATTCATCACACGCATAAATGTGCTTGGTGCGTTTGATAAACCAAAAGGCATGATCAACCACTCATACAACCCTTCACGGGTCTTGAAAGCGGTCTTCCACTCATCACCAAGTCTAAGACGAATCTGGTAATACCCACTCTTCAAATCCAGCTTCATGAAAATGGTAGCACCATTAATCTGGTCAAGCATATCATCAAGGCAAGGAATAGGAAACCTGTACCTCACAGTAATCTTGTTGATCTCGACTATCAACACACATACGCTATGTACCATCCTTCTTTGGAGTCAATAAGGCAGGAACAACACACGGGCTCATACTCTCATGAACATGACCCTTGGAAACGAGATCCTCAACATGCTTGCGCAACTCCTCATGTTCTCCCGGGCTCATCCTATAATGTGGCCTGTTAGGAAACTGTGACTAGGCTCCAGATCAATATGATGTTGTATGTCACGCAATGGTGGCAAACCATCAGGTATCTTATCAGGGAAAACATCATAGAATTCCTCAAGTAAAGGGATCATGGCTTCAGGAACTTCAACGTCTTCAAAACCTCCCTCCCTATTAGTACAAAAACATCACTTCCCACCTCCAGCTCGTCTTTGAACTGCGAAAGAGTAGTAAAGTACCAGTGGGTTTATTAACTACTTCCTTGGGTTTATTTGGCATCAAAGTAATCTTCACACCCCCAAATAGGAAACTATAAGTATTAGTTCTCCCATGGTGAGTTACATTACGATCATACTCCCAAGGTCTACCCAACAACAAGTGACAAGTATCCATAGGTATCACATCACACCAAAGATTATCCTTATAAGTTGTTCCTACAGAAAATGGAAGTTGGACACGCTTGGTAACAGTTATCTCCCCACCCTTTTAAGCCACTTTAACTTATAAGGTTTGGGACGATTTTCAGTTTTCAACCCTAATTTATAGACTGCTTCTTCAGCTATCAAGTTATCACAACTACTTGAATCACATATAAAAGTGTAAACCTTACCCATAATGGTACAAGTTGACTAAAAAATGTTGTGTTTGAGCCAATCATCACCATCAACTTTAGGTGTTAAGCAGGAGCGCCTTACCACCAAATTCACCCCCACATCTCCAGACACATACTCCTCCCCATACTCAGGTTCCGCATCATAGGCTGCGTCTCCCACGTAATCATCATAAGCCACATCATCATCTTCCTCAGGTTCAATAAATAACTGCCTCTTCCTAGCCGTCTTACACTCCGACTGCCGGTGACTAGGTTCACCACAGTTAAAGCACTTCAACCCGCTACTACCGGTCGATCTAGGTACTGGTCCCGTATTACCACCAGCTGCCTTAGCCTGATTGGGAGTAAAACGATGTCGTGTTACCCGAACCAGAAGCACCTATTATTGCAGGAGAAAGCGAAGTTCCCACTCGTCGCTTCTACTTCTCAAAAGTTAATGACCGCTGATATGCTTCAGAAAGTGTCAATAGATCAAACATGTTGATTAACTTTTATTAAACTCATAACTGTCTTGATAGGATTACAGCAGATTCATTAAATAATGACTGCAAACAAAGAAAACCCCTAAAAATCCAACGGACTGGACCGTAGCCCAAAGAAAAAGTCCAACTGAAAGTGAAAAAAACATAAATATGTAAAAAACTGATAGTAAAAAGTCTCTTCGGGCCCTGAAAAATCCGTAACCACTTAAAAGGTGGTTACAACGTCGTCCGCCTCTTTTTTACGCACGTTTTGACAGGTCACAGGCTGAAAACGGACTTAGGATGCAAAAGTTATGCCCGTTTTACTAAACCCCTCTTCGTCACACGATCTTGGGCCTCCAGAAATAAGTCAGTCCGTTCTTCAACATTTGGGCCTCCATCATAGAGTCTCTCAAATGGTAAAGGTAGACATTTAGACACTTTTCTTTTACAAGATCACTAGTGTGGCTAATTAAGTGCTTAATGGTCTCTAACGAACAAAAAATAAACTAAGGGCGTGTTTGTTTTTTAAAAAAACATCTGACTAGCCTCTGACTCTTAGCAGTCAGACGCGGTCAGACTTGAAGCTTGTTTGTTTTTTCTTTTACAGTCAGATGCAGTAAACCTTTGGCGATCTGACTCGGTCAGAGGTTGTGATACGATCTTACTGCCTCTAAACCTTACATCAAACTCCTCAATATCAAACAAATGCTTACAAGAACAAGCATAAATAAAGATCTCTGGTTTTATGATATAAAAAAAAGATATATACATAACCCCATCATCGATCTATAACAAACAATGAAAAATACACCTTACCCAAGATCTCAAAAAGATATAAGCCGATATCAAATACTAGAACACTACACAAGTGATTTTGTTTGTCATTTGTAGGTTTCAGAAAAAAGGGTATTTGATCTTAGATCGTGGTTTGTAATATCAAGATCAAATTTATATCTAGTCTATGTGTTAAAATGTTTGGTAGTCTTTGAGAGAAAAATTAGGTGAAGGAGGCGTGAAAAGTGAGAACTACGGTTAAGGGAAAGTTATATATATGAGGCTAGGACTTGTATTGTAAGTAGTAATAAATTTGGGCCAAGTGAATATTTTGGGCTACATATAAAGACTTATAAGTTATCATTATTGTACTATAACTATTATACGGAACATGGAGTAAAATTACGTCCCATGCTCACCCCTAACTGTAATATCGTTACACAACATTTCGTACTGGATTAAAATTTTCGAATTCATTTGTTTAAAAAGTCAGAAAGTTTATGAAGTTTTGGTAACTTTGTCTTAAATATTTATATTCTAATTCAAAAATACATTTAGGGCATTGTTATAGTTTTATATATATATTTACAAACGGACAACAAAAACCATTCAGACAATTATAAAAAAACAAACAACATTATTTCATTCAGACTCAGACTTTATAACCGTCTCTTACCAGTAAGAGGCGGTAGTCAGATTCAGACCCAAAACATCTTAACGAAACAAACACCACCTAAGTGTTGAATTAGTCCCTGAATACGACATCATTTAAGGAGTCATCTTAAATTTTGACTTTTTTCCGTAGTGTAATAAAGGCTCACTAATGAGTAAATGAGGTGTCGTTTTATACACTTTTTCGAAGTCATTTAACCCCATATTCATGCAAATATGCTCCAAATATGCCCTAAATCCTTTACTTTTGTCATTTTAGCATTTGGGAAACGGATGAATACACTTGACTTGGGCTTGATTCGGTAAGAAACAAGGCAAAATGTAAGTTTTCAAGCTCACGATCACCATCGTTGTAGTGACTTAAACTTTCAAGGGGGCGTTTAGAACTTGGTATTTAGATACTTGAATTTGAAGACCAAGATTCGTTTGTTTTGAAGTTTGAAGTTGAATTCACGGTAGAGATTGTTGGAAAGTGAGTTAAACTTTAGGCTTTGTTTAGTAAATTTGTTATAGGTAATTTGTTTGGCTTGTCTAACAAGTTTTGTTATATTTAGTATGTCTTTGTTTGTTATGTTTTGGGTCATTGGTTCCCTATAAATAGTGGCCAATGACATTAGTTTTCCTTGTATCTTTCAAATTGTAACTTTGAGTATATTGAATAAAAGTTTCCGCTTCGTGTGTTCGTGTTTGTTTTGTTTGTTCCTTCGTTTGAATTATCTAACAATCGTGACGTGGTCGCCAAATATCTGACCTGGTAACATATATATAGACTTAACATAATATACCGAACTTGAATAAGTTGTAAATCTGTATTGGAAAACTTTCTCTATTTACAACTATACAATCTCCTACGTGTTACTTCTTTACCAAATTGTACTACAGTAGCATAGACCAATTTTTGAATGTCATAATGCGCCCAAGCTACAAGCAAGAACGGTGAATGTATCTTCGCTACATGGAATTGTGAGGCCACCCATACGATGGCTATACCCAAACTCTTCCTCTGTTTGTTGTAGTAATTCTTGAAAAGCAGGATGGCTTAGTAGTGATACAGGAACAACGAATCGCTTCATTTCCTCTTCCCCAACGTAAACAGAAAAGTAGCCTTTTGGGATGTCCATAGATATTGAACTGCTTTTATTAGAGAATGATCGTTTGAGAATTTTTTTTGCACGAGTTAGAGGCATACGGATTGTCATTTTTTCAGCGAGGGCTTGGTCTTTTCTATTCAAAAGGCTGATACGTGAAGAAAAGTCCCAAAGTATTTCTTCTTGGTGTAAATGTAATGGTGAATTTCTAGGTGTTTGTGGTTCTGGTTTTGCTATGCATAAGGAATGCTTTATATAACCAAATTCAATTGCAGATGGTGACTTATGGAGAAAAAAGCCACATCATGTGGCCTTGTATTACAACCTGTATGAAAAGCAAATATCACATGGTTTGGTCTTGATGCTAGTGGCCAATATTTTTTTTTGCATTTAGATATGTAGGACATTGTGCCTTTCCACCAAACAACCTATCAGGTGATAACTATTTTGATTGTTGCAAAAGTGGGTAACTTATGTCGAGAGATTTTTCAAATATTAATATAAGGTTTTCTAACTAATTTCTCCATGGATATTAGCTGTTTTTTTACAAATGGCATCCAAATATATAAATGTTTTTATGGCATTAGGATGATTCATTACGAAAAATATATTGTTAGCAGCATCTTGGTATAACAAGGAGGCCTGAACAGGGTTGGAGCAAGCAAGGAAGGACCATTCACTTTCCTGTGTAAACAAAAATTGGGTAGCAATGTAGGATAATATGCCAATCAATGACTTGGAATTTCTGAGGCCAATCAATGTAGGATAATATGCCAGAAGTTTAGATCAGATTGGGGTAGCAATTCCTGAATGAAGTTTGTCACAATAATAAAACAGACCCACATATCACGTATTAACTTTATCGAAAAAAATGAAGAATATAAGAGTAGATATGTACAGCTTATTATAGAGAAGTTTGTAGACGATCGAAGATAGATCCTGCCAGTGTAACGTTCTCTTCCCTTCATTTGAGTTGTTTAACAGGTAATTTATTTGGTGTTTTTGTTAGTACGGACAAAACTAAAAATCATGTTGCCAAAAATAACGATGGGGACGAGTGCATCGAGCAGGAAAATACTGTTGTTACAATAATACGATGGTCGATAAGGAATCCAAATCATCCCCAAATACAAGTAATTAGTACAGCAAATTTAATTACGCCTGCAGGTCTAGGTATGACCAAATCAAGCATTTTAAATATCAACTCAACCATTTGGTTAGGGTTAGTCAATGTTCTAGACCCTTAACAGCCATGAGTACTAATATATGTGTTTGGCATTTGTCTTTTCACCAAGTTGCCTATCGCTTATATTTGACTTGTGTAAATAAAGTCAAATTATGTCGCGGACATGTTTGCCATATTATCAAGGCATCTAACATCTCTAGTTGTTTATGATAATAATAGATAAGGCGCGCTTCTATTGGAATGAAACAATCACACCCTAGCTTAGACTTTGATTTTGCGCAATCTGAGTGTTTAAATTATGATGTACTTGTGCAGATTTTGATTACTTGGTAGAAAGAATACGAACTTAGTAGCACTTGCAATTATGTCAAGTCTAATTGGGGGCGGAGATGTTCACTAAGGTCCTATCTTTCTGTAATATCCAAGAGTTAGAAGGTAACTTAATTGATCTCCTCTTCAAAGGTGTGTTTTGCGGAGATTTGTTCACGAAACATATTCGTTTTCTATCTTTCCAAATTACTCATGCTGTGGTTTGAATAACCGCATCCAAGATAGTTGTGTTTAAGTTTGTCAAATCATTCCGAGTAATAAGATTATGAATGTCTTTTGGGTAATAAGTGATTGTGTTTTATTTGAGTTTATATTTTCTCTATGAAAATTAATATTGTAAAGCCAAATTACTCCGGGATCTTGTGGCACCCCACAACTCCCTAGTTCCATCTCTAGATCAATAGAGCTGCAAACATTTTTCTTAAACGGTGGATTAACATTCCAGAAATCCAAGGGTTTCCGTCCCATACATCATAGTTAGTTATTATAGTTCATACACCTCAAATAAGTTTATCCATTTAAAAGCTTTGAACGGTGTAAGTGTTTCACGCAAATAACAAGATAACCATTTGATAATAGAAAACAAGAAGTAGATCATAACAGTAAATAAACTGCATTCACTTGAGATACTTCATAATTTGAGTTTGAAGCAAATGGATACACATCTCTATTTACATCTAAATAAGATCCTACTTGTTACGTGATAGTAACAAAATCTTTCTAGCAAGATCTCTATCTAACGTCATAATGCACCCAAACTAAAGGCAAGATCACTAAATATGTCTTCACTACATGGAATTGTGAGCCCACCCATAGGATGGTTATACCCGAACTCTTCCTCTGCTTGTCGTAATAATTCTTGAAATGCAGGTTGGCTTAATAGTGATACAGGGACCACAAATCGCTTTTTTTCTTCTTCTCCAACATAAACGGCAAAATAGCCTTTAGGAAGGTCCACAGATGTTGTGCTGCTTCCATTTGAGAAAGATCGCCGAAGAATTTGTTTGGCGTTAATTATCCTTGGCATACGGATTGTCATTTTTTAAGCGAGGGTAGTGTCTCTTGTGGTTGAATTCTGAAGTTATTTCTTCTTGGTGAAGGATATTGTTGTAGATTTTTGAATAAGTTGTGGTTGGTATATGCATAATGCCCAATATATATAACCCTTTGATAGATGTAATCATGTAAGGGACAATATCAGATTGCTAATTGTGACAAATGAAAAAAAACAACACCACATGGTAGTGTTATCTATGATTTGTCTCTCTACTTGATATGATCTCTCAATATTTGTTAAATAAACGATAGTGACATAAAATATCTCACATGGTTTTGTCTTAATTCTTTTGAGGCCAAGCGTTTTTCCACATCAATATAGGTACGATAATGTGCGTTTCCACAATATACCCTAGCTATCAGCTGATTTATATTTTGAGTAATGTGAATCTGGCCTATTGAAACCTCACACTTGAATTCACATTTTCACCGTGGACCAAAACAGTGTAGTCTTTGGAGGAAGAACCCACCTTAGCATCAAAACTTTGTACCGCTAGCTAGTCCGTACGCATTTTGGACCTTATGTCACATACTAACAAGGTTATCATAATATTATTTCCGTCAATAGCTGATTTTTCTATGACTCGAATCTATATGAGATGGTTCAATCTTTCTTTTACCATTACAGCTGTCCGTGGAACTTAACTTTATAATAATGACAGCAAAAATGGATACTTTTGCCATTTACGGCATTGTATTCGTCTTTAGAAAATACATTTTGTTAATTAGCAGCACCTTGCTATAAACATATCTTGTGCTTGAGTGAAAAATAAGGTTCATTCATCACCATCTTCAGACGAAATTAAGTGGCCGCCTTTTTATCCCTTTTTTTCTTAGCGGCATAGTTAGTATATAATAAAACTAGCAATAAGCTACAAATATTTTGACATTAATAAGCTACAGATATTTTTCTTAGCGGCAGAGTCAGTATATAATAAAACTAGCAATAAGAAGAGTTAGTATATACCACATGAGATTTCTGTAAGTTATAGTAGTAAGAAGTTGTAATTTCTGAGAACTAGGATTCGTAATCAATATCAATGGGTATTAAGACGATATTCAGTTAAAAGTCTCAATTTAAACATGGGCCCCTTTATTTTTGTATATGTAGGTTAGACCTCAGCGATTAAATCGTGGTAAATTTCCATATTAATTATATTTTGAACCTGAGAAACGCTGTGTTTAGTAAATGCGCAACCTCTAGTTTTTACACGTTTCAGCCTCTATATATTTTTTGCAGTGCAAGAAACTTAAACATATGAGACGCTTATGAGTCGGGTTAATAAGTTCTCTTTGCTGAGTTAGTAAATGTGACATAGCATCTTCATTTATATCTGACCTGGTAACATATACTGTACTTAATAGAATATACTGATTACTGAACTTGAAAAAGTTGTAAATCTGTATTGGGAAACTGTCTCTATTTACAACTATACAATCTCCTACGTGTTACTTCTTTACAAAATTGTACTACAGTAGCATAGACCATTTTTTGAATGTCATAATGCGCCCAAGCTACTAGCAAGATCGGTGAATTTATCTTTGCTACATGGAATTGTGAGGCCACCCATACGATGGTTGTACCCAAACTCTACCTTTATTTGTTGTAGTAATTCTTGAAAAGAAGGCTGGCTTAGTAGTGATAGAGGAACAACAAATCGCTTCATTTCCTCTTCCCCAACGTAAACAGAAAAGTAGCCTTTTGGGATGTCCATAGATATTGAATTGCCTTTTTTTGAGAATGATCGTTTGAGAATATTATTTGCATGAGTTATCTGAGGCACACGGATTGTCATTTTTTCAGCGAGGGCTTGGTCTTTTCTATTCAAAAGGCTGTTACGAGAAGAGAAGTCCCAAAGTATTTCTTCTTGGTGTAGATGTAATGGTGGATTTTTAGGTGTTTGAGGTTCTGGTTGTGCTATGCATAAGGAATGCTTTAGATAACCAAATAAAATTACGACATTCAATTGCATTGCAGATGGTGACATATGGGAAAAAAACCACATCATGTGGCCTTGTATTCCAAGCTGTATGAAAAGCTATCTCACATGGTTTTGTTTTTATGACATCCATAATGGACCACCTAAATTGCAAAGTCATATATTTGTTGAGATTATTTATATGTCACAAAGGAAAAAAATGATTAGACATCGATAGGGAGTTGTATTTATGGAAATTAAAACGACATATATCGGGTAATGAGTTACAATATCACATGGTTTGGTTTTGATGCTAGAGGCCAATATTTTTTTGCATTTAGATATGTAGGACATTGTGCCTTTCAACCAAACAACCTATCAGGTGATAAGTATTTTGATAGTTGCAAATGTGGGCAAATTATGTCGAGACATTTATCAAATATTAATAAGGGTTTTAACTAATTTTTGCATGAATATTAGCTGTTTTTTTTTATACAAATGGCATCCAAATATGTAAATGTTTTTATGACATTAGGATGAGTCATTCCGAAAAATATCTTGTTAGCAGCATCTTGGAATAACAAGGAGGCGTGAACAGGGTTGGAGCAAGCAAGGAAGGACCATTCACTTTCCTCCGTAAACAAAATTGGGTTTGAGAAAGGAAGTAAGATCTTCAATACTATTTTTTCATGACTTGGAATTCTTGAGGCCAATCAATATAGGATAATATATACCAGCAGTTTAGATCACAACAATTCGTGAAATAAAGTTTGTCACAACAGTGAATATTAACTTGATTTACAAAAATGAAGAATATATACATAAGAGTAGATATGTATAACTTATTATAGAGAAGTTTGTAGGCGAAGATAGATCCTACAAGTGTAGCGTTCTCTTCCGTTCATTTGAAGCAATCCTAGTACTAGATATGTTTAGGAGAATGTTCGATTTTGGTTTGTGTGGACTAGCCGTGTAACATACACATCATGTGGGGGAAAGGAAAATATCTAGTGACAAAGTATGTTGTTAGGTAGTGTTTCATGCTTTAGGAAGGTTTTTGTCAAATGTAAATATGTATGTACATACATGTCGTATGACATATAGCTTCAAGGGGTGATGTGTCACTTTTAGAGTCTTTGGTTTATGTATATGCTAAATGTGGTAAATTAGCTAGAACAAGGTATAAGGTGGAAGGTAACTTCTTAATTAAAGTATGGTATATGTTAAATGTTTATAAAGTAGCTTTGTGAAGGTTAAGGTGATTAAATATGACAAAAAGTCCCATATATTTAATAATATACTAGAATTGACAGTTTAATTTAATGAAAGACTAGTGCTTCATAAAATTAATGAAGTGAGATTACATTGGTTCAAGCAAGATGTGTACATAAGGTGACAAAGTCAAACAGGTAAAAACAGGGGTTTTACATATATGACACTTACGGAGGTTGTGAAAGGAACTATTTGGCTAAGGAGACTCTTGGAAGAGTTGGGCGTGAAGCTTAAAATTGTTGCAGCTAATTGGATAATCAGGACGCGATTAACTTATCGCGGAATCATGTTTTTCATGAAAGAACTAAGCACATCAAAGTGCGTAATCACTTTATCAGAGGAGTCTTGGATGCAAAGACGGTTGAAGTTCTGGAGGTGGGTACTGAACACAATGTTACAGATGCCTTGACGAAGGTGGAACCTGGACGCAAGTTACAACACAGCTTGGAGTAGCTGGGTGTTGGGATTGGCTAATATGAAGCATAAGGTGGAAATTGTTATGTATTAGTCTTCCTATTAGCTAAAGAGTGTGTCTAGGGTCTTAGAGTCGAGCTTAAACATGAGTTCAATCATACCGCATGAGATTTATTTAAGTTGTAGTAATAAGAAGTTGTAATTTCGGAGAACTAGGATAATTGAATATACTTACGAATGGATCGATTTTGACGGATCCAAACTAATAGCAATCCAATCCATTTCATGAATAAAATGTGACCTATTATCCAACCAACAAAACTACTTGTTACAAATAGCATCTTGCTGTTGCATCGAAACATAAAAATGTTGACTAATCTCGCTAACATTGAACTTGGTAAAATGAAATTATTGAATAATTGAAAAATGAGATTATTCAGGAATACACATTGAATGCTGAGATTACGCATTGAATTTCTGGTAGTAGATCCATAATCCAAGAAGTGTTTGTGATTATTGCAGAAGAAATAAATCAATGGGTATTAAGACGATATTTAGTTAAAAAATAGTCAGTTTATTTATATGTAGGTTAGACATCAGCTAGTGTTCTGGTGGCATGTTTACAGAGACAAAAAAAAAACTTCAATGTATAACTAGTCTTATTATGTTGAGAAAGGAATTCTCGTGGTCGTGCAACCTCTAGTTTTTGCACGTTCTAGCCTCTATATATTTTTTGCTTACCAGTGCAAGAAACGTAAACATATGAGATGCTTATGAGTCGGGAAGTTCTCTTTGCTGAGTTAGTAAACGTGAGATAGCATTTTCTATATACTGTACTTAATAGAATATAATGATTATTGAACTTGAAAAAGTTGCAAATCTGTATCGGAAAACTGTCTCTATTTACATCTATACAATCTCCTACGTGTTACTTCTTTACAAAATTGTACTACAGACAATTTTTGAATGTCATAATGCGCCCAAGCTACAAGCAAGATCGGTGAATTTTTCTTCACTACATAGAACTGTGAGGCCACCCATACGATGGCTGTACCCAAACTCTTCCTCTGTTTGTTGTAGTAATTCTTGAAAAGAAGGCTGACTTAGTAGTGATACAGGAACAACGAATCGCTTCATTTCCTCTTCCCCAACGTAAACAGAAAAGTAGCCTTTTGGGACATCCATAGATATTGAACTGCTTTTATTAGAGAATGATCGTCTGAGAATATTTTTTGCATGAGTTATCTGAGGCATACGGATTGTCATTTTTTCAGCGAAGGCTTGGTCTTTTCTATTCAAGAGGCTGATACGAGAAGAAAAGTCCCTAAGTATTTCTGCTTGGTGTAGATGTAATGGTGGATTTCTAGGTGTTCGAGGTTCTGGTTGTGCTATGCATAAGGAAAGCCTTATATAACCAAATAATATTACGACATTCAATTGCAGATGGTGACATATGTGGCCTTGTATTCCAAGCTGTATGAAAAGCAATAATATCACATGGTTTTGTTTTTACGACATCTATAATGGACCACCTTAATTGCAGAAGTCATATATTTGTTGAGATTATTTATATGTCACATAGGAAAAAATGATTAGACATCGATAGGGAGTTGTATTTATGGAAATTTAAACGACATATATTGGGTAACGAGTTACATTATCACATGGTTTGGTCTTGATGCGAGTGGCCAATATTTTTTTGCATTTAGATATGGAGGACATTGTGCCTTTCAACCAAACAACCTATCAGGTGATAAGTATTTTGATAATTGCAAATGTGGGAAAATTATGTCGAGACATTTATCAAATATTAATAAGTTTTTTTAACTAATTTCTGCACGAATATTAGCTGTTTTTTTTATATAAATGGCATCCAAATATATAAACGTTTTTATGGCAGTAGGATGAGTCATTCCGAAAAATTATCTTGTTAGCAGCATCTTGGTATAACAAGGAGGCATAAACAGGGTTGGAGCAATCAAGGAAGGACTATTCACTTTCCTCCGTAAACAAAATTTGGTTGGAGCAAGGAAGTAAGATCTTCGATATTATTTTTACATGACTTGGAATTTTTGAGGCCAATCAATGTAGGACCTACAGATCACGCATTAACTTGAATAAAAAATGAAGAATATATATAAGAGCAGATATGTATAACTTATTATAGTGAAGTTTGTAGGCGAAGATAGATCCTACCAGTGTAGCGTTCTCTTCCATTCTTTTGAGCTCTTAAACAGATAATTTGTCTGGTGTTTTCTTTATTACTGACAAAATATAACTCATATTGCCAAAAATAACGATGGTGAAATATGCATCGAGCATGAAATACTGTAGTCACGATAATATCATGGTCGATAAGCAATCCAAACTATCCTCGAATACAGGTAATTAGTACAGCAAAATTATGCCTGGAAGGTTACATTAAAGTAAGTCTAATATTGATTGAAACACAACTACTAGTCATAAGTATATTTGTATGACCAAATCAAGCCTTTTAAATAACAAATCAACCAATTAGTTAGAGTAAGTCAATGTTCTAGACCCTAAACATCTATGAGTACTAATATATGTGTTTGGCATTTGTCTATTCACGAAATTGCCTATCCCTTATATTTATCTTGTGTAAATAAAGTCCATTTATGTCGCGGACATGTTTGCCATATTTTTATGACATCTAGTTGTTTATGATAATAATAGATAAGGCGTGCTTCTATTGGAATGAAACTATCACGCCCGAGCGTAGACTTTGATTTTGCGCATGTAATCGTGTTTTTAGAAAATAATGTCCTTGTGAAAATTGTGATTAGTTGGAATAAACCATATGTAGTTAGTAGCACTTGCAATTATGTCAAGTCTAATTGGGGCCGAAGCTGTTCACTAAGATCCTACCTCTGTGTAATATTCACGTGTCAGAAAGTAACTTGATCTCCTCTTAAAGGGTGTGTTTTTGTGGAGATTTGTTCTTGGAAGATATTCGTTTTATATATCTCCAAATTACCCATGTTTTGGTTTAAATAACCGCGTCCAAGCAAATCTTTGTAGTTGTGTTTAAGTTTGTCAAATCAATCCAAGTAATAAGATTATGAATGTCTTTCGGGTAATAAGTGATTGGGGTTTATTACTCCTGGATCTTGTGGCATCCCGCGACCCCCTAGTTCCGTCTCTAGATCTATAGAGCCGCAAACATTTTTATTAAAGTTGTATTCAAGTAAATGTTTCACGCAAATAACAAGATTACCATTTGACAATAGAAAACAAGAAGTAGATCATAACAGTAAATAGAATGCATTCACTTAAGATACTTCATAATTTGAGTTTGATGCAAATGGGTTACACATCTCTATTTACATCTAAATAAGATCCTACTCGTTACATGTTAGTTAACAAAATCTTTCTAGCAAGATCTCTATTTAAAACTCATAATTCACCCAAACTAAAAGCAAGATCACTAAATATTTCTTCACTACATGGAATTGTGAGGCCACCCATAGGATGGTTATACCCGAACTCTTCCTCTGCTTGTCGTAATAATTCTTGAAATGCAGGTTGGCTTAATAATGATACCGGGACCACAAATCGCTTTTTTACTTCTTCTCCAACATAAACCGCAAAATAGCCTTTTGGAAGGTCCACAGATGTTATTCTGCTTCCATTTGAGAAAGATCGCCGAAGAATTTGTTTGGCTTTAATGATCCGAGGCATACGAATTGTCATTTTCTAAGTGATGATGTTGTGGTTGAATTGATCTGAAGCTATTTCTTCTTGGTGAAGGATATTGTGGTAGATTTTTGAGTAAGTTGTGGTTGTGATATGCAAACTGTGACAAATGAATAATAAATGATAGTCACATTAAGTTGTGATTTTTGAGTAAGTTGTGGTTGTGATATTGACCAATATATATAACCCACTGATGGATGTAAGGAACAATATCAGATTGCAAACTGTGACAAATGAATAATAAATGATAGTCACATAAAATATAGTTGTTAAATAAATGATAGTCACATAAAATATCTCACATGGTTTTGTTTAAATTCTTTTGTGGCCAAGCGTTTTTACACATTAATATACGTATGACAATGTGCGTTTCCACAATAGTAGTGTGAATCTGGCCTATTGATACCTCAGACTTGTTTTAACATTTTCACCATGGAGCAAGACAATGTACTCTTTGGAGGAAGAACACCTTAGCATCACGACTTGGTACTGCTAGCTCCGCCATAAGCCCTTTGGACCTTGTATCACTTACTAATAAGGTTATCTTATTAATATCTTCTTCAATAGCTGATTATACAAATGACAGCAAAAATGGATACTTTTACCGTTTACGACATTATTCGTCTTTAGAAAATACATTTTGTTAGTTAGCAGCCCCTTGCTATAAACATATCTTGTGTTTGAGAGAAAAATAAGGTTCATTCATCACCATTTTTAGACGAAATTAAGCGGACGCCTTTTTATCCCTTTTTTTCTTAGCGGCAGAGTTAGTATATAATAAAACTAGCACGAAGCTAAGATATTTTTACATTACTTTGGTACAAGTTTCATTGGGTTTTGATTTCTTTAAGTTATAGTAATAAGAAGTTGTAATTTCGGAGAACTAGGATTCGTAATCAATATCAATGGGTATTAAGATGATATTTAGTTAAAAACAGTCAATTTATTTATATGTAGGTTAGACATCAGTTAGTGTTCTGGTGGCATCAGCTAGTCTTCTTGTGGCTTGTTTACAGAGAAAAAAAAAACTTCAATGTATAACTAGTCTTATTATGTTGAGAAAGGAATTCTCGTGGTCGTGCAACCAGTTTTTGCACGTTCTAGCCTCTATATATTTTTTGCTTACCAGTGCAAGAAACGTAAACATATGAGATGCTTATGAGTCGGGAAGTTCTCTTTGCTGAGTTAGTAAATGTGAGATATCATCTTCATTTATATCTGACCTGGTAATATATATATACTGTACTTAATAGAATATAATGATTACTGAACTTGAAAAAGTTGCAAATCTGTATTGGAAAACTGTCTTTATTTAATTACATCTATACAATCTCCTACGCGTTACTTCTTTACAAAATTGTACTACAGTAGCATAGACCAATTTTTGAATGTCATAATGCGCCCAAGCTACAAGCAAGATCGGTGAATTTTTCTTCACTACATGGAATTGTGAGGCCACCCATACGATGGTTGTACCCAAACTCTTCCTCTGTTTGTTGTAGTAATTCTTGAAAAGAAGGCTGGCTTAGTAGTGATACAGGAACAACGAATCGCTTCATTTCCTCTTCCCCAACGTAAACAGAAAAGTAGCCTTTTGGGACATCCATAGATATTGAACTGCTTTTATTAGAGAATGATCGTCTGAGAATATTTTTTGCATGAGTTATCTGAGGCATACGGATTGTCATTGTTTTAGCGAGGGCTTGGTCTTTTCTATTCAAAAGGCTGATACGAGAAGAAAAGTCCCAAAGTATTTCTGCTTGGTGTAGATGTAATGGTGGATTTCTAGGTGTTTGAGGTTCTGGTTGTGCTATGCATAAGGAATGCCTTATATAACCAAATAATATTACGACATTCAATTGCAGATGGTGACATATGGGGAAAAAAGCCACATCATGTGGCCTTGTATTCCAAGCTGTATGAAAAGCAATAATATCACATGGTTTTGTTTTTACGACATCCATAATGGACCACCTTAATTGCAGAAGTCATATATTTGTTGAGATTATTTATATGTCACATAGGAAAAAAAAATGATTAGACATCGATAGGGAGTTGTATTTATGGAAATTTAAACGACATATATCGGGTAACGAGTTACACTATCACATGGTTTGGTCTTGATGCGAGTGGCCAATATTTTTTTGCATTTAGATATGTAGGACATTGTGCCTTTCAACCAAACAACCTATCATGTGATAAGTATTTTGATAATTGCAAATGTGGGAAAATTATGTCGAGAAATATTAATAAGGTTTTTTTAACTAATTTCTGCATGAATATTAGCTGTTTTTTTTTATATAAATGGCATCCAAATATATAAATGTTTTTATGGCAGTAGGATGAGTCATTCCGAAAAATTATCTTGTTAGCAGCATCTTGGTATAACAAGGAGGCGCAAACAGGGTCGGAGCAAGCAAGGAAGGACCATTCACTTTCCACCGTAAACAAAATTGGGTTGGAGCAAGGAAGTAACATCTTCGATATTATTTTTACATGACTTGGAATTTTTGAGGCCAATCAATGTAGGATAATATATACCAGAAGTTTATATCAGAATCAGGACCTACAGATCACGCATTAACTTGATTAAAAAAATGAAGAATATATATAAGAGCAGAAATACTGTAGTCACGATAATATGATGGTCGATAAGCAATCCAAATCATTCTCGAATACAGGTAATTAGTACAGCAAAATTAGGCCTCCAAACTTACAATAAAGTTTGTCTATTATTCATTGAAACACACCTACTAGTCATAAGTCTAGATAAAAGTCTATTGATATGACCAAATCAAGCATTTTAAATAACAAACCAACCATTTAGTTAGGGTAAGTCAATGTTATAGACCCTAAACATCTCAGTATGTGTTTTGGCATTTGTTTATTCACTGAATTGACTATCCCTTATATTTGACTTGTGCAAATAAAGTCCATTTATTTCGCGGACATGTTTGCCATATTTCATGACATCTAATATCTCTAGTTGTTTATGATAATAATAGGTAAGGCGTGTTCTCGAAACCTATTTGTTTTCTGTACTTCAAATTACCCATGTTGTGGTTTGAATAACCGCATCCAACGTTTTTATTACCCATGTTCTGGAAAGCTAATCCACCCTTTATTCGAGTTTAAGTTTTCTCTATGAATTAATTCTGCTAAGCAAAATTACTCCCAGATCTTGTGGCACCCCGCGACCCCCTAGTTCCGTCTCTAGATCTATAGAACCTCAAACATTTTTATTAAACGGTGGATTAGCTTTCCAGAAATCCAAGTGTTCCTATCCCATGCATCATAGTTAGTTATTATAGTTCATACACCTCAAATACGTTTATCCATTTAATAGCTTTGAACGGTCCAATATTTCACGCAAATAACAAGATTACCATTTGATAATAGAAAACAAGAAGTAGATCATAACAGTAAATAGAATGCATCACTTAAGATACTTCATAATTTGAGTTTGATTCAAATGGGTTACACATCTCTATTTACATATAAATAAGATCCTACTCGTTACATGTTAGTAACAAAATCTTTCTAGCAAGATCTCTATTTAAAAGTCATAATGCACCCAAAATAAAAGCAAGATCACTAAATATGTCTTCACTACATGGAATTGTGAGGCCACCCATAGGATGGTTATACCCGAACTCTTCCTATGCTTGTCGTAATAATTCTTGAAATGCAGGTTGGCTTAATAGTGACACAGGGACCACAAATCGCTTTTTTACTTCTTCTCCAACATAAACCGCAAAATAGCCTTTTGGAAGGTCCACAGATGTTGTGCTTCTTCCATTTGAGAAAGATCGCCGAAGAATTTGTTTGGCGTTAATGATCCGAGGCATACGGATTGTCATTTTTTAAACGAGGGTACTATCTCTTGTGGTAGAATTGATCTGAAGTTATTTCTTCTTGGTGAAGGATATTATTGTAGATTTTTAAGTAAGTTGTGGTTGTGATATGCATAATGACCAGTATATATAACCCACTGATGGATGTAAGGGACAATATCAGATTGCAACTTGTGACAAATGAAAAATTAAACAACACCACATGGTAGTGTTCTCTCTGATTTGTCTCTCTTCTTGATAGGATCTCTCTATATTTTTTTAAATAAATGATAGTGAGCTATGGCATCAAGTCATAAAAGACTTGATTCATTTATAACAATAAATGTTTGAGTTGCTTTGGCTTGATGCATTTATGATCTTACTTGTGAGTACAAAGTCATCTCTTCCAACCACTTGACAATTACCAAGTCTTTATATAAAATGTTCTAAGAAGTCATGTTCTCCAATGGTAAAAAGTTTTTGAAAAGCTTTTTTCAATAGTAAAGCTTTCTATCAAATGCCCCATTGTAGATGCTCTTAAATACCTCACATGGTTTTGTCTTAATTCTTTTGAGGCCAAGCGTTTTTCCACATTAATATACGTACGACAATGTGTGTTTCCACAATATACTCTAGCTATCAGCTGATTTATATTTTGAGTTGTGTGAATCTAGCCTATTGATACCTCAGACTTGTTTAAACATTTTCACCGTGGACCAAAAGACTGTACTCTTTGGAGGAAGAACACCTTAGCGTCACAACTTGGTACTGCTTGCTCGGCCATAAGCCCTTTGGACCTTATGTCACTTAACAATAAGGTTATCTTATTAATATCTCCATAAATAGCTGTTTTTTCTATGATACGAATCTATATCCGATGGTTCAATCTTTCTGTTACCATTACACCTGTCCGTGGAACTTAACTTTATACAAATGACAGAAAAATGGATACTTTTACGGCATTGTATTCCTCTTGAGAAAATACATTTTGTTAATTAGTAGCACCTTGCTATAAACATATCTTGTGTTTGAGAGAAAAATAAGGTTCCTTCATCACCATCTTAGATGAAATTAAGCGGCCGCCTTTTTATCCCTTTTTTTCTTAGCGGCAAACTAGCAAGAAGATACATATATTTTTACATTAATTTGGTACGAGTTATATTGGGTTTTGAGTTCAATCATACAACATGAGATTTCTTTAAGGTTAACTAGGACTTTTGAATTGTCGCCATCTTAGTACTTCAATGTTATAGTAATAAGAAGTTGTCATTTTTGAGAACTAGGATTCGTAATCAATATTAATCGTATTAAGATGATATTCAGTAAAAAGTCTCAACTTATACATGGGCCCCTTTATTTATGTATATGTAGCTTAGACATCAACTATTCTCGATCGTGGTAAATTTCCATATTATATTTTGAATTTGAGAAAAGCCATGTTTAGTCTTCTGGTGGCATGTTTACACAGACAAAAAAAAACTTCAATGTATAAGCAGTCTTATTTTGTTGAGAAAGGAATTGTCGTGGTCGTGCAACCTCTAGTTTTTGCAGGTTCTGGCCTCTATATATTGTTTGATTAACAGTGCAAGAAACTTAAACATATGAGATGCTTATGATCGGGTTAAGAAGTTCTGGTTGCTGAGTTACTATACGTGAGATAGCATCTTCATTTATATCTGACCTGGTAACATATAGAATATTCTGATTACTGAACTTCAAAAATTAAAAATCTGTATGGGAAAACTGTCTCTATTTACAACTATACAATCTCCTCCTACGTGTTACTTCTTTACAAAATTGTACTACGTTAGCATAGACCAATTTTTGAATGTCATAATGCGCCCAAGCTACAAGCAAGATCAGTGAATTTATCTTCGCTACATGGAATTGTGAGGCCACCCATACGATGGTTGTACCCAAACTCTTCCTCTGTTTGTTGTAGTAATTCTTGAAAAGAAGGCTGGCTTAGTAGTGATACAGGAACAACGAATCGCTTCATTTCCTCTTCCCCAACGTAAACAGAAAAGTAGCCTTTTGGGATGTCCATAGATATTGAACTGCTTTTAGAGAATGATCGTCTGCGAATTTTTTTAGCATGAGTTATCTGACGCATACGGATTGTCATTTTTTCAGCGAGGGCTTGGTCTTTTCTATTCAAAAGGCTGTTACGAGAAGAGAAGTCCCAAAGTATTTCTTCTTGGTGTAGATGTAATGGTGGATTTCTAGGTGTTTGAAGTTCTGGTTGTGCTATGCATAAGGAATGCTTTATATAACCAAATAAAATTACGACATTCAATTGCATTGCAGATGGTGCCATATGGGAAAAAACCCACATCATGTGGCCTTGTATTCCAAGCTGTATGAAAAGCTATCTCACATGGTTTTGTTTTTATGACATCCATAATGGACCACCTAAATTGCAAAGTCATATATTTGTTGAGATTATTTATATGTCACAAAGGAAAAAAATGATTAGACATCGATAGGGAGTTGTATTTATGGAAATTAAAACGACATATATCGGGTAATGAGTTACAATATCACATGGTTTTGTTTTTACGTCATCCATAATGGACCACATTAATTGCAGAGGTCATATATTTGTTGAGATTATATATATGTTACGAAGGAAAAAATGATTAGACATCGGTAGGGAATTGTATTTATGGAAATTTAAGCGACATATATCGGGTAATGAGTTACAATATCACATGGTTTGGTAATATTCTTTTGGATTTAGATATGTAGGACATTGTGCCTTTCAACCAAACAACCTATGAGATGATAAGTATTTTGATAGTTGCAAATGCGGGCAAATTATGTCGAGACATTTATCAAATATTTAACTAATTTTTGCATGAATATTAGCTGTTTCTTTTATACAAATGGCATCCAAATATGTAAATGTTTTTATGGCATTAAAATGAGTCATTCCGAAAAATATCTTGTTAGCAGCATCTTGGAATAACAAGGAGGTGTGAACAGGGTTGGAGCAAGCAAGGAAGGACCATTCACTTTCCTCCTTAAACAAAATTGGGGTTGAGCAAGGAAGTAAGATCTTCAATACTATTTTTCATGACTTGGAATTCTTGAGGCCAATCAATATAGGATAATATATACCACCAGTTTAGATCACAACAATTCGTGAAATAAGGTTTGTCACAATAGTGAATATTAACTTGATTAAAAAAATGAAGAATATATACATAAGAGTAGATATGTATAACTTATTATAGAGAAGTTTGTAGGCGAAGATAGATCCTACAAGTGTAGCGTTCTTTTCCGTTCTTTTGAGCTGTTAAACAGGTAATTTGTCTCGTGTTTTCTTTATTACCGAAAAAATTCAACTCATATTGCCTAAAATAACGATGGTGAATTATGCATCAAGCATGAAATACTGTCACGATAATATGATGATCCATAAGCAAACCAAATCATCCTCGAATACAGACAATTAGTACATCAAAATTACACCTACAAGCTTACAATAAAGTAAGTCTAATATTCATTGAAACACAACTACTAGTCATAAGCCTAGATAAAAGTCTACTGATATGACCAAATCAAACATTTTAAATAACAAATCAACCATTTAGTTAGGATAAGTCAATGTTCTAGACCCTAAACCTTTTAAATAACAAATCAACCATTTAGTTAGGATAAGTCAATGTTCTAGACCCTAAACCTCTGTGAGTACTAATATGTGTGTTTGGCTTTTGTCTATTCACGAAATTGCCTATCCCTTATATATGACTTGGGTAAATAAAGTCCATTTATGTCGCGGACATGTTTGCTATATATTTATGACAACTAATATCTCTATTTGTTTATGATAATAATATTAGTCTACACGTATCTTTGGATTATCAGATAATGATTAGTAGGATGATTGGGTAATCATTAGCTGTACAATTATTTTATTAGCTGTATTGTGGTCATTGGGCTTAAGCCTATCTATTTGTATCTATAAATATCTTGTAAATGGGACAAGAATAATGAAGCAAATCATTAACAATTTACATGGTAATCAGAGCTTTCTCTTTTCACTTCTCAACCAACGTTCTCTTCTCCCACTGAATCATTCATCTAAAAGCATTCACATATTTGTCATATTCTTTCTTATGTGACGGTTCTTATTTACTTGGCACTGATGGCTAGCATTGTTCCAGACTATTGTCGGAATTTTGCGAAGGGTTTTTGTATATTTGGTGATGGGTGTAAATTTATTCATGATCAACGACGACGGAATTTAAATGGTTATAATCAATTGAATGTTTCTGATTGGAATAGGGGGGGTATCAAGGCATGTTACTCAAGGTTCAACTAGAATTGTTCACCCTCACTCATGGAATTCAGAGGGTACCTTTAGAAAACAGGCTGATTTCATTGGCCCGACTAGTTCCGCGGGTATTTTAGGCCCAGCTCCATTGCTCCCTAATGCGTTTAGCGCTATGGCTCTCGAGGATTCTACATGGAACATGGACACAGGTGCCACTTCTCACTTAATTTCTAATGCACGTAACTTAAGTACCATTTTTAATAAACGATTATTCCCATCTATACATGTTGGTGACGGTAATTCTATTCCTGTTACTAACACCGGACATAGCATTATTCAATCTATTCATCGTCCCTTACACCTTCATAATGTTTTTGTCACCCCAAATATAATTAAAAATCTTATTTCTGTTCGCCAATTTACTAGGGACAATAATTATACTATCGAATTTGACGCGTTTGGTTTTTCGGTGAAGGATTTCTTGACTCGTCATATCCTCCTTCGATGTGACAGCTCGGGAGATCTCTATCCAGTTACCAAGCCGTCAACAAACCCTACCTCTCTCCTTTCAACTAGTTCATCCACGTGGCATCAACGCCTCGGTCACCCGGGTAGTGAAGTGCTACGCTCTCTTGTCTCTCATCAGTTTATTTCATGTAATAAAGAAAAGTCGTCACATATCTGTATGCGTGCCAGCTTGGCAAACATGTTAAACTTCCATTTCATTCTTCGGATTCTATTGTTGAATATCCCTTTGATATTATTCATTCTGATTTATGGACACCCCCCGTTGTTAATTCTAGTGGTTTTAAATATTATGTCTTATTTCTTGATCATTTTTCTCATTATCTTTGGGTATACCCCCTTCGTTCTAAATCTGACATGTTTGATAAATTTTTGCATTTTTGCACTTATGTCAAAAATCAGTTTAAATGTGAAATAAAATCTTCCAATGTGATCATGGTGGTGAGTTCGATAATAACCGACTCCACAACCTTTTTGTCAAAAATGGCATTCAATTTCGCTTCTCTTGCCCAAAAACCTCTCAACAAAATGCAAGGATGAAAGAATGGTACGCACAATCAATAATATCATTTGTACTCTTCTATTTCAAGCACATCTTCCTCCCACTTTTTGGGTCGAAGCTCTTCATATGGCAACCTACCTTCTAAACCTTTTACCATCTACCACAATCCAAAATGAAATACCCTTCACACGCCTATTCAACAAACAACCTGATTACTCGCGATTACAAATATTTAGGTGTCTATGCTACCCTCACCTTCACTCCCCTCACAAACTTGCCCCACGAGCCACTCCATGTATATTTTTAGGCTATCCCACTTACCATCGTGGTTTCTGTTGTCTAGACCTCAAAACAAACAAAATTATATTGTCTAGGCACGTCACCTTTGATGAAACCCAATTTCCATACAAGTCCATGACACCATCATCTTCACCATCGTATCAATTCCTCGAACCTAAGCCTTCCTCCTCCTTACTTCACCACACCCTACTTAACCCTACAACGCATACCCACGGCCCAAATGGCGACCCTCAACCCACCACTCATACTACACCACTTATCAATCCAATCCACAACCTTCATCACACCGGCCAAACATCACGAGGGCAAACTTTCACCTCCAACCAGTCCACTACTCATGAACCACACAACGCCCAAACCCATATCCAAAATAGTCCGCTGCCACCACCCATCTTTGATCCACCAAACGTACAACCTAATACCAACCCAGTTAATAAACCAACCCGCACTCATACCATGATCACACGGTCGCAATCAGGCATTGTCAAACCTATCCATCGCTTGTCTCTAAATACCCTCTTGATTTCTCCTATTCCCAAAAATCCATCTGACGCCTTAAAAGACCCCCAATGGCGTAATGCTATGTACAATGAGTATAATGCGTTGGTTAAAAATGGCACTTGGTTACTTGTACCAAGGCCCGCGGGTGTTAATATGGTTCGCTCTATGTGGTTGTTTAAGCATAAGTTTCATGCTGACGGGACTTTGAGCCGTTATAAGGCTCGTTTGGTTGATAATGGTAGTAGTCAGCAACTTGGTGTTGATTATGATGAGACTTTTAGTCCGGTTGTAAAACCAGCCACTATTCGCACGGTTCTTAGTCTTGTTGTGTCTCGTAAATGACCAATTCACCAACTTGATGTTAAGAATGCTTTTCTTAATGGTGATTTATCCGAGACTGTCTACATGCATCAACCACCTGGTTTTGTTGATACTAGGTTCCCTAACCATGTTTGTCATTTGCAGAGATCTTTATACGTACTGAAACAAGCACCGCGTGCTTGGTTTCAACGTTTTGCAAGCTACGCCACACGAGCAGGGTTTTATCATAGTCGTTGTGATTCTTCTCTATTTATTTGTAGACAGGGTTCTCAGGTTGCTTATCTTCTTATTTATGTGGATGATATCATTCTTACAGCTTCCTCTCCAACACTACTACAACAGATTATAGATTCCTTACATAATGAGTTTGACATGACTGATCTTGGAGCACTTAATTATTTCCTTGGTATTTCTACGGATCGCAATTCTACGGGTTTATTTTTCTCACAAAGGAAGTACGCTCTTCAGCTTCTTGAGCGTGCACACATGGTTCATTGTAATCCATCTCGAACACCCGTTGATACAGAGTCTAAACTGGGTCCGGATGGTGTTCCTGTTCAGGATCCCACTTTATATCGTAGTCTTGCAGGGGGACTACAATATCTTACATTTACACGTCCAGATTTGTCTTATGTCGTTCAGAAGATTTGTCTTTATATGCATGATCCAAGGGAACCCCACCTTGCTACTCTTAAACGTATCTTGCGATATGTTCGAGGGACTGTCGACTTTGGCCTTCAATTATATGCTTCCGCTACTACTTCTCTGGTTGGCTATACTGATGCTGATTGGGCAGGTTGCCCCTCTACACGCAGGTCTACTTCAGGTTATTGTGTTTTTCTAGGTGATAATCTTTTGTCTTGGTCAGCTAAACGTCAACAAACTCTTTCTCGCTCAAGTGCTGAAGCTGAATACCGTGGCGTTGCTAACGTTGTCGCAGAGACTGCATGGCTTCGCAATCTACTTCGTGAGTTACATTCTCCTCTATCTACTACTACTCTTGTTTATTGTGATAATGTTAGTGCCGTTTATATGTCTACCAATCCTGTTCAACATCAACAGACAAAAAACATTGAGATAGACATTCACTTTGTTCGTGATATGGTTACTGTTGGTCAAGTCAGAGTTCTCCATGTACCTTCTCGCTACCAATATGCTGATATCTTCACCAAAGGACTTCCTTCAGCTTTTTTTGAAGAATTTCGATCCAGTTTGAGCGTCCATCCTCGTCCCGCTCCAACTGCGGGGGCGTATTAGTCTACACGTATCTTTGGATTATCAGATAATGATTAGTAGGATGATTGGGTAATCATTAGCTGTACAATTATTTTATTAGCTGTATTGTGGTCATTGGGCTCAAGCCTATCGATTTGTATCTATAAATATCCGGTAAATAGGACAAGAATAATGAAGCAAATCATTAACAATTTACAAATAATAGATAAGGTGTGCTTCTATTGGAATGAAATTATCACGCCCTGGCGTTGACTTTATTTTGTGCAATTGTGTTTTTGGATAATAATAGATAATGATATACTTGTGCAAATTGTGATTAGTTGGTAGAAAGCATATGTAGTTCGTAGCACTTGTAATTATGTGAAATCTAATTGGGGTTGGAGCTGTTCACTAAGGTACGGAATGCTGATACATGGATGTGCGAGGAGCTGTGAAGCTAAGTTGCAGCACACGAAGGCTTTGTGGACAACTAAAGCAGAGTATATGATACTTACTGAGGTTGTGAAAGGAGCTATTTGACTAAAGGGACTCTTGGAAGAATTGGGCATGAAGCTTAACACTGTTGCAGTTAATTGTAATAATCAGGGCGTGATTCATTTATCGCGGAATCATGTTTTTATGATAGGACTAAGGACATCAATCTGTGTTATCACTTTATCAGAGAAGTCTTGGAAGCAAAGACAGTTGAAGTTCTAAAGGTTGATACGGAACACAATATTGCGGATGCCTTGACGAAGGTGGTACCCGGATGCAGCTTACAACAGTGCTTGGAGTTACTGAGTGTTGGGATAGGCTAATATAAGCCGAAGGTGGAAATTGTTATGTAATAGTCTTTATTAGCCTAAGTCGTGTAAGGGGATAGTTTCCGAGTTTCCTAAATAACTTATAGCAATAAAGATCGGTTGGTTGTGTCGAAGCCCAACCCGACTCGTAGTCGATGTAATAGTCGGTTCCCCCTCATCTCTATAGAAGGAGGAGAGTGGGGATAAGATTCATAACACTTTCTTTATCAATAAACTAATCTATTCGATTAAGATACATACCTTGTGGGTTCATTACTTTTCTGTCGATATCTTCAAGATCGTATTTCGCATCTAGTTCCAGGTTGTAAGGATCATATCCTACAATAAGTAATTTTGATAGTTGCAAATGTGGGCAAAATATGTCGAGGAATTTATCAAATATTAATAAGGTTTTGTTAACTAATTTCTACATGAATATTAGCTGTTTTTTTAATAAAAATGGCATCTAAATATATAAACTTTTATGGCATTAGGATGAGTTATTCCGAAAAAATATCTTGTTAGCAGCATCTTGGTATAACAAGGAGGCGTTAACAGAGTTAGAGCAAGCAAGGAAGGATAATATTTGCCAGAGTTTTAGATCACAACAATTCCAGAATTGAAGTTTGTCAGAACTGTGAATGAGGACCTACAGATCACGCATTAACTTGATAAAAAGTTGAAGAATATATATAAGAATATGTATAACTTATTATAGAGAAGTTTGTAGGCGAAGATAGATCCTACAAGTGTAGCTTCTCTTCCATTCATTTGAGTTGTTAAACCATATTGCCTAAAATAACGATGGTAAAATATGCATCGAGCATGAAATATTATAGTCAAGATAATATGATGCTCAATAAGCAATCCAAATCATCCTCGAATACAAGGAATTAGTACAAAAAAATAACACGTGCAAGCTTATAAAAAAGTTGGTCTATTATTCATTGAAACACAACAAGCTACTAGTCATAAGTTGTTGGGAATCTAAGTTTGTTAGATTCCCTGTATCATAGATTTAAACACAAATTAAGCTGTTATATAGTCACTTGCCTGTGCCTAGGAGGCAGGCAAGTATCACAAGACTCACAGAGATCCAAGTCTCTGTGAGCAACCTTAGAGGAGTCTATGTCAGAGACATTGTCAAGGAAGTCGAATATTACTTGAAGATATACTCATTGGCTGTGATGGATAACAGCCAAGATGTATCAGGGACTCTGAGGGGTTGAGGGTTAACAGGGGTGGCAATACCCTGTTAAGACTCAGCACACTTTGGTCATGCCATTTGTGTGTACGAGACTATGAAGAAAAGAGAAACTGTGTCAAGCTCTGTTTCCCTAAAGCATTGTGGAAGACTACCAAGAATAGAAGAGCATCTTGTGACAGATGTCTGAAAAGTGAATGTCTTGTGTAGTCACCATCAATAGTACTTAGGTCAACCTCGTATCACTATAAATAGGATGTGTAGCCAAGCATTAATGTTCAACACTTTGAGAATACTCACACATTAATGCTTAGAACTTATTGAATCAAACAGCTGTGACTGTATTCATAAGTTAGGTTATTTAGTTGTTCAAAGTGTACACAACACATTGTCATCAAACGGTGTTATCCATAACACTTGTAATTCTTTATTATAGATGTTTCTTGAAGGTTTTAATATCAAACACCGCTCTGATGAGAACCCTCTTCCCAAACCTCTCAAACAATGGACTCCAGCTGATAGGAAATTGGTAAACCAAGACAAACGTCTCAAAAGCATCATCATATCCTGTCTTCCCAAACACATCTTGAAGTCTGTCATTCAGTGTCCCACAGCCAAACAAATGTGGACAGAACTTATTATTGGTCATGAAGGACCCTCTAAATCCAGAGAAACCAAGATTCAGGCACTCAGACTTCAGTTCAATGCTTTCAAGGCACTTGAAGGTGAAAAGGTTCAACAAACATATACAAGGCTGAAGATTCTTCTTAATGACCTTGCTATGAATGATGTCACCATTGGTCAAGCTGAGATTAATGCCACATTTGTCAACAGCCTTCCAAGATAATGGCTGAGTATGAATCAGACTCAGAGTGCCAATAACTCAATCAAGAATGACACCTTAGCTCAGCTTTATGGAAAGTACAATTATGAAGAAAGGCTGATTGATACTATCTACAAATCAGAGACAGAAATATTTGTAGTTCAAGGAGCAACTTCCAAAGCTTTGATCTCTACCCCACACCCTCATGACAACGACTCTGATGTTGAAGAAGACACACGCAGCAGCCAAGAGTTCTTGACAGACCTTAATGCTGAATTTCATGAAAGAGCTTTGCTATCCAATCAGAGAAGATTCTACAAAAGATCAGGGAGAATAGGATCAGCTAGCAAACAAACTGACATATCAAAAGAAACTTGCTTTGCCTGTGGAAAACTTGGACACTTCCAAAAAGACAGTCCTTCCACAAAGACAGCCTCACCTTTTTATCCATCATCCTCCACCAAACCTTACAAGTTCAAATCACAACACAACAACTCATCTCACCAATTCAACTCCTTAGACAATTAAAAGAAGGATTACAAGAACAAGTATAAAGAACTTAAAGCTGAGTTAGAACAGATGAATTTGAAGCTTGAAGCTCTGTCTAAGAAGAAAGGGGTGATAAAAAGACAAAGAAAGGGTTGGTAGCTGAAGCTTATGATTGGAATGATGAGCCGCTGACATCAGATGACGAAGATACTACTAGAGTCAGGGCTTTCATGGTTATAGCTGAGGATGAACCAGCTGTTGGGAAAGGTGATGCAAGATCAGGAAAATGGGTTGACATCACAATGAAAAAGGTACACAAGCTTTTATCTATGTCTGATAGTGATGAACATAAACATGTCCTTGATTACACCATTGTTGATTTGCACTTTGTTGAGGAACCAAGAAAGAACTTGCTTGATAAGTTTTACTCTATTAAAAATGATCTGTTAAATGCTAAGTCTGAATGTGAAACTCTCAAACGGGTTAATTTAGAGAAAATATCCCTTCAAAACAAAGTCAATAGGTTAATCTTGAAGAATAGTGCCTTAAATGATCAAGTATCTGAATTAAACAAGGTTATTGAAAAATGGTTGTGCAGTAGGTTCACTATAGATCAATTACTTAATGATGAACTACCTGCTGATATTAAAAGGGAGGTCTCTGC
The DNA here is from genome assembly GCA_025667525.1 of Glebionis coronaria. NCBI lineage: Eukaryota > Viridiplantae > Streptophyta > Magnoliopsida > Asterales > Asteraceae > Glebionis > Glebionis coronaria. The sequence continues at coordinate 453,028,223 of CM046880.1, forward strand.
TAAGAAAAATAATCTGAAAATTCTCACCAAACCCAAAGAAATTGTTTTCAAATCTACAGAGACAATTCATATGCCAGATCCCATATTGGCTGATGACCCTGTCTCTGAAGATATAGCTGAATTACCACCCTTGTCCAAACTCTCAAGAGTTGAACCCAGCAGTTCCTCTAGAGGAGCTAAGGGTGAACATAAAACAGATGTTGAGAAACCACCAGCTAAAATATTTTCTGTACCTGCAAAACAATCTGTTATGCAAGTTTCTTTTAAGCCTGTCTCAACAAAATCTGTGAACAAAGTTGATTCCTCAACTGAAGAACGCATGTTGTCATTAATGAAAGAAGTAGAACTCTTAAAACAACACATTAAGCCTTCCGCTGAATGCTCTACTTCTCGTGAACCTAAATCTGTTCTAGGTGAACCCAAGGGTGAAAGGATAGTCAAACCTTATTGTAGTATCTATAAAAACTCTCATCACATGACCTTAGACCATGATAGACAAATGAATGTTAAGAGAGCTCAGACACCTTCTAGGGAGAGACAACAGGGTTCTAAGAGACAACTAGGGAACTATAGACCTTATCCTCCATGTAAATTCTATGGATTCACAGACCATCACCCAGATGAGTATGGTGATTTCCCTGGATGTGATAACTGTGGAAGTTTCACCCATGAGACATCTAATTGTCCTTCCTATCGCCAATAGTTCTACAGGAACTCAAGAGTTGCTAATCAGCAATTCAGGGAACCCACTGGAAAGTGGGTTTACCACAGGAACTAACTTGTTTCTATGTATCTGTGCAGAAACATCTTAAGGAATCGATATGGTATCTAGACAGTGGTTGTTCTAGACACATGATAGGGATTCGACAATACCTGCACATATACTCAAAGGAGCCAGGTCATAAGGTGGTGTTTGGGGATAACTCTTCAGGCGACACAGAGGGATACGACTCAGTGAACTGCAATGGGATAACTTTTACAAGGGTTGCATATGTGAATGGTCTTAAACACAATCTTATTAGCATCAGCCAATTGTGTGATGCTGACTACAAGGTTTTGTTTACTAAGACTCCAGGAACCATATTCAACAAGAACAATGATGTAGTGCTTATTGCACCAAGAAGGAGAGATGTATATGTCATCAACATGGCTGTTTGCTCTGAATACAGCTCAAATTGTTTTCTAGCTAAAGCCTCTGAAAGTGTCAATTGGCTGTGGCACAAAAGACTTTCTCATCTCAACTTCAAGAACATCAACAAGATAGCCACACAAAACCTGGTTGCTGGTCTACCTTCTGTGATGTTTTCTAAAGACAAGACTTGTTCAGTCTGTGTCAAGGGAAAGCATCACAGGTCTTCTTTTAAGACCAGGCAATCATTTTCTATTGACAAGTGCTTACATCTCCTTCACATGGATTTGTTTGGACCTGTCAAACCTCAGACCATTAATCACAACAAATACACCTTGGTCATTGTTGATGAGTTTTCAAGGTATACATGGGTTTTCTTCCTCAGAAGGAAAAGTGATACGGCTGATACCATCATGTCCTTCATCAGACAGATTGAAAATATGAATGATGTTAGAGTCAAAGCTCTAAGAAGTGATAATGGTACTGAATTCAAGAATTATCAACTTGAATATTTTTGTGATGAAAAGGGAATATCACAAAACTTCTCTTCAGTTAGCATCCCTGAACAAAATGGTGTGGCTGAAAGAAGAAACGGGACTTTGATTGAAGCAGCCAGAACTATGTTAAATGGTGCAGCTTTACCAAAGCAATTTTGGGGAGAAGCTGTTCACACTGCCTGCTATACCCAAAATAGATCAATCATTGTCAAAAGACATGGTAAAACTTCCTATGAAGTTTTCAGAAACAGAGCTCCAGATGTCAGCTATTTCCATGTTTTTGGATGCCCTGTGTTCATTTATAACTACGGGGATAAACTTGGAAAATTTGATGAAAAATCTGATGATGGTTTCTTCTTAGGATACTCTCCAACAGCCAAAGCCTTTAGAGTATTCAACACCATAAGACAAGAAGTAGAAGAAACCTTTCATGTCAGATTCAATGAAAATGATGATGTCATACAAAGAACAGGAACACAGGGTGATGAAATTGATTTTAATGAAAACGTGTCATTTCCAAGTGATGAATTCTCAGAACCAAGACCTGCATGTCATCACCATCATCACTCCAACACTCTCACTCCTTATGTTCCTGCTTTTGACCCTCTGTCTACACACAACACTGAAGTTCCTACCTCTCAGGAACTTGATGAAGAAGAACCACAGCCTTCTTGTAGTCCCTCTTCTTCAACTGCTGTAGATGACTTACCAATTCTTCAAACCCTTGAAGAATCTCCTGCTGATAAAGAACTTGTACCCCTTGATATGGCTGATGTTGACTCAGACACTGAAGTCATCTTTGAAGAAAGCCCTCCTAGTCAGCAGGATGAAACTCAAATAGTACCAGCTACTCCCATAATTGTCCCTGTCCATGATTCCCTAGCTCCTCAAACTAAGTGGTCAAAAGATAAACACATTCTTCTTGTCAACATCATAGGGGAACCTAATGCAGGGGTCACTACTAGACAGCAAATTCATGACTCAGAGTCTGCCTCAACCAATGAATGTCTCTTTGCTGAATTTCTCTCTCAAATTGAACCTAAGAGAGTAACTGAGGCTCTTGTAGAAGATGGGTGGGTAGCTGCTATGCAAGAAGAAATTAATCAGTTCAAAAGGAACAAGGTATGGACACTAGTGCCAGCTCCACCTGGTAAGAACATCACAGGCACTAGATGGATCTATAGAAATAAGATGGATGAAATTGGAAACATCATCAGAAACAAGGCCAGGCTGGTGGCACAGGGGTATACACAGACTGAAGGAATTGATTATGATGAAACATTTGCTCCTGTGGCAAGACTTGAAGACATCAGGATCTTCCTTGCTTATGCTGCTTATATGAACTTCACTGTGTATCAGATGGATGTTAAGAGTGTCTTCCTCAATGGAGATTTGGCTGAGGAAGTATATGTTGAACAACATGAAGGATTCGAGAACAGCGAGTTTCCCAATCATGTGTACAGATTACACAAAGCCATGTATGGGCTGAAACAAGCTCCAAGAGCATGGTATGAAACTCTTTCTAATTTGTTAACTGAAAAAAAATTTATCAGGGTTTCTATTGATAAAACACCCTTCACCTTCAAGGATAAGAGTGATTTCATCATTGTGCAGATTTATGTGGATGATATCATCTTTGGGTTAACTAATGTTAATCTTAGTAAACGTTTTGCTAAATTAATGACCAAGAAATATGAGATGAGTATGATGGGTGAATTAACTTACTTTTTGGGTTTTCATATTAAACAATGTCCTAAGGGAATTTCAATTTGTCAAGAAAAGTATGTTAAAGATTTACTTAAAAGATATGACTTAGCTGATTGTGCATTAGTGAAATGCCCCATGCTTCCATACGACAACTTGGGTCCTGATGAGTCAGGGGTCTCTGTTAATGAGACTTTATACAGAGGCATGATTGGGTCACTCATGTATTTAACAGCTAGTCGTCCTGATATCCAATTCTCCACATGTCTCTGTGCAAGGTACCAAGCTAACCCAAAAGATTCCCATCTAGTGGCTGTTAAGAAAATTTTCAGGTATCTCAAAGGAACACCCTCCCTAGGTCTATGGTATCTCAAGGAATCAGGCTTTGATCTCAAGATCTATTCAGATTCAGACTATGTTGGATGCTGTATTGACAAGAAAAGCACCTCTGGTAGCTGTCAAATCCTAGGAGGGAAATTGGTTGGATGGAGTGCCAAGAAGCAAAACTTTGTGGCCATGTCATCAGCTGAAGCAGAATATGTCGCTGCTGCCAGCTGTTGTGCTCAAGTGCTCTGAATGAAAAGTCAATTGGCTGACTATGAGATCTTATATGACAAAGTGCCAATCTTCTGTGACAACACCAGTGCCATTGCCATCTCCAACAACCATGTTCTTCACTCTCGTACGAAACACATTGATATCAGGTATCATTTTATCAGGGATCACATAATGAAGGGAGATATTGAGCCGCACTTTGTTCCCACAGAGCTGCAACTAGCTGATATTTTCACAAAGCCTTTGGCTGAACCTTCGTTCAACAGGCTAGTTGTTGAGCTAGGGATGCTCAATATCTCAAAGCCTGTGGCTTGATAATAAATGTGTTCATAAAATGTGTGATTTAATATTAAATGTTTTTCACATGAAACTAGGTAGTTACTTTCCAAGTAAATGCTAAAAACATTCTCAATATTTAATCATTTATTTTCCGAATAACGAGGAGACAAATAGTTTTTGAAAGGTCAAGGGACCCACATGTGCAGTCATTTTCCCACTATGAATTAAATGCGGTTGAATAACTGTTTTCAAATTTGAATATAGTGTCTCTCGTCTCTCCTCACCTACCACTATTCTCATTTCACAATCTCATCTCTCTCTCTAAGCTTTGTCTCTCTAAACCCATCCTCCATTTTCGCTTCTCTTCAACCTTGAATCCATGGCTTTCCCAGTTCCCAAGGCAGCAAATGTTAACTTCGAACTTAATGAAAGCATTCTTGCATCGAACAACTCCATTGGATGGATCAAGGCTCCCAACGAATCCTACTCAGATCTGGTGAACTTCATGAAAAATTGTGATGCAAGCGAAGAACTCACAAAGTCCCCAACCATTTTCTACCAAGAATACCTTAGGGAATTCTGGTACTCTGCTGAAGTTGTTGATGACACCATTACCTTTAGCCTCTCATGCAACGAACACCCCTTTGCCTTCTCTCTTAAAGACTTTGCAAGTGTGGCTGGGTTAAGACATGGCGATGAATGCCTGAAGGTGGTTGACAAAAAGGCTGTAAAGGACGCCCTTGCCATACTTAAACCCTCTCATGATGTAAACCCTGCTCTTACACCCGCTGAGGTTGTCTCTAAGTCTCCTTCGAAGATCAAGTATTTTTCCCCTATGTGGCGTGTCCTCTTCACTCACATAGTCAAATCCCTAGGAGGACTGCAGGGATCCCAAGATCAGATGTCCTTCAACCACCAATCTATTGCTTATGGGTTGATTTGGGGCACAGACGTTGATGTAGGAAGTATTCTTTTCTCCAACCTAGTGGAACAACTGAATGGACGAAACCAGGTCAGGGAGAAAAACATATGCTACGTTCGCTTTCTATATCTGATCTTCGAAAGCCTGTTGGGTGACAGCTATCACAACTCTGCACTCACTTCTCTGAAGCTCTATCGCATCACTGGTGCCATTTACAAGGAGATTGGAGCTGAAGATGTCCCTGTCACCTCTCACATGCTGAACATAGCAAACAAACAACCCTCTGCTGAGAAGTCCTTGCTCCCTTCATCTGAGAAGGTGAATATCTCTGGTGTGTCTGGCAAGTCTACGTCTTTGACCTCTAGGCAGCATACCACGATGTCCAAGGCAACAACTGGCCAACAGCCAAAGAAGAAGAAAAACCCATCTTCTTCCCACACCAAAACTGTTGCAAAGGCCAGGGTGAAGAAGAATGTGAACCTCACAACCTCCTCTGTTCCAGAGACTCCTATGGAATCAGAGACTTCAACTGACCAACAACAAGGGTCTAGTGTCTCGATGTCAGCCGAGACAACAGGGAACCAACCGAATTCTGCTGATATCGCACATGTAATCAGTGTTAATTTTTGGAGGTCCACAAGCAGCCACTCTCAAATGTCTGTAGGTGAAGGTGGTGAAGTTAGGGTAATCCTCGACCCATAGAAGTCATTATATGCACTTAGAAATCTTTAAGACTTCTGTACACCCTGTCTATGCACCAAGGAATGATTCATTTGTGTTTCTAAAGCACCCCGATGACCCTATACTCTTTAGACAGTATTCAGGCAAACAACAACCTGAATACATATATGTCTCGACCTTGAATAGCTGTACCTCACACAGCTTCTTGGTTCCCTCAGAAAAAGAATCCCAAAAGTTTTACTTTTAGGAGAGCTGAATAATCATCCTCAGCTCTTCTAGGGACAACGTAACAAGACGATCTTAACCTATATCTTTTTCACACTTAAAAGAATCCTAAAGGATTTATCCTTTCAGGGGGAGCTGAATCATCACCCTCAGCTTTCCTAGGGGCAGCGTAACAGGCGATCATTACCCACATATGTTTCATCCTTAAAAGAGTCCCAAAGGTTTCTTAGCCTTTTTGGGGGCTGAATAATCACCCTCAGCCTTCCTAGGGGCAGCGAATGGAGATCCTTAACAACATATGTTTCACAATCAAAAGAGTCCCAAAGGTTTTAACCTTTTAGGGGGGCTGAATAATCACACTCAGCTTTCCTAGGGGCAGCGAATGGCGATCATTAACATCATACTTTTCACCCTTAAAAGAATCCCAAGGATTTATCCTTTGGAGTGGCTGAGTAATCACCCTCAGCCTCTCTGGGACAACGAAATGGCGACCATTCCCCTTCTTTATTTCCCTGTTACTAACTTGAAACAATTTGCAGGCTGATATTGTACAGCCAAACATTGAGTCCCTGAAGCAGCCTGAAAAAGAAGCTGATACAATAATTCAGGATCAGCTAAATGAAGAAGAGCCCCTGCTTGATATTGAAGAAGAAGTGCTCTCATTAGTTGATGATTTCTCTGAACCTGAATCTATGCATGAGGACGAGATTCTCCCTGGGGGATGTTTGAGGAGGAGGACGATGAAGAAGATAATGACCAACACTCTCTACCTCAGCCATTACAGTCTTCCAAAGACCTGCTTATGATCAGACAGCTGAGTTCCTTATGTTTGATCATCCTGCCCAAACCAACTTTGATCTTTTGCCAAGGGAGGATGATTATGCAAAACAAAGCCTGAACATCCATAATCTTAAACTGTACATCATCAATCCGATATGGAGCGCCTGTCAAGAAAGTTGGATGTTATCAAATCTGAGATGCATAATTTCACTGTCACCTTTCCAGGGATCATCAATCAGGCGGTTAGGGATGCAGTCACCGAACCTATCAAAGATGGTGAAATAAAAGGAGTGTCCCAAGGACTTAGTCATTTGTCCACAAGAATCAAGGATGCCATTGTCACAGAGGTCCCTGCTCTCTTTAATGCTCATGAGTTAACAATGCATAGAGAGTTTGAAGCTATTAATAGCAGGAAATATCGTCACACAAACTTTATCATTGATCGTGTTCATCGCAACACAAATGGAAATTGCAACCTCCTGTTGAAGGTTGCCAGAGCTTCAAGGAACAGGTAACGTGATATGGTTGCATCTGTTGAACAGATTGCAAGGCACTTTCAGGCACGTTCATCCAAACGTCTGAAACGACAGGATGAACGTGAGGGGGAGAAGGAAAAGGTACTTAACCTTGAATCTGCCAAACAGGGCTCAACCTCTGCTGATAACACTATATCTTCACCTATCCCTCTCCAAGTCATCACACCAGTGATCATACCCGATGATGAGGATGAAAGTAAGGGGGAGCAACAGAATAATGATGGAGTTGATTCATCAAAGTCCCTGACTCTGGTTAACACCAGCGATTCTATGGATGATGGTGAACCAGCTGCCAAGAAACTAAAGTTCAATGTTAGCTCCCTACCCAAGGCAATACAAACCCAAGCTCAGTCAGCGTTCATCAAAAGAGCTGAAGAACTGAAAAACATGAGTGTGGAATCTTCTGTCTCGAAGAAAGGAAAGGAAATAGTTATGGTAGACATAGACGCCAAACTAAAGAAGATAGTTGCGATGCTAGAGACAGGAGGATCAACCACAGACCTATCCCAATTTTCAACCTTCACACCTTCTAATGAGAATCCTTTAACACCTGAAGAGATTGAGAAACAGGCTGTTGAATTCAAGAGGCTGAATGAAATCAAGAAAGCCAAGGAGCTTAATGAGGAAACTCTGAGGAAGATGACTCCACCTAAAAGGGAGAAGCAAAGACAAAGGTTGAGGGAAATGGAAGCTAAACGCATAGAGGCACTAAAAAGATAAAAGCTGATTATGATGCATGTGTCAACAACAGGTATGCACCTGGAAAGATCACCAAGTTCAAATACACCATTCACAAGTCAACCAATACACCTCAAATGATTTTGTGGAGAAATAACCAACAGGGGAATATGGATGTCTTTGAGGACTTCAGATTAAAGAAACTTGGATTATCTGAATGGTTTGAACTTGAAGCCTTGGCTGCTAAAGGAACTGGTCAGGCTAATTTTACCCTTCTTAAGACCCTCAAAGCTAAGTTTAACAGGGTTAAAGAAACAGCAGCCAAGCTTAAAATAGATCCCCTACCACAGCTGTTTGAACAAGAACCCCCAAAGTCTAGAAAGAAAAGAAGAAGGATGACTCAACTTGTTAAGGAAACCTTCGTCACAGATGATGTTCAAGTGGATGGAATGCACAGGGATTTGGTACTACCAAATGGAATCATTGGTCATATTGATGGCCAGACCTACACAGATCCTGAAAGAGGTATGGCTTTCATGAACAGAGCTTGCCAGTATGCATTCCAAAGAGAAGATGAGCTTGGCTTAGCATCAACAATTCAGCTGATTTGTCTCAAAAAGGGGCTCAAGATTAACTCAGAGTATTCTAAGGTTTTTGCACAAGCTTTGTAGGCAGAATTGGATACTAGGACAGACATAGCTGAAGCTGAAGAAAAGATAAAAAATGATGACTATTGAAGAATTTCACAGCTAAATTTTACCTTCACATTTTATTTCACTTTTGTATTGTACTTGTAATTTTCTTTAAGTATGAATAAAATCATGAGGTATGTTTGTTTAGATCTGTTATGAGTAAGAAGAAGCTGTTATCTCACTTACCTTAACTTAGATAGTTCTAGCTAGATTTATGTTTAAATAGGGGGAGATTGTTAGGAATCTAAGTTTGTTAGATTCCCTGTATCATAGATTTAAACACAAATTAAGCTGTTAGATAGTCACTTGCCTGTGCCTAGGAGGCAGGCAAGTATCGCAAGACTCACAGAGATCCAAGTCTCTGTGAGCAACCTCAGAGGAGTCTATGTCAGAGACATTGTCAAGGAAGTCGAAGATTACTTGAAGACATACTCATTGGCTGTGATGGATAACAGCCAAGATGTATCAGGGACTCTGAGGGGTTGAGGGTTAACAGGGGTGGCAATACCCTGTTAAGACTCAGCATACTTTGGTCATGCCATTTGTGTGTACGAGACTATAAAGAAAAGGGAAACTGTGTCAAGCTCTGTTTCCCTAAAGCATTATGGAAGACTACCAAGAATAGAAGAGCATCTTGTGACATATGTCTGAAAAGTGAATGTCTTATGTAGTCACCATCAACAGTACATAGGTCAACCTCGTATCACTATAAATAGGATGTGTAGCCAAGCATTAATGTTCAACACTTTGAGAATATTCACACATTAATGCTTAGAACTTATTGAATCAAACAGCTGTGACTGTATTCATAAGTTAGGTTATTTAGTTGTTCAAAGTGTGCACAACACATTGTCATCAAATGGTGTTATCCATAACACTTGTAATTCTTTATTATACAATAATAAGTATTACGTTTGAAAAGTATTTACTTGTGTTGATTAGTTAAGTTTAGTGTTTCTAGCATTGATTAGGGACTTTCATAAGTCTAGATAAAGTCTATTGATATGACCAAATCAATCATTTAGTTAGGGTAAGTCAATGTTATAGACCCTGAACATCTATGAGTACTAATATATGTGTTTGACATTTGTCTATTCACCAAATTGACTATCCTTTATATTTGAATTGTTTAAATAAAGTCCATTTATGTCGCGGATATGTTTGCCATATTATTAAGGCATCTGATATCTCTAGTTGTTGATGATAATAATAGATAAGGTGTGCTTCTACTGGAAAGAAACTACCACACCCTAGCGTAGAGTTTGATTTTGCGCATGCAATCGTGTTTTTCGGTAATGATGTACTTGTGAAAATTGTGATTAGTTGGAATAAACTATAAGTAGTTGGTAGCACTTGCAATTAGGGGTGTCAATATTTCCGACCCGATCCGAACCCGAACCGAGCATATTCGAGTCGGGTTACTCGGGTTGAAATTTCAATTCGGGTTAGTCGGGTCAACCTGACTAACCCGAATTCGAAATCGGGTCGGACATCAGGTAAAATATTTATGTCTAATTCTGGTTCGGGTCAACCAAATTGACCCGAATCAGAAATTATTTATTTTTTTATTTTTAAAATTTAAATTAAATATAAATTCTATTAAAAAATTTAAAAAAAAGATTTTTTATTTTATTTTACCCGTAGTCGGGTTGACCCGAACATGAATAGACCCGAGCCGAGTAGACCCGACCCGAATAGACCCGAACCCGACTAACCCGAGTTCAACTTGGGTCGGGTTCGAGTAAAATATTTTTACCCTCAACCCGAATTTAACCCTACCCGAATAACCCGAACCTGACCAACCCGACCCGATTCCCACCGCTACTTGCAATTATGTCAAGTCTAATTAGGGTCGGAGCTGTTCACTAAGATCTCACCTCTGTGTAAAATCCACGTGTCAGAAAGTAACTTGGTCCTCTTGTAGGGTGTTTTTTTGCGGAGATTTCTTCCTGAAACATATTCGTTTTTTTATATCTCCAAATTACCCATGTTGTGGTTTGAACAACCGCATCCAAGAAAATATTTGTAGTTGTATCTAAGTTTGTCAAATCATTTCAAATAATAAGATTATGAATGTCTTTCGGGTAATAAGTGATTGCGGTTTATTACTCCTGGATCTTGTGGCACCCCACCACCCCTAGTTCGGTCTCTAGATATATAGAGCCGCAAACATTTTTTATTAAAGTTGTATTCAAGTCCAATGTTTCACGCAAATAACAAGATTACCATTTGATAATAGAAAACAAGAAGTAGATCATAACAGTAAATAGAAAGCATTTGTAACACCTCATTTGGATAAATGGACCGTTACGTAATAATTATGGCGTGTTATCAAAGCATGTAAGGTAAATATCTAAACATCAAATGACCATAAAGGAAACCGGAATCAAACATCGGTTCCAACATAAGCTCCACACACGAAATGCATAAGCATAGAATGTAAAGGAAATGACTAAACAATGTCCAACAAAGTAAAAGTATGTAAATGCATTAAAGAAGGAAAGAAGATTGGCGCCTCATTCCATGCACGTACTCTTGGTTCCTAGCTTTGCCCTTTAGTACCTGCCGTATTGGGACATGGAAAGAAAATACAGCTGAGGAATATGCTCAGTGTGTGGATATATAACAATGAATGTAAAACATAAACATAAGCAAGTAATGAAATGAAATGAATAACTGCGGAATAAGTGTAAGTCCTGAAAAACCTGGTTTAAGTTCATAAGACTGGTTTATATTTCTGAAAAGACTTATGTTTAGTTTATCTTGAAAATATGTATTTTAAATATGCCCGAAGCCCATATAGGTCATGTTATATCAATGTGTATGAATACTTAGAGGGGTGACCTCATCATGCAATTAGAGGGGCTGCCCCTAATTAATATATAAAATGAGTAGAGGGATCAGCTCCTTTAACGGATGTAAGGCACACACGACAGTTACCATGAAATCTTACTAACTTGTCCTAGGATGCACCCATTCACCCCACATGATAACAATAACAAAGGCCAAATAACGTAAAGGGACGCTGCGAGCAATCACTCTCACCGCAGAAGAGTCATAACACCGGTGCCTCCAATGCTATGGTTATGGAACCCCTATAACTAGGTAAAACTGGCATGCATGTATATAGCTCAGGCAATCTAAAATAATCATAAGATATACTAGTGTGTTTAAGACACTTAACTACTAGGGAAAATAGATAGATGCAAACGGGGAATCCTAATATAGGAAAGATGTCCTTACTGAAGGACGGAATATCCGTACCTTATGTCCAGTAAATGAAGACAAAAACGAACGCTGAAGATCACTCCGGCTTCACAATAGCAACATAATGCAGGGACATGAATAAGTTTTGGTTCTACTTATACATACTTGTTATTTAGTTTACTTGATGTGTTCATACTTATTATACTTGTTCTTGTCTTGTCTTATTGTTTCATGTTTAACTCATGTATTTCTTATGGTTTCATGTGTTTTAGATTCATGTATTTCATGTTTTATGTGTTACAGTACTTGTTATATCATAATGAGTAACTTTCTAAAAATAGCAGGTTTCTATATATAATAACCTTCCAAAAATAGCATATTTTTATATATAGTAACTTTCCATAAATAGTAAGTTTCCTCAAATAGTAAGCTTCAAAAATAGAAAGTTTCCATACTTAGCATGTTTCTATAAATAGCATGGTACCATATTTAGTATGTTTCCATATTTATCATGTTGCCATAAATAGTTTAATTCTATAATTAACATGTTACCATAATTAATATATTTCCATAATTAATCGTATGCTTATTAAATAATCAATGGTATAACATATAGTTTAATAAGCTTATATTATGTCCTGTATTATTATATTATAAAGTTTAAATAATAATAAATACTTAGGCTTAACTTATTATTATAAATTAATAATATTATTTCATGTTTATCATAAGTTATGAATAATTAATAATATTACATGTTTCTTGTAATTAAACTTTACCTTAGAAGATATTAATTAATTAAGCTAATTTTTAATTAATTAAACTTATGGACATGAATAATTAAATTATTAATTATTTTAAAATAAGTTTATTTAAATAAATGTACATACAAACATAACATGATTTATTTAAATAAAACATAACCTAAGTCTTATTTTAATTAAACAATATATTAATTAATAAAATTAACTAAAAAAACATAACATAAGTATTTTACATAAATGGTTTAATTACGTGTTCTTGTAAAAGTATCAAGTACCCGAGCCCAAAACCCGAGACCAACAACCGAGTACACAACCCAACGGCTGTGGTCTCCGCTGTCGTGCCTCGTCTGAACCAACAACCCACCACCGATAGCCAAGGGCTCTCGTTTTACTGCTGCGTCCGAAACCAAACACACTGAGCCCCGTAGGGGTCTCGGTTTGCTGCTGTCCGAAAGCCAAAGCCCCCGAATGGGGGTGCGGTGCCTGCGGCTTGGCCAAGAAGCCACCACCGAGAGTCACCCGACTCTCGGTTTGCGTTCCCAACTCAAACAAACCAATAATTACCCTGATCCTATGTTTAATATTTTATATAACATGTTTTTATATTTGTTTTTAATGATCTATAATAAAGAAAAATAAATAAAAAGATTAAAGATCAAGGGATACCGTATGCATGAAAAGGTTTAAGACACGAACGCAATACCATAATAATTAATGATCCAAAAACAACGAATCTTCCTTGTGTGTTTGATGTGAGCCGCGACAAGGAGCAAGAAGAGGAGTAGGGTTTTTGTGATTTTTCTATAAAAGTGGTTTATGAAAATCTCCTGGTGTTTTTATTAAATGTCTAGTGAAATTACATGGGTCGGGCTTGGCCCATCTTTCCCTCTCTTCTCTTCTAGCCAAAACCCACAAGCACCCCTATAGTTTTCATACTTGTTTTTCATGTCTAAATATTATCGTTTGTGTTTGTGTTTAATTATCGTGTTATTGTTTCTTGAATGTTTCTTAATCTTATACTTGAATTCTTATCGTTCATTTTATATTCGTGTTTACATACATAATACTTATGATAATTAATTAATATACATAATGTTCGTATTAAATATTCATGATTTATGTCGTATATTAATTAATTAAAAAGTTTAAATTTAACCGTAAATTCGTGCATTAAATGATCTTAGGGTTTTTAAAGCGGGTTTTACAACTCTTCCCTCTAAAAGAATAAATCGTCCTCGAATTAGAGATACGATAAGTTGATGAGCTTGGAAAGACATGAAAGCTAAAAATGACATACCCGAGTCAGAACTGGAAATGAGGGTAAGAAGTCCGGATAGACTCCTCCGTTTCCCAAGTGGCTTCCCCTCGGAATGATCCCTCTAACGGATTTTGACGAATGTGATCGTCTTTCTCCTCATGACTCGATCCTGACGGTCGAGAACTTCATCGGGTCCTCAATATAAGATAGATCCTCTCGAATCTTCTCGAATGGATACGAAACTTTATGCAATAGATGGTAATTGTAACCTCTGAGTAAGGATACATGGAATACATCATGCACATGGGATAGCTGTGGAGGTAAAGCTAGATTATAACACTTCACAGACACATTCAAGGATTTCAAATGGTCCGATGAAAGGAGGACTGAGCTTGCCCTTGAGTCCAAAACTCTTGACACCACGTGCTGGTGATACCTTAAGGAAAACATGATCACCGATCTTAAACGCTAGATCTCTACGAAGCTTATCAACATAGCTCTTTTGTCGAGCACGAGATTCCTGTAGCTTTGCCTTGGCGATGGCAACCTTCTCATTAGTCACCTCTATCATTTTTGGTCCTTCAAGGATTCGTTCTCCAACTTGATCCCAACAGATTGGAGCACGACACTTCCTACCATAGAGCATCTCGAAAGGTTCACACTTAATACTTGCATGCCAACTGTTGTTGTAGGCAAACTCAACCAAACAAATGTAGTCGTCCCAACTTCCTGTCCATTCTAATGCACAAGCTCTCAACATGTCTTCTAAGGTCTGAATGGTACGCACCGATTGACCATTGGTCTGAGGATGAAAGACAGTGCTAAACTTAAGTTTAGTGCCCCAAGCTTTCTGCACACCTTTCCAGAATTTTGACGTGAAACGAGGATCTCGGTCTGATATGATGTCTGACGGAGTTCCATGTAGTCGTATGATATCCTTCAGGAATATATCTACCAATTTTCTAACTGAGAAATCCTTGCGAATTAGAAGAAAATGAGCTGACTTGGTTAAACGATCTATTATGACCCATATAGCATCATGTTTGCTCTGAGTAAGTGGAAGTCCAGTGACGAAATACATGTAGTTTTTGTCCCACTTCCATGCGAGAATCTCTAACGGTTGCAGTAACCTACTAGCCCGCTGATGCTCGATCTTAACCTGCTGGCAGGTTAGACAATTGGATACGAAAGTAGCAACATCCTGCTTCATGCCACTCCACCAGAAATGTTGTTTAATGTCATGATACATTTTGGTGGATCCTGGATAAATAGAGAATGGAGAGCTGTGAGTTTCTATCAATAGAGCTTCTCAGAGTGTCTGATCATCCGGAACACATAACTTAGTTCCTTTCCATACGATGCCCTCTTCGTCTACACGAAATTCAATCTACCAATCAAGATTCTGAATGATAGCCCAAATCTCACCATCATCTTTCTGAGCTGCCTTGATCCGAGAAATTAAGTCTGACTCAATTCTCAGATTAGCCCAGTACACATACTGTCCACGTACTAAGATTTCCATTTCTAGTCGCTCTAAGTCACATATGATTTCCTCCTGTATCTTGATGCCGTTAATCATACCCGACTTCCTACTGAGAGCATCTGCCGCTACATTCGCCTTGCCGGGATAATACTGAAGATTGATGTCGTAGTATTTGAGTAGTTCCAACCATCTTCTCTGCCTCATATTAAGCTCTCTTTGAGTGAAAATGTACTTGAGACTTTTGTGATTAGTGAAGATATCACATGATTCACCATATAGGCAGTGTCTCTAGATTTTAAGTGCAAAGACTACTGCTGCTAGCTCCAAGTCATGGGTAGGATAATTCTTCTCATAAGGCTTGAGCTGACGTGATGCATATGCAATCACCTTCCCATGTTGCATGAGTACACAACCTAATCCTTTACCGAAAGCGTTGCAGTAGATCTGAAATCCACCTGTGCCAGATGGGAGAGTAAGAATAGGCGCAGATACTAACCGCTGCTTGAGTTCTTCAAAGCTCTTCTCCCGCTCATCAGTCCAAACGAATTTCTCTCCTTTCCACATCAACTTGGTCAAAGGTAAGGCTAGTCTTGAAAAGTTCTCCACGAATCTACGATAATAACCAGCTAAGCCTAGAAAACTATGAACCTCGGTTGCAGACATCGGTCTTGGCCTTTTAGTGATATCTTCAACCTTCAGAGGATCCATAGTAATCCCTTCTGCGGAGATAATGTGGCCTAGAAATTCCATCTTGTTTAGCCAAAATTCACACTTAGAAAATTTGGCTTACAATTGTTTCTAACGAAGAATTTGTAGCATAATACGTAGATGTTTTTCATGTTCTTCCTTGGATTTAGAGAAGATGAGGATGTCATTGATGAATATGATAAAAAATTTGTCTAAGTAATCATGGAAGACGCGGTTCATAAGATCCATGAATACCGAAGGAGCATTAGTGAGTCCGAAAGGCATGACTAAGAACTCATAATGGCCTTATCTAGTGTGAAAAGCAGTCTTGAGAATATCCTGCTCTTTCATTCGTAGTTGATGATAACTGGATCTTAGATCAATCTTGGAGAAATTCTTGGCACCTTGAAGTTGGTCAAACATATCATCGATTCGCGGCAATGGATAACGGTTCCAAATCGTGATCTTATTCAGCTCACGATAGTCAATGCGTAAACGTATGTTTCCATCCTTCTTCTTGACGAAAAGTACCAGTGTACCCCATGGTGATACACTCAGACGGATGAAACCTTGCTCCAGTAATTCCTGCAGCTGATCTTTTATCTCTTTGAGCTCTATGGGAGCCATGCGGTAAGGAGCCTTAGAGATTGGTTAAGCTCCTGGGATGAGCTCAATGTTAAACTCTACTTCACGTATAGGTGGTATACCCAAAAGTTCTTCTGGAAATACATCGGGAAATTCTGAAACAACTGGTTGATCATGGATCGACGGAACTTTGGCGATAATATCCTGAATTAAAGCTAAGAAGCCCTCGCAACCATGAGATAGTAAAGCACGAGCTTCTAACGTAGAAATGATTTGTACAGACTTTCCTGGTAAAAAATCATAGTGAATGTACTCTGGTGCTTGAACATCACCGAAGATAACCCGATAGGTATGACAGTCGATAGTAGCATGGTGCTTGGATAACCAATCCATGGCTAAGATGAGATCTAACTCGCACATATCCAAAGGAAGTGCGTCTACTGGGCGAATATTATCATCAAATTCTAGTAGAAGATCTCTGGATACTTGGGTAATACGTATAGAGTCTCGCATAGGCGTAGATATACTTAAAATATTCTCTAGTGGCGTAGGGATTTTATTAATACTAGTGGCATGCATAGTGGATATGACTGAATGAGTAGCACCAATATCGAATAAAACACAAGCATCATGACCATTCATAAAGAGGATGCTAGTGATAGTACCTAAAGACTTATTGGCTTGGTCCCTTATAGTAGTGTAGACACGCCCCGAAGCTGGTGGCTTAGGAAAAGCAGCACTAGAAGTACCAGCAGTATCTCCCTTCTTGTAATCTTTCAACATGTGTCCAGATTGTCCACACGTGAAGCAAACTCCGGTAGCCTTACGGCATGGTCCGGGATGTCTACGACTACAAGTCGTGCATATGGGGTAGGTGTAACCTCCTGGAGGTATCCTTGCTACATGAGAGCATGTTTAAGAAATATGCTTGAGACATGATTATTTGGCATAAACATGACTACACTGAAGTTTAAATGATAGTTTACCAGATGAAGACGAGTTGTTGGACTGCTGACCCTTAGCATTTTGGTCACGTCCACTCACAGAGTTCCTGTTTATGTTGCTGACATGTTAGTATGTAAAAAATACAACAACTTAACATAGAAAAGTTTATGAATTTAGGGACCTGTTGTTGTTGGACTGGCTGTTATTGTTATGGTAATTGTCATTACCGTTCCTCTTGTCAGATCCATAGCGGTTATTAGATTGACCGTGCCCCTTGTTGGCATTCTGCTGAGTGGCCGGTTGGGACCTGTCTCCACCCTTTTGCCTGAAAGATACAATTGGATAGGAAAAGGTATAAATGAACATAAAGATTGAAATGGAATGATAACGCTTGATGACTGAATTTTCTACCTCTTCTCTGGACGAGCTTGTTCCTCGTAGTCATCTCGCTTATGTATTATTTCTAAGCTACGTGCTGCATCATTAAATTGTGCCACATTAGTGTAAGTAGCACTAAGTAAACGATTTGCTGTTGAGGCGTGCAAAGCCCAGTGAAAGTGCTTTGCTTGTTCTTTCGCAATACCCGCAGCAGCGCCTAGAAACCCAACCAACCTAAGAAACCTCTGCATAAACTCAGTGCTAGTCTCTCTAGTTCTTTGACGAATGGAATGATAGTCCCTCTTGAGTCCCTCCTGCTCAGTTTTCGGAAAGAACAGCCCATAAAACAGAGTCTTGAACTGATCCCAAGTCAACGAAGCTAACCAAACATCACCACCATTTTCTAACTTGTATGCCCTCCACCAATGCAAGGCATCTCCTTCAAACTTATAGCAAGCCAACCTTGACTTGTAGACACCATCACATCCCATAACATCAAAAAAAATTTCCATATGCGAAATCCAGTTTTCCGCATCAGATGATATCTCAACTTTCTCAAAAGATCTAGGTTTATGCCTGTTAAACCTCTCAAGCCAAGTGTGTAGAGTAACCGGTGGAGGAGGAGGAGGATTGTTCTGATTTGGAATGTTTTGGTACTCATTCTGAATATGGTTCTTGATTTGAGGAAGCATAGCCTGCAGAGCTGCTTAGACTGCTGCTGCCAGTTCCTGTTCGCGTGTCATGACCATCTGACAGTTTAAAAGAGGAAATGAAATCATTAAGCTGATTAGAACATAGGATAAACATAAGGAATGCATGAAGAGTTTATGAAGGCATAGGAAACGAAAACAACCATTGCCAATAGTGGACGCCTATGGGTTAGTCCACATAACATAATTGACATGAGCAAAGGTGAACGCCTAAGGGTCGATTCACAAAATAAATCGAGTGAAAAAGCACATGCGACTAAATATGGCCAGTCATGTACCAACCATTACTTATTAAAAAATTTAACATAAAACAATGACACTGCATGAAATGAAATGAGTAAAATGTATTGTCAGTTAGAGGAATACACTGATGACTACCTGATAAGTGTGAAAACACCCATCCTTTTACCACTTATTACAATAAAAACGAGACCATAACGTGTATTTTATGTCGTAAATGTCGAAATTATGTGTGGTTTGTGTTTTTGTTGTGTTTTAGGATTAATATATCAAAAAGGAAGAAAACACTGGCTTTCACTGGCTTTTATCGAAGAAAAAGACAAAAGACGAAGTCAAAAGACCAAGAGTGCAAAAGATTGGAAGTCAATGGGCCTATTTTGAAGATTTATTGAAGAAAAGGACCAAAGACAGAAGATTTACAAGTCGAAGAACCCAAGTCTAATAAATGAAGAAATTATAAGACGAGTTCAAGATATTTATCTACAAATCCCGAGCCAAAGTCAAAAACATCAATTTAATTAAAGACGCGCAGACAAATTAAAAGAAAGAAGGAAATCAACTCAAAAGCCACCAACCAAACTCCTCCCTATAAATACAAACCCTTCCCCTCATTTGGAAGGTGTTAGCTAATTTCACCAATTAGTTTTCCACTTTATTTTATGCACTTTTCATATTGTCATTTACATACTTGTCTTTATTTTCAATTTATTTCATGTAAGTCTTTTAATCTTGTCTTGAATCTATAAGTTTAAATTAAAGCTTTTCATAATCTTTCTTATTCTACCTTTCTTGTTTTTTATTTTGATTTTGATTCGGATCAAGTTTGTATCTTGTTTCATCTTGATGCTTATTTGATTAAAAAGTTCATCTTGTTATTGTTATTAAATCCATACGTTTAATATTCTCAAATTTTTGGTGCTTTTAGCTTATTTTGTGTTTAGCTTATTTTAATTTAAGTGTTTTCAAAAGTTTAATCTTTTTCTTTTAGTTTATTTTATAAATTTTGCTTATTTTGTGTCTTGAAAGTTTTTAAATTGTGCTTATTTAGTTCTTCTAATTATTGTTTTAGTTAATTTTTTGGTAATTACTTATTATTAAAGTGCTTATTTGGTTATTGCTTATTTCATATTTTTTTTGCATTCCATCGTAATGTACAAGGGTATTAAGGGTTCTGATCGGGTATTGTGATCGCATAAGCCTTAGGGTTTCTACTTGCGATCCGATACTGCGATCACTACTCACGATCTAGACCAAGATCGAAGAATAAGATCTAGACCAAGATCGAAGACTAAGATCTAGACCAAGATCGAAGACTAAGATCTAGGCCAAAATCGAAGACTAAGATCTAGACCAAGATCGAAGACTAAGATCTAGGCCAAGATCGAAGACTAAGATCTAGGCCATGATCGAAGACTAAGATCTAGGCCAAGATCGAAGACTAAGATCTAGTCCAAGATCGAAGACTAAGATCTAGACAAAGATCGAAGACTAAGATCTAGACCAAGATCGAAGACTAAGATCTAGGCTAAGATCGAAGACTAAGATCTAAGTCACGATCCAGGTCACAATCTAAGTCATGATCCAGGTCACGATCTAAGTCACGATCCATGTCACGATCCAAGTCACGATCCAGGTCACGATCCAGGTCACAATCCTGGTCACGATCTAGACTGCGATCCAAGTTACGATCGGAACGCATTTTCAGTTTTTATTTCCTGTTTTTATTTTTTAAATTCAAATTTAACTTTTCCCGCAATTTTTACTTAGAATTATTTTAAACTTGATTTGTCTTAGTTTTATTTTTAAGTTTTCAAATTTTACTTTTTGTCGAGTTTTAAGTTTTCGCCATTTACTTTTAAAAGATTTAAATTTTAGTCAGTTACTTAATTTCTTTTAAAGTCTTCTTTTTAGTTTAATATTTTCAAGCTTTTATCTTTATTCCATTTAAGTCTTTCTTAGTTTATCCTTTTATTATTTTGCCATTTACTTTAAAGTTTTGCATTTTTATTTTGTTACACAACGACATCATTTTCTTTTATCCACCAAAGACGACCGAGTCACACACTTCAAATTGTAATCAATTCGATTAGACGCCGAGAACAATGAACTTTTAACCTAGCAAAATCTCACTTTCAAATGGCGCCGCTGCCGGCTCTTTTCGTGAAGATTAACGGTTTTTGTGAGAGACGCGTTGGATTTTGGGATCCGTTCATTTTTTAACGTTATTTTTCTTGTCAAAATTTTCAACATTTTTCAAAAATCCAAAAAAATAAAAAATTTCAAAAACTCCAAAAACATTTAAAAAATCATAACAAGCATTTCTTTTTCCAAGAATTTTGCACCAAAAATATTCCTCTTCATCCTCTATTCTGTTTAATTCTTTTTCTCAACCCCTCTAATTTTTAATTCTACATGGATTCGTATGTTTATTTCGTAGGGTGTGGGAGACCATTGTATGGTTTTCAAACATGTCAATGGTGTACATGTGAGCGGTGCGGAAATGATATTGACAATACACAATTTGGATTTTGTCCCTCGTGCAATTCGATTAACTCATCCTTTGCTTCTAATGCACTTACCCCCCCCCCCCTTGTATATATTGTGGAAGCGATTCTCATTGGCATGTTTTGTGTCCGATTCGATACCCGTCTCATGACGAGCAAGAACCGGGTTACAATTATGACAATGGTAATAGCTATCCACAAGACGCATCTGGTTTTTCTCAATACCCGTGTTGCAATAGTTGTGGGGGCCCTCACGATACTTCTTATTGTCAACCGATGAATTATTATGAACCAACTCCGTGCTATAATTCCGGGTTTTATAATTTTGAACCCCCACACTACTCTGTCGTTCATCAACCTTCTTTTGGAATGAGTGAGGAACTACTCACTAGTTTGGCTGGAATTATAGAACAATTAAATCGCCTCCCAGCTATCTTGGAGAAGGCAAGCCGACAAGAGCAAATATCAAATATCGAGGCTTATACTACTCCTCCTGTGCATCCATACTATTATGATGATGATGACGATGAGAATATTATTTCTTGGAATGATCTTGTTGCTCAACATCCTAGTGCAATTGTAATTCCTTCTCTCGATCTCCCAAATGCGTCTAAGGATTGTGATACATCGAGTGAGATTAGTGAATTTGGTCTCGACAACTTATTTGAGGAGGTTTGTGATGTACTGATTTCTGTGGAACTTACTGATGAGGTCGCTCTTAATGATGATGATTTTTCTCCATGCTATGAGAATTTCACTTTTGAAATTTCTCATCTTTCCCCATCTCCTCCGGGAGATGAGGACGATGTTGATTTATTCTCTCCGACTTACAAGAAGTTCACCCCTGAACTTGGTCTTTTAGATGAGGTGGAAGACGTTATTCTCCGCGACAAATTATTGAAAGTTCATCTTCTTATTGCTAAAATTGAAGTGTTGAATTCTACTCCTATTACCGAGTCTTTACCCCCGTCTATTACTCCCGTTGAGAATAATGACACATTTATGGAGGAAATCGACATTCTCTCAATACCTCCGGGTATTGATGATGATGACACAGAGGAGGACGTTCTTTTTGATAATTTGCTACATGAAGATATTGTACCAAGTCCCCCTCCCGAGCACATTTCTTCCCAACCTTTAGAAACCATTACCGAGGATGAGTGCTTTGACCTAGGAGGTGACATTGACCATTATATGATTGACAACTTTATGGCTTTGCCGCTCAGTGATAATCATATGTCTTTTAGGGATGGCATTTTGATTCCTTTACCTACCCCACCTCCCGTGGATCATGATTTCACATACTTTTCGTCTATTGAAAGGACTTTTCTGCCGTTCAAGACTTATCCTCCGGCCTCACCTGTTTTATTTTCCACCGGGAACGAGGACAAGGTCTTTGATCCCGGTATTACATTCGAGGCTTCCCCATGTACCATTTAATTCGGGGACGAGTCAGGCTCGTGACTCGGTGAACAAAAACAAACGCTTCTCAGGAGGCAACCCGAGTATCTATCCTTTTTATCCGTTTTTAAAATAAGTGTAGGGGGAGAACCTCGTATGTGTTTGTTGTTTTCTTTCTTATGATGTGTAGGGATTCGAGCTTTCAAAGATCCATTCTTGATGAATTTTGACGACCCGTGATTCTGTGTACCCGTCTTCCCGGTTTTATCCTAAACTCTTTTGATTCACTATTTTATATTCTTCAATATTAAAATAGGAATCACTTTAGTTGTCTTTTCCTTAGCAAGATTTAAAAAACATGCACAATGTCCTAAGTGTAGGGGAGTTTACTCCCACATGCTTAAACATTGAGGACAATGTTTATCTTAAGTGTAGTGGGGACTTCTATCGAAGTTAAGTGAGATTTTCCTTGTATTTGTCCTCATTTTAACAAGAAAATTGATTTTTCGACAATTTTGAAAAATTTTCATCTATTTTGGCCTAGTAGTTTTTCCTTTGTTATCGTTAATTTTCTTTCAATAGAATAAATTTTAATAAATGGTTTTAATAAGTTTAGATGTCTTTGATATATTAAGCCCGTCATGAATCTTTTGACTCAACCCGAGTTACTTATCTAAGTTTACTCTAGCTAGTATCCTTAACGTGTTTAAATCGAGTTTTGCTAGGCTTTTATATAGGGAACTTTAAAACGCGAAAGTCTTAACTCTTACGGGTTAAGAACAAGAACTTTTCTCAAGTTCATATAGTTGATCCTAGAAATTCGTTTATCAAGGGAACTTTAAAATGCAAATTCTAAACTTGAAAAAGTCTAAGAAGATGCAAGATCCTATAGATGACTTGAAAACCCAAACCTTAGATTTAATAGGCTAAGCATCCACAAGTCTCATTCCTTGAGATTTTAAATTGTGGAGAACGAGAGACGATAGAGTCAATTATAAGTTTGGTATTCTTTCATGAATCTATGTGAATTAATTATGAGCTTTTTCTCCCATCGCTTGTTAATAAACTTGCAATAAGTAAGGGTGTACGATTTGAAAAGTTACTTAGCTTCTAGCACAAGATCATTTAAAAGTTGCTCGGTATTTATTAGAGTTCATAGCCAAGGCATAACTTATTGAAGCGGGATGCGAAGATTGGCGAGTCCGAAAAGGCCCTAACAAGGCATGAGGGCTACATTTTGTTGCTAAAGATCCCAAGTGATGTGAAGAATCATTTATCAAAAATTTATATGAAGGATCAAGACACACGACGAAAAGAAAATACTCCCCTAAAGATCATGGAGAAGTCTATCCGAAAAGACCCTAGCGAGGTATGAGGATAAATAGATCCAAGTCCTAAAAGGAGGCGGATCGTTGTATATCAAAATCCAAAATAAAGATTGGAGAAAAATAAAGAAGTCGTGGTCCAAGTATGAAGAATCTCTCAAAAACTTCAAGTAAAGGAATTCCTATTATGAAGAGAAGACCATTATTTCAAGAACGTCTCTCAAGATTCGAAGTATGAAGTCACTACCAAATATCGATCCGAGAAAGGTCTCAAATCGTGAAGCGAATTATGCCAAGATATGAACTTTATGAGGTCCCGAGAAGCAGTTTTAAAAGATTTTGTCCTTTAGCTAACTATTGATTAAATCGTCCT
Organism: Glebionis coronaria; assembly: GCA_025667525.1. Taxonomy (NCBI): domain Eukaryota; kingdom Viridiplantae; phylum Streptophyta; class Magnoliopsida; order Asterales; family Asteraceae; genus Glebionis; species Glebionis coronaria. Next base: position 453,052,761 of record CM046880.1, read on the forward strand.
ACTTTATTTTCTGCCTAAATAAACTATCGAAATAAGTCAACAATGCATCCTCGTGATCATTCAAGACAACAATAAAATATAAGAGATACACCTAGGAATAAGGGAGTCTAAGTGAATAATTGGGCCACATGAGTGAGTGTTAGCTTACTAACTTATAATAACAATGATCTCGTTTTTAAGCTTGGTTTGGGGAACGTGAAACTTGAGGGTGATAAACATTCATGACAACCAAAGCCCTAATGTAAGTCTTCGATCTCTTTACTTGTTATTCCTTCAAATATTTTGTAATTTTATATTTTTTTTAAGTTTCCTTAATGTCTTGTGTTTAATAAAGGCCAGGGTGGGTTGATTATGATGAAAAATGTAAATCGTGCTTTAAAATTATGCATTGCATGAGGGCATTGCAATGGTCAAGTGTAGGGGATTTTATAGGTGTGAAAACACCCATCCTTTTACCACTTATTACAATTAAAAACGAGACCATAACGTGTATTTTATGTCGTAAATGTCGTAATTATGCGTGGTTTGTGTTTTTGTTGTGTTTTAGGATCAATATATCAAAAAGGAAGAAAACACGGGCTTTCACAGGCTTTTATCGAAGAAAAAGACAAAAGACGAAGTCAAAAAAGCAAGAGTGCAAAAGATTGGAAGTCAATGGGCCTATTTTGAAGATTTATTGAAGAAAACGACCAAAGACGGAAGATTTACAAGTCGAAGAACCCAAGTCTAATAAATGAAGAAATTATAAGACGAGTTCAAGATATTTATCGACAAATCCCGAGCCAAAGTCAAAAACGTCAATTTAATTAAAGACGCGAAGACAAATTAAAAAGAAGAAGGAAATCAACTCACAAGCCACCAACCTACCTCTTCCCTATAAATACTAACCCTTCCCCTCATTTGGAAGGTGTTAGCTAATTTCACCAATTAGTTCTCCACTTTATTTTATGCACTTTTCATATTGTCATTTACATACTTGTCTTTATTTTCAAGTTATTTCATGTAAGTCTTTTAATCTTGTCTTCAATCTTTAAGTTTAATTTCAAGCTTTTCATAATCTTTCTTATTCTACCTTTCTTGTTTTTGATTTTTATTTTGATTCGGATCAAGTTTGTATCTTGTTTCATCTTGATGCTTATTTGATTAAAAAGTTCATCTTGTTATTCTTATTAAATCCATACGTTTGATATTCTCAACTTTTGGGTGCTTTTAGCTTATTTTGTGTTTAGCTTATTTTAATTTAAGTGTTTTCAAAAGTTTAATCTTTTTCTTTTAGTTTATTTTAAAAATTTTGCTTATTTTGTGTCTTGAAAGTTTTTAAATTGTTCTTATTTAGTTCTTCTTATTATTGTTTTAGTTAAGTTTTTGGTAATTGCTTATTATTAAAGTGCTTATTTGGTTATTGCTTATTTCATTTTTTTTGCATTCCATCGTAATGTAAAAGGGTTTTAATGGTTCCGATCGGGTATTGTGATCGCATAAGCCTTAGGGTTTCTACTTGCGATCCAATACTACGATCACTACTCACGATCTGGACCAAGATCGAAGAATAAGATTGAAGACTAAGATCTAGACCAAGATCGAAGACTAAGATCTAGGCCAAGATCTAAGACTAAGATCTAGACCAAGATCGAAGACTAAGATCTACGCCAAGATCGAAGACTAAGATCTAGGCCAAGATCGAAGACTAACATCTAGGCCAGGATCGAAGACTAAGATCTAGGCCAAGATCAAAGACTAAGATCTAGACCAAGATCGAAGACTAAGATATAGACCAAGATCGAAGACTAAGATCTAGGCTAAGATCGAAGACTAAGATCTAAGTCACGATCCAGGTCACGATCCAGGTCGCGATCCATGTCATGATCTAAGTCACGATCAGGTCACGATCTAGTCACGATCCAGGTCACGATCTAGGTCACGATCCTGGTCATGATCCAAGTCACGATCCTGGTCATTATCCAGACTGTGATCAAGACTGCGATCCAAGTTACGATCGGAACGCATTTTTCAGTTTTTATTTCCTGTTTTTATTTTTTAAATTCAAATTTAACTTTTCCCGCCATTTTTACTTAGAATTATTTTAAACTTGATTTGTCTTAATTTATTTTTAAGTTTTCAAATTTTACTTTTTGTCAAGTTTTAAGTTTTCGTCATTTACTTTTAAAAGATTTAAATTTCAGTCATTTACTTAATTTCTTTTAAAGTCTTCTTTTTAGTTTAATCTTTTCAAGCTTTTATCTTTATTTCATTTAAGTCTTTATTAGTTTATCCTTTTATTATTTTGCCATTTACTTTAAAGTTTTTTGCATTTTTATTTTGTTACACAACGACACCCTTTTCTTTTATCCACCAAAGACGACTGAGTCACACAATTCAAACTGTAATCAATTCGATTAGACGCCGAGAATAACGAACTTTTAACCTAGCAAAATCTCACTTTCACTACCCACTAGTCACAGGTCAATTTTAAGAGCCTACAGGTCGAAACCTCGGCTCTGATACCATAATTGTAACACCCCATTTGGATAAATGGACCGTTACGTAATAATAATGGTGTGTCATCAAAGCATGCAAGGTAAATGTCTAAACATTAAATGACCATAAAGGAAACCGAAATCAAACATCGGTTCCAACATAAGCTCCACACACGAAATGCATAAGTTTAGAATGTAAAGTAAAGGACTAAACAATGTCCAGCAAAGAAAAAATATGTAAATGCATTAAAGAAGGAAATAAGACTGGCGCCTCATTCCATGCACATACTCTTGGTTCCTAGCTTTTCCCTTTAGTACCTCCCGTATTGGGACATGGATAGAAAATACAGCTGAGCAATACGTTCGGTGTGCGGATATATAACAATAAATGTAAAACATAAACATAAGCAAGTAATGAAATGAAATGAATAACAACGGAATAAGGTGTAAGTCCTAGAAAACCTGGTTTAAGTTCATAAGACTGGTTTATATTTCTGAAAAGAATTATGTTTAGTTTATCTTGAAAATCTGTATTTTAAATATGCCCGGAGCCCATATAGGTCATGTTATATCAACGTGCATGAATACTTAGAGGGGTGACCTCACCATGCAATTAGAGGGGCTTCCCCTAATTAATATATAAATAAGTGGACGGATCAGCTCTTGTAAAGGATGCAAGGCACACACCGCAGTTACCATAGAATCTTACTAACTTGTCATAGGATGCACCCATTCGCCCCACATGATAACAGTAACAAAGACCAAATAACATAAAGGGACGCTACGAGCAACCATTCTCACCGCAGAAGAGTCATAACACCGATGCCTCAGTGCTATGGTTATGGAACCCCCATAACTAGATAAAACTGGCATGCATGTATATAGCTCGGGCAATCTAAAAGAATCATAACATATACTGGTGTGTTTAAGTGTCACACCCCCAAATTTCACTGCAGCGGAAGACTGGATTTGGGTTGCGACTTCATGACGTGAAGAGGATTTGATGCGAGAGAACGACCTCAACATGCCAAAACAACAATTCAGTATCCACATATTAGCATACTTGAGAAAAACATTGCTAAAGTGTCAACACAAAGTTGGTGAGTTCCTAAGTTTTAGTTTAAGACAGCAATAAAAACCATTTCAATGAACCGCAAGATTCGTATCCACTTGTGACAATATAACACATACAAAGTCACATAGTTTATCTTTACTACTATCTAAGCTCATGACACCGATGCGTTAACGAGTCTAACTGACTTCGTGCGTGTGCCCGTGAAGGTGACTAACACAAGTCACCCATTATCTTCAAATGAAATTTTATTTACTTGAACGGGCTGGTTTAAAGTAAATAGGAGTGTCAACTCCGATAGATCTATCCATAACATTCGCGCTCACTTCGATGTAACCCAGCTAGGTGACTAACGGTTCATGATTTGTGGGAAATTCTCATTTCTGTTGTTTCGGGACTAAGATCAACTGGTAAAGAATATTTCACTTGTGTTCATACCTTTAGAAATCAAGAAATGTTCTCACCTCAAAAGATGATAAAACAGTTTTAGAGAGGGGGGCTAGTAAACTCACAATTTGATAAAACTATTTGAGAAAAGTTCTAGAAAACTCACCTTGTTGACGGTAGTTGCAGAAACAAAGTAGAAATCTACCGGTAACCTAATAAGAATAATGTACATTTTTAATCACATGCAATATGAAAATATACATGTATAAACACGTTCTTAGTTGGTTCTTTAGGTTGGAATAATGACGACTAAAGTTTTTATAAAACGTTCTCGACTATTAGTTAGTTTAATTATTTAGTGTCGGGTTTTATCTTTAAAACTAGGGTTTCATCAATCTTTATCATTTTATATTAATCATGTTTATGTATTATAAATCATTGATAGGTTGATATGAATTCAAATAAATTTACTTATTCGAGTTTTGAAGATAATATTATTACTATACAAGTTTTATCTAATTCCTACAAGAGTAGTGTTTTACAATTAAAATAATTTTCTTCATTATTTTGAGAGCTACTATAGTGTGTCACTTTCATTATACTAACATGATTCATGTTATTTATAAATTTAACATTTTATTGTTCTTACAACGTTTATAACAGTTTTAGCGTAATTAGGTTTTAGTGTAATTGGATTTTCTACGATAACGTCATTTTTATGTGTATTCATTAGTAATAAAGTTTACCTAGTCGGAATTTAACTAGGCGTCTTACATACATGTTACTAGTTGAAATTTTACGTAAAATGACAATTTTTAACATTTTCCAAAATATAAAAAGTGTCCAACGGCCCTTTTTTGAGAGTCCGTAACTTTTGTAAACTTTAGAATTATGACGCAAACGAAGTTTCTGTAGATAGACCACCTGGTAGGCTACGAGAATGTTCTATATGAGCTAGTCGTGATTTGGACTTTAAGTGAGTCAAATTTAGATTACAAAAACGTAGTTCCAACCAGTTTAACACTAGACATGATGGTTTTTCAAAAACTTTGAATACGTGTATCTTACTGCTCGTTAACTCTTAAGTAAAACGGCTTACTGTTTTAGAAACTAGGCCAGGTGAATATTGATATTGTCCTTGAGCAATGTTTACCCATTAAGCCTCTAAGAGGATCGAAATCGCGTCCAAATATGACTACCCCTACCATTAAGCACAGTTTTGACATATTTTAATGTTTTTATTTAAATTTTCATTTTAAGTTTCCCGGTTCGTTTTAACTCTGTTTTAAGTGATTCAAGAGGCTATGGATTCGTAATAAAGTCTAGCATTTTACTCTATGACAAAAATTCATGGGGAGATGTCTACCTCATGAAACGTGCAAGAGCTTTTATATATCGAGTAAGGCTTTTAACGATTTTTATTACTTATGAAATATTTCTAAACTCTAAGCACCATGAAGTTGAGGTTTATAATGAATAATAAGTTGTTTAATACTAGTTAATCCATTACTTACAATGTATTGGTGGTTTGATCAAATTTACGCCCTAGGATGCCCTAAGTTGGTCTCGGCTAGGTTTCAACTTTCACGACACGAACACGAACACTAATGCAACTTAGTGACTTGTCTCAGGATCACTTGGAAGACCAGGAATGATGTCAAAAAGTTTTTGAAGAGGTTAGAACACAGGTAGCCCGAGATAACCAAAATTTGGATTCTAAGGTTTCTTAAAAACACTAAATCGTTTTTGCAAGGAATTCGTTTCTAGCTTTCTTCATGACCCGAGCTTGTAGAGTTGAGTAAAATGGTTCTTGGTGAGTGTTTAGGAGTCCTTGAAAGTAGTTTTGGTGGTGGCTATCATGGTGTTGTAGTGGTGCTAGGTCCTGGCAGCAAACAAGGACTCGTAGAGAGTTTTTGTGTGTGTTTTGATTATGATGGAGCTACAAGGACTTATGAGTTGAGTTATTAGACTTTCTAATCCATGAAATCTCTACCCTTATCAATTGTAATAGTGAATTGATCATGAAAGCAAGTCTAGGAGTGAATTTAGGGATTTTTTGATGAAAATAATGGATGTGTAGGATTTGTAATAGTGTTATAACATTATGAAATGGTGGAATAATGTTATATGATCTATATTTGATGTTGGAATGATAGTTCCATATGTGGTTTTAATCGGATTAAGGTTGAAACAAATGAGAACTTATTAAGTTTGTAAATAATAAGGTGTTTTGGTGTACTTAAGTTGCAATAAAATGGTAACAAGGAATTTTACGGGTAAGTTATATGTAATATGGTTAATCAAGGGTTAATATAGTGTTAGATATTATGGTTTGAGTTTACGACAAGTTAAATGGGTTTAAATCACTTTCGGGCTTTAAAAAAACAATTACGGCTTAATTCTAGTCATTTAATAATTTATTTAAGCTCGTACAATTTGTTATGAAGTTTAAAAATTAATTTATTAGTTATTAGTTGATAATATTAGTTTAGACACTTTCGTGATCATTTTGACATAAAAACGATATTTTATAATTATTATTAAATAAAATACGATTACCTTAGTAAATTAATCGAAACCTTGGAAATAATTTAAAAGTGACAAATATATGATTTATATACTTTTTATAGTCCATCATATATAGTTTTGAAGAAATCTCATGTTGAAAACATTTGGATAGCTCTTATTAATCATTAACGTTGATTTCGATAATTTACGTAAACTACTAAAATAACTATTATTAACGTTCATATGACCTATAACTCAAAATTATTCGCAACCCAAATAAAACACATTTGCGTTTAGTTGGATGGCCTCCAGTTAGAGTTGATAATTATTTTTGGATAGCACAATAATTATTTTGTACTTTACAGTAAATATTTAAACGCGTAACTATTTACATCTATATGATTTATATGTTCTCAAATAGTCCGTTGTATATATTATCGGTGATAATATAATTTGTTACTTGTAAGTTACCTTCCTTTTTATAATTATCAATGTTTAAAAAAATAATAATAAAAAAATAGTAGCTATAATTATTTTATTATTTGATAATAACTGTGAGTTCAAATTTACGGGTTGTCACATTCACCCCGCCTTAGAGGATTTCATCCCGAAATCAAGACGTTGTATACATTACGGTATTTGTCGAGATGAAGAAAAAAGTGGTGAGTGGAGGTTTAACAGCTACTAATAGTAACCAACGGTTACTTTTATCCCCATAAATCAAGATTTTCAAAAATTTAACACACACTTAAATTTTTATCTCTTAATTTTAGGTTTCTTCTTTACATCACCGCAAGGATGTCGTATTTCGTTAAATAGTCGCGATTATATTCGTCGTCGTGATGGCTATCTACATATCGAACGCACCTACAGAGGAAGATCAACAGTTCCTAACCGTTATCGTCGTGTTCATCATACCGCTTATCGTTTTGGCAATTGCCGTTGAAGCATTTTGGAAGAATTAAGTATTAGGATTTCATGTATTTGTACTTTTGTATTAATGTTTTAGTTGAATGGTTTATTAAATAAAGTGTTGTTTCGTTCATCATGCGTGATTTAGTTATTCTTGGTTATTATTATATTTGAGCTCTCAAATTTTTCATGTTTTAGTTAAGTTTGCGGATTTTACTTATTGATTTAGGTTCCATGATAATCATGGTATGGTAGTTCTTTAAGATTTCCGTTATTTTTAATTAATAGGACTTATGCTTTTGGTATTAAGCTCTTATTGGGGATTCTTTTTCTTTTGGATTGGTTATATTAGTTTTTGTATTTATGGTAACTACTACGAGCATAGTATTGTTCTATCTAAATTATACATAGGTGATCAGGCTATGTTTATTCCAGATACGACATATAGCGTCCTCCTTTTCGTCACCTCTTTTATGCGTATGATGCTTGTTATGAAGTTGTGATTTATTATATCGTACGTCTTAAATTTCGTTGACGGGATGAGTTATCTCATTTTTCTCATCGTGATATATTCGTTGGGATTTTTTTTTTTTTTTTTTTTTTTTTTTAGTTTCTTTTCGGTTACACTTTGATATTAGTATTTATATTCGATTTGTTTGTAAAATTGTGAGTTATTCATTTTACCAATTATTGTTACATAATATAGTTTTTAATTTACTCCTTTGTAGTAGTAAATGTTCTTTAGGCATACTTCGGTTACTATTCTCAAACATTTTATTCTAATTATGTCATAAACTCCCATACATCCAACCACCCTATTCTTAATATATTCAATTTTAATATCTTCTCTCAAACATTATCCTCAATTATTTTTCAAAATTCTTCAACACACACAAATACCCATTTTTCCTTCAAAAACATTTCCGGTTACTCTTCCCGATGGGCATTCCAATCGAGATCTTTACTCCCGTTATGATTATCATTATTACATCGCTCGTTTAACTTATCTACCCTATGTGTTTATTTTCGGATGGAGATGTTTGTTTTATTTTAGTAGTTTATATGTTCGGTGTATTCCCATTACTTTGTATCTTATTACATTATGAATGGAAATATTATTGCCTTATTTAATAAGGTTTTGGTTCTTTTAATTCGCATTGTTCTTTATTAATCTTTGGTTAATTTGTTTATTAGGAGATCATGTGTTTTAGGTTTGGTGGTTAATTATTTAATTAAAGAAATTTAATATCTTGGAAATGAATACATGAAAAAATATGTTAGTGACACGATAGTAGGGATCACTTACGGAAAATTCCGTAAAGGTGTGGAAACTCCATCTCGACCTGAGTAGGGTTGATATCGTCATCCGTCTATTAGCTGGCTACATTTGAACTCCCTTATTGGGCGGACTCTTAGGCTTATTGGGAACGAAAATTTTTTATATATATTTTTTTTGTTTGTTGTGGTCAACCTTGCAGCAGACGATGGCGTTCTCCGTGATGGAAACATATTTTTCTCCATTGGAACAGTGGGTTCTCCAGTTGCTTCTTCATCTAACGAGTCGTAATCTATGTGTGTGGTTGGCGATTGTAAAATTTTATTAGGGTAAAACGTTTTGTGACTTCGCTAATATTTTCAAGTGTCGTTTTACTCTGGTATTAGATTTAGTGTTTCGTTATCTCTTGGTGTTTACCGTTATATTTAAGTTTTTAGTATTCGGGATTTTTAGTGACATGATTTTCACTGGGTTGGTGGTGCATTCATAGAATGCATTCTTTTGGTAAATAGTGTTACTTCCAGGACTATTTGAATATTTAGTATGGATATATATGTATATATGTGTGTATATATATATATATATATATATATATATATATATATATATATATATATATATATATATATATATATATATATATATATTTAACAGTAATATTTATAAGTACACAAAATTCTTCATGTAGTGAGATTATAATTTAATTTCATATTTTCGCTATATCTTACTATTAACTAACATTTAAGCATTAAAGTATGGCATGTTGTGTATTATTGTAATACTACAGTGTTGTCCATTAGATTATGCCATCCTACACCCACGGATTATCATGCATAGTCCCACAAACATGTTTTTCACGGTAACGCTTACTAGTTTAGTAAAAAAATAGCATGTCAAACAATTTATCTTTTTGTAAGTAACAGTAGATGTTTGGTATGCTAATTTATCATGCAATTTAGAGCCGATTATAGTCTAAAGTTACTAATGCAACCTAGTTCTCTATAATCAAGGGCTCTGATACCATTCTGTCACACCCCTAAATTTCACTACAGCGGAAGACTGGATTTGGGTTGCGACGTCATGGCGTGAAGAGGACTTGATGCGAGAGAACGACCTCTACATACCAAAACAACAATGCAGACTCCACATAGTAGCATACCTGAGAAAAACATTGCTAAAGTGTCAACACAAATTTGGTGAGTTCCTAGGTTTAAGTTTTAGAAAGCAATAAAAACCATTTCAATGAACCACAAGATTCGTATCCATCTGTGACAATATAACACATACAAAGTCACATAGTTTATCTTTACTACTATCTAAGCTCATGACACCGATGCGTTAACGAGTCTAACTGACTTCGTATGTGTGCCCGTGAAGGTGACTAACCCAAGTCACCCATTGTCTGCAAATGAAATTGTATTTACTTGAATCGACTGATTCAAAGTAAATAGGAGTGTCAACTCCGATAGATCTATTCATAACGTTCGCGCTCACTTTGCTGTAACCCAGCTAGGTGACTAACGGTTCATGATTCGTGGGCAGTTCTCATTTGGGTTGTTTCGGGACTAAGATCAACTGGTAAAGAATATTTCACCCCAAAAGATGATAAAATAGTTTTAGAGAGGGGAGCTAGTAAACTCACAATTTGATAAAACTATTTGAGAGAAGTTCTAGAAAACTCACCTTGTTGACGGTAGTTGTAGAAACAAAGTAGAAATATACCGGTGACCTAATAAGAATAATGTACATTTTTAATCACATGAAATATGAAATTAATATACATGTATAAACCCATTCTTAGTTGGTGCTTTAGGTTGGAATAATGACGATTAAGTTTTTATAAAACGTTTTCGACTATTAATTAGTTTAATTATTTAGTGTCGGATTTTTTCTTTTAAACTAGGGTTTCATCAATATTTATCATTTTATATTATTCATGTTTATGCATTAAAAATCATCGATAGGTTGATATGAATTCAAATAAATTTAATTATTCGAGTTTTGAAGATAATATTATTACTATACAAGTTTTATCTAATTCCTACAAGAGTAGTGTTTTACAATTAAAATCATTTTCTTCATTATTTTGAGAGCTACTATAGTGTGTCACTTTCATTATACTAACATGATTCATGTTATTTATAAATTTAACATTTTATTGTGCTTACAACGTTTATAACAGTTTTAGCGTAATTAGGTTTTAGTGTAATTTGATTTTCTACGATAACGTCATTTTTATGTGTATTCATTAGTAATTAAGTTTACATAGTCGGAATTTAACTAGGCGTCTTACATACATGTTACTAGTTGAAATTTCACGTAAAATGACAATTTTTAACATTTTCCAAAATATAAAAAGTGTCCAACGACCCTATTTTGAGAGTCCGTAACTTTTGTATACTTTAGAATTATGACGCAAACGAAGTTTCTGTATAAAGAACACCTGGTAGGCTACGAGAATGTTCTTTATGAGCTAGTCTTGATTTTGTTTTTAAGTTGGTCGAATTTAGATTACAAAACGTAGTTCCAGCCAGTTTAACACTAGACAGAATGGTTTTTCAAAAACATTAAATACGTGTATCTTACTGCTCGTTAACTCTTAGGTAAAACGGCTTACTGTTTTAGAAACTAGGCCGGGTGAATATTAATATTTTCCTTAAGCAATATTTAACCATTAGGCCTCCAAGAGGCTCGAAATCGCGTCCAAACATGACTACCCCGACCAAACAGTATTCAGACTGAATATTTCATAGTTTTGACATATTTTAATGTTTTTATTTAAATTTTCTTTTTAAGTTTCCTGGTTTGTTATAACTCCGTTTTAAGTGATTTAAGAGGCTATGGATTCGTAATAAATTCTAGAATTTTACTCTATGACAGAAATTCATGGGGAGATGTCTACCTCGGGAAACATGCAAGAGCTTTTATATACCGAATAAGGTTTTTAACGACTTTTATTACTTACGAAATATTTCTAAACTCTAAGCACCATTAAGTTGAGGTTTAAAATGAATAATAAGTTGTTTAATACTAGGTAATCCATTACTTACAATGTATTGGTGGTTTGATCAAATTTACGCCCTAGGATGCCCTAAGTTGGTCTCGGCTAGGTTTCAACTTTCACGACACGAACACGAACACAAATGCAACTTAGTGACTTGTCTCGGGATCACTTGGAAGACCAGGAATGATGTCAAGAAGTTTTTGAAGAGGTTCGAATACATGTAGCCCGAGATAACCAAAATTTAGATTCTAAGGTTTCTTTAAAACCCTTAATCGTTTTTTCAAGGATTTCGTTTCTAGCTTGCTTCATGAACCGAGCTTCTAGATTTGAGAACAATGGTTCTTGGTGAGTGTTTAAGAGTCCTTGAAAGTAGTTTTGGTGCTGGCTATCATGGTGTTGTAGTGGTGCTAGGTCCCGGTAGCAAACAAGGACTCGTAGAGAGTTTTTATGTGTGTTTTGATTATGATGGAGCTACAACGACTTATGAGCTGAGTTATAAGACTTTCTAATCCATGAAATCTCTTTCCTTATCAATTGTAATAGTGTATTGATCATGAAAGCAAGCCTAGGAGTAAATTTAGGGATTTTGGATGAAAATAATAGAAGTATAGGGTTTGTAATAGTGTTATAACATTATGAAATGGTGGAATAATGTTATATGATCTGTATTTGATGTTGGAATGATAGTTACATGTGTGGTTTTAATCGGATTAAGGTTGAAACAAATGAAAACTTATTAAGTTTGTAAATAGTGAGGTGTTTTGGTGTACTTAAGTTGCAATAAAATGGTTACAAGGAATTTTATCGGTAAGTTATATGTAATATGGTTAATCAAGGGTTAATATAGTGTTAGATATTATGGTTTGAGTTTACGACAAGTTAAATGGTTTTAAATCACTTTCGGCTTTAAAAAAATAATTACGGCTTAATTCTAGTCATTTAATCATTTATTTAAGCTCGTACAATTTGTTATGAAGTTTAAAAATTAATTTATTAGTTTTTAGGATAATATTAGTTTAGACACTTTCATGATTATTTTGACATAAAAACAAAATTTTATAATTATTATTAAATAAAATACGATTACCTTAGTACATTAATCGAAACCTTGAAAATAATTTAAAAGTGACAAATATATGATTTATATACTTTTTATAGTCCATCATATATAGTTTTGAAGAAATCTCATGTTGAAAACATTTGGATAGCTTCTTATTAATCATTAACGATGATTTCGATAATTTACGTAAACTACTAAAATAACTATTATTAACGTTCATATGACCTATAACTCAAAATGATTCGCAACACAAATAAAACACATTTGCTTTTAGTTGGATGGCCTCCAGTTAGAGGTTATAATCATTTTTGGATAGCACAAGAATTATTTTGTACTTTACAGTAAACATTTAAACGCGTAACTATTAACATCTATATGATTTATATGTTCTCAAATAGTACGTTCTATATATTCTCAGTGATAATATAATTTGTTACTTGTAAGTTACCTTCCTTTTTATAATTAACAATGTTTTAAAATAAAATAATGATAAAAAAAATTGTAGCGATAATTATTTTATTATTTGACAATAACTGTGAGTTCAAATTTACGGGTTGTCACATTAAGACACTTAACTACCGGGGAAAATAGATGGCTGCAAACGGGGAATCCTAATATAGGAAAGATGTCCTTACTGAAGAACGAAATATCCGTACCTTATGTCCAGTAAAAGAAGACGAAAACGAACGCGGAAGATCACTCCGGCTTCACAATAGCTACATAATGCAGGGACATGAATAAGTGTCGGTTCTACTTAACATACTTGTTATTTAGTTTACTTGATGTGTTCATACTTATTATACTTGTTCTTGTCTTGTCTTATTATTTCATGTTTAACTCATGTATTTCTTATGGTTTCATATGTTTTTTATTCATGTATTTCATGTTTTATGTGTTACAGTACTTGTTATATCACAAAGAGTAACTTTCTAAAAATAGCAGGTTTCTATATATAGTAACTTTCTAAAAGGAGCAGGTTTCCATATATAGTAACTTTCCAAAAATAGTAAGTTTCCTTAAATAGTAAGTTTCCAAAAATAGAAAGTTTCCATACTTAGCATGTTTCCATAAATAGCATGTTACCATATTTAGTGTGTTTTCATATTTATCATTTTGTCATAATTAGTTTAATTCCATAATTAAATTGTTTGCATAATTAACGTATGCTTATTAAATAATTAATGATATAACATATAGTTTAATAAGCTTATATTATGTCATGTATAATTATGTTGTAAAGTTTAAATAATAATAAATACTTAGGCTTAACTTATTATTATTAATTAATAATGTTATTCCATGTTTATCATAAGTTATCATTAATTAATAATATTACATGTTTCTTGTAATTAAACTTTACATTAAAAAATATTAATTGACTAAGCTAAGTTTTAATTAATTAGATTAGTGGACATGAATAATTTTATTTTAGCATAAGTTTATTTAAATAAATGTACATACTAACATAACATGATTTATTAAAATAAAACATAACCTAAGTATTATTTTAATTAAACCATATATTAATTAATAAAACTAATTAATAAAAAAACATAACATGCGTATTTTACATAAATGATTCAATTATGTGTTCTTGTAAAAGTGTCAAGTACCCGAGCCCTAAACCCGAGACCAACAACCGAGGACCACAACCCGACGGATGTGGTCCCCGCTGTCGTGCCTCGTCCGAACCAACAGCCCACCACCGAGAGCCAAGGGCTCTCGGTTTGCTGTTGCGTCTGAAACCAAACACACCCCAGCTTGCGCTGGGGTCCTTTTGTTGCGCTGAGAACACACCGAGCCCCGTAGGGGTCTCGGTTTGCTGCTGTCCAAAAGCCACATCCCCCGAATGGGGGGGTGGTGCTTGCGGCATGGCCAAGAAGCCACCACCGAGAGTCACCCGAGTCTCAGTTTGCGTGCCCAACTTAAACAAACTAATAATTACCCCGATCCCATGTTTTATTTTATGTAACATGTTTTTATACTTGTTTTTAATGATCTATAATAAAGAAAAATAAATACAAAGATTAAAGATTAAGGGATACCGTAATAATAAATGATCCAAAAACAACGAATCGTCCTTGTGTGTTTGATATGAGCCGCGACAAGGAGTAAGAAGAGGAGTAGGGTTTTTGTGATTTTTCTGTAAAAGTGTTTTATGAAAATCTCCTGGTGTTTTTATTAAATGTCTAGTGAAATTACATGGGTCGAGCTTGGCCCATCTTTCCCTCTATTCTAGCCGAAACCCACAAACAACCCTATAGTTTTCATACTTTTTTCGTGTCTAAATATTATCGTGTGTGTTTGTGTTTAATTATTGTGTTATTGTTTCTTGAATGTTTCTTAATCTTATACGTGAATTCTTATCGTGAATTTTATATTCTTGTTTACATACTTAATACTTATTATACTTAATTAATATACATAATGTTCGTATTAAATATTCCTGATTTATGTCGTATATTAAATAATTAAAAAGTTTAAATTTAACCGTAAATTCGTCATTAAATGATCTTAGGGTTTTTAAAGCGGGTTTTACATCTCTTCCCCTCTAAATGAATAATTCGTCCTCGGATTAGAGATAAGATAAGCTGATGAGCTAATAAACACGGAAATGACATATAAGCTGGAAAGACATGAAAGCTGAAAATGACATACTCGAGTCAGAACTGGAAATGAGGGTAAGAAGTCCGGATAGACTCCTCCGTTTCCCAAGTGGCTTCCCGCTCGGAATGATCCCTCCAACGGATTTTGACGAATGGGATCGTCTTTCTCCTCATGACTCGATCCTGACGGTTGAGAACTTCCTCGGGTTCCTCAATATATGATAGATCCTCTCGAATCTCCTCGAATGGATACGAACCTTTATGAAATGGATGGTAATTGTAACCTCTGAGTAAGGACACATTGAATATATCATGCACATGGGATAGCTGTGGAGGTAAGATATGACACTTCACCGACACGTTCAAGGATTTCAAACGGTCCGATGAAACGAGGACTGAGCTTTCCCTTGAGTCCAAAACGCTTGACACCACGTGCTGGTGATACCTTAAGGAAAACATGATCACCGAACTTAAACGCTAGATCTCTACAATGCTTATCAGCATAGCTCTTCTATCGAGCACGAGCTTCCTGTAGCTTTGCCTTGGCGATGTCAACCTTCTCATTAGTCACCCTAATCATTTCTGATCCTTCAAGGATCCGTTCTCCAACTTGATCCCAACAGATTGGAGCACGACACTTCCTGCCATAGAGCATCTCGAAAGGTGTACACTTATTACTTGCATTCCAACTGTTGTTGTAGGCAAACTCAACCAATCAAATGTAGTCGTCCCAATTTCTTGTCCATTCCAATGCACAAGCTCGCAACATGTCTTCTAAGGTCTGAATGGTACGCTCCGATTGACCATCGGTCTGAAAGTTTATGGACTTATATTTAATAATCGTATGATAGGACCGAACTCGAGATTACAGGATTGCACACAATACGTAAAGAGTTAATTTATTTAATAAATATATTTATTGTATTTATTAATTTATTTAATAAATATATTTATGTATTTATTAATTAAACCGGGCATGTAACTATATAAATTTAACGATCGTTAATTAATTAATAGTTAAGTTATAACGAGCGTTAAATAAACATATAGTAACTAAACAAAAGGAAAGAAGGACGGAAGGTTCCGGAACACCCCATGGGGGGTGTTCGACCGTCGGTTATGGCATAGGGGTGGGGGGGGGGGCAAAAGTTGTCTTATATTTATTTGGGATACAATGGGTTGGAAGTCTATAAATACACCTCCTAATCCCTTATAATCTACACAACATAAATCTTTATCCCTTCTCTCTTTGGTTCGATTGCAGAAAGTAACCCACGAAGGGTTTCAGTTGGTATTTCTTGGTTGATCGATTGTATACGTAATCTAGTCCTAGCCCCTATCTAGGGTTATTGGGTAGATTAATTACAAGCGTTGTAGCTCGGTTTTCACGCGCTAGAACCACGGTTAGCTCGTTGTATTACGTGTGTACAAGATCGTAACATAGTCTTATTTTAGACTATATCTTGGTATATACGGTATAAACCCGAATTGGTGATTCGTTCTTCGTCTTGTGGAATTGCTTTAGCGTAAAGCTATGTAACCCTAATTCGATTAAGTATAATTGTTTTATTAATTATGATCTTGTTAAATCGCTTTCCGCTATATGTGCTTTGATCTCGTTTAGGGTTTTATATAATTGTTATGATACTAATAAACCTTTAGTGTAATAATTGAATTTAACATCATTATTTTATCCTAACTATGTTACGGATTTTGAATTCCTAAGTATTGGTAAGTATTGTATTGTTTTATGGTTTATGTTGAAACCGGTGACTGAAACTTTATTTGATGTTTTGAGGAATAGAATTTATCCGTTAAATAATCGAGAAGACGACGAATGTCATATACTAGCCGTAAGAGCTATTAATTTTATTTTCATTATTTTTCGACTTATGGTCGTATTTGGTTGAAAACGAGTCGAAAGCGTTTTCTTATAATTCGTTATGCATTAATTTAATTATCGGGCTCGAGATTTAATTATAATGACTCTTAGTTGGTAAAAACCGAGTCGAAGCTCTTTTGTCTTGGTTCGTACCCGTGACGCAACACTAAACCAAACACACCCTTATTTTATTCTTATGATGTCTAGCAAAACTTGTTGCCAAACACCCCTTACTCACTACTATCACTACTTAAAAAAATAAAAACACAGACATACACTTACAGTAACTTTAAGGAAAAAAAAGTTGTTGTTATTCTTCCTCTCTGGTTCAACACAGCAACAACAACCATCATCACTAACATCAATTTTTCTTCACCAAATCACAATTAAATCATCCAAAATCATTCAACTATCATCCCTAAACAAATCCCACCATCAATTTAACATGATTCATGTGTTTTAGAAAAATCAAAGTTTTCAAGAAATCATCAATGGTGGTGTAATCCGAATTTTATGCTTGGGATATATTAAGGGTTGATAAATATTGCTAAAATCAAGTGGGTATTATAAAAATCAAAATTTTTGATCCTCTATTGGTGTTGGATATAGCCGGGTGCAACCAAGAACCTGCTAGGGTTACTTGATTTTGATCATCTTGATATTTGTATGTTTTTGTTAGTCTTTTGCTTATTTATTTTTTTTAATACATTGGGTCAATTATGTATGTGCATGTAGTTTGATCATGTTTAAGAATCCATAGGAATGAATATATGTTAGTGTTTTGAAGTTCTTGATGATTCTAGTTGATTGGTGTTGATGTTAGGATAGTTTGGTTGTGTTGAAATTGATTTTGGCGATGAGAATTGTTGATTTGAGGGGTTGAGAGATACCTAAATTTGGGCAGAAAGTTTTTGATTATTTCGGTAAACTGAAAGTGTTCTAAAATGATTTTCAGTTTTGGAATATGTTAGGCGTCGTCCATACGAACGTTTCGATGTATGGCACGACTCTTAGCTCTCAAAAATGAAGTTTTGGCGTCTAATTGAAAGTTGTAAAAGTTAAAAATCAGATTTTACATTATAGAATAAATTAACTGCTGTGCAGAATCTGCAGGGGCAAAATCGTCCATTTCTGGTCCGTTTCAGGGTTCGAGTAAAACTGTGAAGTTGTTTAAAATGTCATTTTACGTCTACCGCGAGGAAAGTGGTCTTGAAACTGAACATTTAGGGGTCTTCTAGCTAATTTAAAACCTGCGTTTTTTCTAAAAATCGTCGTTTTTGACAGATCTGATGCGAGGGGTAAATCTGTCATTTCTGGTCCGTTTCAGTGTTCGAGTAAAACTGTGAAGCTGTTTAAAATGTCATTTTACGTCTACCGCGAGGAAAGTGGTCTTGAAACTGAACATTTAGGGGTCTTCTAGCTAATTTAAAACCTACGTTTTTTCTAAAAATCGTCGTTTTTGACAGATCTGATGCGAGGGGTAAATCGGTAATTTTTGGTCCGTTTTGGTCTTCGGCCGAAACACGAAAGTTGTTCAAAATGTTGTTTTACCTTTACCGCGAGGGAATCAGACCTGAAAACGAGTATTAACGGGGTAAAAGTTACAAGTAAAATCTGAAATTTTAACGTTAAAACTGTAATTTCGCGCAGAACTCGTAGGGGCATTTTGGTCAATTTCTGTTGAGTTTCAGGTCTCGGTTATAGATAGAAAGTTGTCCGAAATGTCGTTTTGCATCAAAATGCTTCAGTCTTTAATCATGAAAATGTCGTTTAGTGGGTCAATTAAGCGGGTCAGACTTGAAAGTCAAAACTGTCAAGAAGGTCAAAATTGTCGAATTTTTCTAAGTATGTATTTTTATTAGATTTTTGAGCGTTGATTCTTAAGTATGGATTTGTATGCATGTTAATACATATATACTAGTATAAAATATCATTCTTTGTGTTATATTATTTTGAGTGTAAAATTAAGTACACGCAACTATTATAGGTCGCGGTTGATACGTCGGCATTCGTCTCCTCGTCTCGAAGAACGTCTTGTTGGTACTTCTTATTAAGGTAAGTTTATAGCCTCGCTTTATACTATCTTGTAAATGATTTTTAAACCCGCGAGGGGGAATACATGCTTGTTTTTATAAAAGGAACACAAGCTGTTTTCGATATGCTGGACCCGAATATGATGATAAATGCCTAAGTACCATTGTCTTATGAAGTCCCTGAATTTCATGTGCTGTTACTTACCTTGCGAGGTAAACGATAATACATATGGTAGATCTATTTGAGTTTGACAAACCTTATCCTAGGGTATGTATCTTTGTGAGCACCTGAAAGGGATATTATGTATAAGAGGTCGCTGGTATATGACAATATTACCTTTCAGTAGGGGCGCCGTAAGTGAGATGGTTTGACGTGTTGGTTAAGGTTCAGTAGCATGAGCTTAAGGCATTTATCGATATATATATATATGACTTATCTGTGTGATAAGCTTGAGATGATTAGAATTCTTGTGTTCAAATGATGATTTGTAAAACCTATAGACTTGCTCAACCTTTGTGTTGATGATTTTTAGCATGTATTTCAGGTAATCAAGATGGATAGCAACGGAGCATGCAAGGACGAAGTTGGTGCTTACTTGTCTAAACTTTGTTTATTTTTTCCATCCTTTTTTAAATAAATAAATGACTTTTTAAAGTCTTTGATGAATGTATTGTGATGTATCGGTAACGGTTTTTGGGACCAACGCTACTGTGATTTTATATAATAGGGATGGGAAACTTTTTGGACAAGATTGTATAATATTTTTAACGTCTCATTTGAGGTCGTTTTCTATGATTGTGTGTGATGTGCTATGAGTAGCGCCCCAAAGTGGTATTCCGTTGCGTGGTAATTTGGGGGTGTTACAAAAAATGGTAATCAGAGCCACAAGTTATAGAGAACTAGGTCGATTTTGAAAAACCTAAACTATAACTTTGGTGTGTTCTAAAAAGTTTTAAGCACGAAACTACTCCGCATGGCTCCGGTAAAGCTATTCTTGTAAGTATTACTTTATGATTGATTGTCATTATGTGGACCTATGTGTATGTAGCAATGGTAGTATGTATATGTATGAATATACTATCGTATTTAAAGACATTGCACGCGAAGCAATGTTCCTTGAATGATTGTCGTACATTTTATAATACGGTTTTGTATTGGAATTGGTTTCACTACCAATCACCGATATTGGTGATTGTGTTATCTGAATACGAGTATGAAACTCGTTTGATACTTTGAGTATGTATATATGGTTTCGTAACCTATCGCATATCGACTTGTTTAAGTTCGATTGTTATCATCGTATCGTGATGTGCCATTTTTGGACATCTCCTTTCGAAACGTAATTGATAAATGCAATGTTCGTGTTTTCATTACTACTTATGATTTTGAAGAATCATTTATCCGAGGCGAAATCTTCTATGTAATGCGATGTGTGAATTGATTTTTATATGACTGCGTGTTTATTGGCGAAAGGAGGATGCCAATGTTGGACTTAAGATATATATATCCTAATCATATATATATAGTTTGGGTACAACAATGATATGCTCGTAGCAGTCATTCGGTTGAGTGACTTAATACTGTGTATCTAAATGGAATGAGACATTTAGATATATAGATTTTAACTTGCCCAACTAAGAGTCGTTTAAGGTTGTCTTATTTAAATGGATTAGGACATTTGAATAAGAAAATTTTAAACCGCTGGACCTTAGATTGTCGTGTTTTCCTTAATCAGATGGAATGAGACGTTTGAATACGGAAATCATGATATACGTTTATTGACACCTTGTATTTACTATAGTATTTTGATATGATATCGTGTTTAGAGGTAGTAATACTTGAGTAGGATGACTTATAATCGTTTTGTTGAAATGGATTGGGACGCCTTTTCATTTGAACAAGAAAGTTATAAGTTCCTGAACCGTAAATTTATAAATTCTTGTATACATGAAAGGGGACGCCTTTTGATGTAGACAAGGAGTTATAAATGAGTGGGCCCAAGTATGTCTGGCTCGATTTGTGAGTGTTTGGTGTGCGTACGTCACTCTTCGAATCGTGTTTCGTTGATATTAATCGTTCAGTGCTGTCGTCATTATGATCATCGTCGATTATCATCTATGTACGAGTAACCCTTTGGACTTCTCTCGAGTTATAATTTATTTCGATGGACCATTTTTAATGTGTCTCGATGATAGCAAGCTTTATAAGCAGATTGTTAAGAACCGTTAACCGTTTCGAGAATAGGCAACTTGTTTAAGCGTCACCAAGATTTATGCGTGTATTTGTGGATTGATTGAGGATCAAGTTATCAACGGCAACTTATCGTGGATGTGAAGATTTTGTAATTTTACTTGCTACTATCGAAGGGTCATAGAAGATTTTGTTTTTTCTTTCTTGATGACGAACCTGTGGGGCTAATATAATGAGCAAACAAAGAAAATGATGTATCACTTTGAGTACTGAAGTATGAATTATTGGGACGCCTTTGTATGATGAATGTTGAAGCAGAAGTTAGTGGGATGCTTTTGTATGTTGAACACTGGAGCAGAAGTTAATGGTATGCCCGATATGTTGGAATCTTCGCCAATGGACCGAGTTTCTTAATGATTGGAATTAATAAATTCGTTATCACTTCGAGGAGTATGTTGAAGCCGAAACCGCAAGTGTAAAGACTTTGGAGATCAAGTTGTATTATCAAGGGTTCGTTCAAGGTTTTCACGATGATTAACGGTGGAAATCTGTATTTGATGTTTATGTTCGACCATTGCTTTTAGATACTTATGTGGTATGTGATCTAGTCGAATGATCATAAGTTGTGAGAACTTGAGACGGCATTGTCCAATGACGTCCGATCATGGACAACACGTACCATGTAATATCTTTTTGACCCTCAACGACAATGCTTATTGTGACGTTGAATGCGCGTGGGCGAAAGTGTTGATGGAATTCGAGACGTAGATCAAGATTCACGTGGGAACGTGAGGACTTCTTTAGAAAGAAGCGCCTTCATCCTTCCGAGTAGTGCACAATACGAGTATGAGGAGAGTCGAGCACCGGGACGTCGCTCCTTTAAGGAGGTGAGAATGTAATAACCCGAATTTAACATCATTATTTTATCCTAACTATGTAACGGATTTTGAATTCCTAAGTATTGGTAAGTATTGTATTGTTTGATGGTTTACGTTGAAACCGGTGACTGAGACTTTATTTGATGTTTTGAGGAATAGAATTTATCCGTTAAATAATCGAGAAGACGACGAATGTCATATTTTAGCCGTAAGAGCTATTAATTTTATTTTCATTATTTTTCGACTTATGGTCGTATTTGGTTGAAAACGAGTCGAAAGCGTTTTCTTATAATTCGTTATGCATTAATTTAATTATCGGGCTCGAGATTTAATTATAATGACTCTTAGTTGGTAAAAACCGAGCCGAATCTCTTTTGTCTTGGTTCGTACCCGTGGCGCAACACTAAACCAAACACACCCTTATTTTATTCTTATGATGTCTAGCAAAACTTGTTGCCAAACACCCCTTACTCACTACTATCACTACTTAAAAAAATAAAAACACAGACATACACTTACAGTAACTTTAAGGAAAAAAAAGTTGTTATTCTTCCTCTCTTGTTCGACACAGCAACAACAACCATCATCACTAACATCAATTTTTCTTCACCAAATCACAATTAAATCATCCAAAATCATTCAACTATCATCCCTAAACAAATCCCACCATCAATTTAACATGATTCATGTGTTTTAGAAAAATCAAAGTTTTCAAGAAATCATCAATGGTGGTGTAATCCGAATTTTATGCTTGGGATATATTAAGGGTTGATAAATATTGCTAAAATCAAGTGGGTATTATAAAAATCAAAATTTTTGATCCTCTATTGGTGTTGGATATAGCCGGGTGCAACCAAGAACCTACTAGGGTTACTTGATTTTGATCATCTTGATATTTGTAAGTTTTTGTTAGTCTTTTGCTTATTTTTTTAATACATTGGGTCAATTATGTATGTGCATGTAGTTTGATCATGTTTAAGAATCCATAGGAATGAATATATGTTAGTGTTTTGAAGTTCTTGATGATTCTAGTTCATTGGTGTTGATGTTAGGATAGTTTGGTTGTGTTGAAATTGATTTTGGCGATGAGAATTGTTGATTTGAGGGGTTGAGAGATACATAAATTTGGGCAGAAAGTTTTTGATTATTTCGGTAAACTGAAAGTGTTCTAAAATGATTTTCAGTTTTGGAATATGTTAGGCGTCGTCCATACGAACGTTTCGATGTATGGCACGACTCTTAGCTCTCAAAAATGAAGTTTTGGCGTCTAATTGAAAGTTGTAAAAGTTAAAAATCAGATTTTACATTATAGAATAAATTAACTGCTGTGCAGAATCTGCAGGGGCAAAATCGTCCATTTCTGGTCCGTTTCAGGGTTCGAGTAAAACTGTGAAGTTGTTTAAAATGTCATTTTACGTCTACCGCGAGGAAAGTGGTCTTGAAACTGAACATTTAGGGGTCTTCTAGCTAATTTAAAACCTGCGTTTTTTTCTAAAAATCGTCGTTTTTGACAGATCTGATGCGAGGGGTAAATCTGTCATTTCTGGTCCGTTTCAGTGTTCGAGTAAAACTGTGAAGTTGTTTAAAATGTCATTTTACGTCTACCGCGAGGAAAGTGGTCTTGAAACTGAACATTTAGGGGTCTTCTAGCTAACTTAAAACCTGCGTTTTTTTCTAAAAATCGTCGTTTTTTACAGATCTGATGCGACGGGTAAATCGGTCATTTTTGGTCTGTTTCGGCCTTCGTCCGAAACACGAAAGTTGTTCAGAATGTTGTTTTACCTTTACCGCGGGGGAATCAGACCTGCAAACGAGTATTAACAGGGTAAAAGTTACAAGTAAAATCTGAAATTTTAACGTTAAAATTGTAATTTCGCGCAGAACTCGTAGGTGCATTTTGGTCAATTTCTGTTGAGTTTCAGGTCTCGGTTATAGATAGAAAGTTGTCCGAAATGTCGTTTTGCATCAAAATGCTTCAGTCTTTAATCATGAAAATGTCGTTTAGTGGGTCAACTAAGCGGGTCAGACCTGAAAGTCAAAGCTGTCAAGAAGGTCAAAATTGTCGAATTTTTCTAAGTATGTATTTTTATTAGATTTTTGAGCGTTGATTCTTAAGTATGGATTTGTATGCATGTTAATACATATATACTAGTATAAAATATCATTCTTTGTGTTATATTATTTTGAGTGTGAAATTAAGTACACGCAACTATTATAGGTCGCGGTTGATACGTCGGCATTCGTCTCCTCGTCTCGAAGAACGTCTTGTTGGTACTTCTTATTAAGGTAAGTATATAGCCTCGCTTTATACTATCTTGTAAATGATTTTTAAACCCGCGAGGGGGAATACATGCTTGTTTTTATAAAAGGAACACAAGCTGTTTTCGATATGCTGGACCCGAATATGATGATAAATGCCTAAGTACCATTGTCTTATGAAGTCCCTGAATTTCATGTGCTGTTAATTACCTTGCGAGGTAAACGCTAATACATATGGTAGATCTATTTGAGTTTGACAAACCTTATCCTAGGGTATGTATCTTTGTGAGCACCTGAAAGGGATATTATGTATAAGAGGTCGCTGGTATATGACAATATTACCTTTCAGTAGGGGCGCCGTAAGTGAGATGGTTTGACGTGTTGGTTAAGGTTCAGTAGCATGAGCTTAAGGCATTTATCGATATATATATGACTTATCTGTGTGATAAGCTTGAGATGATTAGAATTCTTGTGTTCAAATGAGGATTTGTAAAACCTATAGACTTGCTCAACCTTTGTGTTGATGATTTTTAGCATGTATTTCAGGTAATCAAGATGGATAGCAACGGAGCATGCAAGGAGGAAGTTGGTGCTTACTTGTCTAAACTTTGTTTATTTTTTTCCATCCTTTTTTAAATAAATAAATGACTTTTTAAAGTCTTTGATGAATGTATTGTGATGTATCGGTAACGGTTTTTGGTACCAACGCTACTCTGATTTTATATAATAGGGATGGGAAACTTTTTGGACGAGATTGTATAATATTTTTAACGTCTCATTTGAGGTCGTTTTCTATGATTGTGTGTGATGTGCTATGAGTAGCGCCCCAAAGTGGTATTCCGCTGCGTGGTAATTTGGGGGTGTTACATTTAGTGGCATCGAGAGCCGTTTTAACATGTTATAATTATCGAAAATCTAAAGTTTTTTTTAACTATAAATAGTTTTGAGTTAAAACTACATGCTTTTTTAGGTTTTTCATAAAATTCGGTTTTTTTGTTTTTTAAAAATTAGGGTTTTTACTCTATTTTTAATAGAAAAAGGGAATTGTTTTGAAACCCTAAAATTACATGTGGGATAATTTTAGATTAAAATGCATGATTAATTGTTATGTCATGTATGGTTACGATCCGTAGAGATTTAGTTGTTAAGATTATGTGGGGAATCCATGATTACGTGCATGTTTTCATGGATTGTAAAATTATATGTTTATATGAATTTATGTGCTACGTCATTATTTGATTAAATAAATCTAAAATTAGGGAAGACTTTTATATAGAGATATAAAGACCTAGATTTAATGGTTATTGAATAAATCGTATGCATGTGGCTATTTGATTTATTTGTTTCACATATAAATTGTTATTATGTGTTTATGATTTAGTTTTTTTACTTGTTTATATAAAATCGATGAATTGTTGTAAAAATAATATGGACTAAATCATATTAAAAATAATGATTTGTTAGAGATTTAAATTACATAAGATTACGTCGATTGGTGAATTGCATTAATAATCTAACGGCCTACTCTATTTGACAAACAATAAAGTGGGTTTAACGCACCGCTGGTCATGTACCCGGTTAAGGATGGAGGTGTTATGCCATTAGTCGCTGACCAAATTCCCAGCTCACCTATGCGTCAAATTGAAATTACCTACGGTTATTAATTGAATTATACCTTAAGGGTGATTTATTACAAATTCAAATCCGAAACACATTGAATAAGGGTATTGCTTTGTGCGTAACCGAGTTCTAGCAAAAGTACGATGTGATTAGTTGTGGGTAAATTCTTTAATTGGTTTAACCAATAACGGAACATAATTTATGAAGAAATTTAATCTCATGAAAAAGTTTACTAAATGTTTTATTAACTTATGCTATGGAGATTGTATGCATGCTTCTCCATACATTGATTTTGACATCAAAATTTATACCCTTAAAATTTAAGTCGAATGCTCCTATTTGATGATGTTGTGATGGAGAGAAAACCATTTGTAGAATGAGAATTCGTATGATGGTTTTACGTTACTCAGATTAGACGACTTAATTAAGTTACTCAGTGAGATCTGGAAACTTAATGCATTTAGAAGGGATGAAACATGTTAACAATGCAAAACGTTTTTTTGGCAATGTACATCCCTTAAAATCTAGAAATTGAAAATTGTTTGTCAATTGAATTGTTCGGCAAGTCACTATGTTGAGTACATTCATTACTAGAAGATCAAATGATGTAATGGATCTATGTCAATATAGTTCTAGAATTCAAGGAAAATAATATGGTTTTAATATCGGGGTAATTTATTTTCTTTAAAGTATTTTGTTATCGAAAATACTAATATTTGAACATATTTATGTAGAAATGGCTCAACCCACCAATAACACTATAAATTATGCGTTCAAAGCTTTCTTTGAACAACCCGAACTTACTAGCCCAAACTTCAATGATTGGTACCGCTCGCTAATAATTGTCTTGAGAGCAGCGGGTACTATCGATATCTTGACTACTCCCTATCTGGAGGATCTTGCTGAAGGAGCATCTGATGCGCAAAGGCTTGAACACGCCGCTAATGTTAATAAGCACTCTGAGGTGGCTTGCTTAATGCTAGGAAAAATGACTCCTTCACTTCAACAGAATTATGAGCTATTTTCACCAAAGCGAATGCTTGATGAGCTCAAGGCTATGTTCGAAAAGCCGCAAGCTGTGGAGATCTGTGACTTGGTAGATGCTTTGCATAGCTGCAAGCAAGCTCCAGGAAAGTCTGTAAGTGCCCATTATTTGGAGATGAGGGGTTATATGGAATAGCTCATTGCACTAGGACAACCCTATGATCATAATATGGCTATCAACTTGATCAATAGGTCCCTTAACAAGGACTTCAATGATTTCGTTAGAAACTATAATATGCATTTCACGGGGAAGACAGTTAATGATTTGCATGCAATGCTCATTGATTATGAAAAGGGGTAGAAAGACAAGGCATCTACCGCTACGCCTTCTGTACTAACCATACAAAAAGGTAGAGTGAGTAAGCCAAAACCGCAAGTGAACAAGAAGAAAGGCAAAGGCAAGGGTAATAAGGGCAAACAAGTTGCGACTTATTCGAAACCTAAGCAGAACTTTGTCAAGAAGAGTCAATCTCAAAAGGATGAGACTTGTCACCATTGCAAGGCAAGTGGTCACTGGAAGAGGAGTTGCCCTCTTTACCTCGAAGAATTGCGAGAAATAAAGAAGAAGTCTGAGCAGAGCGTTGCAGCTTCAGGTACTTTATTTATGATTGAATTGTTCAATTTAACATACAAATTAAATTCCTGGGTATATGATACGGGATGCGGTTAACATTTGTAATACGCTGTAGGGATTTAATCTGGAAAGGAAGCTTTCTTATGGGAAATCGGCAATGGCGCACAAGCAGCGGTTGAAGCTATAGGAACTTTTGATCTAGTTTTATCTTCGGGTTTAGTACTGAGTTTAAATGATTGTCATTATTCACCTACAATTGTTAGGGGTGTTATTTCCATTTCTTGTTTGTTAAATAATGGATTCGTTCACACGATTGATAATAATGGAATTTTTGTATGGAAAAATGGTACTTTCTATTTTAATGCAATTTCTGTGAATGGTGTATTTGAAATAGACATGCATGATAATGAATCCAAGAACGATAAATCTGTATTTAGCATTTGTAAGAAGAGAAAGTTTGACAAGAAATCTTCTTATCTTTGGCATTGTAGACTTGCCCATATTGGAAAGACTCGTATACAAAAGCTTTAACGTGAAGGTCTTTTGGAAAATATCAATGATGAATCATTTGATAAATGTAAGTCTTGTATATCTGGAAAGATGACCAAAAAACCTTTTAATAGCAATATTGAAAGGACTACTGATCTACTTGGACTTATACATACGGATGTGTGTGGACCACTTAGACATACGTCAAGGAAATGTGCTAGCTACTTCTTAACATTTACGGATTATTATAGCCGTTATGGTTATGTTTATTTACTTAAGCATAAACATGAGGTATTTGAAACATTCAAAGTGTATAAAGCACAAGTAGAACTTGTTAGAAATACGTTTTGTGTATTAAGAAAGTCTCGGTCACTCCAACTATATAGTTATAGGCTCGTAGTATTGTTTAAGTAATTCTTATGTTTAGCTCGACCCATGAGCATGTTCATGGGCCGGAGGCCTAAGTCCACTTAAGGACTTGGTTATATAAACCCTTTTCCACCATGGAAAGGGGTGTTGGTTTTTTAGTTGTTTTACTCATTTAATAAAAGTTTATTTGTTTCTCTCTCTTGTTTCTCTCTCTAGATTAACAGCAACCCTCTTGATTAGTTATAAGATTATCGTTGTTCTACAATTGGTATCAAGAGCATGGGATGAGTTAAGGTATGTTGATTCGTGTTGTTTAGTGTTTGTTTAGGTTAGTGGGTGTTTTAGGATAATCCATCTCAAATCTTGAAAATTTTTGTGATTTTATGGTTTAAAGTGGAAAACAAATCATACGGTTTGATTATCTTGGTATAAATCACAAAATTTTTTGTGTTTTTGGGTAATTTTTAGCTATTATTCAGTTACTGTTCTTCTAGACATACCCGAAATTTCGGAAAAGGGTTTGTTATTCCGAAATTTTTCATTTCGGAAAAGGGTTTATAAATCTCTGAAAAGTTCACTTATTCCCAAGAGTTTTCTGAAAAACCACTTATTCCGAAGAAATTTCTGAAGACACACTTATTCCGAAGAAATTTATGAAAACCCACATATTCCGAAGAAAGTTCTGAAAATCCACTTATTCCAAAGAAAGTTCTGAAAATCCATTTATTCCGAAGAAATCTCTGAAAAGTTCCTTTATTCCGAAGAAATCTCTGAAAAGTTCCTTTATTCCGAAGATTGGTTCTTTTTCTGAAAATCATCTTATTCCGAAGATTTATCCAAAGATTTCTCTGAAAAATCACTTATTCCGAAAATTCACATTTTTCTAAAAACCCAATTATTCCGAAGATTTATCGAAGATTTCTCTAAAAAATCACTTATTCCGATATTCACATTTTTCTGAAAACCCAATTATTCCGAAGATTTATCCGAAGATTTCTCTGAAAAATCACTTATTCCGAAGACTCACATTTTTCTGAAAATCAAGGTTATTACGAAGATAAGGTTATTCCAAAGATAGGGGATTATTCCGTAGATTAGTGATTGGTTTTATTTAGAATATTTTTCTAGGATTCTTAGTGGATTTCAATACTGATACATCAACACACGATCTAAATCGACAACAACATTTTTCACATCCTTACTTTATTGAACGATCAAAAGATAATCTTTTTCAATCAAGTGTTCCAACAATGAATCATCATTCATTCATGCCTACAATGACTTCACTTACCGATATCTCAATCATCTCGGGTACCGACACTCGTCCACCTTTGCTCATTAAAGATTTATTTGAAGCATGGCAAGGTCGTATGAAAACATACATCATGGGGAAACCCAATGGTCGACTTATGCTTCAATCAATTGAAAAAGGTCCATTAGATTGGGGAGAAGTTACCGTCAACAATGTCAGAAGGGCTAGGGAGTATCATGAGTTAATCGATGCTAACAAAATCATTGCTGATGCTATTGAAAGGGTGGTTCAGACAATTCTTCAAGCCCTTCCACCTGATATCTTTAGATTGGTAAGTGAACACACAGTGGCAAAGAATCTTTGGGATCGATTAGCTGTTTTGTTACAAGGGACCTCTCTCACTAAGCAAGAACGAGAGTGTCAATTGTATGACTTGTTTGATTGGTTTACATACATTCCAAGGGAGACTCTTCACGATTACTACTGGCGCTTCACCACTTTGATGAATGAATTGAACATGTATAATCTAAGGATTGAACAGTTTCAACTAAACACAAAGTTCTTGAACACGTTACCCCAAGAATGGAGTCAATATGTCACTGATATTAAGATGATTCGCGATTTGCACAAGTCCAATTTAGATCAACTCTATTCTTTCTTACAACAACACGAGAAGCATGTGATCCAAAAACGACTCTCTCAGGGATCTTATCAAGAACCATTGGCATTAATGGAAAACCATCCTACACTGTCATACCACAACTCTCAGCTTGCTTTGGGACACCAATCTTCATATCAACCATTGTATCAAACACCAAGCTTCCCACAGTACTCGATCTTGCCACAACCACCTACATCTTATCAACAACAATACAAGCAACCAGCAACATCATCACAAGGAGATTCACAACCGTTACCTTATGCTTCACACCAGTATTCACCTTATCAACCTCCAACAAACTCTGCTTTTACCTATCAACAACTTGAGGCTCCTCAACCCCATTACTCACAACAAGTTAGTGCTCCATCAAATCCGATTGTAGCTCAATCAGAATCAGCGTTCTATTGTGATGATGAGATTCCTGTCCCTGAGTTTAGACACGGGGATAGTCCTACTGATATACTTACTCAAATGTCTGCTTATCTCACTCAAACATTGAAAAAACGAGGTTACAGAAGGCCAGCTCCAACAAACAATCAGTTAAGGAACTCTTCTAACTCTCGACAACAAGCTACAATTCAAGATGGCAGATTCATGGTGCAACCACTTCAGGGGAGACCCAATTCATCTACTGCTGGTGCACGTTCATCTATCACTGCTGCTACAAGAGGTAATAGCACTGGCAAAATGAAGGTGATTATATGCTACAACTGCAAAGGGGAAGGGCACATGGCCCGAGAGTGTAAGCAGCCCAGGAGGAAAAGGGACAGCACATGGTTTTAGGAGAAAATCTACTTGGTGAATGCTCAAGCCCAAGGACGTGAGCTCGATGAAGAAGAGTTGGCATTTCTCGCAGATCCGGGAGTCGCGGACACTGACGGTCTCACAGCAACCATCACAAACAATGCCGCATATCAATGTGATAATTTGGATGCATACGACTCTGACTATGATGATGTCAATACCGCCAAAGCAGCTCTCATGGCAAATCTTTCACTTTATGGAGCTGACACAATTTCTGAGGTACCAAATACTGCTACAGATACTAGTATTGTACCTTATCAAGTTGAGCAAGTGTCTGAGTATTCGGAACAGCCTCTGGTGGTTAGTAACTCAATCGAGGAGACTAACAATGATAGCAATATCAATGAAAGTCCCTAGACTTTGAGTGAACCACGACCGGGAGCTATTACGACTACCAATTCGTCTGCTTAACCTGACTTGGTTATGGTCTCAACATCTTTGCTTAGCCAAATGAATAATGCGGTCCTTGAAACCCTTAGTGTTAATCAGACTTTATCTGCCGAGCTTGCTTTGCATAAGGAAAAGATTAAAACCTTAGAATTAACTCCTGTGTCCACTACCTTAACCAATCCTGAATTTGATAGGTTTAGGCAAGTCCAAATGGATAATCTTCTAGAAATTGAGAGTTTAAGAGCAAATCTTTCGAAAGAACTTAAAGAAAAAGAGTCAGTCGTTAATAATTTTCAAAAACTACAAACGGATTTCGAAATACTCGAGTCTAAAAGAGTTGAAACGGAAATTAAGGCGTCTGAGAGAGTTAAAAAGACTGAAATTTTGCTATTAAAATTATACTCTGCTTCGCATTTAGTACACTTGTTTCATTATTCATTTCAAGAGTTCAATCTATCGCGTCTAATAGACCTACCACCTAACCCGGGGTATGCAAAGCAAGCATTTCACCATAACCCACGACTTTATGATGCAACTAAGTTAGGATTGGTATTAGATCCGATTGTGTTTGTAAATGAATCTGAGAGCATGACACCATATGAAGAGAATCGGTTAAAATTACTTACTACATATCCTAAATATGACTATGCTCAAATGAATGCAACAAATGCTAAGATAGATCTTAGAACTCGATTTAATATGCGAAAGAAAACTATCCAAACATCCACTTTCATGCCTACTATAGAATGCCTTAGTATAATTCCTACACTCGTTAACTCGGACGAACCGAAGGAAATTCCTAAGAATCTTCCACCGGTAAGTACGGTAAAGCTCAGCTTGGAAGAGACTGAGCGATACCTTACCGAGTTTGACAAGGTCATCCTGGAATGTACGACTTCAACGGCTCTAACCGCTGGAGAATGGGCTTTCGAACACATGAAAACGGTGGTGGAGAAAGAGATCGTTCCGTTTGTGGACCATATTAAAAAGGGAGTCTATGATCTTGCGGGAAATCTAAGTTTTGCAATTGGTGAAGTTCAAAAAGTTTTCTATGAAATGGATGATGCTTATGAACAACATTTAATTGAAAAAGAAAAGATTTTATCCGAATATGACCGATTCTTACAACATATAGTGTCTCTCGAAGTGATGCAAGTTGTTACTCTTAAATATGCTCATGAGATTTCATCTACTGTGAATAAATGTGATGATGTGCATAATATGTCAGTGAATATTGTTGTGCCTGTGATTAATGTAGATAATCATTCTTGTCATGAATCCAACGCTGAATTTTTAAAGCTTCAAGATTCTTATACACACTTTCAAAACGTTTTAATGAGCTTCAACAACATTGTATATCTCTTGAAATTGAGAATCAATCTAAAAATGAAACTCTTTCAAAAACAAATGATTGTGAAAACTCCGTTGAGACAAGTGACAAGATGATTCAGGTTGTTCAGGCTTTAGAGGAAGAAATTATGAGACTTAAGAGAGAATCAGTAGCAGAGAAATTGGAACTAGAGGCTGCAGAGATTAAGAACCATGCCCTAGAAGATAGAATTACTTCTATGATAGGGGAGCTTGATAAAGTAAAGCAGGGTTTCTCAGATATTTATGGTTCATTAGAAGATCGCTTCACTTTTAATGCGACAGAGCAAAAGTCACTCGTTGACCAATTGAACCGTAAGTGCGAGGAAATCTCTGACTTAAACATTCAACTCATAGACAAAAACATTGTTTTGGCTGAATTAAAGGAGACACTTCAACTCAAAGGACAAGAAGTTGTTGATAATCCAGCCACCATCTCTGCCTCGACCTATAGTGCTCCCAAACCCAACCCACGTGTGCTATATCGGGATCTAAAATTTAAGAATAGTCCAACTAAGTTTGCCACATACATGAAAAATGCCTTAGAACATGCAGATCTAGCCTAAGAGATTGTTGATGACATGCGTGAACTAGATCCCACAAGTCATCTTCTATATGAGTTGTTATTATATGTGGATCGCATTCAAGATTGTTTAGCAAACTTAGAGTACATTGGGCAACCGATATCTGTACCCCCGAAACAACAAACCACCACTATTGCCATGACTCCATTCAATAAGAATCCAGGATCTAAGCCTATATTAAACACACCCATCAGGGATAAATCAAAATCTGTAACTAATTTTCCCTTGGCTTCTACAGGAGTAATTCTATCTACTAAGGCTAAAGGATCTCAAGACAAGAAGAATAGAATCAAGCCTTCCACTAGTAGGACTGCGAAGAAGAAAGTAGAAGTTCACTCTAGGAATGTTATTTCAAATTTGAATAAAAAGAATCATGTAACTAAGAATAAAGGCCCTGCGCTTGTGCAACAGCCTAGGCAAAATGTGAATTCTAATTTGAGATGTTGGAATTGTAATGAATGCATGTTTTCTAAGCATCATGATTTATGCCTTGTTGATCACGTGAATGAAATGTATGCAATTAGGAACAATCTTGAATGGATTCCAACGGGGAAGAAACTCACCCAAGTTAGTTGGCAATGGAAACCCACTGGTAGGACCTTCACTGCTAATGGAACTACGTGCCCTTTAACTAGGATCACATCTACGGAAGTTAGGTCTCAGTGTCCTTTAAATAGGAACACTAGCACTAAGAAATGGAAAAAGCGCCCTTTAACTAGGTCCGCCCCCACTATTGTGCCTACCAGTGAAGAAGTACCTCAGGATCTTAGACAACTAGAATCTAAGCCGGCATTTAGGAAACTAGTTTGGAAGCCTAAGAATTCTTCGGTTAGCAAATCTAAGATAATTATATCTGTACCTGCTAACACAGAGGAACTACTAGATTCTGATACATCGTCCTTGTCTGGTGATATTTTCAGGTGGTCCAAATCATCCTCTGGTACTTGGACTCTAGATGCTCAAAGCATATGACCGGAGATCGCTCGATGCTCAGACATTTCGTCAGCAAGTTTCTAGGAACGGTTAAATTCGGCAACGACCATATTGCAAAGATCATGGGTTACGGTGAATATCAAACTGGGAATGTTACGATTTCAAGGGTATATTATGTGGAGGGACTTGGTCATAATTTATTTTTAGTTGGACAATTTTGCGATTCAAACCTTGAAGTGGCTTTTCGACAACATACTTGCTTTATTTGCGATCTTGCAAGAAATGATTTGTTAAAGGGTTCTCGAGGGGATAATCTCTACACTTTGTCTATTCAAAACATGATGGCCGCCTCTCATGTATGCCTTCTTTCCAAAGCATCTAAGACCAAGTCATGGTTGTGGCATCGTCGGTTATCTCATCTTAACTTTGATGCTATAAACCATTTGGCTAAAAACGAACTTGTTCGTAGTCTTCCAAAACTTAAGTTCGACAAGGATCATTTATGTTCCGCGTGTTCTTTGGGAAAAAGCACCAAGAAATCATACAAACCTAAAGCTGAAGACACCAACCAAGAACCACTATATCTTTTGCACATGGATCTTTGCGGGCCAATGCGTACGGCTAGTGTGAGTGGTAGAAAATACATCTTCGTCATGGTGGATGATTTCTCAAGGTTTACATATGTAAAATTTTTAGCATCCAAGGATCAAGAACCAAAGTGTATTATTACTTTCTTAAAGATGATCCAAGTACGTCTTAATGCTACTGTTCGCCACATTCGCACTGATAATGGAACTGAGTTCGTTAATCAAACTCTACGAGACTATTATGAAGAGGTCGGTATTTCACATGAAACTTCTGTTGCTCGCACTCCACAACAAAACGGTGTCGTGGTAAGACGTAACCGTACACTAATGGAAGCTGCTAGAACTATGTTGATTTATGTGAATGCTCCTTTATTCTTATGGGCTGAAGCAGTGGCAACCGCATGTTATACCCAAAACCGCTCCATCATTTGTAAACGCCATGGTAAAACTCCATATGAGCTACTTCATGGAAAAAAACCCGATATTTCATTTCTTCATGTATTTGGTGCACTGTGTTATCCAAATACTAATAGTGAGAATTTGGGCAAACTTCAACCGAAGGCTGTCACTAGAATTTTCATTGGTTACTTACCTACAAAGAAAGCTTACCGAATTTATAACCGTCGTCTTGGCAAGATAGTAGAAACTTTGGATGCCGATTTTGATGAGCTGACAACGATGGCTTCTGAGCAACACAGCTCTGGACCCGCAATACATGAGATGGGAACCGATACAATCAGTTCCGGATTAACTCCCAACAATCCTACTTCTTCATCATTTATACCACCTACAAGGTCCGAGTGGGATGAGTTATTTCAACCTATGTTTGATGAATTCTTTGATCCACCGAGTAATGATTCTCCAGCACCTGCAGCAGTAGCTCCGATTCCTATAGTTGTTGCTCAAGATAATGGAAATCAGTCTGAGACATCTACTGTTACTCTTGAACCAGATGTCCCATCCCCCACCAATTCACAAACTACACTTGAATCATCACCCCCACTCGTTCCTAATGATGTTGAAGAGGATCCCTATGATCACGACTTGGAATATTCTCACTTACAAGAGCTTCCCTTCTTTGGTTCACAAATACCTGAAGACCCTAACAGTGCGTCTACCTCAGAGGAAGCTCCTGCAATCGTTCACTCCCGACCACCACGGATTGAAACTCACAACACAAAATGGACAAAGGATCACCCAATCCGCAATATTATTGGTGACATCGATCGACCAATCTTAACACGCTACCAACTCCAAGAACATGCATTATATTTCTATTTTGATGCATTTCTTCAGATACTGAATCTAAAAACTGGCAACAAGCCATGACCAAATCATCTTGGATTGAAGCCATTCAAGAGGAACTTAATGAATTCCAACGTCTTGAAGTGTGGGAATTAGTTCCTTTACCCAGCAACGTTGAAATCCTTACATTGTTGTGGGTATATAAGGTTAAACTCGATGAGTTAGGTGGAGTGCTAAAGAACAAAGCTACATTGGTTGCTAGAGGTTACAAACAAGCCTTGGGTATTGACTTTGAAGAATCCTTTGCTCATGTTGCACGATTGGAGTAAATTAGACTATTCCTTGCTTATGCTGCTCACATGAATATGATCGTCTACCAAATGGATGTTAAGACGGAATTTTTAATGGTGAATTAAGGGAAGATGTCTACGTAAGCCAGCCGAATGGATTCGTCAACTCAGAGTATCCAAATAACGTGTACAAGCTCAAGAAGGCTCTTTATGGGTTGAAACAAGCTCCACGCATGTGGTACGATCTCTTGTCGTCGTATCTCATCTCGAAAGGCTTCTCCAAAGGCAAAGTGGCCCCAACATTATTCATTCTCAAGGAGGACAACGACATGATTCTGGTACAAATTTATATTGATGATATAATATTTGCTGCTACTAATCAAAGATTGTCTGACCATTTTGAGAAAATTATGTCCACGCATTTTAAGATGTCAATGATGGGAAAAATTTCATTTTTCTTAGGGTTAAAAAATTTCTTAGAATCCCAGAGGCATCTTCATTAATCAATCCAAATTTGCTCTTGAATCATCAAAGAAATATCATTTCGAAAATTGTGACCCCGTGGATACTCCAATGGTGGAGAGATCCAAGTTAGATGAAGATAAGGAAGGGATAGCTGTCGATCCTAAACTTTACTGTGGAATGATCGGAACCCTCCTCCATCTGACTGCTAGCAGGCCTGATTTGCAATTTGCTATATGCATGTGTGCCCGGCATCAAGCACTTACATGTTGTGAAAAAGATCTTTCGGTATCTTAAAGGAACACTTCATCGTGGTCTGTGGTACCCGAAGGATTCCTCTATTGTACTAATATCATATGCAGGTGCGGATTATGCTGGGTGTCAAGATACTAGACGTAGCACTTCTGGCAGTGTGCAACTTCTTGGAGATAGACTAGTTAGTTGGGCATCCAAATGGCAGAAAAGTGCTGCGATATCAAGTACTGAGGCTGAATACATTGCTATGTCCGGTTATTATGCTCAAGTCCTTTGGATGAGATCATAATTAACTGACTACGGTCTTGGCTTCAACAAAATCCCGATGTACTGTGATAACAAAAGAACAATTGCTCTGTGCTGCAACTACGTTCAACATTCCCGGGCAAAGTACATTGACATATGCTACCACTTCATCAAAGAGCAAGTGGAAAATGGAGTGATCGAACTGTACTTTGTCAACACTGAGTATCAGCTGGCAGATATATTCACAAAGGCCTTAGATCGAGGACGTATCGAGTTTTTGATCGAAAAGCTAGTGAAGGTCTACGAGATCTTTGGCCTATTCTACATGATTGATTAGATGGATTTGATAGAGGGATTGATTAAATAATATAAGAAGGAGAAGAATGGAGATGAGGGAGTAGAGAGAGAAAGGAGAGAAAAGAGAAGGAGGTAGAGAGAGAAAGTAAAGATTAATTATTGAAATATGAAAATGACCAACCCCTCTTAACATGCTAGGAGGGGATATATATAGCCCACCCTACATGTGGGCTATATGGACTATACATTTACTAAGTGGATCACGAGCCCATTACATAATTATCGTTGGAGCGACCGATCCTTCATAAATACGTAAAACGTATTTCCAACAATCTCCCTCTAAGGGAGGTCGCTCCAAGAGACAAAGTTCTAAATAGTCTATATCTCGTGATCTATGCTAACTAAGATGTGACCGAGACTTTATTGGGAAAAACGTATTTCCAACAATCTCCCCCTAAGGGAGGTCACATCTTTTTACAAAATCTTAAACCTAGAATCTATGCTTAAGTCTTCGATCTTGTTCTTGTGAATATGCTTGATGTGATCTTTGACTTTCGTCTTGAGCATGTTTCCTTGCCTTGACCTTGTGCATTCTTCACTTGTGATATTTGCCTCTTCGTGACTTCATGTTCCACATACTTATACTTTTAAATTCTTGAAAGCTTCAGAGTTTGATACAGCGGAAGACTTGACCTTCAGGCTTTCTTGAATTTGTTGAAGTACTAATTGTATGTAGTATAAGCATGTGGTGACGACTTCTTCTGGATTGTATACCGCAATGCCACCTTCTTGTTACGCTGCATAAGACAGTTAGCAACAAACAATATACACGGATGAAATGGCCTTGAACATTTCATTCTAATGCGGTAGCATTTTACCTCCGGTCGGTGAAGACCGTTGGACGATATTAAATATCGTACTTGTGGCAGGTAGTTTCAATAAAGAACCTCCTTGACAAGATTTCGCGGGTAAACCCGTTCTCTTTACTCGACCGTCCAAAGCTGACTGCGAACATAAAGAGTGAATCATTTGGATAATCTTATCCGCATGATTTGAAGCCGTCAATTCATGTTCCTGGAACAAGTGAAGTTCAATTAAGAACCGCACCGTCGTTGCTTTCCAGTTGTCACTAGCTTGATTCATATAGAATCTCACAAGTTACCTACCAAGTGCTGTTTGATGTTAACACTAGAAGGATTTCCATTCGTCACTGTAAATACTTAATAGTATTACTCTGAATGTTCTGGCAAGATCACTAAGATATTGCGTAGAGGCCTGGAACGTGTTTAAATTCATTTAAGAATTAAACCACTGTTGCTTTCCAGTTATCACAAGTTTGATTCATAAAGAATCGCACAAGTCACCTACCATGAGCTTTTTGATATTCGCTCAAGAAGGATTTCCATCTTCATTGTAAATACTTTCGTATTACTCGGATGTTCAGGCAAGATCATGAAGATTTTGCGTAGGACTCTTAAGATCTTTCTTACTTTTCACAGTGTGTGAAGAAGCAAGGAATTATGAAAGTGTGTCCTAATGAGATATATGATGATCTCAAATGGCTCTAGACTCGATCGTGCATTTTGGATTTTAGTGATCAGAGGCTGGAGAGGAGTGCCACCTTTTCAATACCAATTTATTCGGAGTGAATAAATCAATAGATAATGCGTTGTCTCCGTGTGATTAAAACAAATATCTTTTGAGAGATATCTGAGTTAGCTGGGATGGGTTGTGAATTGCATCACTGGGTCCATGATGTCTATCTTCAATATCAAGAATCATTAAAAATGATCTCAATAGCATATGTATTGACCCGGTTTCTGCCTAAGTTGTAAGGAGGGCTTCTTTCTTTACACCCTTTATCTTTACAATTCTTTTTCATTCTTCAACCCCTTCAATGTTTACCAATACGTCATCACTAGCACCTTGTTGTGATTGTTCCAGTGCTAACTTAAGTACTTGGTCGGCATTCAGCTACGTTCACAATCTTTCTCCATCTTTCCTAAGGACTACTATTTCTAGCTATGGAATGTCCTTGGGAAGATTCCTCCGGTTCTAGAGGAATCATTGGACTTTAACCTATCCTACCATCCTTATGTCACCACACTCTTCATCATCGTGAATAGAGATGTTTTGGGTAAGTGTATGTCACCATGAAATCCACATGAAATCCATTTTGAAGTGCAAATCCATTTTGCTCCCCCTTAACATATGCCACGATATCCGAAAACATTTCGCACATGTCGGGATGAGCTAGCACGTTAAGTCAAACCATTTGTGATTAATCATTTCCCATATTAAATCACATTTTCTCCCCCATATTAAAAATATTAACTCAATCAATGTTTTTAATATCAATTGATTTAATAGCGTTTTAAGAAAATTTGGGAAGAAAAATGCAAATCCAATTATCTTCATGAGTTACACAAGCTCCCCCTCAAATTAATGAGGGTCTACTTGAACCGTAAATTAAATACCTTTTAAACACAATTGTAAGGTATTTATCACGTGCAAAGATCATATATGATAATGAATTCACAAGATTAACAATTTACGAGGTAGGACCTGAATGATGGAGAACATCATATGAAAGATTCACGTGGTTCTTGTTCACGAATGTTGGTCACCTCGTCACGTCCCCGAGAAAGTTAATTCTTGTTGTTGAGTCAAAGCTTTCCGGTGAAATGCTTGACTTCAATATGAAAAGCGGGTTGCTATCTGAAATAATAGCAAACCATATGGAGCATGTTTTAAATCTTTTAAACTTCTGCTCGAACTTTATTTACAACCCCGTGTCATTATTGAATGACATTTCTAGGTTCGTAAATATTATCGATGCCAGAAGACATGCTCTTTTTATCAAAACGTTTTTGAACACACAATTTTGAAAGATTTAGAAAAAAAACCTTTTGAAAAATTCTTGAAAAATTGTGTTCAAAGTTTTGAAAAACAATTACTTGAGCTTAAGATTTGGAATATCTTAGGAAAGCTCAAGTCCGAGAAGTTGTAAACTTATCGTTGTAAGGATAAGTTACCATCGGCGATAACCTTTCCTTTTATCTGAAGAACGAGTCCTAAGCTGACATTTACTTAGAAGTCGTTTTCACGAGCTTGAAAACTTTGACTGTTTTAACGGAAAGCTCATGACCAAGAAAGGTTAATTTCTCGTATGAGGAAAAGTTCTCTTATTTAAAAGATACACTTTCCTTTCTGAGCTTAAAACTTCGAATGTTTTAATACAAGCTCATGACCGAGAAAGGTGAATTTCTCGTTAAGAGGATAAGTTATCATAAAAGATAATCTTTCCTTTATTTTAAGTTCGAGTTACAGTCTGACATTTAACTGTAAGTGATTGTGCATGAGCTTAAAAACCTCGAATGTTTTTAATTTTAGCTCATGCCCGAGAAAACTTAATTTCTCGTTGTTAGGATAAGTTTATCATCGGCGATAAACTTTCCTTTCTTTGATGCATGGGTTATCGTCTGATATTTAACGATAAGCCATTATGCATGAGCTTAAAAACTTGGAATGTTTTTGATATAAGCTCATGCCCGAGAAAAATGAATTTCTCGTTATTAGGATAAGTTTATCATCGGCGATAAACTTTCCTTTCTTTGATGAACGAGTTACAGTCTGTGATATGACTATAAGTCCTTGTGTAAGTTTTAACCATGAATCCCCTGAGATACTAGTTTCTCCGATATCTGCTTCTTCAGCAACCAAACTCTAAGAGTGTCCTTAGTTGAACGGTATACAACGATTGGACCGCTTCATTCTTTTGGAACATCAACTTTGGGACCTGCATTCTCATTAGGAATTTTCATGCTTTGACATGGGTTAGCGATATCAATTATAGAAGCACGTGGGGGTTCACAGTTTTATTTTCTTGTGTCAGAGGTGGCCTGAGGGGATGATTCACTTGTCTTAGTTGGCAAACGTTTCCTTTTATAGAAAACCTTAAGTTCAGGCTTAAGTGATGTATCATCCTTTGCAATTTCCTCCCTAGTAGTCTTCGTAGAATCGTAGACTATCCTAGTTAAAGGGCACTCGTTTCCTACAAGAGTGAAAGTTCTACCAGTGGGGCGCCATATTTTACCAATGGGTTTGATTTTGGCAGCCCACTGGGATTTAAGTCTAGCACGGGAGTTCACCTCATTAAGTAGTTTCTTGATACAAGAATCATGATTTGCCGTAAAGACACATTTTCTACATGTTTTACAAGTAGCATATTTAATGTCCGAGTAAGATCTAGAATTCCTAGATGATTGATTGATGCTCCTAGGATGTGACATGCTACGGTTAGCAGTGTTGGGTAAACTAGAAGGCATCTGACTAGGTTTGAAATTCCTATCTCTTACTTGTGTCTTTTGCTTAGCTTCCCTTTGACCAAAATCCTGGCGCACATCAGTTGAACTAGTTCTAGACGTGTTCATTGAGCTATTCTTAGAGAAACTAGAGGCAATCATGTGATGAGGTCTTGCTAAAACTGATTTAGTCACATTAGGCCTAGTTGGTGGAGTGACTGTTCTAGAAATATGACCCAAATCAACTTGGGAGGCAAACCGCGGTCTCGAGGATAGTGGTCGCTCGGATCTAAATGCAGTAGGTTGTCTGACAATCGGTTGTCTGACGAACTGATTTGTAGGCGGTTTCCCCAAGATTGATGGTTTTTTAAGCTTAGTGTCCACACTAGGTCATCTATTTTTCCTTAACTCGTTTTTCAACGCAGCTATAGCAAACACCTTTTCTTGGACTTGAGCTTTTAACGTCTCATTTTCTTTGAGCAATTCATCTTGGGATGCCAATCTAGACTCTAGTAACTGAATTTGTTTCAAAAGATTATCCTTTTCAGCTTTAGAATCTGAAACTTTTTGATCCAATTTTCTTTCTAGAACAACGTTTGACTTTTCAAGTTTTTCAAAGTATGTTTCAAATTTGTCCGTTTTCTTAGAAAATTCAAGTTTGGCATCCTCAAGATCTTTAGATTGTTGAGCTACAATCGGTTCGAGCTCTCTAATCTTAGAATCAGAAGCAGTCAAAAGACAATTATCATGATGTTTAGCGTTTTGAACACTTTCTCCCCCATTATGACTCACATCGGATGAATCAGAAGTGGTATTTCTATCACTTTTTTCCATCCCATGGTTGTCATAATTAGGTCCAGAATGCTCAATATGCGGCATGGCATCAGCATATACATCATAAAAAACATTACATTGTACCATATTTGCAGGCTCTTCGTCATAAACGGGTAAGGTGTCATCAAAAGAGATCTCGTGAACATTCCCTGACGTGCCAGTGGTATCATGTTGTCCTCCTGATTCCGTGCTCTTGGCATCGATATGCTCCAAGTTGTCAACCGTATGATCAATCTCCTCTTGTATCTGCGTTATTGATTCTTGCACTCCATTATCATACACTTGCTGAAGTTGTGATCTTTGATAAATCGAAGACGAGACCGATGTCATGAGTTTCAATATTGTATCACGGAAAACTCGAAGCTCGGTATGTGTATCGCGAAGAAATGATTGGCAAATCACTGAACTTTCAGGCTTGATGATATTGAATTGGAGGAAAGGCGTGAGTTGTGTCACAAGAGCCTTATATGCAAGTGCCGATGCAGAGTGATTAAAGTTGTTATGGTTGAGTTGCTCGGCGAGTTGGGTCAAAGTGGTGAATATTGAGTCGATGAGTATATGACGATCTTGTCCAAAGATTGTCACAAATTCGCTCCCTCCTGAATCCTCGAAAGAGTGACAAGATGAGACTGAAGCATTTGAAATGAAGTGATGCCACTTTTCCTAACTTTGTTTTGCATTAAATGCGATTCTCTCTTTTGACATGTCGAATCGAACGAATCCATTAAATATCGATTAAAAATGACGTGGATGTTGTTGTTTTCGGGATTTAAGAATTCGTGAAAAAAAACGAAAGACCCGTAAATAACACTTAAAATTCCTCGATGGATGATATAAATGAAGCCCGTCACTTTGACTCGTCACATTTGTCTTTAAATCCGGCCACAATAACGTTTAACCCGACAAATATTTTTCCACGTTAACTTTCAAAATACCCGCCTCAACATGATTTACCAAATCCAAAGATATCAAGTGACAAAATATACAAATTTAATTTAACTAAAAATAAAAAATAAAATGTGATATTTTAAAATGGAAAATAAAATTAGAAAAATAAAAATAACTTTTAAAGATAGAAATATAAAACGTTTTTTTTTTAAAAAAACTTTAAAGATATCCCAAATCTACACTTCCCAACAGATTTTCAAAATTCGTGGAAAATTTTTGGAAAAGAAAAAGAAAGACGTGGCTAGGCTTTAACCAAATCACCAGACACGTGTTTGATATAACTTCGTGAACTCCGCCCCATTATTTAATCATTCTTTGACTTTGCCAAAAATAAATCTAACACACAGTCTGTTTTTTCTTTTCCCTAATATCTCTCTCTCTCCTCAAACAAATGATCCTCCTCCATCTTTTATTTTCTCTCAAAAATGAATCTGTCTCTCTTCTCCCAAATACTTCAAAACAGACCACTAATCCCAAAAAAAAAACTAATCTCTTGGACGCAAATATGGAACTCCTTCGTCTCTTGCTGTTATGAATCTCAAAAGATGTATCTTCAAGATCCTAATTTAAAGAGGGTCTCAGGTAGGTTTTCTTTTTGTGATTTGTCAAAATTTTCTATCATCTGTCGAGTCTTTCTGTCAATTGTCCGAGTGTTGAGTCCGAGAGTTGGTAGAGAGGGAAGTGTAAGGGTTTGTTTGGTGATGTTGGTCGAGGGTGTGGGTTCGAGGGTGATGTTGGTG
Organism: Glebionis coronaria; assembly: GCA_025667525.1. Taxonomy (NCBI): domain Eukaryota; kingdom Viridiplantae; phylum Streptophyta; class Magnoliopsida; order Asterales; family Asteraceae; genus Glebionis; species Glebionis coronaria. The sequence continues at coordinate 453,097,602 of CM046880.1, forward strand.
ATTTAAAAAATAAACTGAGTTGAGTATGATTGTTGTTCGAGGGTGGGGAGTATGGGTGAGGGAGTTTGAATTGATTTGTGAGATATGGGGGATTGGTTAATTCGAAACAAAGATATGGATTATAACAGATTGTTGTTATAACTCCTTGATTGATTTCGTATATGAAGCAAAAATCTATGATGCATGTCGGTTTATGCTATATGAATCGAAACAAAGAGTTGATTGAAACATAATTGTTATCAATCCTTCTTTAATTTCGAAAATAAAATACAGATCTATGATGATATATTTTCGATTTCGTGTCAGATCTTAACAGATCTACACATGCACAACGAAATAATTCTGAGATCAATATATCTTTATTTGATTAATAAGATGTTAGGAGACGAAGGGAATAGGAATAGATTTGGTGTTGAGGAGTTCGAGTCTAGTTGTGAGGTTTGTGATGAGGTGTGTTGGTGATGAAGTGTTGTGTTTTGAGTCGACGGATGTGTAAAGATTTGTGTGGGTTGTGTTGAGTCTGTGTCAAAAATGGTCGAGGGTGGGTAGAAAAAGTCGAGAGTGTGGGTTTAGGTTGTTTGGGTCGAGAGTTGGAGTCCAGTAACCCGTTATATTTGAATCTTGTTCATCCGGAAGAATGTTCATTCAGAAGATTGTTCATTCGGAAGATTGTTCATTCGGAAGATTGTTCATTCGGAAGATTGTTCATTCGGAAGATTGTTCATTCGGAAGAGTGTTCATTCGGAACTCCTTGATCCGGAACTTTTGGTTCGGAAGATTTGACTCGGAACTTTCCTTGATCCGGAACTTTTGATTCGGAAGATTTGAGTCGGAACTTTCCTTGATCCGGAACTTTTGGTTCGTTCGGAACTTGTTCGTTTGGAACAATATGAATGGAAGAACAGATATGATGGGACAGTTTTGGACAGAAAGATGATGAATGTTGATAACCAAGATACTTTTGACAGTTGACCAAAAAAGAAAAAAAAACAGAGAACAGATAGAAGATTGAGAAAAAACTGATTATATAAAAAATTTATAAAAACTATTATATATAAAAAATAAAAAAAATAAAAAGGTTATATAAAAGTGATAAACGAAAACCCAGATATGATAAAAAAGGTTATATAAAAAATTATTAAAAAAAAAATTATATAAAAAATAGATTATAAAAAACTGATAAAAGAAAAACTAATAATAAAAAATTAAAATGGAAACTGATTATAAAAAAATTGATTTTTGAATAAAAAAATTGTGATTTTTATATAAAATAAGTAAATCAAAGATTTAATTATGATTTAAAACATAAAAACACAAACTTTATATGAAAAATACAAACTTTTTAATATTTAAGCGTGATTAAATCAAAATCCATCAAAATCAAACAAAAGAAAAACAAGAATAAACCAATCTAACCTTGGCTCTTGATACCAATTGAAGGTCTACGAGATCTTTGGCCTATTCTACATGATTGATTAGATGGATTTGATAGAGGGATTGATTAAATAATATAAGAAGGAGAAGAATGGAGATGAGGGAGTAGAGAGAGAAAGGAGAGAAAAGAGAAGGAGGTAGAGAGAGAAAGTAAAGATTAATTATTGAAATATGAAAATGACCAACCCCTCCTAACATGCTAGGAGGGGATATATATAGTCCACCCTACATGTGGGCTATATGGACTATACATTTACTAAGTGGATCACGAGCCCATTACATAATTATCGTTGGAGCGACCGATCCTTCATAAATACGTAAAACGTATTTCCAACAGCTAGGCATGAAATCATTCTCACCAACGACACTTAAGGAATTGGCAGAAGAATCTGAAGAATAGTGGTGGTAAACTATTCTCAAGTATCCTTTGATCGTGATCCTGTATATTATCGTATATATTTAAACCACCAAAAGAAAAATACAAAAATATAAAACATAGAAAAACCATAAAAAATATAAAACATTGAAAAAACCATAAAAAATATAAAATCAAGAAAATCCAAAAATATTTTTCATTTTAAAAACGGGCATGTCTTTTAGTACGGTAATATTTACGGCCTTAGAAATGTCGATTAAAATTGACACGGCGCCATAAATAGAGTCCGTATAAAAGTTGTACATATTTTAAAACATGCCCATATGGCTTGTAGTTATTTCTGACTGCAACCCATTTTTCGCATTAAAGTCACGTATTTCTTATGAAAACGTTGGCTCACAACGGGAATTAATTTTCTCGGGAAATGTTTACTTTAAAACCTTGTAAGGGACTAAGTTTACTTTATAACTTGGTCTAACACAAATTAGTGTACGTATCAGTGCACTTATTTTGTCAAAATAAGAGAAATCTTATTGCCACCACGAATTGTTTTAATATCGTCTTAATAAAAAAAGTCTTTCATCAGTTCTTTAAATACTAAGACTACAGCTCTTTAAAAAGAAAACGGGTCTGTATTTAACGGGGGAGAAACTGTCAAATTGTTTTCATCATCAAATCGCTCTTCAAAAGTCTTTTCAAAAAAACTAATTGGTTACTTACTTTATGGTGTATTATTCTTCGTGTGTACTCGTTGTGCTTCGTGACCATTTGTGATTTAAGTGAATCGGTCTTAGGATGTTTTTCGTGATTCTATGATTTATGTGTGTTATGGCATAGGGGTTCAATTTTGTTACTTGGATTGTATGTGCTTAAATAGGATAGTCCCCAAAAGTAAACAGACGGAAATAGGAGGACTAAACATGCAAAAAGGGAAATTGTTTATTTTTTGACCTAAGTCAAATATACATATAAACGCGCCCTCTCCATTCACTGTATGTTTATCTGTTTATTCACAAACACAAACCACTCCTTTGCCGCCATCCCTGTTTCCATCCACGACCTATTTTGTTTGATCTAATCGGCTATATACATCGAAGGTATCAATGTTTTATCCAACTTTGTGTATGATTCCTTTGTTTATTTGATTAATTAGTCAACCCCCAAATGTCAAAATTAGGGTTTATAGATTTTTTGATTAATTGGTTAATTGATAGAGAGGTTTTAGTATGCCATTAGATTTAGAACATAGAGGCTTGGTTAGGATGCCTTAGAATCACTCTTGGCCTCAAGAATCATAACGAGATGCTAGGTTAGAATGTCATAGATTATTTTCTGGAAAAATGAGTTTATCCGAAAATTTCTATGAAACATATGCTATTTTTCTGAAAACATGGTCCTTTTTCCGAAGATTTATCTGAAAACGTCATTTATTGCGAAAAAGATTTACCTAAAAAGATATGTTTTTCTGAAAAAATTGTTTCTCTGAAAATGTCATTTTTCCGAAAAAGTCGATTTCACTGAAAATGTTATTATTCCGAAGAAGTTGATTTCACAGAAAAGTCCATTTTTCCGAAGAAGATGGTTTTCCGAAAAAGTAGGTTTTCCGAAAAAGTTGGTTTTCCAAAAAAGTTGGTTTTCCGAAAAAGTTGATTTTACTGAAAAAGTAATTATCCCGAAAAAGGTATTTCTTCTGAAAATGTCATTATTCCGAAGAAGAGGATTTTTCTGAAAATGTCATTATTCCGAAAAAGGTGTTTTTACTGAAATTGTTTGTTATTCCGAAAAAGTGGATTTTTCTGAAATTGTCATTTATTCCGAAAAAGATGTTTTTTGCTGAAAATGTCTATTATTCCGAAAAACTTGTTTTCTTTGCAAATGTCACTTATTCAGAAAATGTCAAGTGTAGTTATCCACATATTCCAGCTTTATTCAAAGATGGTGTAGTGTTTGTTGTCCTTGGTATATGCTTGATTTTCTTAGGTATAGATACATCATGATATATATATATTTTTGGGTATATCAATCTTGTATGTTTGTTCGTCTTAAGCAGAAAACATGTCTCAACTTACCGAGAAGCAAATCAAAGCTAATCAGGCACTTGAAGCCACCAAGGCTCTACAGTTCATACCAAACAACTTTCGACTAAAAGAAGACAAAGAATATTATGCCTCAGCTCACTATGCTTTAAAAGTGGTCACCGATATTCTTGGTCGAACTCCAATTAAGAAGGTGTTTTGGGGTACGACTTCGGTTCCAACCGATTATATGCATGAATTTTGGGCTTCAAAGAAACGGCTAACAGACAGAAAGTTCTCATTCACCATCAACAAAAAGGAATGTATTCTCACAATTTCTATCTTTCGTCAAATATTCAGATTACCAATACCACCTGCAGGTCAAAAGTTTACAGCCGACCCGGACAAGACTGCAATTGTGAAGATGTATCACTCTCTTGGATACGGTGATCCTGATTTACGACTGGTGTCTCAGTTTACTACAGCTAACTTGGGTCAACCTTGGAAAACATTTTTCGGAATACTCGTTCGGTGTTTTACAGCTAAATCAACTGGATATGACTCTTTGCGTTTTTCAACTGCTTGTATCTTTTGGGGTATCTATGAGAGAAAGAATGTGAACTATGCAGAGTTACTATGGAAGGATTTTACTTATCAACTCTTCCACAATACCAAGAAGAAGACAGGTTACTTTCCTTTCCCACGTTTCATTAAGCTTATTATTCGTCACTTCATGCAATTAGATGCCTCAATCGATAAGCTTGAAGGAAGCCCTCAGCATACTCCCGATGACGATGATATTCTTGCGGATTTAAAACACGACAGACACAGTGGTGTTTACTCAGGTATTCCAACCGCTATTCCTAATCATATGTTGACTGATGAACTCAAAGCAAGTGCATCATACAAGCAATTGTTGGATGAAATAGAACTTCAAAAGGAAAGAGCTGCATTGGGAGAGTTCTCTTCATCAAAACCCAAAGGCAAAGGCAAACGCAAACAAGGTGAACCATCAGATGAAACAGCTTCACCTAAGCCCAAAAAGAAGAAAACTGTTGCCAAGTCTAGTGGGAAGGAGCTAAAGCTTGAGGATGAAGATGAAGATATCAATGAAGAAAAATGCTTCGAAAAACTGAAAGACGAAATGTCAAGGCAGCTATCATGCAAAGTAAGAAAGACACTGGGGGTAGTGGTTCTGGTATGAAAGCAAAGGAAACCATATTACCTTCAAATATTGCTGAATTTGGGAAACCTGATGAGCATACACCTCGTCGTGACAAATCTGCCCAAACTGCTGATGATGTTGATGATGAACAACAACCTCATGACGGATTGAAGGATATGGATGTTACCGGGTCTACTGATACGACAGCATTTGTTGAGACTACCAAAGTCATAAGTTCTACAATGTCTATACCCGTTACTACAATGCCTCCACCAGTATCTACAATGCCTCCACCAGTTTCTACAGTGTCCTTACCACTTTCTACAGTGCCTCTACAAGTTTCTACAGTGACCCAACCAGTTTCTATTGTGTCTTTACCACTTTCAACAGTGCCTCTACAAGTGTCTACAGTGCCGCCACCAGTTACTACCGTGCCTCCACTAGTCTTAACTCTTCCTCCACCGATTATTACAGTGACTCCACCTGTGTCAACGCAACTCCCGTTAACTCTACCAAGTCGACCTCTCTCCACTTCATTGTCTAGCACTGCCATGACCATTGCTCCTACACAACAAACCACAGCTGCACCGATAACGTTGATTCCATCATTATCAACAATGTTCATGATTCAGATAGAACAACACTTGCAAGCTCAACAAGAAGAAATGGTTCGGATTAAAGAAGATTTAGGTCGTAGACAACAAAGTGAAGAATCCTTAAGAAAAGCTCAAGAAGACGCCATTGCTAAATTCCAAGAAGAGTTAAAATTATCTCGCAAACTCCATGCAGAAGAACTAGCTCTCGTCAAAGAAAAGGAAAAAACCAAAAACGAAGCAACATTCATTCGTCTTCGAGACCTCAAAAAGAGGTACCGAGCTGAGAAAGAGGTTCTTGAAGAAGCTAATGAAGCAATTGTTCAATCACTTGATGAAAAGGTCAAGGAATCTGTTGACAATCTGCGCGACGAGTTGAAACAAATTGTTGCAAGCAACGTCATGATCAAGTCTTCTAACGCTAAAAATTCAGATTTTCTCATGGCTCAAAAGTTCACGGATTATGAGTTAAAGAAAATCTTACATGCTCGGATGATTCAAGTCGGGTCCTACAACAAAACCAAAGCTCAAAAGATCCTTCACATAGCTCTTAAGACGGCCATAGATCAAGATACTAAGATATTTGAGAAACATGGTTTTGTAGTTCCCTACGATATCTTAAGTGAAGAAGAAGATGAATCCGACGATGATGACGACGATGTTGATGATAACAATGACGATGATGACAAGGGTGATGATGACAAGGGTGATGAAGAAAAAGATAGTGATGACAAAGGCGGGAGTGATGAAGACAAAGGTACTGATGACGAAGAAGGTACCAATGACGAAGAAGGAAGTGATAAACACAGCGATGGTGATGATAATGGTGATGGTGATGGTAATGGCAAAAATGGAGATGATCAAGAAGAAGGGAACGATGATACAGGGAAAAAGGATGGAGACAAGCAAGACAAGTCCAAAGGTGACAAATCTTCCAAAGAGGAGGTTACCAAGGGTAAATCAACTCCAAAACCTACACCTCGTCAAGGCAAACGCACCAAGAAGTTTCATGATGTAGATGCTAATACAGCCTCATCACATACTCCAGCCACAACCACTCCTGCAACCACATCTGCCCCAGTTGCTTCTGTCACGACACCTTTAGTGCAACAACAACTGACGGAACCAGATCAACCTGTACCAGACATTCCAGTATCTGATCCAGTGTAAGACATACCAGACACTGAAGCAGTAGTAGAACCTGTTGATGATGTTCAAGTCTCTACTGCAGTTCCTGATGTTCCAGAGCCAAGTGAACCAGCATGGGTGGATACACTCGAGGAAGATAAAAATGCACCCGTACAACCTTGGGTGTCCAATGCTGCTTCACTTCGTCCACTAACAAAGGCTGATGAAGCTGACTTCTCTCAATTCCTAAGCAATCCAATAGACTTTTCAAGATACTTGGAGTACAACTATGGGTCTAATGTAACTCAAGCAATGGTTGTGAGAGTACTCAAAAATCCCAACCTTCGTGTTAAATCAAGGCTCAGCAGCACGGAATACGAGTACAACGCAAATGAACTTCTGAAAGCGTTAAGAACTACTCAAAGGGATGGTCTTCATGCGCCTGAAAAACCTCCTTCTACTACAACTGCAGATGATGATCAAATTGCACTTGACTTCTTTGCCAGTGAGGATCTCGAATACTTGGTCAAGGGAGCAAACAAGTATGCAACTTCCCTAACATTAGTAAAGGCTGCAACTTGGGATTTAATACCGTGGTTAGAAGAAAAAGTTAATCGTCTCTGGGTTCCACAAAAATATCCTGAATATGATTGATATGCTGAATTGGGTGCTTCACATTGGGATGAGCGTGTGCGACGCGCCTACAACTATGCATGTGTGCACAACTCAGGTTCTCAAGTCTTCTCCCTAATTCGAATCAAAAGCATCCAAGGCGTTAGGATTGAACCCAAAACAGGCTATCAACATTTGACAGAGATCAGACTCATTTGAGAAGATGAAAAAGTCTACACTATCCAGGAAGGCGACTTTCCACTTCTTCGTCTCGAGGACATTGAGGACATGCTGCTTTTTCTAACTCACAACGCCCTCAGACACTTGACGTCAGAAGAACTAATTGCCCTGAATTCAGCTCTTCGAATGTACACACGTCGAGTTGTCATCAAGAAAAGAGTTGAAGATCTGCAACTTGGAGTAGAAAGTTGTCAACGGAAGATCAACCTTTCAAAACCACGGACTAAAGTCTTCCAGAGGCATTCAGACAAATCTATTTACACCAGCACCTCTGACCCGATGCCTGGCATTTTCTATCTGAATGGTCGTGGTCTTATGAAGTTCATGAGAATTCTAGAGATCAACAAATTCAGTGACGGGACTCTCACCCATATTCGGGACAAGTTGGTGCATCTCAACAAGCACAAGACTCTTCCAAAGGTCACTTAGATTGGGACAAGGTATATCAACAGAGTGCTACATACACGATCAAGAAGATTGATGAGAAGCTGAGAGAAAGACGTCTCATAAGAAGTTTAGAACTATTCGTTGATGGAAGACAGTATGAAGCGCACCACAAGTTTATGGAACGATCCATCTAATGGGTCGTACTACCTCAGGTCATCTCCATATTGTTAAATTTATGAATACGTAAATATTGTGAATATTCTGCGTTTGTGGCTTGTTGTAGTGTGAAAGTATGATAATGTTTCAAGAATTTCTCACGAGATTCTAAATCTTTCAAAATATATCATACTCAAGCACTACAACTAACCCTCATTAACTTGAGGGGGAGCATTAATATGTTCTATGGACATAGATTGATTTCATTTTTACCCAAAGACCGGTTAATCCAGTTAATATCCAAAATATTGATGGTTAACATTTTGGAAAGGGGAGAAAATGGGATTAAGGAGACTTAATGATATTTGGCTAAACAATGAAAAAGACTTAAAAGATAAACCAACTTAATATGTGTCATGCACATGTTAAGGGGGAGCGTTTTTGATGATCAAAACACTTAAGGCACAAAAACTTTGATTATAATATCACGAGTGCTTTAAGTGATTTTCAAGGATTTTTCATGGTGACAATACTTACCCAAAACACACTTAATTCACGACGGATGTGGTGACAAAAGGGTGGTAGGTATAGGTATTAGTCCAATGATTCATCAGAACCGATGGAATCTTCCCAAGGACAATTCCCTAGATAGAATTAGAAGTCCTAGGAAAGATGGAGAATGATTGTGAACGTAGCGGAATGCCGACCAAGTACTTAAGCTAGCACTGGAACAATCACAACAAGGTGCTAGTGATGACATATTGGTAAGCATTGAAGGGGTTGAAGAATGAAAAATAATTGTAAAGATAAAGGGTGTAAAGAAAGAAGCCCTCTTTACAACTTTAGGCAGCGGTCAATACATATGCTATTGAGATCATTTTTTACAATGATTCTCGATATTGAAGATAGACATCATGGACCCAGTGATGCAATGCACAACCCTCCCCAGCTAACTCAAAAATCTCTCAACAGATATTTGTTTTAATCACACGGAGTTCAACACGTTATCTATTGGTCTATTCACTCCGAATAGACTGATATTGAAAAGGTGGCAATCCTCTCCAGCCATCGCTCACTAAATCAAAACGCACTATCAAGTCTAAAGCCACGAGATCATCAAAAGTCTCATTAGGACACTTTCTATTTATTCCTTGCTTCTTCACACACTGTGAAAAGTAAGAGATCTTTATTAGTCCTACGCAGTATTCTTGTAATACTGCCAGAACATCCGAGTGATACGCAAGTATTACAATGAAGATGGAAATCCTGCTTGAGCCAACATCAAACAAGCTCATGGTAGGTGACACGTGCGGTTCTTTAAGAACCAATCTTGTGAAAACTAGAAAGAAACAGTAGTTTAATTCTTAACTGAACTTAAACTCGTTCCAGGCCTCTACGCATTATCGTATGATCTTGCCAGAACACTCAGAGTGACACTCTTTAGTGTTCACAGTGACGAGTGGAAATCCTTCTAGTGTTAACATCAAACAACACTTGGTAGGTGACAAGCAAGATTCTATTTGAATCAAGCTCGTGACAACTGGAAAGCAACGATGGTGAATATCTTAATTGAAATTCACTTGTTCCGGGTTTCATAAATTGACGGCTTCAATCATAAGGATTTTTAATCCAAATGATTCACTCTTTATGTTCGCAGTCAGCTTTGGACGGTAGAATAAAGAGAACGGGTTTACCCGCGAAATCCTGTCAGGAAGTTACTTAATTGAAACTATCCGTCACGGGTACGATATTTAATATCGTCCAACGGTCTTCACCGACCGGATGTAAAATGCTACCGAATTAGAATAAAATGTCAAAGACATTTTATTCGTGTCTTATTATGTTGTTGCATTCAAAGACGGTGGCGTTGCGGTGTACCTGTTGAAGACGGTGGTGTTGCGGTGTACCTGTTGAAGTCGTTCTCACATATTTATTCATTCTGCTTCAAATATTTCAGCAAATTCAAGAAAGTCTGACCTAAAAAGTCTTCCGCTGTATCGACTCTGAAACTTTCAAAGAATTCAACAAAGGATAAGTATGTGGGACATGAAGTCACGAGGAGGCAAGAATCACAAGAAGGCAAAGATCGCACGTGAAGGGTCAAAAGAACAATGCTCTAAAGCCAAAGCCTAAAAGATCAACATCAACATATTCACAACAAAAAGAAAAGAGAAAAGAGAAAAGCAGACTACGAGCTCAAGAACAAGATCTAACATGCTAGATTAGGACTTTGTAAATTTGGAGTGACCTCCCTTTGGGGAAGATTCTTAGAAATACGTTTTGTGTATTAAGAAAGTCTTAGTCACTCCAACTATATAGTTATAGGCTCGTAGTATTGTTTAAGTAATTCTTATGTTTAGCCCGACCCATGAGCATGTTCATGGGCCGGAGGCCCAAGTCCACTTAAGGACTTGGGTATATAAACCCCTTTCCACCATGGAAAGGGGTGTTGGTTGTTTAGTTGTTTTACTCATTTAATAGAAGTTTCTTTGTTTCTCTCTCTTGTTTCTCTCTCTAGATTAACAACAACCCTCTTGATTAGTTATAAGATTATCATTGTTCTACAAAACTGCAATTAGGGAAGAAGATTAAAGCTCTTCGTTCTGATACAGGTGGTGAATATTTAAGTCAAGAGTTTATAGATTATCTAAGTGAGAATGGAATTGTTTAACATCTTACTTCTCCCTATCATCTACAACAAAATGGTGTATCCGAAAGGAGAAATGGTACATTATTAGAAAGGTGCGATCTATGTTTAATCTTGTAACTTTACCTTTACCCTTTTGGGATTATGCTTTAAAATCAGTTGTTCGCATTTTAAATATGGTTCCTACAAAGAAGGTCAATAAGACACCATATGAACTATGGCATGGCAAGAAGCCATATTTATCTTATTTAAAGGTCTAGGGTTGTGAGGCGTATGTGAAACGTGACTCGGGTGACAAACTCCAACAACGATCTGTAAAATGTATCTTTGTAAGATACCCTAAGGAAACTATGGGTTACTACCTTTATTATCCACCTGAGAACAAAGTAATTGTTTCTAGGTATGGAGACTTCCTTGAATATGATCTTGTTAATCAAGAATTCAGTGGGAGAAATTATGATCTTGAGGAGAGTCATATAGAAACATTACCTTCTGAAAAAACTAGCGATGTACTTCCTGTAGAACAAGAAAGTCTGGCGGTTCCACCGGAATTAGTTCCTCTACGTAGATCCGCAAGGATTAAAAACGCAAATAGCAATATGTGTCTTAACATAGAGGATGATGATGAGTTAGGGGATCTTGGTGAACCCGCTAATTATAAATCCGCCATATTTGATCCTGAGAAGGATAAGTGGATGGTTGCTATGGATGAGGAAATGAAATCCATGAAAGTAAATGATGTTTGGATTCTTGTAGAACCACCACCGAATGCTAAAGTGGTGAGACATAAGTGGATATACAAGAAGAAAAACGACATGGACGGAAAAGTACAATCCTATAAAGGTCGTTTAGTAGCTAAAGGTTTTACTCAAACTTTTGGTGTAGACTACGAGGAGACATTTTCTCCTGTAGCAGACTTAAGAGCTATTAGGATTCTCATAGCTATAGCATCATACTATGACTATGAGATATGGCAAATGGATGTTAAAACTGCCTTCTTGAACGGTCGCTTAGATGAAGACATCTATATGCAGCAACCAGAAGGGTATGTTGATCCTGAGAATCCAGGACATGTGTGCAAACTTCAAAGGTCCATTTATGGTTTGAAGCAAGCTTCACGTTAATGGAATAAAATATTTGACGAAGAAATCAAAAAGTTTGGATTTATTCAGAATCGTGATGAGCCATGTGTATATCGCAAAGTTAGTGGGAGTGATGTAGTATTCCTAGTCCTATATGTTGATGACATATTAATCATGGGAAGTAACATTCCAAGACTTAAAGTTGTTAAGGATTATCTTGGTAAATGTTTTTTCTATGAAGGATTTAGGAGAAGCTGCATACATTCTGGGAATTAAGATCTATCGGGATAGGAAAAGACGGTTAATTTGTCTATGTCAAGATGCTTATATAGATAATATTTTGAAGAAGTATAATATGCATAATTCTAAGAAAGGTTTTCAACCTATGGAAGTTAAGCATACTCTAAGTCATGAGATAGATGCATCAACTCCTGAAGAGGATGCATACATGTAGAAGGTGCCTTATGCTTCAACTGTAGGATCTATAATGTATGTTGTTAGATGCACAAGGCCTGATGTGGCGTTTGCTCAGAACTTGGTCAGTAGATACCAACAGAATCCAGGGTAGCTCCACTGGGTTGTTGTTAAACATTTTCTGTAGTATTTAAGGAATATGAAAAGAAATGTTTTGGTATTCAGAGGGTAGCCATACAGATAACTAAATGTGGTTTGGATTAGGAAGTTTTATTGTAGATCTTGGGATGATGCTTGGAATAAAAACCTAATAGATATGTATTGGGACAATTCTGCCGCAATAATATTTGCCAATGATCCTAGAGTCATGAAAGGCGCCAGACACTTTATGCGTAGACATCACTATGTCCGAGAACAAGTTGAAGCTCGTGAAATCAAATTAATAAAAGTTAACACAGATGATAACGTAGCCGATCCTTTAACTAAGGCTTTGCCTAGACCAAAGGTAGTTAAGCATGCCAAAGCAATTGGGCTACAACTAGCTAGCGATCTCATGCAATAAATCTGTGATTAGTATTTGGATAAAGGATGTTATGACATTATTATATAATGAAATAAAGATTGGGTTTCGTTTATTTTTATTATTTAATAAGTGTATCCTATTTTACATGTTTTAATCCATGAATAAAAGTTATGCTAAATGTCCGTTGTCGATTAATAATATGGGAATATTATAAAACTAAGACAAATCAAAATAGTGATAGAGTATACTTGAAAGTATATTGATCCATTTTGGATGATATTCGATGAATGGAATATAGGACTTATCCCAACTATATGTTATTACTTTATGGATCTTTGTCATTAAGTAAAACGTAAATAGTTATCCTTAGACTTGAGATACCAGGAAACTGTTATGAATCTAGTGCATCTCTGTGGAATATGATAACGCTAAACGTAACTGGTAGCTATAAGGATTATTTTCGGAAGTGTTGCAAAATTCATAAGTTTTGCTCGTAGTCAATATGGAATTTATTTCCTCCAATTTCGTTTTGGAGTTTAATACAGCTGGGCCCCTTGTGAGATTAGTAAGATGTTTGTGTGGCCACACCCAAATTTGTTTTGATAATCTTGCTGAATCTGAGAACGAGAAACAGAATGGTTAATGAAAGGAATGACTGAGATACATATCCTTATTAACGTTGTATTAGAAATAAAAGGATAATAATAACGATGCAGAATCGTTAAAAGGTTTTGTCCAGGAGACCTTACTCGAGTTGTACTAGAGACATTGCTATGTGTAACTAGACGCTAGACAATGTAATCACGATATTCGAAATATGTCCAAGTGGGAGCTGAAAGTTTATGGACTTATATTTAATAGTCGTGTGATAGGTCCAAACTCGAGATTACGGGATTGCACACAATACGTAAAGAGTTAATTTAATTAATAAATATATTTATTGTATTTATTAATTTATTTAATAAATATATTTATGTATTTATTAATTAAATAGAGCATGTAACTATATAACTTTAACAATCGTTAATTAATTAATAGTTAAGTTATAACGGGCGTTAAATAAACATATAGTAAGTAAACAAAAGGAAAGAAGGACGGAAGGTTCCGGAACATCCCATGGGGGAGGTGTTCGACCGTCGGTTATGGCATGGGGGGGGGGGGGGGCAAGAGTTGCCTTATATTTATTTGGGCTACAATGGGTTGGAAGTCTATAAATACACCTCCTAATCCCTCATAATCTACACAACATAAATCTTTCTCCCTTCTCTCTTTGGTTCGATCGCCATAAAGTAACCACGAAGGGTTTTAGTTGCTTTTTCTTGGTTGATCGATTGTATACATAATCTAGTCCTAGCCCCTCTCTAGGATTGTTGGGTAGATTAATTACAAGTGTCGTAGCTCGGTTTTACGTGCTAGAATCACAGTTAGCTCGTTGTATTACGTGTGTACAAGATCGTAATATAGTCTTATTTTAGACTATATCTTGGTATATACGGTATAAACCCGAATTGGTGATTCGTTCTTCGTCTTGTGGATTTGCTTTAGCGTAAAGGTATGTAACCCTAATTCGATTAATTATAATTGTGTTATTAATTATGATCTTGTTAAATCGCTTCCACTATATGTGCTTTGTTCTCGTTTAGGGTTTTATATAATTGTTATGATACTAATAAACCTTCACGGTCTGAGGATGAAAGACAGTGCTAAGCATAAGTTTAGTGCCCCAAGCTTTCTGCATACCTTTCTAGAATTTTGACGTGAAACGAGGATCTCGGTCTGATTTGATGTCTGATGGAGTTCCATGTAGTCGTATGATATCCTTGAGGAATATATCTGCCAATTTGCTAACTGAGAAATCCTTGCGAATTGGAAGAAAATGAGATGACTTGGTTAAACGATCTACTATGACCCATATACCATCATGTTTTCTCTGAGTAAGCTGAAGTCCGGTGACAAAATCCATGGAGATTTTGTCCCACTTCCATGCGGGAATCTCTAACGGTTGTAGTAACCCACTAGCCCGCTGATGCTCGATCTTAACCTGCTGGCAGGTTAGACACTTGGATACAAAAGTAGCAACATCCTTCTCCATGCCACTCCACCAGAAATGTTGTTTAATGTCATGATACATTTTGGTGGATGTTGGATGAATAGAGAATGGAGAGCTGTGAGCTTTTGTCAATAGAGCTTCTCGGAGTGTCTGATGCTCTAGAACACATAACTTAGTTCCTTACCATACAATGCCCTCTTCGTCTACACGAAATTCTGCCTGTCGATCAACATTCTGAATGATAGCCCAAATCTCACCATCATCTTTCTGAGCTGTCTTGATCCGAGAAATTAAGTCTGGCTCAATTCTCAGATTAGCCCAGTGCCCATGCTGTCCACGTACTAAGATTTCCATGTCTAGTCGCTCTAAGTCACGTATGATTTCCTCCTGTATCTTGTTGCCTTAATCATACTCGACTTCCTGCTGAGAGCATCTACCACTACATTCGGCTTGCAGGGATGATACTAAAGATTGATGTCGTGGTCCTTGAGTAGTTCCAACCATCTTCTCTGCCTAATATTAAGCTCTCTTTGAGTGAAAATGCATTTGAGTCTCTTGTGATCAGTGAAGATATCACATGATTCACCATAAAGGCAGTGTCTCCAGATTTTAAGTGCAAAGACTACTACTGCTAGCTCCAAGTCACGGGGAGGATAATTCTTCTCATAAGGCTTCATCTGACGTGATGCATATGCAATCACCTTCCCATGTTGCATGAGTACACAACCTAATCATTTACCGGAAGCGTCACTGTAGATCTGAAATCCACCTGCGCCAGATGGGAGAGTAAGAATAGGTGCAGATACTAACCGCTTCTTGAGTTCTTCAAAGCTCTTCTCCCGCTCATCAGTCAAAACGAATTTCTCTCCTTTCCGCATCAACTTGGTCAAAGGTAAGGCTAGTCTTGAAAAATTCTCCACGAATCTGCGATAATAACCAACTAAGCCTAGAACACTACGAATCTCAGTTGCAGACGTCGGTCTTGGCCATTTAGTGATAGCTTCAACCTTCGCAGGATCCATAGTAATCCCTTCTGCGAATACAATGTGGGCTAGAAATGCCACCTTGTTTAGCCAAAATTCACACTTAGAAAATTTGACGTACAATTGTTTCTGACGAAGAATTTGTAGCATAATACATAGATGTTCTTCATGTTCTTCCATGGATTTAGAGAAGATGACGATGTCATCGATCAATACGATAACAAATTTGTCTAAGTACTCGTGGAAGACGCGGTTCATAAGATCCATGAATACCGCAGGAGCATTAGTGAGTCCGAAAAGCATGACTACGAACTCATAATGGCCTTATCTAGTGCGAAAAGCAGTCTTGAGAATATCCTGCTCTTTCACTCGTAGATGATGATAATCGGATATTAGATCAATCTTGGAGAAATGCTTGGCACCTTGAAGTTGGTCAAACAGATCATCGATTCGCGGTAATGGATAACGGTTCCTAATCGTGATCTTATTCAGCTCACGATAGTCAATGCATAAACGCATGTTGCCATCTTTCTTCTTGACGAAAAGTACCGATGCACCCCATGGTGATACACTCGGACGGATGAAACCTCGCTCCAGTAATTCCTGCAGCTGATCTTTGAACTCCTTGAGCTCTATTAGAGCCATGCGGTAAGGAGCCTTAGATATTGGTTGAGCTCCTAGGATGAGCTCAATGTTAAAATCTACTTCACGTATAGGTGGTATACCTGCAAGTTCTTCTGGAAATACATCGGGGAATTCTGAAACAACTGGTTGATCTTGGATCGACGGAACTTCAGCGGTAATATCCTGAATTGAAGCTAAGAAGCCCTCGCAACCATGAGATGGTAAAGCACGAGCTTCTAACATAGAAATGATTTGTACAGACTTTCCTAGTTTAAAATCATTGTGAATATACTCTGGTTCTTGAACATCACCGAAGATAACCTGATAGGTATGACAATCGATAGTAGCATGGTGCTTGGATAACCAATCCATGCCTAAGATGAGATCAAACTCGCACATATCCAAAGGAAGTGCGTCTACTGGGCGAATCTTATCATCGATTCTACTGGAAAATATCTGTGCACTTAGATAATGCGTAGAGTCTCGCATAGGCGTAGATATACTTAAAATATTCTCTAGTGGCATAGGGATTTTATTAATACTAGTGGCATACGTAGTGGATATGACTGAATGAGTAGAACCAGTATCAAATAAAACACAAGCAGCATGACCATTCATAATGAGGATGTCAGTGATAGTACCTTAAGACTTATTGGCTTGTTCCCTTGTGGTAGTGTAGACACACCCCGAAGCTGGTGGCTTAGGAAGAGCAGCACTAGAAGTACCAGTAGTATCTCCCTTCTTGCAATCTTTCAACATGTGTTCGGATTGTCCACACTTGAAGCAAACTTCGGCAGCCTTACGGCATGGTCCAGGATGTCTACGACTACAAGTCGTGCAGATGGGGTAGGTGTAACCTCTTGGAGGTAGCAAGGGTACCTGAGAGCCTGTTTAAGAAATATGCGTGAGACATGATTATTTGGCATAAACATGACTGTACTGAAGTTTAAATGATATTTTACCAGATGAAGACAAGTTGTTGGACTGCTGACCCTTAGCATTTTGTCACGTCCACTCGTAGAGTTCCTGTTTATGTTGTTGACATGTTAGTATGTAAAACATAAAACAACTGAACATAGAAAAGTTTAAGAATTTAGAGACCTGTTGTTGTTGGACTGGCTGTTATTGTTACGGTGATTGTCATTACCGTTCCTCCTATCAGATCCATAGCAGTCATTAGATTGACCGTGCCCCTTGTTGGCATTCTTCTGAGTGGTCGGTTGGGACCGGTCTCCACCCTTCTGACTGAAAGATACAATTGGATAGTAAAAGGTATAAATGAACATAAAGATTGAAATGGAATGATAACGCTTGATGACTGAATTTTATACCTCTTCTCTGGACAAGCTTATTCCTCGTAGTCATCTCGCTCATGTAGCATTTCTAAGCTACGTGCTGCATCATCAACTTGTGCCACATTAGTGTAAGTAGCACTAAGTAAACGTTCTGTTGTTGAGGCATGCAGAGCCCAGCGAAAGTGCTTCACTTGATTTTCCACAGTACACGCAACAACGCCTAGAAACTCAGCCAACCAAAGAAACCTCTGCATAAACTCAATGCTAGTCTCTCCATTTCTCTAATGAATGGAATGATAGTCCCTCTTGAGTGCCTCCTGCTCAGCTGTCGGAAAGAACTGCCCATAAAACAAAGTCTTGAACTGATCCCAAGTCAACGCAGCTAACCAAACATCACCACCATTTGCTAACTTGTATGCCCTCCACCAATGCAAGGCATCTCCTTCAAACTTATAGCAAGCCAACCTTGCCTTGTAGACACCATCACATCCCATAGCATCAAAAAATTTCTTCATATGCGAAATACGGTTTTCCGCATCAGATGATATCTCAACTTTCTCAAAAGATCTAGGTTTCTGGTTGTTAAACCTTTCAAGCCAAGTGTGTAGAGTGGCCGGAGGAGGAGGAGGAGGAGGAGGAGGATTATTATTCTGATTTATAATGTTCTGGTACTCATTCTGAATCTGGTTCCTGATTCGAGGAAGCATAGCCTGTAGAGCTGCTTGGACAGCTGCTGCCAGTTCATGTTCGTGTGTCATGACTATCTGACAGTTTAAAAAAGGAAATGAAATCATTAAGCTGACTAGAACATAGGATAAACACAAGGAATGCATGAAGAGTTTATGAAGGCATAGCCAACGAGAACAACCATTGGCAATAGTGGACGCCTATGGGTCAGTCCACATAACATAATTGACATGAGCAAAGGTGAACGCCTAAGGGTCAGTTCACAAAATAAATCGAGTGATAAAGCACATGCGACTAAATATGGCCAGTCCAGTACCAACCATTACTTAGTAAAAAACTTAACATAAAACAATGATAATGCATGAAATGAAATGAGTAAAATGTACTATCAGTTTTAGGAAGACACTGATGACTACCCACTAGTCACAGGTCAATTTTAAGAGCCTACAGGTCAAAACCTTGTCTCTGATACCATAATTGTAACACCCCATTTGGATAAATGGACCTTTACGTAATAATTATGGTGTGTCATCAAAGCATGCAAGGTAAATGTCTAAACATTAAATGACCATAAAGGAAACTGGAATCAAACATCGGTTCTAACATAAGTTCCACATATGAAATGTATAAGTATAGAATGTAAAGGAAGGACTAAACAATTTCCAACAAAGAAAAAGTATGTAAATGCATTAAAGAAGTAAAGAAGACTGGCGCCTCATTCCATGCACGCACTCTTGGTTCCTAGCTTTGTCCTTTAGTACCTGCCATATTGGGACATGGAAAGAAAATACGGCTGAGCAATACGTTCAGTGTGCGGATATATAACAATGAATGTAAAACATAAACATAAGCAAGTAACGAAATGAAATGAGTAACAACAGAATAAGTGTAAGTCCTGGAAAACCTGGTTTAAGTTCATAAGACTAGTTTATATTTTTGAAAAGACTTATGTTTAGTTTATCTTGAAAATCTGTATTTTAAATATGCCCGGAGCCCATATAGGTCATGTTATATCAACGTGCAGTAATACATAGAGGGGTTACCTCATCATGCAATTAGAGGGGTTGTCTCTAATTAATATATAAAATGAGTGGAGGGATCAACTCTTGTAACGGATACAAGGCACACACACCGTAGTTACCATGAAATCTTACTAACTTGTCCTAGGATGCACCCATTCGCCCCACATGATAACAGTAACAAAGGACAAATAACATAAAGGGACGCTGCGAGCAATCACTCTCACCGTAGAATAGTCATAACACCGGTGCCTCCAGTGCTATGCTTATGGAACCCCCATAACTAGGTGAAACTGGCATGCATGTATATAGATCAGGCAGTCTGAAATAATCATAACATATATTTGTGTGTTTAAGACACTTAACTACTAGGGAAAATAGATGGATGCAAATGGAGAATCCTAATATAGGAAAGATGTCCTTACTGAAGGACGGAATATCCGTACCTTATGTCTAGTAAATGAAGACGAAAACGAACGCGGAAGATCACTCCGGCTTCACAATAGCTAGATGATGCAGGGACATGAATAAGTGTCGGTTCTACTTATACATACTTGTTATTTAGTTTACTTGATGTGTTCATACTTATTATACTTGTTCTTGTCTTGTCATATTATTTCATGTTTAACTCATGTATTTCTTATGGTTTCATGTGCTTTAGATTCATGTATTTCATGTTTTATGTCTTACAGTACTTGTTATATCATAATGAGTAACTTTCTAAAATAGTAGGTTTCTATATATAGTAACTTTCCAAAAATAACAGGTTTCCATATACAATAACTTTCCAAAAATAGTAAGTTTCCAAAAATAGAAAGTTTCCATACTTAGCATGTTTCTATAAATAGCATGTTACCATATTTAGTGTGTTTCCATATTTATCATGTTGTCATAATTAGTTTAATTCCATAATTAACATATTTTCATAATTAATCATATACTTATTAAATAATAATGATATAACATATATTTACTATCTATAAAGGAGCTATACAATTTGTTGAAAGTTGAAAAATTTCAACTAAACTTCTTAAGTAAGGAACCATGCAGGGTATAACTGAAATATTGAAATTTTAACATTGTTGAAAATTTAATTTACAGATAGTATTTTTGGAAGCACTAATCAAAACGTAAATCACTGTTTAAAATTTGATACGTATATAGTAGACTTAAAAAGCAGTTTTGAAATGATTTTAACTATTTTTGGAAATGATATAACGAATTACATTATTTACACAATAAAAATGCTGCGGACATTTACTTGATTCTTAATTTATAATACTTTCTAAAATACAAAAACTTGATACCTTTATTTATTCTATCACTTTTTTGAAGACACAATCGCAGTTTTCAGTACTCTCTATAGCTAAGAGATACACTCTTCCGAATGTGTTCTTTCCGTATCCACTTTTATGTTTTTCTTCTTTATTTATATTAATGTGTAATGTGATATATTTTTCCTTTGGTCATGTTTGTGTCTTGATAATTGCTAAATCTTAAAGACATTTGTTTTGTCGACTTAATTGGAAAAGTCAATTCAGGTGAAGAGTTGGACAACTGTGAACGCAATGCGAACTGGGAAGCCCGGAAAATAGGATGCCTTTAATAGGTAAAGTATTACCGTATATATACCTAAAAACATTAGATTACTTTATTTATTGCTAATATGATTTGCTTTCTTTTCACTAATGTTTCTTATTAAGTATCATCACGATTGTATGAGTTATTCAGCAGATGGAGAAGAAACTGCGATTATACTTGTTGCACATACACTTTAAAATGTGTATGATATCTCATTAATATGATCATTGTATGAGTTGTTGTTAAGTTCAAATTTTAAATACAATACAAGATGGATTGTTGTATAGAAATGGTGCCAATGTAACTTTACTCATTACATCGGTTTTCACTAATCGAAGCACTTAAATAAAATGGTTAACGTGTACGGAGTATTAGTTTGTGTTCAGTAATCTTATTTTATCTTATTTAATATACATCATTGTGGTCTCATAATTTGGTTCTTGTGTAGTGCTCGACATTAATCAATTACTAATATCTTGGAGGTTTAAAATTAAACTACACTTATTCATATTCATTAAATTTACGAAAATGAAGTATTTTTGCGCTCTTGTAGTTATGTGAACGAACATGAACACACGTATTATCCGTCTGTGAATATTTGTGAACGTCCAATTATGTATCCGCTAGCGTTTACTTATATTGCTTAATTTGCTTATGTTTATGAGACTGTTTTAATGCAAATTTCTGAATATTTTACTTTGGCATGACATGAATGTGTTTAAATACATTTATAAAATATAGTCCATTTTTATTAGAAAACTCGGTTATGAAATGTTTAGTAAGTTCTTTTTGTAGTTAAAACTTATGAAGTATAATACATAAATTTTGGGCCATTACCGTGAAAATATTATTTCGATCTATAATTTCTTTATTTGCATTCGAAAAACTAATCTTCCAGAAAAAGCTTTATCCATATTAAATATCAATTTCACTCTATTATTTCTTCTTCATTTAACTAACATAATATTTAAAGCATTTACAAAAGTGAAAAATGCTGTACATAAATAAAAATGAAAACTTAAATCATTTATACGGAATAATTATAAAGTACATCTAATATATACTCGAGGGTTAAACCAGTGAGTCAATCCAATTGAGCTTTGGGTTACGGGTTAAACCATTAAGCTAATCCAGTTGAGCATGAGGTCACGAGTTCGCTCATAGGATTAATCTGGTTGAGTGATTAAGTTACGGGTTCGACCATCACGTTAATCCGGTCGAGTCACCGGATTCACGGGGTTTACCATCGGGTCAATCTGGTCGTGTCACTGAGCGCGGATTCGACCATAGTGCATCCCGAGTCACCGTGTTATCAATTCGACCACTGATTAAGTTAGTATAGGTCACTGATTCGAGCACCTGGTTAATTAGCATATCGTTAGTTATATATTACTGGACAATTCCGACGCTATGCGCGGGTAATCGTCTAGTAGTTTAATAAGCTTATATTCTATAATGTATAATTATATTATAAGGTTTAAATAATAATAAATACTTAGGCTTAACTTATTACTATTAATTAATAATATTTTTCCATGTTTATCATAAGTTATCTTTAATTAATAATATTACATGTTTCTTGTAATTAAACTTTACCTTAAAAGATATTAATTAATTAAGCTAAAAAATAATTAAATTAGTGGACATGAATAATTAAATTATTAATTATTTTAACATTAGTTTATTTAAATAAATGTACATACCAACATAACATGATCTATTCAAATAAAATATAACCTAAGTCCTATTTTAATTCAACCATATATTAATTAATAAAGTTAATTAGTAAAAAACATAACATAAGTATTTTACATAAATGGTTTAATTACGTGTTCTTGTAAAAGTGTCAAGTACCCGAGCCCAAAACCAGTGACCAACAACCGAGTACCACAGCCCGACGGTTGTGGTCCCTGCTGCCGTGCCTCGTCCGAACCAACAGCCCACCACCGAGAGCCAAGGGCTCTCGGTTTGCTGCTGCGAACGAAACCAAACACACCCCAGCTTGTGCTGGGGTCCTTTTGCTGCGCCGAGAACACACCGAGCCCCGTAGGGGTCTCGCTTTGTTTCTGTCCGAAAGCCAAAACCCCCGAATGGGGGTGTGGTGCCTACGGCTTGGCCAAGAAGCCACCACCAAGAGTCACCCGACTCTCGGTTTGCGTGCCCAACTCAAACAAACCAATAATTACCCCTATCCCATGTTTAATCTTTATATAACATGTTTTTATACTTATTTTACACAAATGGGTTAATTACGTGTTCCTGTAAAAGTGTCAAGTACCCGAGCCCAAAACCCGTGACCAACAACCGAGTACCACAGCCCGACGGCTGTGGTCCCCGCTGTCGTGCCTCGCCCGAACTAACAGCCCACCACCGAGAGCCAAGGGCTCTCGGTTTGCTGCTGCGTACGAAACCAAACACACCCCAGCTTGTGCTGGGGTCCTTTTGCTGCGCCGAGAACACACCGAGCCCTGTAGGGGTCTCGGTTTGTTGCTGTCCGAAAGCCACAACCCCCGAATGGGGGTGTGGTGCCTGCGGCTTGGCCAAGAAGCCACCACCAAGAGTCACCCAACTCTCGGTTTGCGTGCCCAACTCAAACAAACCAATAATTACCCATATCCCATGTTTAATCTTTTATATAACATGTTTTTATACTTGTTTTTAATGATCTATAATAAAGAAAAATAAATAAAAAGATTAAAGGTCAAGGGATACCGTAGGCGTGAAAAGATTTAAGACACGAACACAATACTGTAATATTTAATGATCCAAAAACAACGAATAGAGTCCTTGTGATGTGAGTCGCGGCAAGGAGCAAGAAGAGGAGTATGGTTTTTGTGATTTTTCTATAAAAGTTGTTTATGAAAATCTCCTGGTGTTTTTATTAAATATCTAGTGAAATTACATGGGTCGGGCTTGGCCCATCTTTCCCTCTCTTATCTTCTAGCCGAAACCATAAACACCCCTATAGTTTTCATACTTGTTTTTCGTGTCTAAATATTATCGTGTGTGTTTGTGTTTAATTATCGTGTTATTCTTTCGTGAATGTTTCTTAATCTTATACGTGAATTCTTATCGTGCATTTTATATTCGTGTTTACATACATAATACTTATGATAATTAATTAATATACATAATGTTCGTATTAAATATTCATGATTTATGTCGTATATTAATTAATTAAAAAGTTTAAATTTAACCGTAAATTCGTGCATTAAATAATCTTAGGGTTTTTAAAGCGGGTTTTACAACATTCATACTTCATAATTTGAGTTTGATGCAAATGGGTTACTCATCTCTATTTACATCTAAATAAGATCCTACTCGTTACATGTTAGTAACAAAATCTTTCTAGCAAGATCTCTATTTAACGTCATAATGCACCCAAACTAAAAGCAAGATCACCAAATATTTCTTCACTACATGGAATTGTGATGCCACCCATAGGATGGTTATACCCCAACTCTTCCTCTGCTTGTCGTAATAATTCTTGAAATGCAGGTTGGCTTAATAGTGATACAGGGACCACAAATCGTCTTTTTTCTTCTTCTCCAACATAAACGGCAAAATAGCCTTTTGGAAGGTCCACAGATGTTGTGCTGCTTCCATTTGAGAAAGATCGCCGAAGCATTTATTTGGCGTTAATGATCCGAGGCATACGGATTGTCATTTTTTAAGCGAGGGTACTATCTCTTGTGGATGAATTGATCTGAAGCTACTTCTTCTTGGTGAAGGATATTGTTGTAGATTTTTGAGTAAGTTGTGGTTTTGATATGCATAATGACCAGTATATATAACCCACTGATGGATGTAAGGGACAATATCAGATTGCAAATTGTGACAAATGAAAAATTAAACAACACCACATGGTAGTGTTCTTTCTGATTTGTCTCTCTTCTTAATAGGATCTCTCTATATTTGTTAAATAACTGATAGTGACATAAAATACCTCACATGGTTCTGTCTTAATTCTTTTGAGGCCAAGCGTTTTTCCACATTAATATACTCTAGCTATAAGCTGATATATATTCTGAGTAGTGTGAATCTGCCCTATTGACACCTCAGACTTGTTTTAACATTTTCACCATGGACCAAAACATTATACTCTATGGAGGAAGAAAACCTTAGCGTCACAACTTAGTTATGCTAGCTCGGCCATAATCCCTTTGGACCTTGTTTCACTTACTAACAAAGTTATCTTATTAATATCTCCATCAATTGCTGATTTTTCTATGATACGAATCTATATCAGATGTTTCAATCTTTCTGTTACCATTACCACTACTAGAAAACAGAGCAACATCGACGGATTTTCTGACAGACATTTTTTCGTCGGAAATTAGTGACGAAACTCCGACAGATTAGCGACGGATATTGTGATTGATTTTTTTTAAGATTTTCAGACGAAATTCTGACAGAATTCCGACGGATACTAACTTTGACGGAAATCCGTCGGTATTCGACTTATATTGCGACTATTTTCAGACGGGCTACCAACAAACATGTTTACCCGTCGCTAATCAGTCGGAAAAATCAATATATTAGAACTCGTCGCTTTTCAGTCGAAAACTCAATAATATTTTTGTTGTTTGGGTTTATTTGGGTGGAAGCTTTATCGTTGGGCTATTTTAAGCCTATTATTGCTACCTAACATTTCTACTTAAGTAAAACACATTAAAAAAACCTGGTTTTATAAAAAAATATTTTTTCATATTTTTAATAATTAACAAAAATTATATATAAAAACCGTAAAAACTTTCGTATATTTAAAATAAAAACTGTTTACGAACCAATATAATATGTAAAAAGAAATTTTTATCATAAATACGTAAAATTTACATATTTAAAAAAAACCGAAAAAATCAAAACATGTTCGGGTCTCGAGAACCGGGTTGACCCGGGTCATTCCAAACCCGACGGATCTAGCCGGGTTTCGAAAATATAAAACCCGGGTCAATATAACCCGTTTTTTCGACCGAAACTGCGATGTGACCGGACTAGATCGACCCGGTCTAAAAAACATTTCCTAAAACTAAAATAAAATACATTTTTAAAATCACTTTTTTAAAACTTATAAAATATACAACTTACAATACTTATTTTAAAATCACTTTTGTTAAACTTATAAAATATACTAATTACACTTATAAAATATTGTTCCATTTCACACACCTGCCCATCGTCTCCATTTCACACACACTGTTCCATTTCACACACCCGCCCATCGTCTCCAACCGTTCGCCATCAACCGCCCGTCGTCAATCGCCGCCGTCGTCTCCAATGTCGCGCTAATAAAGGTTGAAATCGATTCTAATTTTTCCCTAATTTGACTATTTTTAATTTTGCCCTAATTTAAGTGATTTGATTGCTGTTAGGATAGATATTTATTGCTGTTAGGATCGAGTGTTGTTAATATATTTTAGGCATAAGTTACCAGCTAAGTATATATGAACAAGTAATACTGTTAACTAAACCGTGTGTCGTGACGTGGTGCGTATAGCCGTATATGGTTGTAGTAGTTATTGAGATTTGTGTTTTTATAGTGTGATAGATGTGAATTAGGTGTTACGTAGGGTCATGGTTTGAAGTTCGGGTTAGTATTGTAAATAAGGTTGTGCACAACAGGTGTTTAATGAAATGTCCATTAGAGAATGATACTTGTGTGATATCTATTGTTAGATTTTGGTATGAAAGAAATGTTTAGCATGAAAAAACAAGCGATGTGAGTGGTTTTATTTTTTTAGGCTGCAATCAGTGTGTCGTCATTGGTTAATGAGTCGGTAAGATAATGGTAATATATAATGATGGCTAAAGTTCAGCAATGGAAATCTTCTTGCTGCAATGAATTGCATTTAGTTTAAACTTAAAACTTAAAGCATTCAATCTTTGTTATAATATTTCATTTACTGTTTTTGTTTGACATTAAGCTCGAGTTTTAAGGAGTGGAGGCTGTAGTAATAAGCCTAGCCTAATAAATGTCGTATTTACATTCAAAAGTTGTTTAAATCGCAGACTGGTTAGTTAGTTGCAGGTTTCGGATGCTACTTGTTTGATAGCCCTGTTTTCGTTTGACGTTTAGTAGAACACTACTGAAACATTCTCTATTAAGACACTTTCTTCAGTTAGGAACATTTTGTAGACAAGAAAAGAAAAAAGAAACACGACCCCTGTTATGAATTTAGTCGTATTTTGTTATGGATAAAAACCTTCTATCGATATTAATATTATCGTTATTTTGTTCCAAAGACATCTTATTACCTATACATGTACAAATGATCTGATCTAGTGCAGATGTACAAATGATGACCTCTTTACTCACAGACGTGTCAAATGGGTGAAACCAAAAGATTTAACTAAATTGGCAGATTTGGAAGCCATGAAAGTATATTTTAAATCAGTCTACAAACCTTGCGACCTCTTTCCTGCTTTTAGAAAATCAGAACCATGATCGGTTTATGACTAGTTGACTGATATGAATATGACTTTAAAGTGCAATAAACAAAAAATCCTTTAGCCTTGTATGTCAAACCTTGCGACCTCTTTCCTCGCAAATTATTTGATTCAGGAATAAAAAGAATTCTGACCAATGCGGAGAAGCATAAAGCACATACATATATCTTGCTTAATTGTGAAGATGTTCACCCTTTTTTAAAGTATGCCAAGCATTATTTTTTTATGTTTTTATATAATGTAATTTGTTATCACATGTCTTATTCGTTCTAAACTGTTACTGTAGACATTGTTCCATTGGGTTGCTATACATAACGAGAATGAAAGTAAATTACAAAAAAAATTGTTCAAACCCCTGCGTATCTGATGTAGATTATAGGGTTATTCAACCCCTGCGCATCTGATGTACATTATAAAAAAAATTGTTCAAACCCCTGCGTATCTGATGTATCTACATTATAAAATTATTCAACCCCTGCGTATCTGATGTACGTTATACAGTTATTCAGCCCCTGTATCTGATGTACATTATAGACTTATTCAACCCCTGTATCTGATGTACATTATAGAGTTATTCAAGCTGAAAAACAGACACAATAAAGTTTCTATACTATTTCAGATACAAACATTGAGATATAAGTAAGAACAAGGGGTTGATTTGACACCCTTTTGCAATGTCATACAAAGTTATAACACAAAACAGCAATTTGTAGATATAAATGATAGAAGCATAAATTACATGAACCTTGTATCAGTAAGTTTTGCCAGTTGCAATGAGTTTCAAGACACGTAAAGGGTAAAATGATCATGGCGTGGCGACTACGTTTGGTCAAATATGTGTTCAGGTAGGCTAACTTAGTTTTGGTAGGCTAGAAGCGTAATTATAGTAAAAATATAGGTTAATTGCGGTTAATATTTGTTTTTCCTTAAACTTTCACTAATTGTGGTTAATATTTGTTTTTCAGTTTCCGAAATCACTATTTTGTCTATGTGTGCACTGTTTGGAATCTTTAATCTAATTTAAATATAGGTTTAACAGATTCGCTTTGTTTCTATTTTAATATTGAAGTAAAGATATCCACATATTCAGAAATTTCTATTAAAATGTGAAACATGTTTCCACCTAAAAAGAGAACTTTTTGCTTCCATTGCCAGTAAACAATGATATCACTATCAAGTATCAAGTACTCCAACGTAATGTTCTAAGATTCCTAAAAGTAACTTAAAATATATCTTTGATTTAATAAATGGTATACGAACGACAAGAATGTAACATTAGTTAATCTCCACCTAAATGACAATCATTTTTTGTTTTCTTAGTTGAAATATATTGAAAAGGATTTCAGTATAATACTAATTATTTGTTTGTTTAATCCCCCAGACGGCATTAAATTGGTACAGTTGGTAGCCACCTTCTATTTGCGACATGGCAATTCCGCCGATAGTTGTCAACATTTAAATAATATACCTTTGGCTTGGACCATCTTTCCCTTAAATTATGACACACGGTTAGACTAGATCTTAAGCAGTTGATAAGTTGACATATTTTTTTTAATTAAATACTATGAACTGTTTGTTATTTTCATTTAAGGGAGATAGTTAACAAACTTTTAATATTTATTTATTAATGGATGACGGCCGGATTAGACATTCTCCGTATTCAATAAAATAAGGTCAATTTCAGTGATTATTTAAGTACATGTCAGCGTGTCTTTATCTTGTATTAATCGAAAGTCCAATATCACATGTTTTAGACATCTGATATATGCTTGACAGTGTCTACCCAAGGTTCTTGCCCTTAACAATGTAGAAAACTAAATCAGAAGCAGAAGAGTACTAAATCAGAGTCGTTCTGTCGTATTAAACTGAAGCTCGCCTCATCAAACTTAACATCATAATTCTAGTGAAATCATGTATACGCCTAATATATAATCCTAGTAAAATCGTGTATATGCCTATTACTTGATATTTCTCTACACCACACACACAAACACGCACAAAGTTTTTCTTAAAGAGAAAAATATATACTTGCAAGAAGCCAATGTTTTCAATGTTTGTAATGAACTATGTAGGATGAATACATACGGTTGGTCTTCAAGAAGAAACCCTCGGTGTGATAATAAATAAGAGGAAGAAGAAAAATCGTCTAGACTAGATTATTGCCTCAACTTATTGTAGATATTGATTCTAGGAACTTGATAAATCGTCTTCAGAAGGAAACAAGGCTATCTTTTTATAAGAGTTGTAGTTTTCATTTAGGAAGCAATTATGTCATGGTGTTCAATCTTTGTGTGCTCGTGCAACAATGCATACAGCAGCTTGTAGCTATTATATGCAACACAAGGGTGTATAGATTATTATGGTTTCTTATACTTGATGTTGTTTTAATTCCATATATAGCCTAAAATGCGTTATATATGCAATTAAATTGGTGACAGATCACTTCTCAGCCAATTGTAACTATAGGACAATAAAAAGCCAAGTTGCCATTCCAAAGCACAAGTACATATAATATTAAGGGTTAAGTCCATACAATAGCGAGATACTTTTCAAAATGTACAAATATCATACGTGAACTTTAAAAAATACTAATATCGTATATGTACTTTCTAAATTCGTCTCAATATCATACCTTTCAAAACTATTAATATAGCATATTCAATAATCATGTATGCAAATACCTGTCAAAATACCAATGCTTCTTTATTCCGAAATAAAGACTGCTACTGTATATATAATCTTATTCTGATAGACACCACTAGTGCTGAAAGCTATGTTAGTCCTGATGCTTGCCATAACTTCTAATATGTTAACTATTGTCTGGTCTAAGGTTGCAACAAACCTAAAGTTCGCATCGATTTATGTTTAATAAGATTCATATTTGGGTATATAAAGCGTGTTTGTAACAATACATACGAAGTATACCATGTAACTACTTATACCACGTCAACTAAGGTATGATATCGAGACTAATTTTTAAAGTATGTATACGATATTAGTAGTTTTCAAAGTTCACGTATGATATTTGTACATTTTGAAAAGTATCATGCTATTATATAGATTTAACCCTAATATTAAACAAACTATGGGAATGCACAACATTGTTCATTACTGTATGCTCAATTCTGTTTAGTTTAAAGTTAGAGACATGTTCAATTTTGTTCATAATGATTCTTATGTGTTTAGTTTTGCTGTGAAACTTAGTTGTGTTGAATTTTGTTCATAATTGATCATTATAATTTAGGATGAAATTAGAAGCCTCTGTATATTAGAAGTTGTATGTTTGTTCATGTATCTAAAAGCTTTTTTTTCTTGAACAGATTGTTTGACGACTTTATTATGCAAGGGGATCCATACATTGATGAAGCAACACTTGATAGAGAAGTCGACCAAGAAAGTAGAGACATCATGTTTGAAGAATTCCAGGTTTTACCTAACTTGTTTTTTGACCTGTTACTTATATATGGCTTTGAGAATTATGAGTCGAAATTAGTGTGTAGTAGAAAATTTGTTAAGATAGTGTATAGATTAGATGATGCGGCTTTTAACCGTTACTAGTTCACTCCGTCAGGCATAAAACTCAATTTATAGGTTTTTTTTGTTTTTGTTTTGGTTTTTGAGTTACCATACCTAAGTTTACAGACTTTGCAGAATGCAAGTGAGTCAACTCTTGCTCTGCTGCAGAAAGCTAAGTTTGTGTCCAGCGGTAAGGAACTGATGTATGCTAGACAATTTGAGGAGATAACGTTTCATTTACGTTCTGAGTTCTGAGTCTTATCCTTAGGATCCATGAATATGTACTAGTTTTTGGTTTCCATATCTATTATTACACTCAGACATTCTTAGAGGTCAATCTTTAGGTTTTCTGTTTTTTGATCATCATACGTAATTCGCTGAGCAAAAAAGGAGTTTTGTAATAAGATTTTTATGTTTTACGCGGTTTGCCTAATGCATCATCATTTTTCTTCTTGGCATGTTGCTGAAAACAATACTAAGTACTAAACTGAAATTTGTACTTATGTGATTATTTATGGGTTAAGTCACAAACTTTATAAAATGTACAAACATTAAATGCAAACTTTAAGAACTACTAATATCACTAACGTGCATAACTTATCTAGTGGCCTATTGCTTATTGGTAGAACCGTAGAAGTATGTTCATGACTTATTAACCGACTTATTGTTAAATCAAATGCACTCCATATTACACGATCTATATCAATGGGATTCTTCAAAAAATGCAGCTGTGTATGCTGCTTGGGAAAGGGTAATGTCGAGCAGATATTCTGATATATTGAGCCAATGTTGAAGCGATGCTGCTCAAAGAGCCGCAATGGATAACATCATAGTTAGAGATGACTTATCCGTGCTTAAACCATATACCCCATATTGGATAGATCAAGCACATTGGGATAACATGATTGATAGGCTCTGGAACACACCCGGATGGAAAAAGAAGTCAAATGTTGCTAGACAAAACAGATTAACTGAAGTGGAAGGTGAGATGTCGAAACATACGGCGGGATCAATCACCGTTCTTCAACACAAATACAAAATGGTAAATATAATTTAATACTGTATGACTTTTAAATTTTATAAGTTACTGTAATATACTTCTAACTAATGATTTTTTAAAGGAAAAACAAAAAAAGCGCCCTGTTAGCTTGTTAGAAGCTTACCATCATTGTCATACTAGCACAAATGTGTCGACTGAGTCGTTAGGGAACGAAATGGATGAAGCAGGGAATGAAATGGATGAAGCATTAGAGGGAAGAACACGAGAGTACATTACAATTAGCTCAAAAACATCAAGTTCGAGTTCCACATCCAACGAACAGGTTTCTCACTTACTTAATGTTATTTTAAAGGAGTTTGTCTTAAGCAATTAACAATTACTCTTGACACCTGCTGCTATTAGTATTAATTCCTCTACGCTACACCTGTTGCTACTCTTGACACTAGTATTAATTTTTTCCAACTGCTACTAGTACTAATTCCTATACGTTACTCTTGACACGTGCTGCTATAATACATATAAAAGTAGTAAATATGAATAAAGACAGAAGGATAAATTACCTTGTTCATCGAAGATGGTTGAATCAAAATTGCTGAAAGCATTCCTAGATTAGTATGATACTTGTAAATTCCATCACCATCTTCCTTTTCTGAATCCACATTCCAAAACCCAATAGTACCCTCTTTATCCCCAACGACAACCATCCTCGTATCTCTTGATGGAAAGAATTTAATACTCCTTATCATTCCTGGTAGAACAGTAGCAATATTTTTGGGCTTCAATAATTTAGATCGTTTCCAGAACTCATCTTTTAACCCTGTAGAATCTGCCACTTTTACGAGTTACGGTTGGAATTTTGGGCTTCACTTTGTGTGATATATTAGTCTTTACCCTGTTCAAAACAAAAAGAAAATTCAACAGGCTTCATTTGGCGCAACATTTATATGTATAATTACGTCTATGTGTAGAGAGAGACCTGTGAGGCTTAGTTAAGGCAGTAAGATCAGAAAGCTTTGATTTGACATTGCCCTGTAGGTACAAAGCACTTTGAAGGGAGATATGTTTTAAGTTTTGTAACACGACTTGATACAATGTAGGTACAAACTTTGCAAGAGACGGTAAGAAGATTGCAGGATTAGAACACACAAATGAGATTACAGTTTCAAATGGAGATGCAAATCGAGGTACAAAGACAAGTGGAACATCAGATACTAGAGCATATGCAACAACGGGAACTAGAGGCAAATGCTCGTGAACAAAAGGCAAATGCTCGTGAACAAGCTCGAGAGAGTGAATGGAAGAAAAAGATGGATGACATTAACTCGTTCTAAGAAAAATTTACGGATTCCCGTCCCCCTTCTTAGTTGGATAATGTCATACCATCTTGAATGATATATTTTAAGGCTATGTTAACATACTATAACTTGTGATTTGAATGCTAAACGTAATTATAAAATTTGAACGTTTTTATCTTGAGTTATTCGTTTCCAGTATAGTTTTATTTGGTTTATTTTGAATGTTTAGTTTTGAATCAACCATTTCCAACAGTAATGTGGCTATTTACAAACAGACTAATGATAATGTATTTTTCCGATGGATTTCTGACAACTTTTTTTCGGACTAACTTCCGACAGAAGTATTAGCGACGGACTTATGACCCTTTTTTCGGTCACTATTTCCAACTGAATTCCGACGGATACCATTTACCGACCATGAATTCACCGACACCCGTTTTCAGTCACTAATCTGTCGGAAAGCACTTATACCGACGAATATCCGACGGAAAAGGCTGTCGCTGTTGCTCTGTTTTCTAGTAGTGTAGTTAGTTATTATAGTTCATACATCTCAAATAAGTTTATCCATTTAATAGCTTTGAACGGTCCAATGTTTCACGCAAATAACAAGATTACCATTTGATAATAGAAAACAAGAAGTAGATCATAACAGTAAATAGAATGCATTCACTTGAGATACTTCATAATTTGAGTTTAATGCAAATGGGTTACACATCTCTAATTACATCTAAATAAGATCCTACTCGTTACGTGTTACTAACAAAATCTTTCTTTCAAGATCTCTATTTAACGTCATAATGCACCCAAACTAAAAGCAAGATCACTAAATATGTCTTCACTACATGGAATTGTGAGGCCACCCATAGGATGGTTATACCCGAACTCTTCCTCTGCTTGTCGTAATAATTCTTGAAATGCAGGTTGGCTTAATAGTGATACTGGGACCACAAATCGCTTTTTTTCTTCTTCTCCAACGTAAACGGCAAAATAGCCTTTTGGAATGTCCACAGATGTTGTGCTGCTTCCATTTGAGAAAGATCGCCGAAGAATTTGTTTGGCGTTAATGATCCGAGGCATACGGATTGTCATTTTTTAAGCGAGGGTACTACCTCTTGTGGTTGAATTGATCTGAAGCTACTTCTTCTTGGTGAAGGATATTGTTGTAGATTTTTGAGTAAGTTGTGGTTGTGATATGCATAATGACCAGTATATATAACCCACTGATGGATGTAAGGGACAATATCAGATTGCAAATTATGACAAATGAAAAATAAAACAACACCACATGGTAGTGTTCTCTCTGATTTGTCTCTCTTCTTGATAGGATCTCTCTATATTTGTTAAATAAATGATAGTGACAGAAAATACCTCACATGGTTTTGTCTTAATTCTTTTGAGGCCAAGCATTTTTCCACATTAATACACGTACAACAATGTGTGTTTCCACAATATACTCTAGCTATCAGCTGATTTATATTTTGAGTTGTGTGAATCTAGCCTATTGATACCTCAGACTTGTTTAAACATTTTCACCATGGACCAAAAGACTGTACTCTTTGGAGGAAGAACACCTTAGCGTCACAACTTGGTACTGCTAGCTCGGCCATAAGCCATTTGGACCATGTTTCACTTACCAATAAGGTTATCTTATTAATATCTCCATCAATAGATGATTATTCTATGATACGAATCTGTATCAGATGGTTCAATCTTTCTGTTACCATTACACCTGTCCGTGGAACTTAACTTTATACAAATGACAGAAAAATGGATACTTTTACGGCATTGTATTCATCTTTAGAAAATACATTTTGTTAATTAGCAGCACCTTGTATAAACATATCTTATGTTTGAGAGATAAATAAGATTCTGTCATCATCATCTTTAGACGAAATTAAGCGGACGCCTTTTTATCCCTTTTTTTCTTAACGGCAGAGTTAGTATATAATAAAACTAGCAAGAAGCTACAGATATTTTTACATCAATTGGTACAAGTTTTATTGGGTTTTGAGTTCAATCATACCACATGAGATTTCTTTAAGGTCAACGTGAACTTTTGAGTTACAGTAATAAGAAGTTGTAATTTCTGAGAAATAGGATCCGTAAGCAATATTAAGATGATATTCAGATAAAAACCTCAATTTATAAACGGCCCCCTTTATATATGTATATGTAGGTTAGACATCAGCTATTCGATCGTTGTAAATTTCCATATTATATTTTGAACGTGAGAAAAGCCATGTTAGTCTTCTGGTGGCATGTTTACACAGACAAAAAAAACTTCAATGTATAAGTAGTCTTATTATGTTGAGAAAGGAATTCTCGTGGTCGTCCAACCTCTAGTTTTTGCACGTTCCGGCCTCTACATATTTTTTGCTTGCCAGTGCAAGAAACTTAAACATATGAGATGCTTATGAGTCGGGTTAAAAAGTTCTGGTTGCTGAGTTACTAAACGTGAGATAGCATCTTCATTTATGTCTGACCTGGTAACATATACTTAATAGAATATACTGATTACTGAACTTGAAAAAGTTGCAAATCTGTATTGGAAAACTGTCTCTATTTACAACTATACAATCTCCTACGTGTTACTTCTTTACAAAAATGTACTACAGTAGCATAGACCAATATTTGAATCTCATAATGCGCCCAAACTACAAGCAAGATTGGTGAATTTATCTTTGCTACATCGAATTGTGAGGCCACCCATACGATGGTTGTACCCAAACTCTTCCTCTGTTTTCTGTAGTAATTCTTGAAAAGAAAGCTGGCTTAGTAGTGATAGACGAACAACGAATCGCTTCATTTCCTCTTCCCCAACGTAAACAGAAAAGTAGCCTTTTGGGATGTCCATAGATATTGAACTGCTTCTATTAGAGAATGATCGTCTGAGAATTTTTTTAGCATGACTTATCTGAGGCATACGGATTGTCATTTTTTCAGCGAAGGCTTGGTCTTTTCTATTCAAAAGGCTGATACGAGAAGAAAAGTCCCTAAGTATTTCTGCTTGGTGTAGATGTAATGGTGGATTTCTAGGTGTTTGAGGTTCTGCTTGAGCTATGCATAAAGAATGCTTTATATAACAAAATAATATTACGACATTCAATTGCAGATGGTGACATATGGGGAAAAAAGCCACATCATGTGGCCTTGTATTCCAAGCTGTATGAAAAGCAATCTCACATGGTTTTATTTTTACGACATCCATAATGGACCAAATTAATTGCAGAAGTCATATATTTGTTGAGATTATATATATGTCACAAAGGAAAAAATGATTAGACATCGATAGGAAATTGTATTTATGGAAATTTAAACGACATATATCGGGTATTGAGTTACAATATCACGTGATTTGGTCTTGATGCGAGTGGCCAATATTCTTTTGGATTTAGATATGTAGGACATTGTGCCTTTCAACCAAACAACCTATGAGGTGATAAGTATTTTGATAGTTGCAAATGTGGGCAAATTATGTCTGAGACATTTATAAATTATTAATAAGGTTTTTTAAACTAATTTCTGCATGAATATTAGTTGTTTTTTTATACAATGTTTTTATGGCATTAGGATGAGTCATTCGGAAAAAATATCTTGTCAGCAGCATCTTGGTATAACAAGGAAGCGTGAACAGGGTTGGAGCAAGCAAGGAAGGACCATGCACTTTCCTCCGTAAACAAAATTGGGTTGGAGCAAGGAAGTAAGATCTTCAATATTATATCATGACTTGGAATTTTTGAGGCCAATCAATGTAGGATAATATATACCAAAAGTTTAGATCACAACAATTTGTGAAATAAAGTTTGTCACAACAGTGAATCATGACCTACACATAACGCATTAACTTGATTAAACAAATGAAGAATATATAAGAGCAGATATGTATAACTTATTATAGAGAAGTTTGTAGGCGATGATAGATCCTACGAGTGTAGCGGTCTCTTCCATTCATTTGAGCAGTTAAACATGCAATTTGTCTCGTGTTTTCTTTATTATTGACAAAATTCAACTCATATTGCCAAAAATAACGATGGTGAAATATGCATCGAGCATGAAATACTGTTGTCACGATAATATGATGGTCGATAAGAAATCCAAATCGTTCTCGAATACAGGCAATTAGTACATCAAAATTACGCCTGCAAGCTTACATTAAAGTAAGTCTATTATTCATTGAAACACAACTACTAGTCATAAGAGTAGATGGACAGGTCACACTCCCACACCAAAAAACACCTCGTCACGTCAGCTTTTTCACTTCCACATCTACACAAAAAAAAACTATCTTATTATCACACCATTTCTACACCAATTTAACTATTTTTTCACTTTTTTTCAAAAATTACCATCAACAATTAATTTATTTAAAACCCAACTTACTTTATACATAAAAAACATTACATATAATTTAAAATTTAAACCTTAATTTATTTTCATTTTAATCATTTATCTTCGTAAACTAAGAACGTAAATAAAAACGTAAACGTAAACATTTTTTATTCCAAAATTAAAACATTTATTCCATACTTAAAACATGAAAATACTAAAATTCGAATACAATACGAAACGAAATACACTACTAAATAGATAACATAAAAATACATAATATGATTAGTCAGTTCCCGGATCTGAATCCAAAAACTGACCAGGTATATCCTAGCGCCTTGTTTCTTCATCTTCTTCGGCCATAATTTGGGCCTCCAGCTCCCTTCGTTCCCTTTCTTGTTCTTCCTCTGATTGTCTCAATACTTTTTGATATAAGTATAGTTGATATACCTCTTTATCAGTAAGTAAGCCATTTGAGTCGTTTATAATTTGAAAGGGTAGATCGGGAGACATATTTCGGTTTCGGTGTTGTTGTGACGAAGAACCGATATGAGTTTGGGATGAAGAACCCAACTTATTCAGCCATTCAGTATTTTTTTCAATTCTAGCCTCAAGTTTTATCGACTTTCTAAACAAAGATCTTTGAATGCTGAAATCGACATCAGATTGAGTACTTAGATACTTGTCGATTAAATGATGTTTCTGTGCGGAAAGATCAGTGCATTCGGCACATGCTGTGCGCAATTTTGAATTTTCGTCGGACGCGGCTTCGAAATCTTCAGCTAATCACGTAAGCTTATCGTAACGACGTTGTTGTTGACTTATTTTTTTCTGAATCATAGCATTAATCTCGTCATC
Organism: Glebionis coronaria; assembly: GCA_025667525.1. Taxonomy (NCBI): domain Eukaryota; kingdom Viridiplantae; phylum Streptophyta; class Magnoliopsida; order Asterales; family Asteraceae; genus Glebionis; species Glebionis coronaria. Next base: position 453,136,055 of record CM046880.1, read on the forward strand.
GTTGTGTGGGAAAGAGCATGCCATTTTTTATTGGGTAAAAGCTATACAATACCATCTTACTTAGCAAAATGTACCGACTTTAAACACTTACAATTTAATCGTTGACGAATACGTAAATTAACTGACGAAAACGTAAATTTTCTGTCGAAAACGTAAATTTATTGACGAAAACGTAACTTTACTGACGAAAACGTAAATTTTCTGACGAAAACGTAGATTTACTGACGAAAACGTAAATTTTCTGACGAATACGTAAATTTACTGACGAAAACGTAAATTTATTGACGAATACGTAAATTTACTGACGAAAACGTAAATTTACTGACGAAACGTAAATTTACTCACGAAAATTTACGTAATTATGTAAAAAAAAGAAACTAACCTTTTGTTGGAATGGGTTGAAATTGCCACCTCGTGTAATTATGTAAAAAAAGAAAAAGGGTAATATCGTCATTTTAGGGTCATATTGGTAAAGTCAATAATCAATTTGCAAGTTCATTGGTAATGTCTAGCGATTAAATTGTAAGTGTTTAAAGTCGGTACATTTTGATAAGTACGATGATATTGTATAGTTTTTACCCTTTTTTATTTATGAAAGTGTGTGTGAAAGTATTGAAAGTTGTCTGTCAAAATGTGGTATTTCTAAAGTTGTCTGTAAAAAAAGTAGTCGTTGGCTACAAATTTTTTAAATAAAAAAAATTCAAATATTTATCCGTTGTAAATATAGCCGTTACGGTGTGAGGGTGTTTCGATAATAATGAAAAACAAAGGGGTAAAAGTTATAGTGTGTAAGGGGGTGAAATGAAAATATTTTGGGCTCCAACACCACTTCCACGGCCGTGGGCGTGCTCAAGCCAGAAATCACGTTGTGGTCACGCGGCTAAATGCAGGCCAACGGCCCCCACGGCGTGACCATTCCATTCACTCTAAGTCTAGATAAAAGTCTATTGATATGACCAAAACAATCATTTTAAATAAAAAATCAACCATTTAGTTAGGGTAAGTCAATGATCTAGACCCTAAACATCTATGATTACTCATATATATGTTTTGGCATATGTCTATCTATGAAATCGCCTATTCCTTATATTTGACTTGTGTAAATAAAGTCCATTTATGTCACGGACATGCTTGCCATTTTTTATGACATCTAATATCTCTAGTTGTTTATCATAATAATAGATTAGGCGTGCTTCTATTGGAATGAAACTATTACGCCGTGGCGTAGACTTTGATTTTGCGCAATTGAGTTTTTAGATAATAATTGATAATGATGTACATGTGTAAATTGTGATTAGTTGGTAGAAAGCATATGTAGTTCGTATCACTTGCAAGTATGTCAAGTTTAATTGGGGTTGGAGTTGTTCAGTAAGGTCCTACCTCTCTGTAATATCCACAAGTCAGAAAGTAACTTGATCTCCTCTTAAAGGGTTTGTTTTTGCAAGATTTGTTCTCGAAAGCTATTCGTTTTCTAAATCTCCAAATTACCCATGTTGTGGTTTGAATAACCGCTTCGAAGCAAATCTTTGTAGTTGTATTAAGTTTGTCAAATCATTCCAAGCATTAATATTATGAATGTATTTCGGGTAATAAGTGATTGCCATTTATTTGAGTTTATGTTTTCTCTACGAAAATTAATTCTGCAAAGCAAAATTACTCAGCGATCTTGTGGCACGTACTCCGCGACCCCCTAGTTCCGTCTCTAGATCTTTAGAGAAGGAAACTTTTTTATTAAACGGTGGATCGGCTTCCAGAAATCCAAGTGTCCCTATCCCATACATCATAGTTAGTTATTATAGTTCATACATCTCAAATAAGTTTATCCATTTAATAGCTTTGAACGGTCCAATGTTTCACGCAAATAACAAGATTACCATTTGATAATAGAAAAAAAGAAGTAGATCATAACAGTAGATAGAATGCATTCACTTGAGATACTTCATAATTTGAGTTTAATGCAAATGGGTTACACATCTCTATTTACATCTAAATAAGATCCTACTCGTTACCTGTTACTAACAAAATCTTTCTTTCAAGATCTCTATTTAACGTCATAATGCACCCAAACTAAAAGCAAGATCACTAAATATGTCTTCACTACATGGAATTGTGAGGCCACCCATAGGATGGTTATACCCGAACTCTTCCTCTGCTTGTCGTAATAATTCTTGAAATGCAGGTTGGCTTAATAGTGATACTGGGACCACAAATCGCTTTTTTTCTTCTTCTCCAACATAAACGGCAAAATAGCCTTTTGGAATGTCCACAGATGTTGCGCTGCTTCCATTTGAGAAAGATCGCCGAAGAATTTGTTTGGCGTTAATGATCCGAGGCATACGGATTGTCATTTTTTAAGCGAGGGTATTACCTCTTGTGGTCAAATTGATCTGAAGCTACTTCTTCTTGGTGAAGGATATTGTTGTAGATTTTTGAGTAAGTTGTGGTTGTGATATGCATAATGACCAGTATATATAACCCACTGATGGATGTAAGGGACAATATCAGATTGCAAATTGTGACAAATGAAAAATAAAACAACACCACATGGTAGTGTTCTCTCTGATTTGTCTCTCTTCTTGATAGGATCTCTCTATATTTGTTAAATAAATGATAGTGACAGAAAATACCTCACATGGTTTTGTCTTAATTCTTTTGAGGCCAATCGTTTTTCCACATTAATACACGTACGACAATGTGTGTTTCAACAATATACTCTAGCTATCAGCTGATTTATATTTTGAGTTGTGTGAATCTAGCCTATTGATACCTCAGACTTGTTTAAACATTTTCACCATGGACCAAAAGACTGTACTCTTTGGAGGAAGAACACCTTAGCGTCACAACTTGGTACTGCTAGCTCGGCCATAAGCCATTTGGACCATGTTTCACTTACCAATAAGGTTATCTTATTAATATCTCCATCAATAGCAGATTTTTCTATGATACGAATCTGTATCAGATGGTTCAATCTTTCTGTTACCATTACACCTGTCCGTGGAACTTAACTTTATACAAATGACAGAAAAATGGATACTTTTACGGCATTGTATTCATCTTTAGAAAATACATTTTGTTAATTAGCAGCACCTTGTATAAACATATCTTGTGTTTGAGAGATAAATAAGGTTCTGTCATCATCATCTTTAGACGAAATTAAGCGGACACCTTTTTATCCCTTTTTTTCTTAACGGCAGAGTTAGTATATAATAAAACTAGCAAGAAGCTACAGATATTTTTACATCAATTGGTACAAGTTTTATTGGGTTTTGAGTTCAATCATACCACATGAGATTTCTTTAAGGTCAACGTGAACTTTTGAGTTGTCGGCATCTTAGCACTTCAAAGTTACAGTAATAAGAAGTTGTAATTTCTGAGAACTAGGATTCGTAAGCAATATTAATAGGTATTAAGATGATATTCAGATAAAAACCTCAATTTATAAATGGCCCCCTTTATTTATGTATATGTAGGTTAGACATCAGCTATTCGATCGTTGTAAATTTCCATACTATATTTTGAACGTGAGAAAAGCCATGTTAGTCTTCTGGTGGCATGTTTACATAGACAAAAAAAACTTCAATGTATAAGTAGTCTTATTATGTTGAGAAAGGAATTCTCGTGGTCGTCCAACCTCTAGTTTTTGCACGTTCCGGCCTCTATATATTTTTTGCTTGCCAGTGCAAGAAACTTAAACATATGAGATGCTTATGAGTCGGGTTAAAAAGTTCTGGTTGCTGAGTTACTAAACGTGAGATAGCATCTTCATTTATGTCTGACCTGGTAACATATACTTAATAGAATATACTGATTACTGAACTTGAAAAAGTTGCAAATCTGTATTGGAAAACTGTCTCTATTTACAACTATACAATCTCCTACGTGTTACTTCTTTACAAAAATGTACTACAGTAGCATAGACCAATATTTGAATGTCATAATGCGCCCAAACTACAAGCAAGATTGGTGAATTTATCTTTGCTACATCGAATTGTGAGGCCACCCATACGATGGTTGTACCCAAACTCTTCCTCTGTTTGCTGTAGTAATTCTTGAAAAGAAAGCTGGCTTAGTAGTGATAGAGGAACAACAAATCGCTTCATTTCCTCTTCCCCAACGTAAACAGAAAAGTAGCCTTTTGGGATGTCCATAGATATTGAACTGCTTTTATTAGAGAATGATCGTCTGAGAATTTTTTTAGCATGACTTATCTGAGGCATACGGATTGTCATTTTTTCAGCGAAGGCTTGGTCTTTTCTATTCAAAAGGCTGATACGAGAAGAAAAGTCCCTAAGTATTTCTGCTTGGTGTAGATGTAATGGTGGATTTCTAGGTGTTTGAGGTTCTGCTTGAGCTATGCATAAAGAATGCTTTATATAACAAAATAATATTACGACATTCAATTGCAGATGGTGACATATGGGGAAAAAAGCCACATCATGTGGCCTTGTATTCCAAGCTGTATGAAAAGCAATCTCACATGGTTTTATTTTTACGACATCCATAATGGACCAAATTAATTGCAGAAGTCATATATTTGTTGAGATTATATATATGTCACAAAGGAAAAAATGATTAGACATCGATAGGAAATTGTATTTATGGAAATTTAAACGACATATATCGGGTATTGAGTTACAATATCACGTGATTTGGTCTTGATGCGAGTGGCCAATATTCTTTTGGATTTAGATATGTAGGACATTGTGCCTTTCAACCAAACAACCTATGAGGTGATAAGTATTTTGATAGTTGCAAATGTGGGCAAATTATGTCTGAGACATTTATAAATTATTAATAAGGTTTTTTAAACTAATTTATGCATGAATATTAGTTGTTTTTTTATACAATGTTTTTATGGCATTAGGATGAGTCATTCGGAAAAAATATCTTGTCAGCAGCATCTTGGTATAACAAGGAAGCGTGAACAGGGTTGGAGCAAGCAAGGAAGGACCATGCACTTTCCTCCGTAAACAAAATTGGGTTGGAGCAAGGAAGTAAGATCTTCAATATTATATCATGACTTGGAATTTTTGAGGCCAATCAATGTAGGATAATATATACCAAAAGTTTAGATCACAACAATTTGTGAAATAAAGTTTGTCACAACAGTGAATCATGACCTACACATAACGCATTAACTTGATTAAACAAATGAAGAATATATAAGAGCAGATATGTATAACTTATTATAGAGAAGTTTGTAGGCGATGATAGATCCTACGAGTGTAGCGGTCTCTTCCATTCATTTGAGCAGTTAAACATGCAATTTGTCTCGTGTTTTCTTTATTATTGACAAAATTCAACTCATATTGCCAAAAATAACGATGGTGAAATATGCATCGAGCATGAAATACTGTTGTCACGATAATATGATGGTCGATAAGAAATCCAAATCGTTCTCGAATACAGGCAATTAGTACATCAAAATTACGCCTGCAAGCTTACATTAAAGTAAGTCTATTATTCATTGAAACACAACTACTAGTCATAAGAGTAGATGGAGAGGTCACACTCCCACACCAAAAAACACCTCGTCACGTCAGCTTTTTCACTTCCACATCTACAAAAAAAAAACTATCTTATTATCACACCATTTCTACACCAATTTAACTATTTTTTCACTTTTTTTCAAAAATTACCATCAACAATTAATTTATTTAAAACCCAACTTACTTTATACATAAAAAACATTACATATAATTTAAAATTTAAACCTTAATTTATTTTCATTTTAACCATTTATCTTCGTAAACTAAGAACGTAAATAAAAACGTAAACGTAAACATTTTTTATTCCAAAATTAAAACATTTATTCCATACTTAAAACATGAAAATACTAAAATTCGAATACAATACGAAACGAAATACACTACTAAATAGATAACATAAAAATACATAATATGATTAGTCAGTTCCCGGATCTGAATCCAAAAACTGACCAGGTATATCCTAGCGCCTTGTTTCTTCATCTTCTTCGGCCATAATTTGGGCCTCCAGCTCCCTTCGTTCCCTTTCTTGTTCTTCCTCTGATTGTCTCAATACTTTTTGATATAAGTATAGTTGATATACCTCTTTATCAGTAAGTAAGCCATTTGAGTCGTTTATAATTTGAAAGGGTAGATCGGGAGACATATTTCGGTTTCGGTGTTGTTGTGACGAAGAACCGATATGAGTTTGGGATGAAGAACCCAACTTATTCAGCCATTCAGTATTTTTTTCAATTCTAGCCTCAAGTTTTATCGACTTTCTAAACAAAGATCTTTGAATGCTGAAATCGACATCAGATTGAGTACTTAGATACGTGTCGATTAAATGATGTTTCTGTGCGGAAAGATCAGTGCATTCGGCACATGCTGTGCGCAATTTTGAATTTTCGTCGGACGCGGCTTCGAAATCTTCAGCTAATCACGTAAGCTTATCGTAACGACGTTGTTGTTGACTTATTTTTTTCTGAATCATAGCATTAATCTCGTCATCGTTGTGTGGGAAAGAGCATGCCATTTTTTATTGGGTAAAAGCTATACAATACCATCTTACTTAGCAAAATGTACCGACTTTAAACACTTACAATTTAATCGTTGACGAATACGTAAATTAACTGACGAAAACGTAAATTTTCTGTCGAAAACGTAAATTTATTGACGAAAACGTAACTTTACTGACGAAAACGTAAATTTTCTGACGAAAACGTAAATTTACTGACGAAAACGTAAATTTTCTGACGAATACGTAAATTTACTGACGAAAACGTAAATTTATTGACGAATACGTAAATTTACTGACGAAAACGTAAATTTACTGACGAAACGTAAATTTACTCACGAAAATTTACGTAATTATGTAAAAAAAAGAAACTAACCTTTTGTTGGAATGGGTTGAAATTGCCACCTCTTGTAATTATGTAAAAAAAGAAAAAGGGTAATATCGTCATTTTAGGGTCATATTGGTAAAGTCAATAATCAATTTGCAAGTTCATTGGTAATGTCTAGCGATTAAATTGTAAGTGTTTAAAGTCGGTACATTTTGATAAGTACGATGATATTGTATAGTTTTTACCCTTTTTTATTTATGAAAGTGTGTGTGAAAGTATTGAAAGTTGTCTGTCAAAATGTGGTATTTATAAAGTTGTCTGTAAAAAAAGTAGCCGTTGGCTACAAATTTTTTAAATAAAAAAAATTCAAATATTTATCCGTTGTAAATATAGCCGTTACGGTGTGAGGGTGTTTCGATAATAATGAAAAACAAAGGGGTAAAAGTTATAGTGTGTAAGGGGGTGAAATGAAAATATTTTGGGCTCCAACACCACTTCCACGGCCGTGGGCGTGCTCAAGCCAGAAATCACGTTGTGGTCACGCGGCTAAATGCAGGCCAACGGCCCCCACGGCGTGACCATTCCATTCACTCTAAGTCTAGATAAAAGTCTATTGATATGACCAAAACAATCATTTTAAATAAAAAATCAACCATTTAGTTAAGGTAAGTCAATGATCTAGACCCTAAACATCTATGATTACTCATATATATGTTTTGGCATATGTCTATCTATGAAATCGCCTATTCCTTATATTTGACTTGTGTAAATAAAGTCCATTTATGTCACGGACATGCTTGCCATTTTTTATGACATCTAATATCTCTAGTTGTTTATCATAATAATAGATTAGGCGTGCTTCTATTGGAATGAAACTATTACGCCGTGGCGTAGACTTTGATTTTGCGCAATTGAGTTTTTAGATAATAATTGATAATGATGTACATGTGTAAATTGTGATTAGTTGGTAGAAAGCATATGTAGTTCGTATCACTTGCAAGTATGTCAAGTTTAATTGGGGTTGGAGTTGTTCAGTAAGGTCCTACCTCTCTGTAATATCCACAAGTCAGAAAGTAACTTGATCTCCTCTTAAAGGGTTTGTTTTTGCAAGATTTGTTCTCGAAAGCTATTCGTTTTCTAAATCTCCAAATTACCCATGTTGTGGTTTGAATAACCGCTTCGAAGCAAATCTTTGTAGTTGTATTAAGTTTGTCAAATCATTCCAAGCATTAATATTATGAATGTATTTCGGGTAATAAGTGATTGCCATTTATTTGAGTTTATGTTTTCTCTACGAAAATTAATTCTGCAAAGCAAAATTACTCAGCGATCTTGTGGCACGTACTCCGCGACCCCCTAGTTCCGTCTCTAGATCTTTAGAGAAGGAAACTTTTTTATTAAACGGTGGATCGGCTTCCAGAAATCCAAGTGTCCCTATCCCATACATCATAGTTAGTTATTATAGTTCATACATCTCAAATAAGTTTATCCATTTAATAGCTTTGAACGGTCCAATGTTTCACGCAAATAACAAGATTACCATTTGATAATAGAAAAAAAGAAGTAGATCATAACAGTAGATAGAATGCATTCACTTGAGATACTTCATAATTTGAGTTTAATGCAAATGGGTTACACATCTCTATTTACATCTAAATAAGATCCTACTCGTTACGTGTTACTAACAAAATCTTTCTTTCAAGATCTCTATTTAACGTCATAATGCACCCAAACTAAAAGCAAGATCACTAAATATGTCTTCACTACATGGAATTGTGAGGCCACCCATAGGATGGTTATACCCGAACTCTTCCTCTGCTTGTCGTAATAATTCTTGAAATGCAGGTTGGCTTAATAGTGATACTGGGACCACAAATCGCTTTTTTTCTTCTTCTCCAACATAAACGGCAAAATAGCCTTTTGGAATGTCCACAGATGTTGCGCTGCTTCCATTTGAGAAAGATCGCCGAAGAATTTGTTTGGCGTTAATGATCCGAGGCATACGGATTGTCATTTTTTAAGCGAGGGTATTACCTCTTGTGGTCAAATTGATCTGAAGCTACTTCTTCTTGGTGAAGGATATTGTTGTAGATTTTTGAGTAAGTTGTGGTTGTGATATGCATAATGACCAGTATATATAACCCACTGATGGATGTAAGGGACAATATCAGATTGCAAATTGTGACAAATGAAAAATAAAACAACACCACATGGTAGTGTTCTCTCTGATTTGTCTCTCTTCTTGATAGGATCTCTCTATATTTGTTAAATAAATGATAGTGACAGAAAATACCTCACATGGTTTTGTCTTAATTCTTTTGAGGCCAATCGTTTTTCCACATTAATACACGTACGACAATGTGTGTTTCAACAATATACTCTAGCTATCAGCTGATTTATATTTTGAGTTGTGTGAATCTAGCCTATTGATACCTCAGACTTGTTTAAACATTTTCACCATGGACCAAAAGACTGTACTCTTTGGAGGAAGAACACCTTAGCGTCACAACTTGGTACTGCTAGCTCGGCCATAAGCCATTTGGACCATGTTTCACTTACCAATAAGGTTATCTTATTAATATCTCCATCAATAGCAGATTTTTCTATGATACGAATCTGTATCAGATGGTTCAATCTTTCTGTTACCATTACACCTGTCCGTGGAACTTAACTTTATACAAATGACAGAAAAATGGATACTTTTACGGCATTGTATTCATCTTTAGAAAATACATTTTGTTAATTAGCAGCACCTTGTATAAACATATCTTGTGTTTGAGAGATAAATAAGGTTCTGTCATCATCATCTTTAGACGAAATTAAGCGGACACCTTTTTATCCCTTTTTTTCTTAACGGCAGAGTTAGTATATAATAAAACTAGCAAGAAGCTACAGATATTTTTACATCAATTGGTACAAGTTTTATTGGGTTTTGAGTTCAATCATACCACATGAGATTTCTTTAAGGTCAACGTGAACTTTTGAGTTGTCGGCATCTTAGCACTTCAAAGTTACAGTAATAAGAAGTTGTAATTTCTGAGAACTAGGATTCGTAAGCAATATTAATAGGTATTAAGATGATATTCAGATAAAAACCTCAATTTATAAATGGCCCCCTTTATTTATGTATATGTAGGTTAGACATCAGCTATTCGATCGTTGTAAATTTCCATACTATATTTTGAACGTGCGAAAAGCCATGTTAGTCTTCTGGTGGCATGTTTACATAGACAAAAAAAACTTCAATGTATAAGTAGTCTTATTATGTTGAGAAAGGAATTCTCGTGGTCGTCCAACCTCTAGTTTTTGCACGTTCCGGCCTCTATATATTTTTTGCTTGCCAGTGCAAGAAACTTAAACATATGAGATGCTTATGAGTCGGGTTAAAAAGTTCTGGTTGCTGAGTTACTAAACGTGAGATAGCATCTTCATTTATGTCTGACCTGGTAACATATACTTAATAGAATATACTGATTACTGAACTTGAAAAAGTTGCAAATCTGTATTGGAAAACTGTCTCTATTTACAACTATACAATCTCCTACGTGTTACTTCTTTACAAAAATGTACTACAGTAGCATAGACCAATATTTGAATGTCATAATGCGCCCAAACTACAAGCAAGATTGGTGAATTTATCTTTGCTACATCGAATTGTGAGGCCACCCATACGATGGTTGTACCCAAACTCTTCCTCTGTTTGCTGTAGTAATTCTTGAAAAGAAAGCTGGCTTAGTAGTGATAGAGGAACAACGAATCGCTTCATTTCCTCTTCCCCAACGTAAACAGAAAAGTAGCCTTTTGGGATGTCCATAGATATTGAACTGCTTTTATTAGAGAATGATCGTCTGAGAATTTTTTTAGCATGACTTATCTGAGGCATACGGATTGTCATTTTTTCAGCGAAGGCTTGGTCTTTTCTATTCAAAAGGCTGATACGAGAAGAAAAGTCCCTAAGTATTTCTGCTTGGTGTAGATGTAATGGTGGATTTCTAGGTGTTTGAGGTTCTGCTTGAGCTATGCATAAAGAATGCCTTATATAACAAAATAATATTACGACATTCAATTGCAGATGGTGACATATGGGGAAAAAAGCCACATCATGTGGCCTTGTATTCCAAGCTGTATGAAAAGCAATCTCACATGGTTTTATTTTTACGGCATCCATAATGGACCAAATTAATTGCAGAAGTCATATATTTGTTGAGATTATATATATGTCACAAAGGAAAAAATGATTAGACATCGATAGGAAATTGTATTTATGGAAATTTAAACGACATATATCGGGTATTGAGTTACAATATCACGTGGTTTGGTCTTGATGCGAGTGGCCAATATTCTTTTGGATTTAGATATGTAGGACATTGTGCCTTTCAACCAAACAACCTATGAGGTGATAAGTATTTTGATAGTTGCAAATGTGGGCAAATTATGTCTGAGACATTTATAAATTATTAATAAGGTTTTTTAAACTAATTTCTGCATGAATATTAGTTGTTTTTTTATACAATGTTTTTATGGCATTAGGATGAGTCATTCGGAAAAAATATCTTGTCAGCAGCATCTTGGTATAACAAGGAAGCGTGAACAGGGTTGGAGCAAGCAAGGAAGGACCATGCACTTTCCTCCGTAAACAAAATTGGGTTGGAGCAAGGAAGTAAGATCTTCAATATTATATCATGACTTGGAATTTTTGAGGCCAATCAATGTAGGATAATATATACCAAAAGTTTAGATCACAACAATTTGTGAAATAAAGTTTGTCACAACAGTGAATCATGACCTACACATAACGCATTAACTTGATTAAACAAATGAAGAATATATAAGAGCAGATATGTATAACTTATTATAGAGAAGTTTGTAGGCGAAGATAGATCCTACGAGTGTAGCGGTCTCTTCCATTCATTTAGGATTTTAAACATGAAATTTGTCTCGTGTTTTCTTTATTATTGACAAAATTCAACTCATATTGCCTAAAATAACGATGGTGAAATATGCATCGAGCATGAAATACTGTAGTCACGATAATATGATGGTCAATAAGCAGTCCAAATCGTTCTCGAATACAGGCAATTAGTACATCAAAATTACGCCTGTAAGCTTACATTAAGGTAAGTCTATTATTCATTGAAACACACCTACTAGTCATAAGTCTAGATAAAAGTCTATTGATATGACCAAACCATTCATTTTAAATAACAAATCAACCATTTAGTTAGGGTAAGTCAATGTTCTAGACCCTAAACATCTATGAGTACTAATATAAGTGTTTGGCATTTGTCTATCTATGAAATTGCCTATCCCTTATATTTGACTTGTGTAAATAAAGTCCACTTATGTCGCGGACATGTTTGCCATATTTTTATGACATCTAACATCTCTAGTTGTTTATGATAATAATAGATTAGGCGTGTTTCTATTTGAATGAAACTATCACGCCGTGGCGTAGACTTAGATTTTGCGCAATTGAGTTTTTAGATAATAATAGATAATGATGTACTTATGTAAATTGTGTTGGTAGAAAGCATATGTAGTTCGTAGCACTTGCAAGTATGTCAAGTTTAATTGGGGTCGGAGCTGTTCAGTAAGGTCCTACCTCTCTGTAATATCCACAAGTTAGAAAGTAACTTGATCTCCTCTTAAAGGGTTTGTTTTTGCAAGATTTGTTCTCGAAAGCTACTCGTTTTCTATATCTCCAAATTACCCATGCTTTGGTTTGAATAACGGCTTCGAAGCAAATCTTTGTAGTTGTATTAAGTTTGTCAAATCATTCCAAGCATTAATATTATGAATGTATTTCGGGTAATAAGTGATTGCCATTTATTTGAGTTTATGTTTTCTCTATGAAAATTAATTCTGCAAAGCAAAATTAATCCGGGATCTTGTGGCACGTACTCCACGACCCCCTAGTACCGTCTCTAGATCTTTAGAGAAGTAAACTTTTTTATTAAACGGTGGATTGGTTTCCAGAAATCCAAGTGTTCCTATCCCATACATCATAGTTAGTTATTATAGTTCATACATCTCAAATAAGTTTATTAAATCAAATAAGTTTATCCATTTAATAGCTTTGAACGGTCCAATGTTTCACGCAAATAACAAGATTACCATTTGATAATAGAAAACAAGAAGTAAATCATAACATTAAATAGAATGCATTCACTTGAGATACTTCATAATTTGAGTTTGATGCAAATGGGTTACAAATCTCTATTTACATCTAAATAAGATCCTACTCGTTACGTGTTACTAACAAAATCTTTCTTTCAAGATCTCTATTTAACGTCATAAGCACCCAAACTAAAAGCAAGATCACTAAATATGTCTTCACTACATGGAATTGTGAGGCCACCCATAGGATGGTTATACCCGAACTCTTCCTCTGCTTGTCGTAATAATTCTTGAAATGCAGGTTGGCTTAATAGTGATACAGGGACCACAAATCGCTTTTTTTCTTCTTCTCCAACATAAACGGCAAAATAGCCTTTTGGAATGTCCACAGATGTTGTGCTGCTTCCATTTGAGAAAGATCGCCGAAGAATTTGTTTGGCGTTAATGATCCGAGGCATACGGATTGTCATTTTTTAAGCGAGGGTACTACCTCTTGTGGTTGAATTGATCTGATCTGAAGCTACTTTTTCTTGGTGAAGGATATTGTTGTAGATTTTTGAGTAAGTTGTGGTTGTGATATGCATAATGACCAGTATATATAACCCACTAATGGATGTAAGGGACAATATCAGATTGCAAATTGTGACAAATGAAAAATAAAACAACATCACATGGTAGTGTCCTCTCTGATTTGTCTCTCTTCTTGATAGGGTCTCTCGACATTTGTTAAATAAATGATAGTGACATAAAATATCTCACATGGATTTGTCTTAATTCTTTTGAGGCCAAGCGTTTTTCCACATCAATATACGTACGAAAATGTGTGTTTCCACAATATACTTTAGCAATCGGCTGATTTATATTTTGAGTACTGTGAATCTGGCCTATTGACACCTCAGACTTGTTTTAACATTTTCACCATGGACCAAACACTGTATTCTTTGTTGGAAGAACCCCATAGCGTCACAACTTGTTACTGCTAGCTCGGCCATACGGTGTGAGGGTGTTTCGATAATAATGAAAAACAAAGGGGTAAAAGTTATAGTGTGTAAGGGGGTGAAATGAAAATATTTTGGGCTCCAACACCACTTCCACGGCCGTGGGCGTGCTCACGCCATCCTCCACGCCAGAAATCACGGTGTGGTCACGCGGCTAAACGCAGGCCAACGGCCCCCACGGCGTGACCATTCCATTCACTCTAAGTCTAGATAAAAGTCTATTGATATGACCAAAACAATCATTTTAAATAAAAAATCAACCATTTAGTTAGGGTAAGTCAATGATCTAGACCCTAAACATCTATGATTACTCATATATATGTTTTGGCATATGTCTATCTATGAAATCGCCTATTCCTTATATTTGACTTGTGTAAATAAAGTCCATTTATGTCACGGACATGCTTGCCATTTTTTATGACATCTAATATCTCTAGTTGTTTATCATAATAATAGATTAGGCGTGCTTCTATTGGAATGAAACTATTACGCCGTGGCGTAGACTTTGATTTTGCGCAATTGAGTTTTTAGATAATAATCGATAATGATGTACTTGTGTAAATTGTGATTAGTTGGTAGAAAGCATATGTAGTTCGTATCACTTGCAAGTATGTCAAGTTTAATTGGGGTTGGAGTTGTTCAGTAAGGTCCTACCTCTCTGTAATATCCACAAGTCAGAAAGTAACTTGATCTCCTCTTAAAGGGTTTGTTTTTGCAAGATTTGTTCTCGAAAGCTATTCGTTTTCTAAATCTCCAAATTACCCATGTTGTGGTTTGAATAACCACTTCGAAGCAAATCTTTGTAGTTGTATTAAGTTTGTCAAATCATTCCAAGCATTAATATTATGAATGTATTTCGGGTAATAAGTGATTGCCATTTATTTGAGTTTATGTTTTCTCTATGAAAATTAATTCTGCAAAGCAAAATTACTCAGCGATCTTGTGGCACGTACTCCGCGACCCCCTAGTTCCGTCTTTAGATCTTTAGAGAAGGAAACTTTTTTATTAAACGGTGGATCGGCTTCCAGAAATCCAAGTGTCCCTATCCCATACATCATAGTTAGTTATTATAGTTCATACATCTCAAATAAGTTTATCCATTTAATAGCTTTGAACGGTCCAATGTTTCACGCAAATAACAAGATTACCATTTGATAATAGAAAAAAAGAAGTAGATCATAACAGTAGATAGAATGCATTCACTTGAGATACTTCATAATTTGAGTTTAATGCAAATGGGTTACACATCTCTATTTACATCTAAATAAGATCCTACTCGTTACGTGTTACTAACAAAATCTTTCTTTCAAGATCTCTATTTAACGTCATAATGCACCCAAACTAAAATCAAGATCACTAAATATGTCTTCACTACATGGAATTGTGAGGCCACCCATAGGATGGTTATACCCGAACTCTTCCTCTGCTTGTCGTAATAATTCTTGAAATGCAGGTTGGCTTAATAGTGATACTGGGACCACAAATCGCTTTTTTTCTTCTTCTCCAACATAAACGGCAAAATAGCCTTTTGGAATGTCCACAGATGTTGCGCTGCTTCCATTTGAGAAAGATCGCCGAAGAATTTGTTTGGCGTTAATGATCCGAGGCATACGAATTGTCATTTTTTAAGCAAGGGTACTACCTCTTGTGGTCAAATTGATCTGAAGCTACTTCTTCTTGGTGAAGGATATTGTTGTAGATTTTTGAGTAAGTTGTGGTTGTGATATGCATAATGACCAGTATATATAACCCACTGATGGATGTAAGGGACAATATCAGATTGCAAATTGTGACAAATGAAAAATAAAACAACACCACATGGTAGTGTTCTCTCTGATTTGTCTCTCTTCTTGATAGGATCTCTCTATATTTGTTAAATAAATGATAGTGACAGAAAATACCTCACATGGTTTTGTCTTAATTCTTTTGAGGCCAAGCGTTTTTCCACATTAATACACGTACGACAATGTGTGTTTCCACAATATACTCTAGCTATCAGCTGATTTATATTTTGAGTTGTGTGAATCTAGCCTATTGATACCTCAGACTTGTTTAAACATTTTCACCATGGACCAAAAGACTGTACTCTTTGGAGGAAGAACACCTTAGCGTCACAACTTGGTACTGCTAGCTCGGCCATAAGCCATTTGGACCATGTTTCACTTACCAATAAGGTTATCTTATTAATATCTCCATCAATAGCAGATTTTTCTATGATACGAATCTGTATCAGATGGTTCAATCTTTCTGTTACCATTACACCTGTCCGTGGAACTTAACTTTATACAAATGACAGAAAAATGGATACTTTTACGGCATTGTATTCATCTTTAGAAAATACATTTTGTTAATTAGCAGCACCTTGTATAAACATATCTTGTGTTTGAGAGATAAATAAGGTTCTGTCATCATCATCTTTAGACGAAATTAAGCGGACACCTTTTTATCCCTTTTTTTCTTAACGGCAGAGTTAGTATATAATAAAACTAGCAAGAAGCTACAGATATTTTTACATCAATTGGTACAAGTTTTATTGGGTTTTGAGTTCAATCATACCACATGATATTTCTTTAAGGTCAACGTGAACTTTTGAGTTGTCGGAATCTTAGCACTTCAAAGTTACAGTAATAAGAAGTTGTAATTTCTGAGAACTAGGATTCGTAAGCAATATTAATAGGTATTAAGATGATATTCAGATAAAAACCTCAATTTATTAATGGCCCCCTTTATTTATGTATATGTAGGTTAGACATCAGCTATTCGATCGTTGTAAATTTCCATACTATATTTTGAACGTGAAAAAAGCCATGTTAGTCTTCTGGTGGCATGTTTACATAGACAAAAAAAAACTTCAATGTATAAGTAGTCTTATTATGTTGAGAAAGGAATTCTCGTGGTCGTCCAACCTCTAGTTTTTGCACGTTCCGGCCTCTATATATTTTTTGCTTGCCAGTGCAAGAAACTTAAACATATGAGATGCTTATGAGTCGGGTTAAAAAGTTCTGGTTGCTGAGTTACTAAACGTGAGATAGCATCTTCATTTATGTCTGACCTGGTAACATATACTTAATAGAATATACTGATTACTGAACTTGAAAAAGTTGCAAATCTGTATTGGAAAACTGTCTCTATTTACAACTATACAATCTCCTACGTGTTACTTCTTTACAAAAATGTACTACAGTAGCATAGACCAATATTTGAATGTCATAATGCGCCCAAACTACAAGCAAGATTGGTGAATTTATCTTTGCTACATCGAATTGTGAGGCCACCCATACGATGGTTGTACCCAAACTCTTCCTCTGTTTGCTGTAGTAATTCTTGAAAAGAAAGCTGGCTTAGTAGTGATAGAGGAACAACGAATCGCTTCATTTCCTCTTCCCCAACGTAAACAGAAAAGTAGCCTTTTGGGATGTCCATAGATATTGAACTGCTTTTATTAGAGAATGATCGTCTGAGAATTTTTTTAGTATGACTTATCTGAGGCATACGGATTGTCATTTTTTCAGCGAAGGCTTGGTCTTTTCTATTCAAAAGGCTGATACGAGAAGAAAAGTCCCTAAGTATTTCTGCTTGGTGTAGATGTAATGGTGGATTTCTAGGTGTTTGAGGTTCTGCTTGAGCTATGCATAAAGAATGCCTTATATAACAAAATAATATTACGACATTCAATTGCAGATGGTGACATATGGGGAAAAAAGCCACATCATGTGGCCTTGTATTCCAAGCTGTATGAAAAGCAATCTCACATGGTTTTATTTTTACGACATCCATAATGGACCAAATTAATTGCAGAAGTCATATATTTGTTGAGATTATATATGGAGTATGTCACAAAGGAAAAAATGATTAGACATCGATAGGAAATTGTATTTATGGAAATTTAAACGACATATATCGGGTATTGAGTTACAATATCACGTGGTTTGGTCTTGATGCGAGTGGCCAATATTCTTTTGGATTTAGATATGTAGGACATTGTGCCTTTCAACCAAACAACCTATGAGGTGATAAGTATTTTGATAGTTGCAAATGTGGGCAAATTATGTCTGAGACATTTATAAATTATTAATAAGGTTTTTTAAACTAATTTCTGCATGAATATTAGTTGTTTTTTTATACAATGTTTTTATGGCATTAGGATGAGTCATTCGGAAAAAATATCTTGTCAGCAGCATCTTGGTATAACAAGGAAGCGTGAACAGGGTTGGAGCAAGCAAGGAAGGACCATGCACTTTCCTCCGTAAACAAAATTGGGTTGGAGCAAGGAAGTAAGATCTTCAATATTATATCATGACTTGGAATTTTTGAGGCCAATCAATGTAGGATAATATATACCAAAAGTTTAGATCACAACAATTTGTGAAATAAAGTTTGTCACAACAGTGAATCATGACCTACACATAACGCATTAACTTGATTAAACAAATGAAGAATATATAAGAGCAGATATGTATAACTTATTATAGAGAAGTTTGTAGGCGAAGATAGATCCTACGAGTGTAGCGGTCTCTTCCATTCATTTAGGATTTTAAACATGAAATTTGTCTCGTGTTTTCTTTATTATTGACAAAATTCAACTCATATTGCCTAAAATAACGATGGTGAAATATGCATCGAGCATGAAATACTGTAGTCACGATAATATGATGGTCAATAAGCAGTCCAAATCGTTCTCGAATACAGGCAATTAGTACATCAAAATTACGCCTGCAAGCTTACATTAAGGTAAGTCTATTATTCATTGAAACACAGCTACTAGTCATAAGTCTAGATAAAAGTCTATTGATATGACCAAACCATTCATTTTAAATAACAAATCAACCATTTAGTTAGGGTAAGTCAATGTTCTAGACCCTAAACATCTATGAGTACATATATAAGTGTTTGGCATTTGTCTATCTATGAAATTGCCTATCCCTTATATTTGACTTGTGTAAATAAAGTCCACTTATGTCGCGGACATGTTTGCCATATTTTTTTGACATCTAACATCTCTAGTTGTTTATGATAATAATAGATTAGGCGTGTTTCTATTTGAATGAAACTATCACGCCGTGGCGTAGACTTAGATTTTGCGCAATTGAGTTTTTAGATAATAATAGATAATGATGTACTTATGTAAATTGTGTTGGTAGAAAGCATATGTAGTTCGTAGCACTTGCAAGTATGTCAAGTTTAATTGGGGTCGGAGCTGTTCAGTAAGGTCCTACCTATCTGTAATATCCACAAGTCAGAAAGTAACTTGATCTCCTCTTAAAGGGTTTGTTTTTGCAAGATTTGTTCTCGAAAGCTACTCGTTTTCTATATCTCCAAACTACCCATGTTTTGGTTTGAATAACGGCTTCGAAGCAAATCTTTGTAGTTGTATTAAGTTTGTCAAATCATTCCAAGCATTAATATTATGAATGTATTTCGGGTAATAAGTGATTGCCATTTATTTGAGTTTATGTTTTCTCTATGAAAATTAATTCTGCAAAGCAAAATTACTCCGGGATCTTGTGGCACGTACTCCACGACCCCCTAGTTCCGTCTCTAGATCTTTAGAGAAGTAAACTTTTTTATTAAACGGTGGATTGGTTTCCAGAAATCCAAGTGTTCCTATCCCATACATCATAGTTAGTTATTATAGTTCATACATCTCAAATAAGTTTATCCATTTAATAGCTTTGAACGGTCCAATGTTTCACGCAAATAACAAGATTACCATTTGATAATAGAAAACAAGAAGTAGATCATAACATTAAATAGAATGCATTCACTTGAGATACTTCATAATTTGAGTTTGATGCAGATGGGTTACAAATCTCTATTTACATCTAAATAAGATCCTACTCGTTACGTGTTACTAACAAAATCTTTTGTGGGGTTTTAATCCTACAATCCTGGTTATCTAGATGTGCGGAATACTCGATCGAAGAACACATACAACAGAATCGACAGAAAAGAAAAGCGACGCCACAAGGTAATCCCTAATCGTTTCCGATTAGTTTATTGAAAGAATGCGTAATTGGTTTGTTCCCCCTCACCTCCTTTTATAGAGATGAGGGGGAACCGACTATACAAGTCCTACGGGTCGGGTTGGGCTTAGACATTGCCAACCGACCTTTATTCATAGCTATTAGGAAACTAGGCTACTCGACTCTTGATTACCCTAGACACGACTTAGGCGATAATATAAGACTAGATATAACAATTTCCACCTTAGGCTTATATTAGCCTATCCCAACACTCAGCAATTCCAGGCAGTGTTGTAACTTGCGTCCAGGTACCACCTTCGTCAAGGCATCCGCAACATTGTGTTCAGTACCCACCTTCAGAACTTCAACCGTCTTTGCTTCTAAGACTTCTCTGATAAAGTGATAACGCACATTGATGTGCTTTGTCCTTTCATGAAAAACATGATTCCGCGATAAGTGAATCGCGCCCTGATTATCACAATTAACTGCAACAGTGTTGAGCTTCACGCCCAACTCTTCCAAGAGTCCTCTTAGCCAAATAGCTTCCTTCACAGCCTCCGTAAGGGCCATATATTCTGCCTCTGTAGTTGAAAGAGCCACCACGTGTTGTAGCGTTGCCTTCCAGCTTACAACACATCCCTGTACTAAAAATGCGTAACCAGTGAGAGACCTACCCTTATCCGGATCCTTGGCGTAGTCTGAATCAACAAAACCTGTTACGTCCACATGGTTGCCATGATTTGTCCCATACACCAAACCCACGTTTACAGTGCCCTGCAAATATTTCATAATCCACTTCACTGCTTTCCAATGGAGTTTACCCGGATTCGCCAAATATCTGCTAACTACACTTACTGCATACGCTATGTCTGGCCTCGTGCATACCATCAAGTACATCAAGCTCCCAACCGCATTTGCATACGACACCCTACTCATTCTTTCAACATCACAATCCCTAACCGGGCAATCCTTCAACGACAGCTTGAAGTGCCCACCCAATGGTGTCTGAACCGACTTCCCATTGTCCATTCTAAACCTTTTTAAAACTTTAGAAACATACCCGGATTGTGACACCCTCAGAATCTTGCGACTCCGATCCCTGAAGATCTCCATACCAAGAATCTTCTTTGCTTCCCCGAGCTCTTTCATGTCGAACTCCCTTTTAAGCAAAGACTTGGTAGCTGCGATCTCAGCCTTGCTTTTACAATTAATCAGCATATCGTCTACATATAACAATAGATAGATATACTCCCCTGGTGCATAACTTCTGTAATATACGCAGCTGTCGTAATTGCTACGCTTAAACCCGTTGCTCAGCATATACTCATCGAACCTCTTGTACCATTGCCTAGGTGACTGCTTCAAACCATAAAGAGATTTCTTTAACAAACATACCTTGTTACCTTGTTCAAATCCCGGTGGCTGCCTCATGTAGATCACTTCTTCAAGATTTCCATGTAAAAACGCCGTCTTTACATCAAGCTGCTCCAGCTCATAATCTTTACACGCAGTCAATGCAAGTATAACCCGAATAGATGTGTGTCGAACTACCGGCGAAAATACTTCATTGTAATCAATACCTGCTCTTTGTGTGAATCCACGAGCCACCAGCCTTGCCTTGTACCTAGGCTTTTGAACACCTTCAATCCCTTCCTTTATTTTGTACAGCCATTTGCAGCTCACCAGCTTTTGCCCAGCTGGATGATCTACTAACACCCAGGTCCTGTTCTTCTTCAGAGAATCCATCTCTTCTTTCATAGCAGCTTTCCACTTAGAATTGTCTTCACAAGCAACTGCTTCCTGGTATGTCAATGGTTCATGAGTATCTTCTTCCTCTGCTGCAGCAAACGCGTAAGCAACCATATTACTCTCATCCCGAAACCTTGCCGGTTTCGTTTTTGTCCTTGGCTCTCTATCCCGAACCAATTGATAATCTGTGAGATCCGGTGGATGATCAATTTCTTGAACCCCTGCATCTTCATCATCGCCATCTTCCTGATCTGTCTGGTCTTCCTGATCTGACTGATCTCCATGACCTGTTTGATCTTCCTGACCTGGATGGTCTTCCTCAGGCGTATGATTATTTAACCTCTGCAGTTCCACCTCAACTTGTAATTCCTCAACAGACTTATCTTTTCCTGCACCAGTATCCTTCAACGTGTCTTTGTACATGACACTTTCATTGAAGACCACGTTCCTGCTTGTGACTATTTTAGGCGATTCATTATCAAGCCTATATAGTCTGTACCCCTTCACACCTTCAGGATACCCCAAAAGAACGCATTTTACCGCTCTCGGCTCGAGCTTACCTTGTTTAACGTGTGAATACGCGACACAGCCGAAAACTCTCAACATCCCATAATCACTAGGATGTCCCGACCACATCTCCATAGGTGTCTTCTTCTCAATCGCTGTCGATGGTGACCTATTTATAAGATATGCGGCCGTACATGTCGCTTCCGCCCAGAAGGTCTTGGGCAATCCAGACTGTATTAATAAACAGCGTACCTTGTCCATGAGAGTTCTGTTCATCCGTTCTGCTAACCCATTCTGCTGCGGCGTCCCAGCAACCGTCAAATGTCTAGCAATCCCACTCTCAGTGCATAGCTGATTAAACTCCCGGTTACAGAACTCAAGACCATTATCCGTCCTAAGCTTCTTAACCGTCCTCCCAGTCTGATTCTCTACTAACTGCTTCCACTCTTTGAACTTTTCAAATGCTTCGTGTTTGAACCTGAGAACATAAACCCATACCCTCCTGGAATAATCATCAACTATAGATAAGAAATACCTCTTACCTCCTAATGATTCCACCTGAGACGGACCCCATAAGTCTGAATGAACATAGTCTATCACTCCCTGAGTAGTGTGCCTTCCTACACCGAAACGGACTCGATGTGACTTTCCCAGAACACAATTCTCACAAAAATCGAGCTTACCTAGACTCTTCTTGCCAAACAAACCCTGCTTTTCCAGCACGTGTAGTCCCGCCTCACTGATATGTCCTAGTCTTTTATGCCAAACCTGCACAAGACTGTCTTTCTCTTCAACACTAGCATTAAGCTCACCGGCCAATGCATGGCCATCCAAAGAGTACACACAGTTCTCCCTTCGGGTTCCAGATATAATAACCCTAGAACCATTAATCACCTTGACTTTGCCCGACTGCAATTTTACGGTATATCCCTCTTTTCCAAGAGTTCCCAGCGATATCAAGTTTCTTTTCAATTCAGGAATGTACCTGACATTGTGTAACACAAAACTTGACCCATATTTCAGTTGTACCTTTACCTTGCCAATACCCCTGATCTTGCACTCCCTGTTGTCGCCCAACAGTACGCTGCCCCCATCGCATTCCAGAAAATCAAAAAATACATCTAACCTGGGTGACATGTGATATGAACCTCCTGAATCCATGATCCAATCTTGCAGTCTTTCTGCACTCATCACCATCATCACTTCAGAATCATCGTAAATCGAACCACTGGAGCTTGGTTGATCATCTTTCTTGACGTAACCTTTTGACTTCTTGCGATTATTCTTCGGACAGTCTCTTCTCAAGTGCTCCTCAGATTGGCAAATAAAGCATTTGAGTCTTCCACCTCGAGACTTCGATCTTGACTTTCCCTTTGACTGATGCGAATTCCTGCGATCAGTTCTTCCCCTCACATATAACCCTTCACCATCATCCCCCTTCGCCTTGAACCTTTCTTTGATTTCCTTTGAATTTAGTGTGGCCATCACGTCCTCCAAAGTCAAATCTTCCCGTCCATAAAGCAAGGTATCCACAAAGTGTTCGTATGATGCTGGTAAAGACGTGAGTAACAATAAAGCAAGATCTTCATCCTCGAATTTTACCTCAATATTTGCTAAATCAACAACGATTTTGTTGAACTCATCTATATGCTCGGAAATCTTTCGTCCAGTCGGCATGTAGAATGTATACAACTTCTTCTTCAGGTACAACTTGTTGGCCAATGACTTTGTCATATACAAAGACTCGAGCTTTGACCAAACCCCCGCTGCAGTCGTCTCCCCGGTAACCTCTCTCAGGACCTTGTTACCTAAACACAAAATCATGGCACTGTGAGCATTCTTGTCAAGCTTAGATTTCTCTTCAGCTTCCATATTCGCGGGGAAAACCTCTAGAGCTGCTTCACATCCGTTCTGGATTAATAAAGCACGCATCTTGATTCTCCATAACCCGAAATCACCAGTTCCATCGAATTTCTCGATGTCAAACTTGGCTCCCGTCATTCTTTATCCCTTTGTTGATTTGCTAAACCTTGTGATAAACCTCACAATCACAAACCGACAAAGTCCCTTCAATAATTCGCTAAACCTTGTGATACGTTAAACCTCACAATCACGAATTACGAAGTCACCTTGTGTAATACACTACAAAGTAAACCCTTTTTGTTTTAAAAACAAAAAATTACAAATCCCAAAAACCTGGCCCAATTAAAACCAGATTAATAATAGGTTTTGTAAAAACCTAGGCCCAAAATTAATTGGCCCAATCAAAACACTTGTAGTATATACAAAATTTGTAGTTGACTTTAAAACTACACCACCACCACTGCTCCTTCTTCCTTATTCACAAAACCTGCGAACAAAAAAAAAAAAAACAACAATGGCAGATTCCAATCCTTGTCAATCGAAACACGATCAACAACCCTTTTCTATTCGACGCTACTGCTGCCACCTTGACGACCTAACCACGATCACCAAGAAACCCTCTTCGATCGATCCTAGAAAACCAGCGATCTTGCGAACCAAGCTCTTGATACCACTTGTGGGGTTTTAATCCTACAATCCTGGTTATCTAGATGTGCGGAATACTCGATCGAAGAACACATACAACAGAATCGACAGAAAAGAAAAGCGACGCCACAAGGTAATCCCTAATCGTTTCCGATTAGTTTATTGAAAGAATGCGTAATTGGTTTGTTCCCCCTCACCTCCTTTTATAGAGATGAGGGGGAACCGACTATACAAGTCCTACGGGTCGGGTTGGGCTTAGACATTGCCAACCGACCTTTATTCATAGCTATTAGGAAACTAGGCTACTCGACTCTTGATTACCCTAGACACGACTTAGGCGATAATATAAGACTAGATATAACATCTTTCTTTCAAGATCTCTATTTAACGTCATAAGCACCCAAACTAAAAGCAAGATCACTAAATATGTCTTCACTACATGGAATTGTGAGGCCACCCATAGGATGGTTATACCCGAACTCTTCCTCTGCTTGTCGTAATAATTCTTGAAATGCAGGTTGGCTTAATAGTGATACAGGGACCACAAATCCCTTTTTTTCTTCTTCTCCAACATAAACGGCAAAATAGCCTTTTGGAATGTCCACAGATGTTGTGCTGCTTCCATTTGAGAAAGATCGCCGAAGAATTTGTTTGGCGTTAATGATCCGAGGCATACGGATTGTCATTTTTTAAGCGAGGGTACTACCTCTTGTGGTTGAATTGATCTGATCTGAAGCTACTTTTTCTTGGTGAAGGATATTGTTGTAGATTTTTGAGTAAGTTGTGGTTGTGATATGCATAATGACCAGTATATATAACCCACTAATGGATGTAAGGGACAATATCAGATTGCAAATTGTGACAAATGAAAAATAAAACAACATCACATGGTAGTGTCCTCTCTGATTTGTCTCTCTTCTTGATAGGGTCTCTAGACATTTGTTAAATAAATGATAGTGACATAAAATATCTCACATGGATTTGTCTTAATTCTTTTGAGGACAAGCGTTTTTCCACATCAATATACGTACGAAAATGTGTGTTTCCACAATATACTTTAGCAATCGGCTGATTTATATTTTGAGTACTGTGAATCTGGCCTATTGACACCTCAGACTTGTTTTAACATTTTCACCATGGACCAAACACTGTATTCTTTGTTGGAAGAACCCCTTAGCGTCACAACTTGTTACTGCTAGCTCGGCCATACGCCCTTTGGAATTGTGAGGCCACCCATACGATGGTTGTACCCAAACTCTTCAATTCCTCTGCTTGTTGTAGTAATTGCTGAAAAGAAGGCTGGCTTAATAGTGATACAGGAACAACGAATCGCTTTATTTCCTCTTCCCCAACGTAAACAGAAAAGTAGCCTTTTGGGATGTCCATAGATATTGAACTTCTTTTATTAGAGAATGATCGACTCAGAACTTTTTTTGCATGAGTTATCTGAGGCATACGGATTGTCATATTTTCAGCGAGCTGGGCTTGGTCTTTTCTATTCAAAAGGTTGATACGAGAAGAAAAGTTCCAAAGTATATCTCTTCTTTGTGTAGTTGTAATGGTGGATTTCTAGGTGTTTGAGGTTATGGTTGTGTTATGCATATGGAATGCTTTATATAACCAAATAATATTACGACATTCAATTGCAGATGGTGACCTATGGGGAAAAAGCCACATCATGTGGCCTTGTATTCCAAACTGTATGAAAAAGCAATCTCACATGGTTTTGTGTTTACCACATCCATAACGGACCACCTTAATTGCAGCAAGGAAAAAATGATTAGACATCGATAGGGAGTTGTATTTATGGAAACCCTACAATATCACATGGTTTGGTCTCGATGCTAGTGGCCAATATTGTTTTGCATTTAGATGTGTAGGGCATTTGCGTTACCATCAAACAACCTATCAGGTGATAACGATTTTGATTGTTGCAAATGTGGGCAAATTATGTCGAGAGATTTTTCAAATATCAATAAGGTTTTCTAACTTATTTCTCCATGAATATTAGCTGTTTTTTATTTATAAAAATGGCTTCCAGATATATAAATGCTATTATGGCATTAGAATGAGTACGTCATTCCAAAAAAATTATTGTCAGCTGCATCTTGGTATAACAAGGACGCGCGAACAGGGTTGGAGCAAGCAATGAAGGACAGTTCACTTTCCTCCGTAAACAAAATTGGGTTGGAGCAAGAAAGTAAGATCTTCAATATAAGTAATTAGTACATCAAAATTACGCATGCAAGCTTATAAAAAAGTAGGTCTATTATTCATTGGAATACAGCTACTAGTCATAGGTCTAGATAAACGTCTATTGATATGACCAAATCAACCATTTAGTAAGGGTAAGTCAATGTTATAGACCCTGAACATCTATGAGTACTAAGGGGGTGTTTGGATGTGCGGTTAGTAGGAGATTATCTCCAAATCTCAGTTTCAAAATGGAGATAAGTTAAAAAAAAGTGTTTGGGTAATAAATGGAGATAAGTGATTATTTGCGTTTAGAAGCTTCAAAATGGAGTTTTGAAAAAGTTAGTGGGGAGCTACTTATTTCATTTTCAAAATGGAGTTTTGCAAAAGTAAGCTTTCAAAATGGAGTTTATTATCAAATAATCAAATTTTTCAAACACTCAAAAAAGTGATTATTTGGTTATTTCGATTTCAAACTGAAATATCAAATCCAAACACTATTTTTTAAAATGAAGTTTTCAAAATGATGATTTTTCAAAATGGAGTTTTCAAAATGAATAATTTGTTTTCAATAAGCACATCCAAACACCCACTAATATATGTGATTGGCATTTGTCTAGTCATAGGTCTAGATAAACGTCTATTGATATTTGACTTGTGTAAATAAAGTCCATTTATGTCTTAGACATGTTTGCCATATTTTTATGACATCTAATATCTCTAGTTATTTATGATTATAATAGATAAGTCGTGCTTCTATTGGAATAAAACTATCACGCCCCAGCGTAGACTTTGATTTTGCACATGTAATCGTGTTTTTAGATAATGATGTCCTTGTGAAAATTGTGATTAGTTAGAATAAACCATATGTAGTTAGTAGAATTTTGCGATTATGTCAAGTCTAATTAGGGACGGAGCTGTTCACTAAAATCCTACCTCTGTGTAATATTCACGTGTCAGAAAGTAACTTGATCTCCTCTTAAAGGGCGTGTTTTTGCAGAGATTTGTTCTTGAAACATATTCGTTTTCTATATCTCCGAATTACCCATGTTGTGGTTTGACCAACCGCGTCCAAGCAAATCTTTGTAGTTGTGTTTAAGTCTGTCAAATCATTCCAAGTACTAAGATTATGAATGTCTTTCGGGTAATAAGTGATTGCGGTTTATTACTCCTGGATCTTGTGGCACCCCGCGACCCCCTAGTTCCGTCTCTAGATATATAGAGCCGCAAACATTTTTATTAAAGTTGTATTCAAGTCCAATGTTTCACGCAAAGAACAAGATTACCATTTACCTGGTTTGAGTCTGTGTGGCGGTGGGCTCAAACCCCGTGAATTAGTCGGCCAAGAGTCGGAAATCACGATTACAAAAAAAAAACAGTAAATAGAATGCATTCACTTAATATACTTCATAATTTGAGTTTGATGCAAATGGGTTACACATTTCCATTTACATCTAAATAAGATCCTGCTCGTTACCTGTTAGTTAACAAAATCTTTCTAGCAAGATCTCTATCTAACGTCATAATGAACCCAAACTAAAAGCAAGATCACTAAATATGTCTTCACTACATGGAATTGTGAGGCCACCCATAGGATGGTTATACCCGAACTCTTGCTCTGCTTGTCGTAATAATTCTTGAAATGCATGTTGGCTTAAGAGTGATACAGGGACCACAAATTGCTTTTTTCGTCTTCTCCAACATAAACCGCAAAATAGCCTTTTGGAAGGTCCACAGATGTTGTTCTACTTCCATTTGAGAAAGATCGCCGAAGAATTTGTTTGGCGTTAATGATCTGAGGCATACGAATTGTCATTTTCTAAGCTATAATATTGTGGTTGAATTTATCTGAAGCTATTTCTTCGTGGTGAAGGATATTGTGGTAGATTTTTGAGTAAGTTGTGGTTTTGATATGCATAATGACCAGTATATATAACCCACTGATGGATGTACGGGACAATATCAGATTGCAAATTATGACAAATGAAAAATTAAACACCACCACATGGTAGTGTTTCCCTCTTCTTGATAGGATCTCTCTAGATATTTCTTAAATAAATGATAGTCACATAAAATTGTAGAGATACGAACTCTACAACCCTGATTACTAGCGCGAAATATTCGATCTATGAAGCATCGACAGAAAAGTAAACCCACAAGGTATTGTCCCTAATCCAATAGATTAGTTTATTGATAAATAATGCGTTGTGAATCTCGTTCTCCCTCATCTCCTTTTATAGATATGAGGTGGAACTGACTCTTACATACACTACGGATCGGATTGGGTTTCGACACAGCCAATCGACCTTTATTGCTATAGGCTATTAGGAAACTCGATACCTATCCCCTAGACACGACTTAGGCTAATCAAGACTAAATACATAAAAATTTCCACCTTAGGCTTATATTAGCCTATCCTAACACTCAGCAGCTCCAAGCAGTGTTGTAACTTACGTCCAAGTACCACCTTCGTCAAGGCATCCACATCATTGTGTTCAGTACCCACCTTCAGAACTTCAGCCATCTTTGCTTCCAAGACTCCTCTGATAAAGTGATAACACACATTGATGTGCTTTTTCCTATCATAAAAATATGATTCCGCGATTAATGAATCGCGCTCTAATTATCACAATTAACTGCAACAGTGTTAAGCTTCACGCCTAACTCTTTCAAGAATCCCCTTAGCCAAATAGCTCCTTTCGCAACCTCCGTAAGTGTCATATACTCCGCTTTTGTTGTCCACAAAGCCTCTGTGTGATGCAACTTAGCTTCCCAGCTCCTCGCACATCCATGTATCAGCAACCCGTACCCTGTGATTGATCTACCCATGACAGTGATCGATCTACCCATGGTGTAGTCAAAATCCACAAAAACCTGTACGTTTGTCTGTAATCCATGATCAAACCCATCCAACATACCCATATCTGCAGATGCTATGTCACCTGATACTCCTGGCTTCCAACGGCATATATATGACCACTTACTATTCTTTTCCACATCACAATCCCTGATAGACTATCCTCCAATGACAGTATGGAGTGTCCCTTTAACAAAGTCTGTACCAACTTTCTGTTGTAAAACCTGGACTGTGACACCCTCAGAGTATTACCACTCTGAATCCTGATGATCTTAATACCAAGTTGATGTAGACTAAAAAAATAAAGTAACAAAGATAAGAAATTGGATCTGTTGATTCAATAAGAATGCCAGAAACAATCCTGCTAATAATCGTTGATTCTGAAAAATGCCCGAAAATTAGGGTAAAACATGGCAACACAACGGCCAGTGGTTTAACTTTTATTAACCTGATAACTGTCTTGCTATGGTTACAGCAGATTCATTAAATAATGACTGCAAACAAAGAAAAACCCTAAAAATCCAACGGGCTGGACCATAGCTAATCGGTGTATTTTGCATTCACCTCATATCATGTTAATTTAGCATAATTGTATATTTATTAGTCGTTATATATGTACTTTGAGTGTGTTTTGTGATTATATAGGTTACGAGCGAAATTGAATAAAAATGGACGCTTAATTAATTTTTTGGAGAAAAGACATTGTGAGCGCCGATGAATGAAGAAAAAATATTGAAGAAAAAGATTTGAGCGATTCGCAATATTTTCGGTCATCTTTTATTTGTCCGGGCTTCGTTTGAGCAATTGTTGGCGTTGGGTTATATTTTATTGGGCTAAAGTTATTATATGCCAAAAGAAAAGAAAAAAAAAATAAAAAAAAAATAAACTTTTGGCCCATTGGACCCAAAAGCCCAATACCCCCCAATATATATTATATATATTGAAGGAGGAGGATGCAACAGTGGTCGCACTATCAATTGAGGCCAAGGAAAAAAAAGGTTGCGATTGATTTGGGGACCCCAAAACCGACGACATCACACAAGAAAAATAAAAAAAAACAATTGCTATATTGGGATACCAATATTGCCGCAGGGGATTATCACAAAAAGGGAATTAGAGAAAGATAATTGAAGACAAAAACAAACAGTGATCTCAAATTGATATTAAGAAAAAAGAGAAGACGAAAAAAGGGGTCTAGTACTCTTGCTTGTTAGCCGCCAATTTTGGCAAATCATTGACATGCATGCATGTGTGCTAGGTTGAGACAGCGAGTCGGGTACACCGCGATGTCCGGCTAATTTTGTTGTAATTCCTTCCGATAACTTTATTTATGGTTTGATCATTACTTTTGAGTTATCATATTTTTACTACATTGATTTATGATTTATTTATAAATTATTTTTATTGACTTAATATTATGTTTAATTATTTGTGTGAGACAATTTATTGTTAGTTAACGATTCATACTTATTTTATTTAGTTAAAAAAAAGATGGTCGTATAATAAACATAAGTTGTACCTAAATAAATTATTAAAACATAATTATTGGTTGGACTAATATAAGATTTATTATCGCGAGTCATTGATAAACATAATAAATGCCGACATTAATTCATTCATATTAAGTCAAAATAATCTTTGTAATCGGTTCTAAAAAGTTTCAATAATCCATTAGTGTGATCAACCATAAATATTAGGAGCTGGAAGGGATTACATTTTTCTTTTAATTGTTTACATCTTTATTTTATTTTTCTAGCTTTATTATTAGCTTAATAATTATTTTAATTTTTAATCCGCATTTTTATCATCAAAAGTATTTTAGTTGTCAGATTTCAAAACCAAAACCTTTATTGATCAGTGATCACCCTAAAACTTAAACTAAAACCACATAGTCCTTGTGGATCGATACCTGCTTATCCTATCTAGTATAATGTAATTAGGTTATTTTTGACCGGCACTTCGACGTCGATCAAAAATTTGGCGCCGCTGCCGGGGACTCAGTGAGCTTTTCGTTTAAGTTTTTGTTAATATTTTTCTTTAATAAAATACAAAAATACAAAAAGATTTTATTTTTCTTGTTTTGTTTTGTTTTGTTTGTTTGTTTTGTTTCTTGTGAGTGTGCAGGTTAGTGTATGCGCACACGTAGATCGGGACGTACATCACCGTTAGCTTACGATCCTGAGGTTGAGAAAAGTGCACGGTTAAGAAGGAAGACGTTTCGATAGTTTTCTACTAATCTTGCTTTTTCAGGTTTAGCAGAGCTTTTCGCTGAAATGCCAGGTGACGAAGATGTTGGCGGAAGTGCTAGCGGAAGTAGCAGCGGAGAAGAATCTCCACCACGGGGTGTTGATTCTTATTACAGGCCGGGGATCTTCGAGGATCCCTCGCCTATCGTTTATCCGGATCCGGTTAAAGGGGTTACAAGTAACTTCAAGATCCAGCCGAACCTCATAGCAATCTTGCCAGTGTTTAGAGGTCGTGAGGAGCCATATGCACATCTGCGAGAATTCTTCTCAATTGCTGACACACATCAGGTTAATAACATTACCAAGGATGAGGTAAGACTTCGCCTTTTACCTTTTTCTCTTAAAGATCAAGCTAAGGACTGGTTCTCATCTCTTGAGCCAGGTAGTATTAACTCATGGTCTGAAATGCAATCTGCTTTTCTTGAGGAATTTTATTCTATAAGTAAAACTGCTGCCATTAGGAATAAGATTAAATCCTTTCGTCAAATCCCAGGCGAGCAGTTTCATGAAGCATTTAATAGACTTAAGGAGTTATTAAGAACATGCCCTCATCATGATGTTCCAAAATGGGAGCTTGTCAAAGTCTTCTATGATGGGTTGGATTATAACAACCAACAATTTGTGATGGCCACTAGTGGGGGTATGTTTTTCTCGCGACCTATGGAGGCAGAATGGGAGTTTTTTGAAAAACTAAGCAAAGGTTCTAAGACCCAAGCTTCAGTGGATCGAAACAACCACCTATCTTCCGCCAATTATGTGTCTAACCAACGTGGCACACATTCCGAAATTAGCGAGTTAAGTAAGAAAGTTGATCTTTTGTTGAAAAATATAGGAAAGGGTGTTCCGAATGTGTCTAATGTGTCGCATAGTGGGTGTTCAATGTGTGGTGATCCGAGTCACTCTGTCGATAATTGTCAAAGTTGGGTGGCGCCACCAAATGAGGAGGTAAATGGAGTCTACGGTGGTCGTCCACGAAATGACCCATTCTCCGAAAGTTACAATCCTGGATGGCGCAATCACCCCAATTTCCGTTGGAAAGATGAAGACAGTCGCCCTAATAATACCCAACAACAACACTATGGTTACAAACCAAGGTATGAGGGTGGCGATTCATCTAACTTCCAACAAAATTCTTACAACCATAGGTCACAACAACAATATCCAAATCAGGGCCAAGGGCAAGATGACAACCGTCTCTTGAACCTTGACCGAAAGTTTGATAGGCTTATGGATTCATTATCTACCAACAATCAAGAGATTAATAGAAAATTCGAGGTCACTAATCAAAGACACGAGACCACTACTAAATCTATTGCAGCTCTTGAGAGACAAGTTGGTCAATTGGCGGATCAATTAAGCAAAAGAGATGAGGGAAGGCTACCGAGCTACCCCACCATGAACCCTGCACAAAAGAAAAATGGAAATGAGCACGTGAATATGGTGACATCTCTTCGAAACGGTAAAATCTACAACAATGACAAGGGAATTCCAAATTCTCCTGATGTCGAGGATTTTGTCACTGATGACGAAATTATTGTTGAAGGTAAAAATTATGATAATGTTAAGTCCGGTTCTGAGTTGGTAAATGATTTGTTAAATGATTTTCCAAAACCAACAACACCGAATCCGAAAACTACTGAAACTCCCGAAGTTAAGGAGGGTGGCGTGTCTAGCACACCTTACCCTACGGCTTTGGAGAAATCGACATCTGCAAGGTTAGCTAAAAAGGGTCCTCACGCTGAGGATATGTGGGAGACTTTCAAGCAAGTTAAAATCAATCTCCCCCTTATTGATGCTATCAAGCAAATTCCTGCGTATGCCAAGTTTTTAAAGGACTTGTGTACCCAGAAGAGGAAGCTGAAGGCGTCTTTGCCTAAAAAGATTGACCTAACTGAGCATGTTAGTGCAGTCTTATCTAGCTCCCTTCCTCCTAAATTCAAAGATCCTGGAGCACCGTTGATTTTAGTGGTGGTTGGAAATATTGCCATTAAGAAGGCGCTCCTTGATCTTGGTGCCAGTATCAACATCCTTCCTGCTAGTTTGGTTGATAAGTATGACTTAGGAACTCTTCGTAAGACAGACACCATTATTTCCTTAGCCGATCGCTCTACTAAAATTCCTAGAGGTATTTTAGAGGATGTTATTGTGAAAGTTGATGATTTCTATTACCCAGTTGACTTTTTTTGTTATGGACACCGAGTCACAATACAAAGATGTTCAACCAACTATTATCCTTGGCCGCCCATTCTTAGCCACGATAGATGCTAGGATTAATTGTCGAACTGGCGCCATGGATATTGCATTCGGTAATAAGAAGATAAGATTGAATGTGTTTAATTCTATGAATTCTCCTACGATGAATGAATGTTACCAAGTAGATGTGATTGATGAGGAAGTTCAAAAGCATGCATCCCGTATGCTTAAGGATGATCCTTTGGAATTATATTTAACTGGTGATAACGAGGAGATTCTTGATGTTGCTGAAGTTCTAGAGATTCAAGAGTGTTTGGTCAATTCTTTGGACCATCAAAAACCACCTTGGTCTTATAAAGTGGAGCCCTTGCCTTCTACTTTTGACACGGCTACGAAGCTGTCTTTGGAGGTGCCTCCAACTCTTGAACTAAAACCTTTGCCATCCAATCTCAAATATGCTTTTCTAGGTCCTAACAATACATTACCCGTTATTGTTGCTTCTGATCTTTCTGAATCACAAGAGGAAGCACTTTTAAAAGTGCTTTCCAAGCACAAAGCAGCAGTAGGATGGACGATTGCAGACTTGAAAGGGATCAGCCCTTCATTATGTATGCATCGAATTGTTACGGACCCAGATATTAAGCCAGCAAGAGATGCGCAAAGGCGTCTGAAGCCTAATATGAAAGAGGTAGTCAAGACGGAAGTTCTTAAATGGTTAGATGCTGGTATCATATATCCCATCTCGGATAGTAAATGGGTAAGTCCTACTCAAACGGTGCCTAAAAAGGCCGGAATCACCGTTGTAGAAACCGACAATGGGGAAAAGCTCACAACCCGACCAGTTACTGGGTGGAGAGTGTGTATAGATTACCATAAGCTGAATAATGCCACATCTAAAGATCACTTCCCACTACCATTCATTGATCAAATAGTTGAGAAGCTTTCTGGTAAGAAATTCTATTGCTTCCTGGATGGGTACTCCGGTTATAATCAAATACCCATCCATCCTGATGACCAGGCCAAAACTACGTTTACATGTCCATATGGGACGTTTGCATTTCGAAGAATGCCTTTTGGCCTGTGTAATGCACCCGCTACCTTTCAGCGGTGTATGATGAGTATCTTTTCTGACATGGTTGGAGAATCTGTAGAGATATTTATGGATGATTTCTCCATCTTTGGTCAATCCTTTGAAAGCTGCCTTAATCAGCTTGAAAGTGTGTTAAAAAGATGCACCAAAACTAATTTGGTGCTTAGTTGGGAGAAGAGCCATTTCATGGTTCGAGAGGGAATAGTATTAGGGCATGTTGTGTCTGAAAAAGGGTTTGAGGTTGACCGTGCCAAGGTACAAGTAATTTCAACCCTTCCTCCTCCCACTACCGTCAAAGGTGTGCGTTCTTTTCTTGGTCATGCTGGGTTCTATAGGCGATTTATTAAAGATTTTAGTGCAATATCAAAGCCTCTTTACAATCTACTCTTAAAAGATGCACGCTTTGACTTTAATGAATCATGTCTTAAAGCATTCAACATGCTTAAGCAAAAGCTTGTAGAAGCCCCTATTCAGCAATCACCTGATTGGTCGAAGCCTTTCGAGATCATGTGTGATGCGAGTGATTATGCCGCTAGGGCGGTTCTAGGACAGCGGGTCGATAAGAAACCCGTTGTGATCTTTTATGCTAGTAAGACCTTTTCAGAAGCTCAAATGAATTACACCACTACTGAAAAAGAGTTGTTAGCCGTGGTTTTTACTCTTGATATGTTTAGGTCTTATATTTGGGGGCATTCTAAGGTGATAGTATTTTCAGATCATAGTGCCTTAAGACATTTGTTGACTAAGAAAGAGACAAAACCGAGGTTGCTTAGGTGGATTTTGCTTTACAGGAATTTAATCTAGAAATTCGGGATAAAAAGGGGTCAAAAAATGTAGTTACCGACCATTTGTCTAGAATTATCCCTCCGCCATTCAACCCTTCTGATGTGATTAAGGAAAGCTTTCGGATGAAAGCTTATTTGAGGTTTCTAAGGTTCCTTGGTACGCAAATATAGTTAATTATCTAGCTGTTAAAAAGCTTCCGGATTTTTGGTCCAAACAACAAAAAAAAAACTTCTTCTCCCAGTTGAAGCATTATTTCTGGGAGGATCCGGAGCTCTATAAGGTGTGTGTTGACCAAGTTGTTAGGAGATATGTTCCTAACCATGAGCATATTGGCTCATTGCCATTCTTATGCATGTGGTGGACACTTTGGCGCTACGAAAACTGGGCATAAAGTCCTGCAAAGCGGTTTCTTTTGGCCGACTATATTCAAGGATGCCCAGTCTTTTGTGAAAGCATGTATTCGTTGCCAACAAGTTGGTGGGATTTCAAGGCGTGATCAAATGCCTATGAATCCTATACTTGTTGTTGAGATCTTTGACGTGTGGGGTATTGACTTTATGGGACCATTCCCCACTTCCCATGGCAATGTTTACATTTTAGTGGCAGTTGATTATGTGTCTAAGTGGGTAGAGGCTGAAGCTACTAGAACAAATGACCATAGTGTAGTTCTTAAGTTTGTTAAGAAGAATATCTTTGCTAGACATGGAATTCCTAAGGCTATAATTAGTGATGGGGGTTCCCACTTTAAGAACTTTCGATTTGGGAAATTATTGAAACACTATGGAGTTAATCATAGGATAGCTACCCCTTATCACACACAGACTAGTGGACAGGTTGAAGTATCTAATAGGGAGATTAAGCGAATTTTGGAAAAGACCGTTCGTAGTGATAGGAAAGATTGGTCCTTGAGGTTAGATGATGCTTTGTGGGCATATAGGACGGATTTTAAGACTCCTATTGGTATGTCACCGTATAAGTTAGTATATGGCAAGGCGTTTCATTTACCGGTTGAGATAGAGCATAGGGCTGAATGGGCGATTAAGACCGTTAATCTGGATTTAGAGAAAGCGGGTAGTTCTAGGAAACTTCAATTATCTGAACTAGATGAGATTAGACGTGATGCTTATGAGAGTTCTAGGATTTATAAGGAGAAAACCAAAGCTTTTCATGATCGACACATCACCAAGAAATCGTTCTTGGTTGGTCAAAAAGTTTGGTTATTCAATGCTAGACTTAAGCTTTTTCCTGGAAAGTTAAGAAGTAAATGGACGTGTCCATATATAGTGACTCAAGTCTCTCCATACGGAGCCATTGAAATAAAAAAATATGGTGGGTGGAGAGCCTTTTAAATTTAATGGACACCGTTTAAAGCCGTATGTTGAGTTGGAGAGTGATCAGATGGAAACGGTGGATGTGGTTTACTTGGAACCACTCCAACCGTCTCAATAGCTCATATGAGTTATGTCTGGCAGAAGACGGTAAACTTAGCGCTTCGCGGGAGGCAACCCGTGGGTTGTGGAACTTTGTGGGTGTGTTTACTACAAACCCTCACGAGACAAAACTCGTCCAGTCGGGCTACCGAGTGGTTTAAAGGCTTGTTGCATACGCTAAATGCAACCGTGATTCCTACGAAAGTGAGTTAGGTTTTTGTTTTTTGTGTGAGGTTGTCGAATTGACTTTTAACCAAAATTTCAATTTAAAGTTTTTGCATTAGGGGCAATGCAATGCTTTAAGTTGAGGGGGGGTGGCACATGTGTTACATGTTTTTGTGTGAAATTTTGGTCAAAATGGGTTAAAATGTGATTTTTGGGAAAAATTGAAAATTTTTAAAATTTAAATCACATTATAAGAGTCTTGTGCTAATTAGATGTGGAAGTTTCTTCTACATATATGATTGTTGAGTGTTTGCAGATTCTGAAGATTAGTTTGTGGATGATTTATTGGAGCAAGCTAGAGGATTTGGCCGAAATTATCAGGTGCACCCGATTTCATTGTATAATTTGGTTATTAAATTGATTTGATTGTTTGCATGTAGTTAGGCATATGTATAATTAGATGATCAAACCACGCCGGTTGAATTCCCTCTACTTACCTTTGCTTAGATCGGGTAGAAAGTTTAAATAAATAATATGAATATAGTAATGTAATAGTTGGGTTAGGACACTTGAAATTAATCTTATTCAGCTCGTCACCCGCGCACGGTGGCCTTCGAAAAGAGCTGGAGAACTGTCATAATTATTGGTGGTAGTCATATGCTGGGCTTGCCTATCTGATTCGTCACCCGCGCAAGGTGATACTTTAGTTGTTAGCATGGGTCAAACGCCGATTTTTATGATGGATAGCATTGCACTTAGCTGAGACAATTTTATGTGAAATAACCCAATCCTTGTATTGTTGTAATGAAATTAGGAAGATCAGTTTAATTTAGTGCATTGTATAATTAGACTATGTGGTAGATAACTCCATCATGTGATGTACCAGTAGGCACGAAGTATAACTGTTCCCATTTAATTAAACAGACTTAATTAACCGGTTCTCATGTGCCGATGTGTCTTAGTATGCACCTATAGGATAGATATTCATTTTTCTGAATAATTGGTCTTTATATCAACCTTAAAAGGAGTGTATAAAGCGTTCAGGATGACTTGTATAAGAAACGGTCCTGAATGGCTAAAAAGAAAGAGCTTATGTGTGGTGTTAAAAAAAAATTTGAAAAAAAAGGAAAAAAAGTGAAAAAAAATGAATGAAAAAAAATGTGAAAAAAATGATGAGAAAAAAAGTGGAAGTATGTAAGCTGAAGTATGATGGCTTATGATGTGCTCTTATGCTATAAAAACTCCAACGTTATAAAAGGTGTACGATATCCTCACCTCTTGTTTTAGATTAATGTTTATATTGATTATAGGTGTGTAATAGGTACGTTGGCCACATGGTTAATTATATGAAACATAAAATAAATGGAGTCAATGGGAATGGTTATGCTAAGTGTTTAAGAAGGACAAAAATATTGGTAATCACTTTGGATTATTTGTCATGTAGGATGGTTATTAATGTATTAGGTTGAATGTGATTTTTTTGATTAAATTGTATATTTATTAGTCGTTATATATGTACTTTGAGTGTGTTTTGTGATTATATAGGTTACGAGCGAAATGGAATAAAAATGGACGCTTAATTAATTTTTTGGAGAAAAGACATTGTGAGCACCGATGAATGAAGAAAAAATATTGAAGAAAAAGATTTGAGCGATTCGCAATATTTTCGGTCATCTTTTATTTGTCCGGGTTTCGTTTGAGCAATTATTGGCGTTGGGTTATATTTTATTGGGCCAAAGTTATTATATGCCAAAAGAAAAGAAAAAAAAAATAAACTTTTGGCCCATTGGACCCAAAAGCCCAATACCCACCAATATATATTATATATATTGAAGGAGGAGGATGCAACAGTGGTCGCACTATCAATTGAGGCCAAGGAAAAAAAAGGTTGCGATTGATTTGGGGACCCCAAAACCGACGACATCACACAAAAAAATAAAAAAAAAACAATTGCTATATTGGGATACGAATAATTGCCGCAGGGGATTATCACAAAAAAGGAATTAGAGAAAGATGATTGAAGACAAAAACAAACAGTGATCTCAAATTGATATTAAGAAAAAAGAGAAGACGAAAAAAAGGGGTCTAGTACTCTTGCTTGTCAGCCGCCAGTTTTGGCAAATCATTGACATGCATGCATGTGTGCTAGGTTGAGACAGCGGGTCAGGTACACCGCGATTTCCGGCTAATTTTTTTGTAATTCCTTCCGGTAACTTTATTTATGGTTTGATCATTACTTTTGAGTTATCATATTTTTACTACATTGATTTATGATTTATTTATAAATTATTTTTATTGACTTAATATTATGTTTAATTATTTGTGTGAGACAATTTATTGTTAGTTAACGATTCATACTTATTTTATTTAGTTAAAAAAAAAGATGGTCGTATAATAAACATAAGTTGTACCTAAATAAATTATTAAAACATAATTATTGGTTGGACTAATATAAGATTTATTATCGCGAGTCATTGATAAACATAATAAATGCCGACATTGATTCATTCATATTAAGTCAAAATAATCTTTGTAATCGGTTCTAAAAAGTTTCAATAATCCATTAGTGTGATCAACCATAAATATTAGGAGCTGGAAGGGATTATATTTTTCTTTTAATTGTTTACATCTTTATTTTATTTTTCTAGCTTTATTATTAGCTTAATAATTATTTTAATTTTTAATCCGCATTTTTATCATCAAAAGTATTTTAGTTGTCAGATTTCAAAACCAAAACCTTTATTGATCAGTGATCACCCTAAAACTTAAACTAAAACCACATAGTCCTTGTGGATCGATACCTGCTTATCCTATCTAGTATAAGGTAATTAGGTTATTTTTGACCGGCACTTCGACGTCGATCAGTAGCCCAATGACAAAGTCCAACTAAAAGTGAAAAAAAACATAAAAATGCAAAAAACTAATTGGTAAAAAGGCTTTTCGGGCCTTGGAAAATCCGCAACCAGCTAAAAGTGGTTACAGCGTTGTCGGTCTCCTTTTTACGCACGTTTTGACAGGTCACGGGTTGAAAACGGACTTAGGATGCAAAAGTTATGCCCATTTTACTAAACCCCTCTTCGTCACGCGATCTCGGGCCTCCAGAAACAAGTCAGCCCGTTCTTAAATACTTGGGCCTCCATCATTCCCCCCTGTAAAAGAAAAATTCGCCCTCGAATTCCCAACTGTATCATCATCTGAAGAATCACCATGGTAAGGCAACAAGTGCTTCACATTAAAAACATCAGAACAACGAATATGACTTGGCAACTTCAAACGATAAGCATTTGAGTTTATCTTATCCACAGTTTCCACTGGACCAATCTTCTTAGCAGACAATTTATTATATTCACCAACTGGAAAACGATCCTTAGTCAAAACAGCCCACACAAAGTCTCCTACTTCAAAGTCAACATGTCTCCTCTTTTGATCCGCATCCTGCTTGTACTTCGAAGTAGCGCGAACCAAGTTGTCACGAACAGATTTATGAACATCATGCAACCCCTCAACAAAATCCTGCACTTTCTTTAGAACAGACCTCGAAATCTGAGGAGTCATAAGATCAAGAGGACTACGTGGCTGAGCGGAATAAACCACCTGGAAAGGACTAAACCTAGTGCTCCGATTAACAACATGATTATGAGCAAACTCAGCTTGATACAACTTCTGATCCCATGCCTTCACATGATCACCCACCAAACACCTTGACAGGTTACCAAGGGACCTGTTAACAACTTTGGTTTGCCCATCAGTTTGAGGATGATAAGCACTACTAAAATTGAGTTAAGTATTCACCATCTTCCACAAACTACGCCAAAAATGACTCAAAAACCTGGTGTCCCGATCAGAAACAATGGAGGAAGGTAAACCATGTAAACGGTACACATCCCTAAAGAAAAGTTGGGCTACATTAACTGCATCTGTTGTCTTCTTGCAAGGAATAAAATGAACCATCTTAGAAAAACGATCAACAACAAAAAATATTGAATCATTACCCCTTTGAGTACGAGGTAGCCCCAACACAAAATCCATGCTAATATCAACCCAGGGCTACAAAGGAACTGGCAAAGGCATATAAAGACCTGCATTAGTAGCCATCCCCTTTGAAACTTGACAAATACGACACCTCTTGACGTAACGATCCACTTCCTTCCTCATAGTAGGCCAAAAATAAGATGCTTGAACCAACTGTAAAGTGCGATCACGACCAACATGTCCTTCACTATGCAACTCCTTAATAATTTGCAAGCGAAGACTTGAATCAGGAATACAAAGTTGATTCCCTTTGAATAGGAACCCATTATGCATA
The DNA here is from genome assembly GCA_025667525.1 of Glebionis coronaria. Classification (NCBI taxonomy): domain Eukaryota; kingdom Viridiplantae; phylum Streptophyta; class Magnoliopsida; order Asterales; family Asteraceae; genus Glebionis; species Glebionis coronaria. The sequence continues at coordinate 453,177,974 of CM046880.1, forward strand.
ACCAAATCTGTTTTCTCTCCGGATTGCAAATCCTGCAGAACAATTGAAAAGTATGGATCCAAGTCACCATGTCACGAATGACATCCAGTCCAGGAACATCAACCTGCATGGTTACAAGTAAACTACTTCTCCTGCTTAAGGTATCAGCAGCACGATTGGAAGCACCCGTTTTGTGTTTCACCACAAAAATAAATTTCTCAAGAAAAGCCAACCAACGCCCATGTTTATGTGAAACCTTATCTTGAGTACGAATATGCCTTAAGGAATCATGGTCAGTAAACAAAACAAACTCCGTATGAAACAAATAATGGCGCCAATGCTTCACAGCTTGGACCACTGCATAAAACTCCAAGTCATAAGTAGAGTACCTCGACTTCGGCCCTGTAAACTTCTCGCTAAAATAGGCAATAGGCCGCCCACCCTGACTAAGAACTCCACCAATTTCAACCTTAGAAGCATCAGTATGAAGCTCAAAAACTTTAGAAAAGTCAGGCAATACCAGGATTGGCGCTGTAGTAAGCTTTTTCTTGACAACCTGAAAAGCCATCTCTGCTTCCTCCGTCCATACAAATGACTTACCCTTCATACAGTCTGTCAAAGGGGCCATAATGGAACTGAAATTAGGGATAAACCGCCTATAGAAAGAAGCAAGACCATAGAAACTCCGAACTTCAGTAATGGTAGTTGGAGTTGGCCGCTCCTGAACAGCTGCTACCTTAGATTCATCCACCTGTATGCCATCACCAGAAACAACATAACCTAAAAACAAAACTTTAGGGGTCATGAACACACACTTCTTCGTGGCTGCATAAAAATTATCCTTCCGAAGCAAGGTCAAGACCTGCCTCACATGATTGACATGCTCATTATAAGAAGCACTATAAATAAGAATGTCATCAAAATAAACAACCACAAACTTACCAATAAAAGGCCTGAGCAGTTGATTCATCACACGCATAAATGTGCTTGGTGCGTTTGGTAAACCAAAAGGCATGACCAACCACTCATACAACCCTTCACGGGTCTTGAAAGCGGTCTTTCACTCGTCACCAGGTCTAAGACGAATATGGTAATACCCACTCTTCAAATCCAGCTTCGTGAAAATGGTAGCACAACTAATCTGGTCAAGCAAATCATCAAGGCGAGTAATAGGAAACCTGTATGTAACACCCCCAAATTTATACAACTCGATACAGCGGAAGACTAGTTGGTGTTACGGGATAGCACATTACTCACATCATAGACAACGCATAAAAATCGCGTCGTTTAATAATAAATCATTTCCATTCATAAATATCAAAGTTACATCGGTCCCAAGTCATTACATTTCATACAAAGTTTTTACAAAGTATTTGAATGGAAAAATATGGTTTAAGTGCGGGCCATGAATTCTTGTCGTCTTCCCGAGAATTACCTTCAAGTACCTGAGATAAAACATGTTAAAAGAAAAGGTCAGCGATAACGCCGAGTGAATTCATAGAGTTTAATAAAATCCATCAATATAATATCAGTATGAAATTATTACTGAAAATCATTTTGTACGAATCATTTTAATAGGCCATAAAATAGCCAAAGTCATTTTATACAAATCCTTATCGAAAATCATAATATAGGCATTTTCCGTAAAAATCATTATACGAGCCAATGTCGTAAAAACATCATACAATACGTCTTACGACGTTGTATGAAAATAAAAACCGTTATATGAATATGGTTATGAAAACCAAAACACAAACATAATATCAATAGTATGACCTAGTATTGTTAGTCAGGCAATACATCGTAATTCGGAGCGTCTAGTAGTATTTCGTTAGTTTTGGATTATTATAAGCCGCATGACATTGTTACCTTACTAAACCAACAACGGGTAGCTAACCCGATACCAATTTTTCCCATCTAAAGTAGCGTGTCTTCACAAAGGTCACGCTATGGAAATCTTCTCATACATAAATTCGCTTACCAATCAATGTGGCACGACGGGGATCAACCGTCAAGGCGCGAACTGGGGTGATCGTCCCCAAATAGTACTATTAAATGCATAAGAGTCTACCAAATCCCGGTAGTTCACAATTCATGCTAATGGGACTTTTAGTGACATAACCTAACTTTAATAATCCATTTGATTTCATCTATCGGGTCCTTTAATCATTTATCGGGTCATACAATCGGGTCATTCAATCATTCGGGTCCAAAATCAATAAACAAACAATCGGGACAAATGGTGTCCTATTTTATAAAAACTAACATGTTATCTCCCTCGCGGGTTTATAAAGCATTTATAAAAACATTTAAAAGAGTGCGAGGCTATGAACTCACGTTGATGTGGGAAGGCGGGTTATCGGCAATTCGGTCGTACGGTACGTGCTTCAATCACGGAAACCTAGACAAATAATACTCGTCTTAGACTCATGTCCAATGACTTTATAAAAATAACAATTATGTATACATATGATGATTATATATATATGATGATCAAGTGGGTTTACATATTCTCGTTTACTCATTTTAGAGTTATGTGTTGATAACTCTCGTTTTACCTATTTACGTGTTTTAGGTCCAATAAGCCTATTATAAGTTCTTAACTTGTATTAATCCTTGTTATACTTACATTATCAGTATCTACACTTTACAAGTTGGGCCTAAATGGGTTAAGCCCAATAAGTTCTTTTTAGGAGTGTTTATCTTATTTAGTCCAATTATTAGCCCAAGTACTAGTCCAAGTATTAGTCCAATATGTTTACTTAGCTCGTTAATGTCCTTATGCCCTATAGTTCGGGTTTTATCGGTTTTTACTTGTTATACATGTCTATATATCAGTATATAAGTTTTATAAAGTTTTCATTAGACGGGTCCAACCATCTAGGTTTTATTTAACAAAAACGTTAATTTTACGGTATTAGCCGAAAAAGTCGTAAAAATCATGTTTATAGTTTTTATAACTTATAAAACATAACAAGTTACCATTTTTATAAATGTCCACTTATTTATCATTGTACATATTTATATAAATAAAATCCAAGAGTTAGTGGGTTTTAACTTTACATTTTATACAATATAATTTTGAGTGCTTATATAATAGTATTATACTTTATTTTTCAAAATCTGATTTTTATCTTCACTTTCACTAAAACTGCCATATCTTTAGTTCTATATGGAGATAGAAGCTCAAATTTTTATCACATAAACTAAATGATATGTGCTACATTTAACTCTTTTATAGCTACTGTTGAATCAGCTTCTAAATATTTTCTAAAAATCGTCCAAAACAGTGAACTCAGATTTGTACCTTAAACTTGTTTTGATCATATCTCACTCATTACAATGATTACATTGCATGGACAACTCTCACATGTGTACAAGACTCATAGCTTACTGTAAATCCATTCTAATTCATCATTTTATCAGTCCATGACCTGTTTCTTTACTGTTTTATACAGCCATGTAAATTAAGCATGATTTTAACCTTATTTCTTATAGTTTTTCACCTTTTTAATCATATTTATCAACAACAAATCCCCACATAACATTTTTATCATCATATAATAATCATATACATATACAATAGGAAATAAAATACATGTTTACATAATCAAAATAACAAGAAGATGAGGAGGACAATCTTTATACCACCATGATGATGTAGGTTGTGATCAAAACATGGATTTTGATGGAGATACTTGTGATGCACCAAGACCATCTTCAAGACCACCATTCTTCATATACTCCTTGTGGAAAATCAGCCCCAAGACACCATGAATACTCCTCCTTGGATGTTATAATCACCACCATTCAAGAGAGCTTCAAGAGGGCTTCAACATAGGTAGAAATAACATAGGATTTTGTGGTTAAATTTTGATCAAAAGTGGTGTTTGATGGTGAGGTGGGACGGCATATTTGAGAGAGAAAAGGAGGATGAAAGTTGTTTTACATGTGTGAAATGAGAGTGTGTGGTTTTGGTAGCTAGTTTTGTTGTAGTGGAAGCTTAATGTTTAAGCTTAAGTGACAAGTGTTATGTCACTTGTTAAAACTTGCCACCAAATGGATGTTGTGGCTTACTTTGGCCGCCCATATTGAGTGGGGTGGGGCAAGATTTATCTTGTCTCATCCCACTAATTTACGGGTATCCCTCGATTCTAGTTTCCTCGATTTGCGTGCCCTCGGGTCATTTTACGAAAAACTTTTTTATAATCACTGTCACAAAACGAATCCAATAAAAATTGTCTCATCAAAAACGGAGTTCGAAAACGTAAATACGTAATCCTAGGGTTCCCGGTTTAGTCGTAAGAGACGTTAAAATAAAATCGTAAGTCCTAATCTCTTCTCGTAAATTTGTGAGTTTATGAACTAACACAAATTTAAAACTCCAAAATAATACTCATGGATAAATATATTTTCTGAATTGTCAGACTGTCACCAAAGACGGTGTATGTAAACGTAAGCACGTAACGTTGAATCCTCCGGTTTAAACGTAGTCGATGCTACTTCAAGACGTAAATACAAATTTCTTCCCAAAAATAAGTGAGTTCATATTGTAATATTAAAATAATGTTTTCAAATAAATATTGAGAATAAAATATCAATCATAAATTGACGGATTGTCACAACATTTACCCCTAAACAGGATCTTTTTCCTCAAAGATCATCTTACCTTACTACTCGCTTCTTATAGAGTTAAAGCCATGTGGGTATTTCCTCCACATTCGGTCTTTTCTCACAAGTGCAATTTTATTACAATACGCGAGTTCTATCAAACATTTCTACGGGAATAAGATCAGGCTTAATGTTGACTTACTTTCTCTATCCATGATGTTCACGGGTTTTTGATGAATGCAACTTTTCGCTGATCTAAGCTCTATTAAGAATAATCAGAATTTCACTTGATAGATATTCCATCAAGTGCGATTTCCGAAACATAATTCACGCGGTTCTTGAAGTCCTAGGGTAGATCCAGCTTATATGCCTTTCAATCCCAACTTTTACATCATTTCAATGGTCCCATACAACGGGGACTTATATTCCATGATTTGTCAGATCATGAATTCATCTTTACATGGTTAAAAGTTGTGGCATAACTTTGCTACTCATTTGGCACTTCAAGGTCTACATTTCACATTCACATAACCTCTTGCCCACTATCGGCAGTTAATAATCAAATCCTAATTTCAACTATCATTTCAGATTTCGCGGGTCGGGTATTTTGTAAGGATAGGTTCGCCATCATAGGAACCTTAAACCTAAAAGACATGTCCAACTCACAATGGGTGTATGTCGGGTGTCCTTATCTCAACTCCTGCTTACAGATGCTCTAAGATTTAGATCCTAACAAGATTTGATCTCAATCCTAATACGATGATTATCAATGATAATCTCTCCAAAGGAAAACGATTATACGGTCTATTACCAAAGGTCATTCATTCAAACATAAAACAACACTTATATTACTCTGTATCGTTACTTTACCTCGTCCCTTCGATTTGGGATGGTACATAGTACTCTCATCAAGGTTCGTTCTCAATGATTTCTGAGCAAATCTCTAGAAATTCGATACGAAGCGAGGATCTTGATTTAGATGTTCGATACAGGCACACTATGTTTACATAACTTTTTTGCATTTATCATTAACGGGAATGATATTAGCAGATTTGGTCAGTCTGTCGACGATGACCCAAATCGAATCAAATTCAGATGATGACCTTTGCAATAGCTAGACGTTTACTAATGTATGAGGCGATGTCTGCCTTCATAATTGTCATTAGTACAACTTCTTCAGACAAAGATACTTTTAGTCGTAAATGACATAAATAGAATACTTATACTTACAAATTCCAACATAACTATATCTCACAATCCTTCATATTTAGACAATCACATGTGGTCTTTTATACATTTAACGCCATCGGCTTCTTACTTCTAATGGTTCATATTAGCCGCGAACCACTTTTTATTATCTATATTATCCTTTTTACAATCATCGGTTATTTTTAAATTGTTCGACAATTTATTTTGCACATTTATTAAGGAACATGTCCTAACTGGTTCTTTATCTTTTCTACATAATGCGTCGGGATCTATATTCACTTCTTATGATGATATAATTATCATGTCCACAATTCAATCATATATTCTTTCTATATTATGCGTCAGTAATTACGTTCACCTTTCTTCATATTTTCTAAGTTTCAGTTTCATCTTATCTATCATTTTTATCTGTTTTACTCAATCTGACGTCTAAAGCGTCGATATTTATTACATGTAAATTAACAATAATTATTTAATTTTTATGAAACGTAAACGTAAAAATTTTAAATTTCTTAGTTCGACCAATTATATAAAGTGTTCAAAATAAATTTGAATTTAATTAACAAAATTTTCAGTTGATTTATCGAAAATAATTAATAGGATTCGTAAATGTTCGAAAAACCTTTATTTATACTTTGGTCAAAGTTTTCTTAGTTAAAAAGCAAAAATTGTCGTTTTAAGTTTTCAGGTTATGGTATAAATGGTTTTACTCAATCCTTCTTAAGTTATCTTGAGGTATACACAAACATTTACCCCTAAACAGAAGTTTAGTTAAATGGTTTGTGTATAAGGGATAATCCCTTTAAAACTCCTTTGTTAAAACATTTGTCAAAATATACTTGCAATTTCTTTTTGGTAAAATCCAAAGTCTTAAAAGGACTCTTAATTTTTGAAGAGTCGATTTATATTCCATTATCTATTAATCACACGGTTAAATCATGTAAAGGTTTAAGTCTTTAATCTCTTGTTAATTATTCAAGCTACATGTTTTTATTGTTCGGCCAATTCAGGGCAATCTATAATTAGTTATTAACTCATTCTTATTCTTATATACAAACAATTGGTCCTTAATGATCACACGCATGAATTTATCAAATTTCAGCCTACACACGTGATCCACCAAATTCATGAATACTACATGTGCATTGGTCAATCCAAACGACATCACGTAAAACTCATAATGTTCATTACAAGTACCGGATGTAGTGATTGGAATAGATAATCTCTTTCGCAGATGCGAAGTTTGATGATAACCATGCTGAGGATCAAAAACCTTGTAAATGATCGAACAAATCTTCCATTTCGAGTTATGGATATCATTTTCGATTGTCAATTTACTCAGTTCACAGTAATCTATAAATATAAGGAATGATAACACCATAGCTCTTCAGGATGACAGGCTTGGTATATTAAAAATCTTTCTCCGACAACTCTCTCAGTTGTACGGTAATTCCTTTAATTTAGATGGTGCTGACGCACAGTGCCCAAGCCACAAGTGCAGCACCAGAAATATAATCAATACCAAATTCAACTTGCCAGAATGGCGAAAGTCTAGGTAATTCACCAACAAATACCTCCTAAAGTTTCAGATAACATAAACATCTTTTAATACATTCATATCAGGTTCTTTCTAGATTACAATATCTATAACTAATTCACAACCATTCATGGTATACTTTCAAGTCTAAATGCAGGATATGGTCATCCATCAAGAATTATTTAGATCAATTTTGATAATCAACATCTTATCATTTAGGGGAATTCTACTCGAGTTCCCATCAATTAAGACAATGTCGTCGTGTCATAATCAATCAATCTATTCTACCGGCACTTATCAACTTTCCAGTTTTTATTGCCGTCGATAAGATGTGAACTTCTCAAAAGACTAATAATAATTCATAATCCTTCACAAATTCAAGGATATTAGGATACACAATTACTATTAAAAGAGTAAGGTCAACGCATAATCTATGCGAGAGAATTTCAAAATCAGGCACAGACGAAAACATTTAATGAATATGAATATATCCCATGTTTTCATAATTTGAGTACGCATTCGAAAGCTCCTCGGATCATTACCCAGGTCATTCAAATGAAATCAAATCAAAAGAAATGATAGGAACGTCGATACATCCAGTCGGGTATCAACACTCGATAATCAGATACTTTTCCTAAGAATCTCACTACGGGAGAATTGGACAAGAAAGAATCGTCAATTGTCAAATAAGACAATTTCCACAGATGAGTAAATTCGACTCAGAAGAATAGATGCTATAGGCACATATGTAGGTGTCCCTAACACTATGCCCCTATTTTTCACTTCTTGCAGATCTCATAAATTTTTTTTTTCTTTCACAATCTTCGAAGAAAATGTTGTGTTTATTAATCGGTTTTATGGTGACTACTAATCAGCCTTGCATGGTCCATTCCAAATTGTATGTAGGCGCGCAACTATATACAATTTCAAGATTAACGATGCAATACTCAGTTCGTCAAAATTTTATGATCATGTTTATAATAAAAACATTTTCATGCTCAATTCTTAAATAAGAATCAAAATAAATTTACAAAGATTTTTCCTTGTTATGAAAACAACTAAGTTTTCCAGGATGTTTTATAAACAACTTTATTTTGATAACAATCACTTATAAATCTCACTTTGAATAACCCTTATAGTGATGAGAATTAAATTTTCTCAAAGGATACCGTTTTAACTTTATAAAAACAATGTGTGATCTGCAAAAGAGTGACGAAGAGTTGTTCATCAAGAACTAACTACAATATGATAGGAAATGAGCTTAGCCAAATAATCATGAGGTTCATGAACTCGATGGCACTCAGGAATACAAAGAGAATAATCCACAACGTAACTCAAATCGAGATGAGTACTTGTTCAATGGTTGCATCACTAATGCGGACATTAGTAAGAAGTAATAAAAGATAGATAACATCGATACATGTAGAATTTAGTGATCAAAGGTAGTCTTTTCATTAATCACAAACAAGTCAAATTGTACCGTAACACATTACGTGTCACTATGTCATACAATTCTCAGAACTCATCCTACCAACTGATGTCACAGTTAAGTTAGGGATTATTTTTAAAAGATACCACAATGAATACTAATCTACAAGAGTCATTAGGTGTTCCACATGTCCCGGAAGATCCATCGGTCTCAATTCGGAAGAAGATTACTTCAATTTATTTATTGGACACTAGGCATCCTCGTCATTGCACAATGGCCTAGGAACAACCCTTAACACGAATCAATAATCAATTAAAACCTTATAATTTAATCATAGAACTTAACGACTTTTTCTTATCAATCTCATATTCCATACGGGTTAAATGTTACTTTATTAAAGTTTTCAATTAACTTATACTCAAATCGATATCCTACCTCATTTTCCAATACTTTCAACCTTATTCTTAGGCCTTAATAGGGCAACATAAGTTCGATATTATCAATACTTAATTTCCAATCCTATATCTCTTACAACAACAATTATCAAATGAGTCACTAGTATGAGATGACTCATACATTCAATTAGACTTCTCAGAAAGGTATTAGTGGCATGAGGCTTTTGGGTAATGGTTCCAATGACAGCCTCAAGTGCAACATTTACCCTTTCGATTTCAATTTAAGAATTGGGTGACAACGAATCAGATGACATCTTTCTAGGTGGTAACGTTTTGTCAAACTCCACTCTATAAGAAAAGATTGTCATGACATCGATATCAGTGTTAATCTCACCAATTCTTCTTTAATATCATAATCAACTAATATCTACATTTCTACGAATATCAACCATTTGTTGGGATCATAAATATCCACAACTTGGTTTAGATCTAGGATAGCTAGAATTCCTACGAGAATGGCTTCGATTAATTTACTAGGGGATTTAGGGTACATTGTGACAATCTACGTCGTATAAATACCTCGTATAAATATCAAAATAATCATCAAACAATCGTGTAATAAAATTACATCTCATATATATATATATATATATATATATATATATATATATATATATATATATATATATATATATATATATAAATATATAATCCAAGTAATATATATTTAAGTAACACTTCTCAGTCTGGCCTTGTCGGTAACTCGGGAATTCTTCGGCACCGTTATAGTCAAAAGATTTTTAGACATTTTTAGAAAAATGTTTATAGTTAAAAGATTTTGAAATGTTTTATTTAAAACCTTGGTTTTAAAAATCTTTCGTTCTCTATAACGAGAGCTCTGGTACCAAACTGTAACACCCCCAAATTTATACAACTCGATACAGCGGAAGACTAGTTGGTGTTACGGGATAGCACATTACTCACATCATAGACAACGCATAAAAATCGCGTCGTTTAATAATAAATCATTTCCATTCATAAATATCAAAGTTACATCGGTCCCAAGTCATTACATTTCATACAAAGTTTTTACAAAGTATTTGAATGGAAAAATATGGTTTAAGTGCGGGCCATGAATTCTTGTCGTCTTCCCGAGAATTACCTTCAAGTACCTGAGATAAAACATGTTAAAAGAAAAGGTCAGCGATAACACCGAGTGAATTCATAGAGTTTAATAAAATCCATCAATATAATATCAGTATGAAATTATTACTGAAAATCATTTTGTACGAATCATTTTAATAGGCCATAAAATAGCCAAAGTCATTTTATACAAATCCTTACCGAAAATCATAATATAGGCATTTGCCGTAAAAATCATTATACGAGCCAATGTCGTAAAAACATCATACAATACGTCTTACGACGTTGTATGAAAATAAAAACCGTTATATGAATATGGTTATGAAAACCAAAACACAAACATAATATCAATAGTATGACCCAGTATTGCTAGTCAGGCAATACATCGTAATTCGGAGCGTCTAGTAGTATTTCGTTAGTTTTGGATTATTATAAGCCGCATGACATTGTTACCTTACTAAACCAACAACGGGTAGCTAACCCGATACCAATTTTGCCCATCTAAAGTAGCGTGTCGTCACAAAGGTCACGCTATGGAAATCTTCTCATACATAAATTCGCTTACCAATCAATGTGGCACGACGGGGATCAACCGTCAAGGCGCGAACTGGGGTGATCGTCCCCAAATAGTACTATTAAATGCATAAGCGTCTACCAAATCCCGGTAGTTCACAATTCATGCTAATGGGACTTTTAGTGACATAACCTAACTTTAATAATCCATTTGATTTCATCTATCGGGTCCTTTAATCATTTATCGGGTCATACAATCGGGTCATTCAATCATTCGGGTCCAAAATCAATAAACAAACAATCGGGACAAATGGTGTCCTATTTTATAAAAACTAACATGTTATCTCCCTCGCGGGTTTATAAAGCATTTATAAAAACATTTAAAAGAGTGCGAGGCTATGAACTCACGTTGATGTGGGAAGGCGGGTTATCGGCAATTCGGTCGTACGGTACGTGCTTCAATCACGGAAACCTAGACAAATAATACTCGTCTTAGACTCATGTCCAATGACTTTATAAAAATAACAATTATGTATACATATGATGATTATATATATATGATGATCAAGTGGGTTTACATATTCTCGTTTACTTATTTTAGAGTTATGTGTTGATAACTCTCGTTTTACCTATTTACGTGTTTTAGGTCCAATAAGCCTATTATAAGTTCTTAACTTGTATTAATCCTTGTTATACTTACATTATCAGTATCTACACTTTACAAGTTGGGCCTAAATGGGTTAAGCCCAATAAGTTCTTTTTAAGAGTGTTTATCTTATTTAGTCCAATTATTAGCCCAAGTACTAGTCCAAGTATTAGTCCAATATGTTTACTTAGCTCGTTAATGTCCTTATGCCCTATAGTTCGGGTTTTATCGGTTTTTACTTGTTATACATGTCTATATATCAGTATATAAGTTTTATAAAGTTTTTATTAGACGGGTCCAACCATCTAGGTTTTATTTAACAAAAACGTTAATTTTACGGTATTAGCCGAAAAAGTCGTAAAAATCATGTTTATAGTTTTTATAACTTATAAAACATAACAAGTTACCATTTTTATAAAATGTCCACTTATTTATCAATGTACATATTTATATAAATAAAATCCAAGAGTTAGTGGGTTTTAACTTTACATTTTATAAATATAATTTTGAGTGCTTATATAATAGTATTATACTTTATTTTCCAAAATCTGATTTTTATCTTCACTTTCACTAAAAATGCCATATCTTGAGTTCTATATGGAGATAGAAGCTCAAATTTTTATCACATAAACTACATGATATGTGCTACATTTAACTCTTCTATAGATACTGTTGAATCATCTTCTAAATATTTTCTAAAAATCGTCCAAAATAGTGAACTCAGATTTGTACCTTAAACTTGTTTTGATCATATCTCACTCATTACAATGATTCCATTGCATGGCCAACTCTCACATGTGTACAAGACTCATATCTTACTGTAAATCCATTCTACTTCATCATTTTATCAGTCCATGACCTATTTCTTTACTGTTTTATACAGCCATGTAAATTAAGCATGATTTTAACCTTATTTCTTATAGTTTTTCACCTTTTTAATCATATTTATTAACAACAAATCCCCACATAACATTTTTATCATCATATAATAATCATATACATATACAATAGGAAATAAAATACATGTTTACATAATCAAAATAACAAGAAGATGAGGAGGACAATCTTTATACCACCATGATGATGTAGGTTGTGATCAAAACATGGATTTTGATGGAGATACTTGTGATGCACCAAGACCATCTTCAAGACCACCATTATTCATATACTCCTTGTGGAAAATCAGCCCCAAGACACCATGAATACTCCTCCTTGGATGTTATAATCACCACCATTCAAGAGAGCTTCAAGAGGGCTTCAACATAGGTAGAAATAACATAGGATTTTGTGGTTAAATTTTGATCAAAAGTGGTGTTTGATGGTGAGGTGGGACGGCATATTTGAGAGAGAAAGGGAGGATGAAAGTTGTTTTACATGTGTGAAATGAGAGTGTGTGGTTTTGGTAGCTAGTTTTGTTGTAGTGGAAGCTTAATGTTTAAGCTTAAGTGACAAGTGTTATGTCACTTGTTAAAACTTGCCACCAAATGGATGTTGTGGCTTACTTTGGCCGCCCATATTGAGTGGGGTGGGGCAAGATTTATCTTGTCTCATCCCACTAATTTACGGGTATCCCTCGATTCTAGTTTCCTCGATTTGCGTGCCCTCGGGACATTTTACGAAAAACGTTTTTATAAATTATGAATCACTGTCACAAAACGAATCCAATAAAAATTGTCTCATCAAAAACGGAGTTCGAAAACGTAAATACGTAATCCTAGGGTTTCCGGTTTAGTCGTAAGAGACGTTAAAATAAAATCGTAAGTCCTAATCTCTTCTCATAAATTTGTGAGTTTATGAACTAACACAAATTTAAAACTCCAAAATAATACTCATGGATAAATTTATTTTCTGAATTGTCGGACTGTCACCAAAGACGGTGTATGTAAACGTAAGCACGTAACGTTGAATCCTCCGGTTTAAACGTAGTCGATGCTACTTCAAGACGTAAATCCAAATTTCTTCCCAAAAATAAGTGAGTTCATATTGTAATATTAAAATAATATTTTCAAATAAATATTGAGAATAAAATATCAATCATAAATTGACGGATTGTCACACTGTACCTCACAGTAATCTTATTGATGGCTCGACTATCAATACACATACGCCATGTACCATCCTTCTTTGGAGTCAATAGGGCAGGAACAACACACGGGCTCATACTCTCACGAACATGACCCTTGGAAACCAGCTCCTCAACCTGCCTGTACAACTCCTCATGTTCTCCCGGGCTCATCCTATAATGTGGCCTGTTAGGCAACTGTGACCCAGGCTCTAGATCAATATGATGTTGTATGTCACGCAATGGTGGCAAACCATCAGGTAATTCATCAGGGAAAACATCAGAGAATTCCTCAAGTAAAGGGATCATAGCTTCAGGAACTTCACCGTCTTCAGAAACCTCCTTCCCTATTAACACAAAAACATCACCTCCCACCCTCAGCTCGTCTTCGAACTGCGGAAGAGTTAGTAAAGTACCAGTGGGTTTATTAACTACTTCCTTAGGTTTATTTGGCATCAAAGTAATCTTCACACCCCCAAACAGGAAACTATAAGTATTAGTTCTCCCATGGTGAGTTACGTCACGGTCATACTCGCAAGGTCTACCCAACAATAAGTGACAAGCATCCATAGGTATCACATCACACCAAAGATTATCCTTATAAGTTGTTCCTAAAGAAAACGGAACTTGGATACGCTTGGAAACTGTTATCTCCTCACCCTTTTTAAGCCACTTTAACTTATAAGGTTTGGGACGATCTTCAGTTTTCAGCCCTAATTTCTGGACTGCTCCTTCAGCTATCAATTTATCACAACTACTTGAATCGCATACAAAAGTGCAAACCTTATCCATAATGGTACAAGTTGACTGAAAGATGTTGTGTTTGAGCCAATCATCACCATCGGCTTTAGGTGTTAAGCAGGAGCGCCTTACCACCAAATTCACCCCCACATCTCCAGACACATACTCCTCCTCATACTCAGGTTCTGCATCATAAACTGCATCTCACACGTAGTCATCATAAGCCACATCATCATCTTCCTTAGGTTCAATAAATAACTGCCTCTTCCCACCCTTCTTACACTCTGATTGTCGGTGACCAGGTTCACCATAGTTAAAGCACTTGAACCCACCACTGCCGGTCGCTTTAGGAACTGGTCCAGTATTCTCACCAACTGCTTTAGCCTGAGTTGGGGAAAAACGCGATGCCACATTACCCAAACCAGAAGCACCTGTTATTGCAGGAAAAGAAGAACTCCCCACTCGTCGGTTATGCTTCTCAAAAGTCAGTGCTCGTTGATACGCTTCAGAAAGTGTCATCGAATCAAACATGTTAACAGAATCCATGATCTGGACTCTTAAACCACCAATGTATTGAGAGACAAGTTGATCTTCTGTCTCTTGAACGTCATTCCTTGCAACTAGTTGGTAAAATTCGGTCGTGTAATCTTCAATAGACTTGGCCCCCTGTTTCAGATTCTGTAACCGCTGGTACATCATTCGCTGGTAGTTATGAGGAATAAAATTATCCCTCATGACTTTCTTCATCTTCTGCCAACTCGTGATCTTTGACTTCCCAACTCTGTTCCTCGTCAGTTTCAATTGTTGCCACCACGCGGATGCCCGACCACGTAACTTGGTAGCGATCAACGAAACCCTTTTGTTTTCTTGAACTTCTTTGAATTCAAATACTTCTTCAACAACAACAAGCCAATCAATAAACTCATAAGGCTTTAAAGTGTCCCCATTAAACTCGGGAATATTAACCCTCATTCTGGTCTCCCAACGCCTATCATTATTCCCACTGCGATCTCTCATCCGTCGCCCTACTGATTGTTTCACCAAACGGATTTTCTTCCAGATCTGCATCTTCTTCCTCATGACGGCGATTACGAGGCCTCCTATTGCTCATCAAAGTGTTCATCTGGTCGGTCAATTGATCAAACATTTGATCGAATCGCTCCTCCATTCTTTCCATCATACGCTTCTCAAATTCTTGTTCATTCACATCGTGAATAGGCCTAGTTCTCCTTGGAGGCATCTTGATCAGGAACTTTGGCTCTGATACCAACTGATGTAGACTAAAGAAATAAAGTAACAAAGATAAGTAATTGGATCTGTTGATTCAATAAGAATGTCAGAAACAATCCTGCTAATAATCGTTGATTCTGAAGAATGCCCGAAAATTAGGGTAAAACAAGGCAACACAAGGCAACACAAGGCCAGTGGTTTAACTTTTATTAAACTGATAACTGTCTTGCTAGGGTTACAGCAGATTCATTAAATAATGACTGCAAACAAAGAAAAACCCTAAAAATCCAACGGGCTGGACCGTAGCCCAATGACAAAGTCCAACTGAAAGTGAAAAAAACATAAAAATGCAAAAAACGGATAGTAAAAAGGCTTTTCGGGCCTTGGAAAATCCGCAACCAGCTAAAAGATGGTTACAACATCGTCGGTCTCTTTTTACGCACGTTTTGACAGGTCACGGGCTGAAAACGGACTTAGGATGCAACAGTTATGCCCATTTTACTAAACCCCTCTTCGTCACTCGATCTGGGGCCTCTAGAAACAAGTCAGCCCGTTCTTCAATACTTGGGCCTCCATCACAAGTATATCTCCCTTTGCTTTAACCAGCAAACCCTTGGTAACCGAGATCTCACCCTTGCATCCATAAGAAAATACCATGCAATCTATATAGAGAAATAGATGTATGAACATACCTGGTGTATACTCGCAGTAATAACCGTATCTATCGTCACTACTTTTCCTGCAACCGTTGCTGAGCACATGCAGATCTAACCGAGTATCCATTTCTTCTTTCAATCCAGCCATCCACTTGGAAAAACCCTCACAAGAAACTGTATCATTGAAAGTCAATGACTCATGTGCATAAATCTTCTCCACTGCAGCAACTGCAAAAGCAATATCATTACTGTCTTCTCTATACTTGAATAGTTCCCGTGCTAAGTGTTGCTCCCTATCACATGCTAGATGATAGTATATCAAATCTTGAGTTTTACTTCTTTTGAAACATCTATATGATCATCATTCCTCTGAGGTTCCACCTCAAATGCATGATCCTCCTGACATTCCACCTCAAACACAACTCCTTGCAACACCCGCACTGAACTTGTACATACACCAGAACCAATGAAAGTTTTCTTGTATTGCCCACTTTCATTGAAACCCATATTCCTGTAAAGCACTCCCTTTAAAGTAACGTCATCTAACCTCCAAAATTGATAAACATTCATACCTTGACGGTATCCCAGGAATATGCACTTGACCTTAACTGATTCAAGCATCCTTTGCTCAATACTAGCAAGCCAACCAAAAAACCCCAACATATCTATAGTCTTCTTGAATCTAATCGCCGATGATGGTGACCTATTATCTAGATATGTAGACATGGTTGTATTCTCTGTCCAAAAAACCTTGGACAGACCAGACTGAATTAGAAAACAACGTACTTTATCTAAGAGTGTCATGTTCGTATCCTCAACCAACCCATTCTGCTGCTGTAACCCTGCAACATCTAAATGTTTGGCGACCCCACTCTTCATATATTATTTTGTAGACTTACGATTACAAGAATCAAGAACATTACCCGGCTTGACCTTCCACCCAGTCTAAAATTTCCTAACTGCTTCTTAACCTTCGTTGTCTTCCCGGTCACAGCCTGACCGTTCAGGGTATATACGCAATTAGCCCTTCTTGCTCCTGATAGTAACACCAGTGAACCCTTTATAACCTTGATCTTGCCCGACTGCATCTTCACGGTAAAACCCTCTTTTTCAAGAGTGCCCAGCGGTATCAAGTTTCGTCTTAATTCCGGAACATACCTGACGTTGTCCAACACGAAACTTGACGCATCCCTCATTCGTACTCGAACCTTACCTGTCCCCCGTACACGTCATTCCCTGCCATCACCTAGCAGTACATTACCACCTTCATACTCCTTAAAATCAACCAAGTAATCTCTCCTGTATGTCATATGGTATGAGCCCCCTGAATCCATGATCCAGTCCAAAAGTTCATCAACACTCATAGCCATCATAACATCAGCATTGCCATACCCATCAGCTCTAGAACCGGATACCTGATCTTCATTCCTGACAAAACCTTGAGATTTCTTGTGATTATACCTGGGACAATCCCTCTTCAAATGATCCTCAGACTGACATATATAACACCTGAGTCTGTCGCTCCTTCCTTGTGACCTTGACCACGAACTATTTGCACCCTGCTCCATATCTCTCTGACCAGATCTCTCCCTCACATACAACCCTTCACCACCATCACCCTTTGCTTTCGTCATCTTCTGAAGTTCCCTAGAATTAAGTGTCGCGACCACGTCTTCTAGCTTCAAAAAATCCCGACCATATAGCAAAGTCTCCACGACATTATCGTAAGACGATGGTAAAGATGTGAGTAACAATAATGTCGGGTCCTCATCCGATATAACAATATCTATAGCCGCTAAGTCACCTACGAGCTTGTGAAACTCATCAATATGTTCAGACTGACTCTTACCTTGATGCATTTGAAAAGTATATAACTTTTACTTCAAGTACAAATGATTAGCTAAAGACTTTGTCATGTATAAAGTCTCTAACTTTTTCCAAATCCCCGCTGCAGTCGTCTCCTTGGTGATCTCCCGTAGGAGCCGATCATCCAAAAACAAGATCAATGCGTTGTAAGGCTTTTTCTAAATGACGTTATCGTAAGCCACTATTGTGGTGGCGGGTAATTCCTCCAATGCTGCATCTAATTCCAGATGTTCCAGCAAAGCCTTCATCCTTACCTGCCATATCCCAAAGTCATTCGTCCCATCGAATTTCTTGATGTCAAATTTACTCAGCATCATCTTATTTTAACCCTTTGGTAACCGTTTAACCTTTTGTGAATTTACCTACACAAAAACCACGATCTAGCAAAGTATCCCGTGTATAAAACACCCCTTGATTTATCGATATAACCCTAAGATAAAATCTCAGCAATCGATCAAACCAAGTAAGCCTTCAAAAGAAAACACTTTCTTACTCAAATATCGATTTAACCTTGGAAATTAACATATCCAACAAATCGACAACCCTTGAATCAAGAAATTACCCGACGCCTTTTGATGTAACCCTTGTCTTACTTTTAATTTTGCAAACCGATCTCTAATCACCTAGAAACCTTGCAACCTCGACAAGTCTTGAACGCTTCTTTATCCTTTTATTAATTTGCTAAACCTTGTGATAAACCCTCACAATCACAAATTAACAAAGTCCCTTTGATAATTCGCTAAACCTTGTGATATTAACCCTCACAATCACGAATTACGAAGTTCCCTTGTGAAAAATACCCGAAGTAATAATACTACTCTTTTAAATCTAGCCCAATAACATCTTTATTCCAAACAACCCAACAAAGATATATATTAATAACAACTTGGCCAATGTTAATTAGTTTTGGCCCAAAAAGAACCCTTGGCCCAAAAACTAAACCCTTTGTAGTAAGTATTACTTTGTACCTATGTTGACTTTTCATAAACAACAAAATAGTCTTCTTCCTTCTTGTAAAAATGGCGGCAAAACACCACCACCACCACCAAATATTTGATCTTCAGTGATCGAACTCTACAAGAAGAAATCCCTCTTTTTTCGATCATTGCTGCTGCTCCTTTGATGTTCGATAATCTCAAAAACCAATCCTTCTTCGATCCATCCTAGTAACTAGCGAGACTTCGAACCCGAGCTCTGATACCACTTGTAGAGATACGAACTCTACAACCCTGATTACTAGCGTAGAATATTCGATCTATGAAGCATCGACAAAAAAATAAACCCACAAGGTATTGTCCCTAATCAAATAGATTAGTTTATTGATAAAGAATGCGTTATGAATCTCGTCCCCTCTCATCTCCTTTTATAGAGATGAGGGGAACCGAATGTTACATACACTACAGGTCGGGTTGGGCTTCGACACAGCCAACCGACCTTTATTTCTATAGGCTATTAGGAAACTCGATACCTATCCCCTAGACACGACTTAGGCTAATCAAGACTAAATACGTAACAAAAATATCTCACATGGTTTTGTATAGATTCTTTTGTGGCCAAGCTTTTTTCCACATTAAAATACGTACACAATTTGCATTTCCACAATATACTCTAGCTATCAGCTTATATTTTGAGTAGTGTTAATCTGGCCTATTGATACCTCAGACTGTTTTAACATTTTCACCATGGACCAAAACAACGTACTCTTTGAAGGAAGAACACCTTAGCGTCACGACTTGGTACTGCTAGCTCCGCCATAAGCCCTTTGGACCTTGTTTCACTTACTAACAAGGTTATCTTATTAATATCTTCTTCAATAGCTGATTATTCTATGATATGAATCGATATAAGATGGTTCAATCTTTCTGTTACCATTACACCTGTCCGTGGAACTTAACTTTATACAAATGACAGCAAAAATGGATACTTTTACCGTTTATGACATTGTATTCGTCTTTAGAAAATACATTTTGTTAGTTAAAACCACCTTGCTATAAACATATCTTTCTGTTTGAGAGAAAAATAAGGTTCATTCATCACCATCGATCTTTAGACAAAATTAAGCGGCCGCCTTTTTATCCCTTTTTTTCTTAGCGGCAGAGTTAGTATATACTAATAAAACTAGCAAGAAGCAAAGATATATTTACATTAATTTGGTACAAGTTTTATTGGGTTTTGAGTTCAGTCATACAACATGAGATTTCTTTAAGTAATAGTTATAAGAAGTTGTAATTTCGGAGAACTAGGATTCGTAATCAATGTCAATGGGTATTAAGACGATATTTAGTTAAAAATAGTCAATTTATTTATATGTAGGTTAGACATTAGTTAGTGTTCTGGTGGCATCAGCTAGTCTTCTTGTGGCATGTTTACAAAGACAAAAAAACTTCAATGTATAACCTCTAGTTTTGGAATCCTCGTGGTCGTGCAACCTCTAGTTTTTTGCTTACTCGTGCAAGAAACGTAAACATATGAGATGCTTATGAGTCGGGTTAAAAAGTTCTGGTTGCTGAGTTAGTGAATGTGAGATAGCATCTTCATTTATATCTGACCTGGTAACATATACTTAATAGAATATACTAATTACTGAACTTGAAAAAGTTGCAAATCTGTATTGGAAAACTATCTCTATTTAAAACTATACAATCTTCTACGTGTTACTTCTTTACAAAATTGTTAACAGTAGCACAAACAAATTTTTGAATGTCATAATGTGCCCAAGCTACACACAAGATCTGTGAATTTATCTTCGCTACATGGAATTATGAGGCCACCCATACGATGGTTGTACCCAAACTCTTCCTCTGTTTGTTGTAGTAATTCTTGAAAAGAAGGTTGGCTTAGTAGCGAAAAACAAGGATAAATAATTGAATCTGTTGATTCACAAAGAATAACAGAAACAACTCTTCCAACAATCGTTGATTCAAACGAATGCCCGATTATTAGGGTGAAAATTGATCAATAAACCCTAACATGGATTCAAGTCAATTAATAAAAGACTACAAATCTGTGTTTTTTATTCATATCTCAATAATAATTCAATACAAATAAGTCCTAATTTTATAGGAAAACTAAACTTAGGAAAAAAGATAAAAATTATTCTTAAAAAACACAAAATAAGATTACTGAATAAAAGATACCACAAATTAAACTAAATAACCAGTTTATTTTTATGTTCCTCCATCATTCTCCCTCACTTCAAAAAACTCGTTCTCGAGTTTGTGTCGCTCATCCTTGTACTCGTACCATCCAAAGTTGTATCCCTTGCATCAAATTTCCTTTATTTATAATGAGTCTACCTTGAACCTTGATCGTCTTTAAACCCAACTTGTCGACCATGGTAGTTTGAATCATTGATGAATAAAGATTAGTAGCCACAACTACAATTTCTTCAATATTATCTTTTTCCCAACCAAATTCTTCTTTTCCGATAAATCCTTTTTCTTCTCCAATGACATCTTTAATATCAGTATATAAACTAGCATAGATTCTTCTTCATATTGATCATCATCAAATATTGGAGGTCCTTCATATTCATCACTAGCCGCATCATAATCTTCCTATTCATCAAAACATGAACCATCACCCTCAAAAAACGGATATTCTAACATCTTAATCAGGAACTTCGGCTCTAATACCAACTGATGTAGCGAAAAACAAGGATAAATAATTGAATTTGTTGATTCACAAAGAATACCAGAAACAACTCTTCCAACAATTGTTGATTCAAACGAATGCCCGATTATTAGGGTGAAAATTGAACAATAAACCCTAACCTGGTTCAAGTCAATTAACAAAAGACTACAAATCTGTGTTTTTTATTCATATCTCAATAATAATTCAATACAAATAAGTCCTAATTTTATAGGAAAACTAAACTTGGGAAAAAAGATAAAAATTATTCTTAAAAAACAAAAAAATAAGATTACTGAATAAAAGATACCACAAATTAAACTAAATAACCAGTTTATTTTTATGTTCCTCCATCACCTCTTCCCCAACGTAAACAGAAAAGTAGCCTTTTGGGATGTCCATAGATATTGAACTGCTTTTATTAGAGAATGATCGTCTGAGAATTTTTTTTGCATGAGTTATCTGAGGCATACGGACTGTCATTTTTTCAGCGAGGGCTTTGTCTTTTCTATTTAAAAGGTTGATACGAAAAGAAAAGTCCCAAAGTATTTCTTCTTGGTGTAGATGGAATGGTGGATTGCTAGGTGTTTGAGGTTCTGGTTGTGCTATGCATAAAGAATGCTTTATATATAAAATAATATTACGACATTCAATTGCAGATGGTGACATATAGGGAAAAAAGCCACATCATGTGGCCTTGTATTTCAAGCTATATGAAAAGCAATCTCACATGGTTTTGTTTTTACGACATCTATAATGGACCACCTTAATTGCAGAAGTCATATATATTTGTTGAAAATTTATATGTCACATAGGAAAAAAAGATTAGACATCGATAGGGAGTTATATTTGTTATATCTAGTCTTGTATTTTCGCCTAAGTCGTGTCTAGGGTCATAAGAGTCGTGTTGCCTAATAGCTAAGAATAAAGGTCGGTTGGCAATGTCTAAGCCCAACCCGACCCGTAGAACTTGTAATAGTCGGTTCCCCCTCATCTCTATAAAAGGAGGTGAGGGGGAACAAACCAAACACGTCATTCTTTCATCAATAAACTAATCGGTAATCAATTAGGGATCATACCTTGTGGGTTTTTCTTTTCTGTCGATTCTAATGTTGTGTGTGTTCTTCATTAGTGATCGAGTATTCCGCATCTAGGTTAACCAAGGTTGTAGGGAATAAACCCTACAAGTGGTATCAACGCTTTGGTTCGCGAAGGCTGGTTATCTAGGATCGATCGAAGAGGGTTTCTTGGTGATCGTGGTTAGGTCGTCAAGGTGGCAGCAGTAGCGTCGACATCGAAGGGTTGTTTGATTTTTCAGATCGATGGTGTTTTTTTTCTTCTTGTAGCCATTGTTACTCACGCAGGAGAGAGGAAGAAGAAAGTATTGTTGGTGACTGGTTTAAAAAGTCAAACACAAAGTAATATTACTACGAGGGTTTTGTTTTTGGTAAAGGGATATTGGGCCATAACTGGGCCAGGAGGTTTTCTTTTGACCAAAAATTATCTTGGACTTCACATATTGGGCCAAGGGTATTTTTTTGTTTTTAAAAACAAAATGGTAGTATTATTACTTTGGGTATTTAAACACAAGGGGACTTCGTAATTTGTGATTGTAAGGTTTTCACAAGGTTTAGCAAATTATCGAAGGGACTTTGTCGGTTTGTGATTGTGAGGTTTTTCACAAGGTTTAGCAAATCAACAAAGGAATTAAAGAATGACGGGAGCCAAGTTTGACATCGAAAAATTCGATGGAACTGGTTCGGGTTATGGAGAATCAAGATGCATGCTTTATTAATCCAGAACGGATGCGAAGCAGCTCTGGAGGTTTTACCCACGAATATGGAAGCTGAAGAGAAATATAAGCTTGACAAGAAAGCTCATAGTGCCATGATATTGTGTTTAGGTAACAAGGTCCTGAGAGAAGTTACCGGGGAGACGACTGCAGCAGGGGTTTGGTCAAAGCTTGAGTCTTTGTACATGACAAAGTCATTGGCCAACAAGTTGTATCTGAAGAAGAAGTTGTATACATTCTACATGCCGTCTGGACGAAAGATTTCCGAGCATATAGATGAGTTCAACAAAATCGTTCTCGATTTAGCAAATATTAAGGTAAAATTCGAAGATGAAGATCTTGCTTTATTGTTACTCACGTCTTTACTAGCATCATACGAACACTTTGTGGATACCTTGCTTTATGGACGGGAAGATTTGACTTTGGAGGACGTGATGGCCACACTAAATTCAAAGGAAATCAAAGAAAGGTTCAAGGCGAAGGGGGATGATGGTGAAGGGTTATATGTGTGGGGAAGAACTGATCGCAGGAATTCACATCAGTCAAAGGGAAAGTCAAGATCGAAATCTCGAGGTGGAAGACTCAAATGCTTTATTTGCCAATATGAGGAGCACTTGAGAAGAGACTGTCCGAAGAAAAATCGCAAGAAGTCAAAATGTTACGTCAAGAAAGATGATCAACCAAGCTTCAGTGGTTCTTTTTACGATGATTCTGAGATGATAATGGTGATGAGTGCAGAAAGACTGCAAGATTGGATCATGGATTCAGGAGGTTCATATCACATGTCACCCAAGTTAGATGTATTTTTTGATTTTCTGGAATACGATGGGGGAAACGTACTGTTGGGTGACAACAGGGAGTGCAAGATCATGGGTATTGGCAAGGTAAAGGTACAACTGAAAGATGGGTCAAGTTTTGTGTTACATAATGTCAGGTACATTCCTGAATTGAAAAGAAACTTGATATCGCTGGGAACTCTTGTAAAAGAGGTTTTACCGTAAAATTGCAGTCAGGCAAAATCAAGGTGATTAATGGTTCTAGGGTTATTATATCTGGAACCCGAAGGGAGAACTGTGTGTACTCTTTGGATGGCCATGCAGTGGCCGGTGAGCTTAATGCTAGTGTTGAAGAAAAAGATAGTCTTGTGCAGGTTTGGCATAAAAGACTGGGACATATCAGTGAGGCGGGATTACACGTGTTGGAAAAGCAGGGTTTGTTTGGAAAGAAGAGTCTAGGTAAGCTCGATTTTTGTGAGAATTATGTTCTAGGAAAGTCACATCGAGTCCGTTTCGGTGTAGGAAGGCACACTACTCAAGGAGTGATAGACTATGTTCATTCAGACTTTTGGGGTCCATCTGAAGTGGAATCATTGGGAGGTAAGAGGTATTTCTTATCTATTGTCGATGATTATTCCAAAAGGGTATGGGTTTATGTTCTCAGGTTCAAACACAAAGCATTTGGGAAGTTCAAAGAGTGGAAGCAGTTAGTAGAAAATCAGACTGGGAGGACGGTTAAGAAGCTTAGGACAGATAATGGTCTTGAGTTTTGTAACCAGGAATTTAATCAGCTATGCATTGAGAGTGGGATTGCTAGACATTTGACAGTTTTCGGGACACCGCAGCAGAATGGGTTAGCAGAACGGATGAACAAAACACTCATGGACAAGGTACGCTGTTTATTAATACAGTCTGGATTGCCCAAGACCTTCTGGGCAAAAGCTACATGTACGGCCGCATATCTTATAAATAGGTCACCATCGACAGCGATTGAGAAGAAGACACCTATGGAGATGTGGTCGGGACATCCTAGTGATTATAGGATGCTGAGGGTTTTCGGCTGTCGCGTATTCACACGTTAAACAAGGTAAGCTCGAGCCGAGAGCGGTAAAATGCCTTCTTTTAGGGTATCCTGAAGGTGTGAAGGGGTACAGACTATATAGGCTTGATAATGAATCACCTAAAATAGTCACAAGCAGGAACGTAGTCTTCAATGAAAGTGTCATGTAAAAAGACACGTTGAAGGATTCTGGTGCAGGTAAAGATAAGACTGTTGAGGAATTACAGGTTGAGGTGAAACTGCAGAGGTTAAATAATCATACGGCTGAGGAAGACCAGACAGGTCAGGAAGATCAAACAGGTCAGGAAGATCAGACAGATCAGGAAGACTAGACGGATCAGGAAGATGGCTATGATGAAGATGCATGGGTTCAAGAAATTGATCATCCACCGGATCTCACAGATTATCAATTGGTTCAGGATAGAGAACCAAGGAAAAGAACGAAACCGACGAGGTTTCGAGATGAGAGTAATATGGTTGCTTACACGTTTGCTGCAGCAGAGGAAGAAGATACTCATGAACCATTGACATACCAGGAAGAAGTTGCTTGTGAAGACAGTTCTAAGAGGAAAGCTGCTATGAAAGAAGAGATGGATTCTTTGAAGAAGAACAAGACCTGGGTGTTAGTAGATCATCCAACTGGGCAAAAGCTGGTGAGCTGCAAATGGTTGTACAAAATAAAGGAAGGGATTGAAGGTGTTCAAAAGCCTAGGTACAAGTCAAGGTTGGTAGCTCGTGGATTCACACAAAGGGCAGGTATTGATTACAATGAAGGATTTTCGTCGATAGTTCGACACACATCTATTTTGGTTATACTTGCATTGACTGCGTGTAAAGATTATGAGCTGGAGCAGCTTGATGTAAAGACGGCGTTTTTACATGGAAATCTTGAAGAAGTGATCTACATGAGGCAGCATCGGGATTTGAACAAGGTAACAAGGTATGTTTGTTAAAGAAATCTCTTTATGGTTTGAAGCAGTCGCCTAGGCAATGGTACAAGAGGTTCGATGAGTATATGCTGAGCAATGGGTTTAAGCTTAACAGTTACGACAACTGCGTATATTACAAGAGTTATGCACCAGGGGAGTATATCTACCAATTGTTATATGTAGACGATATGCTGATTGCTTGTAAAAGCAAGGCTGAGATCGCGGCTACCAAGACTTTGCTTAAAATGGAGTTCGACATGAAAGAGCTCGGGGAAGCAAAGAAGATTCTTGGTATGGAGATCGTCAGGGATCGGAGTCGCAAGATTATGAGGGTGTCACAATCCGGGTACGTTTCTAAACTTTTAAACAGGTTTAGAATGGACAATGGGGATTCGGTTTAGACACCATTGGATGGGCATTTTAAGCTGTCATTGAAGGATTTCCGGTTAGGGATTTTGATGTTGAAAGAATGAGTAGGGTGCCGTATGAAAATGCGGTTGGGAGCTTAATGTACTTGATGGTGTGCATGAGGCCAGACATAGCGTATGCAGTAAGTGTAGTTAGCAGATATTTGACGAATCCAGGTAAACTCCATTGGGAAGCAGTGAAGTGGATTATGAAGTATTTGCAGGGAACTGTAAACGTGGGTTTGGTGTATGGGACAAATCGTGGCAACCATGTGGACGTAACAGGTTTTGTTGATTCAGACTACGCTAAGGATCCGGATAAGGGTAGGTCTCTCACGTGTTGCGCATTTTTAGTACAGGGATGTGTTGTAAGCTGGAAGGCAACACTACAACACGTGGTGGATCTTTCAACTATAAAGGCATAGTATATGGCCCTTACGGAGGCTGTGAAGGAAGCTATTTGGCTAAGAGGACTCTTGGAAGAGTTGGGCGTGAAGCTCAACACTGTTGTAGTTAATTGTGATAATCAGGGCGCGATTCACTTATCGCGGAATCATTTTTTTCATGAAAGGAAAAAGCACATCAATGTGCGTTATCACTTTATCAGAGAAGTCTTAGAAACAAAGACGGTTGAAGTTCTGAAGGTGGGTACTGAACACAATGTTGCGGATGCCTTGATGAAGGTAGTGCCTGGACGTAAGTTACAACACTGCTTGGAGTTGCTGAGTGTTGGGATAGGCTAATATAAGCCTAAGGTAGAAATTGTTATATCTAGTCTTATATTTTCGTCTAAGTCGTGTCTAGGGTAATAAGAGTCGCATAGCCTAATAGCTAAGATTAAAGGTCGGTTGGTAATGTCTAAGCCCAACCCGACCCGTAGAACTTGTAATAGTCGGTTCCCCCTCATCTCTATAAAAGGAGGTGAGGGGGACCAAACCAAACACGTCATTCTTTCATCAATAAACTAATCGGTAATCGATTAGGGATCATACCTTCTGGGTTTTTCTTTTCTGTCGATTTAATTGTTGTGTGTGTTCTTCATTAGCGATTGAGTATTCCGCATCTAGGTTAACCAAGGTTGTAGAGAATAAACCCTACAGTATTTATGGAAATTTAAACGATATCACATGGTTTGGTCTTGATGCGAATGTCCAATATTTTTTTGCATTTAGAGAGTAGGACATTGTGCCTTTCAACAAAACAACAGGTAATAAGTATTTTGATAGTTGCAAATGTGGGCAAATTATGTCTAGACATTTATCAAATATTAAAAAGGTTTTTTAACTAATTTCTCCATGAATATTAGCTTTTTTTTAATACAAATGGCATCCACATATATAAATGTTTTTATGACATTAGGATGACTCATTCCTATAAAATATCTTGTTAGCAGCATCTTGGTATAACAAGGAGGCGTGAACAGGGTTGGAGCAAGCAAGGAATGACCATGTTGGATTAAAATATGTTGTTAGGTCGGTGTTCTAACTCGAATCAAAATATACCAAATATAAATCATATTAATATAAATCTGCATATCATCAGTTTTACAATCATAAGTTCCTATTTATACAAATCTAAACGGTGTGTTGAATCGATACAATGGTTCTGTGAACCATTGTGTCGATTGGGATTTTTTAACTGCCAATAACCGTCACTTTTATAACTACCATTGTTTCCAGGGATTTGGGATTAGCCCATTCGGCTTCGGTTTGGAATAATATTCTCCCATCTAATCACAAATGCCGTCGTGTAGATCTCTTAGTCCAATAAGTTGACTCATCGTCAGAAATCTGTTCTTTGGTAATGTCTTTGTGAGTATGTCAGTCTTTTGATATTCACCACTTCTAAATTCTACTTGTATGTCATACACATTCTCTAATGAAGTGGTACTTCATGTCTATGTGTTTGCTTCTTCCATGAAAAACTAGGTTCTTCATAAGTTGTATGGCTGATTTATTGTCAACTATTATAGTAATCTTTTCTTCTCTTGTATATGTGAGTCTGCTTAGTAGTCTCTTTAACCATAATGCTTGTGTTGCTACTGTAGTTGCGACGATAAATTTTGATTCGGATGATGATAATGCTACAGTGGCTTATTTTTGTGTACTCCAGCTAATTGGTGATTCACCAAAGTAAAATATAATGTCAGTAGTTCTTTTTCCTTTATGAGTGTTGACTCTATAGCTACTATCATGGAATCCTTGTATTCTATTTCCTTCATTATGATTTATAGGTGATTCCATAATCTTTTGTTCCTTTTACATAACATAGTACTTGCCTTATGGCCTTCATATGTTGCTCTTTTTGTTCTTGCATATAAAGACTAAGTCATCCTACATAATAACTTAAGTAGATACCTTAAGCTTCCAATTAAGCTTAGATATTCGATTGAATTAACCAATGTTCCTTCAGTGTTCTTTGTTAATCTTGTTCCTGGTCCACTAGTGTCAATGTTTCATTGTTGTCAATCATTCCAGCTTCCTTTAGGATGTTGCTTATGTAAGAAAAATGCTTCTTTTATGCCTAGATAGTAGGATTGAGTCTTTTATGGTCTTTGTGTAGATGGCTTGTTCTAAGGCACATTTATTGAAATCTAGGGAGTTCAAGGTGTTGTCTAGTTTTATGTTTCATGCACGTGGTGCTTGTCTTAATCCATATAGTGCCTTACTAAGTTTGTAGACTTTTCTATCTTTCTTCATAAATCCTTCAAGTTGTGTAACATACACTTCTTCTTTCAAATATCCATGAAAAAATGCAGATTTTACATCGAGATGATGTACTTCCCATTTTTTGTTAGCAGCTATGGTGTAATAACTTGAACTTTAAAATCAACATTTATACCGAGTTCTAATACTAATTCTATTATTCGAACTAATATTTACTACTCGCCTTTATTTGTCATGTTCGTTCGACGAATAATATTGAATTATTGGCTAACCGACAAGGTTAGGGCATTAAAGTATCATATACGTGTCATTTATTATTTATCGACGAAGTCTATTTCCGTCATCGACCGTAAATATCCTCGTTATGAAATAGAAATATTTCTATTTTCGTCTGAATACTTTCTCGTTTTACGAGCATTCTTCGTAATTGACGCTAACCCCTTATGCGTCGTTCGTTTATATAAAGTGTTAATATATTTTATTAATATATTTTAAATAATAAGCCACATTTATTTATCAAAATATTAATCTTCTTCGAATGTCGAAGTTTTTATTTTATATTGAGCTTTTATTTTTAGTGTTCAACGCGTATCTTTCAAATCGCAAATTTGAAAATATCGGGTATCAATAATACCCGCTTTAATAAATTGTAAGGCAAAAATTATACAAAATGTCACCCCACAAAGACACATCTCACACTACATAAAACACAATTGAGACGTGTCAATGTTTTAGAAGAGGTGTATAGCGCACCTTTTATCTGTTAAAACTTATATGTTTCATTATCATTTGGATATACTTCATTTGGCAAAGAAAATAAAGCCACCCTTGCTCCATGTTTATTTTGCTTTTCTGCCGTAACCTCCACACAAGAAAACATCACATCATTTCTAATGTTATACTAGTTATTTATTCGAAGATTGAAGGTTAAGGTAGTTAGTTTTATATTTTGGATTATTTTTACCAAAACAAGTATTTTCACCAAATAATTTGGGAGACATCTTCAAAGCTGAAGTTAAGAGCATGGTGCATGTGGTTTGATCTTGATAAAAATCATTGGGTTTGTTAACTTATGGGTTTGAGTAAAGGAGCTTTGAGGTTGGTTTGTTATTGAGATGATTTCTTCAAAATCATTTGTAAGGATCATTTGATTACTTTCTTGTAATCTTTGATTTATATATCATTTTAATGAACATATATTTATCATAATTATAAGTTAAATAGTTAATTAGTAATTTGGACATTGTATATAAAATTTATGACATGAAAGACAAGCTTAAACAAGCCTAGATCAAAAGTTGTTATGTAAAAATTCAGGTCTGTAGCAAACGTGCTATTTTCAATAACATAAGGAGGTTTGGGTTATTGAAACTTACATATTAAGATAGAGGATTGTTTTATGAGTATTTTTCCGGGTGGCCCGTCTCGTGGCGAGTCCTGGAAAGTGAGATATGACCAAAATAGTGAAGCAAGGTCAAAATCTGATCTGCTGTAAAGATGGGTTGTTTTCTCATAAACTTCGTATACTGACCTATGATTATCTAAAACTATAAGTTGTAGATAATATCATGTAGAACAAACACGAATCGGATGGTTTTCTACGGATAAATGGTTTAGAAATGGCGTGTAGAATATTGATAACCTATGAATCTATGAAGTGGGTTGAAGATTTCTAGAGAGAGAAACTAGTGAGAGAAAGTGAGAGAGAAACTATGTGTTTATTTCATTCAAATGAGAAAAGTGAAAATCAACAACCAACCCTTTTCCATGGTCGAAAGGGGTATTTATATCCAAGGCCTTATTTGGGCTTGGGCTGACCCATGACAAGCCCATGGGTCGGTTTCTTACTTAACTTAATAAGTAACACTAACTACGAGCTATTACAACATTAATAATATTGTGGAGTGACCGACACTTCTAATATACGTAAAAACGTATTTCTAACAATCTCCCCCTAAGGGAGGTCACTCCACGTTTACAAAGTTCTAAACCTAGCATACTATACTAAGTCTTCGTTCTTCAGCTCGTAGTCTTTTCTTCTTTCTTTTTGTTGTGAATATGTTTATTTGATCTTTTAGGCTTTGGCTTGAGAGTATTGTTCTTTTGGCATTTCACGTGCGATCTTTGCCTTCTTGTGAAACTTGCCTCCTCGTGACTCCATGTTCCACACACTTATGTCTTTTTGTTGAATTCTCGAAAGCTTCAGAGTTTGGTACAGCGGACGACTTCATTTTGCACTTTCTTGAATTTTGCTGAACTTTGATGCAGAAAAACATAAGCATGTGGGAACGACTTCTACAGGTACACCGCAACACCACCGTCTTCAACTGGTACACAACAACGCCACCGTCTTCAACAGGTACACAACAACGCCATCGTCTTTAACAGGTACACAGCAACGACACGAATAAAATGGCTTTGACATTCTATTCTAATTCGGTAGCATTTTACCTCCGGTCGGTGAAGACCGTTGGACGATATTAAATATCGTACCCGTGACGGATAGTTTCAATTAAGTAACTTCCTGACAGGATTTCACGGGTAAACCCGTTCTCTTTATTTGACCGTCCAAAGCTGACTGCGAACATAAAGAGTGAATCACTTGGATAAATTATCCTTGTGATTTGAAGCCGTCAATTCATGAAACCTGGAACAAGTGAATTTCAATTAAGATTTTCACCATTGTTGCTTTCCAGTTATCACGAGCTCAATTCATAAAGAATCTTGCACGTCACCTACCAAGTGTTGTTTGATGTTAACACTAGAAGGATTTCCACTCGTCACTGTGATCAATAAAGAGTCACTCTGAGTGTTCTGGCAAGATCATATGATAATGCGTAGAGGCCTGGAACGAGTTTAAGTTCAATTAAGAATTAAACCACTGTTTCTTTCCAGTTTTTCACAAGATTGGTTCTAAAAGAACCGCACGTGTAACCTACCATGAGCTTGTTTGATGTTGGTTCAAGCAGGATTTCCATCTTCATTATAATACTTGCGTATTACTCGGATGTTCTGGCAATATTACAGGAATACTGCGTAGGACTCATAAAAATCTCTTACTTTTCACAGTGTGCGAGAAAGCAAGGAATAAATGGAAAGTGTCCTAATGAGACTTTTGGTGATCTCGTGGCTCTAGACTCGATAGTGCGTTTTGATTTAGTGAGCGATGGCTGGAGAGGAGTGCCACCTTTTCAATATCAGTCTATTCGGAGTGAATAAACCAATAGATAACGTGTTAATCTCCGTGTGATTAAAACAAATACCTTTTGAGAGATATTTGAGTTAGCTGGGAAGGGTTGTGCATGCATCACTGGGTCCATGATGTCTTTCTTCAATATCGAGAATCATTAACAAAAATGATCTCAATAGCATATGTATTGACTCGGTTTCTGCCTAAAGTTGTAAGGAGGGCTTCTTTCTTTACACCCTTTATCTTTACAATTCTTTTTCATTCTTCTACCCCTTCAATGCTTACCAATACGTCATTACTAGCACCTTGTTGTGATTGTTCTAGTGCTAGCTTAAGTACTTGGTCGGCATTCAGCTACGTTCACAATCTTTCTCCAACTTTCCTAGGACTTCTAATTCTATCTAGGGAATTGTCCTTGGGAAGATTCCATCGGCTCTGATGAATCATTGGACTAAACCTATTCCTACCACCCTTTTGTCACCACATTCGTCGTGAATTAAGCGTGTTTTGGGAAAGTATAGCCACCATGAAAAAATCCTTGAAAATCACCTAAGGTACTTGTGATATTGAAATCAAAAGTTTTGTACCTTAGGTGTTTTGTTCATCAAAAACGCTCCCCCTTAACACGTGCTTTACACATATTAAGTTGGATAATCGTTAAATCTTTTTCATCTTTTAGCCAAGTATCATTTAAGTCTCCTTAATCCCATTTTCTCCCCTTATCCAAAATGTTAACCATTAATATTTGGGATATTGAATGGATTAACTGGTCTTTGGGTAAAAATGAAATCGATGTTTGGCCATAGAACATGTTAATGCTCCCCCTTAAATTAATAAGGTATATTTGTAGTGCTTTAGTATGATATATTTTGAAAGATTTAGAATCTCGTGAGAAATTCTTGAAAAATTATCATACCTTAACACTACATCAAGCCGAAAAAGCACAATATTCACAAATATACATATTCACAATTGAAAACCAATATAAAGTGGACCTGAAATGTACGACCCATTAGATGGATCGTTGCAGTAGCTTGTGGTGCACTAAATATGGTCTACCACCAATGAATCTTTCCAAGATCCTCATCAATCTACGTTCACGGAGCTTTTGATCAATCTTCTTGATCACATACTTCGCCATTTGCCGATAACCCTGATGCCAATCCTCAGTCATCTCTGGTAAAGTCCCACCCGAATTAAGATGCTCCAACTTCCTCTGACGAATAGGAGAGTCCCATCACTGTATTTATAAAGCTCACCCACCCTCATAAACTTCATTAACCCTCGACTGTTCAAGTAGAAAATGCCGTAATTCGGAACAGTAATGCCGGTATAGGGACATCTATCGACATGTTGAGGTAGAACTTGGTTCATTGGACGGGTGAGGTTAAGCTTCCTTTGGTAGCTTTCGACTCCCAATTGAAGATCTTCAACTCGTTTCTTGATAACAACGCTTCGTGTGAACATACGAAGTGCTGTATTCAAGGCAATGATGTCTTCACGAGCAATATGGGTGAGTTGATCCTGGGTCATCATAAGCAACATGTCTTCGATATCCTCAAGGCGAATGATAGAAAAATCTCCCTGCTGGATTTTATATTCTCTGTCATCCTCCCTTTTCAGACGAATCTCCGTCACATGATAATAGCCATTCTTGGCTTCAGTTTTCAGTCCCAAAATGCTGGAGATGCGAATATCGGATCTAACTTTGCTTCCTGAATTGGCTAAGCAGCAACCCCTGTACGCCCTTCGGACTCATTCGTCCCAATGAGATGCACCTATAACGGCATACATATCATAATTATGAGTTACCCTTGGGACCCAGAGTCGGTTTACCTTTTCCTCGATCCAGGGTATTGTCCCTCAGTTGGCAGCTTTCAGCAAGGTCAGGGAGTTTGCGTACTTTGATGAACCCTTGAGGAAATACTCAAGATCATAGGTGACGAAGAAGTCGAGAGCGATTTGATTATCTTGAGAAGGATCAAGTGGATGTGGAGCTCTTTCTGATTCATGGAGGCCTGGCCTTTGAACGGTGTTAAGAGCTTTCAGGACCTCGTCAGCATAATACTCGAACTCCATTCGGGTTAACCTGGTTTTGGCGCGAATTCTCTTATCCTTTAGCGCTCTCTTCACCAAAGACGGAGTAACCGAAGTCTTATACTCATGAGCCAGAAATGCGCACAAGTCAATCGGACTGCGGATTCGGAGATATAAAACATCTCTGTCAGCGTCTGTGATTGGATCATATTGCGCCACTGCCGTGATCCAAGCCTGTGGCGGTGCAGTCTCGTCAATCTCCAAAGTGTCTGCCCAGTCCCGTGTGCTTGACTCAGGAACAGTAGATAGTGGTTCTTGTTGTAGAGGAGTAGAAACGTGAACATCTGCTGGTTCTGATTTAGGCATCTCGGCGGTGTCATGAACGGGCGAGTGTTGTGCAGCTTCAGGTTCAGTTACTGACTCTGCAATCACAGGAGCAACAACAGAACTAACAGGGTTAGTGATAACAGGTATAGACACAGCAATAGATGTACCGGGAATCGATGACACTGTAGTAGCATTCACATCGTGGCGCCACTTGGATCGTCTTGATTCCGTTGAGGTGGATTTTTCCTTCTGCACAGCATCTTTCTTAGACTTGGTTCCAGACTTAGAAGGTTTCTTTGTGCTGGCAACCTTATCCCCTGTTTCCTGCTGTTTACCCTCATCATCCTCATCGCTATCCTCGTTGCTCCCCTTAGCACTCTCCTCATTACCATCACCACCATCATCACCATCATCATCATCATCATCATCCTCATCATCATCACCATCATCGTCATCGTCATCATCCTTTTCTTCTTCTTCTTCTTCTTCACCTTCTTCTTCCTCTTCTTCTTTACCAGTACCCTCTTCCTGTTCACTATCATCTTTTTCCTCCTCAGGCAGAATGTGGTAAGGTACCACACTTCCAAACATTTTGAACAGTCGATCATCCTCCATAATAGCATCGTTTAGTGACTTGTAGAGTGCCCGTTGAACTTTAGACTTATCAAAAGATCCAACTTCCCTCATACGAGCTTTAAGGATCTTCTTTAATTCAAAATCCGTCAAGTCATATGCAATTTTGTAGGCGGATTGAGAAGGATTGGATGACTTGATCATCAAGTTATTAGCCGCGAGTGTCTTCAACTCATCACGCAGTTTTGGCATAAGGGATTCAACGGATTCTTTCACTCTCTCCTCAATAGAAGCTTCAAGAGTTTCTTTCTGCTCCTTGTAGTTATCCTTAATAGCTCGAAGTCTCGTAAGTCGTGCTTCATACCTATCAGCTTCAGCCTTTTTGACCTGAGCAAGTTCTTCTGCATGAGCATTTCGTGTCAACTCCATCTCTGCAGCGAACTTAGCAAGCATCTCTTCTTGGGATTTCTTAGATGCTTCTTCACTTTGAACTCGTCTATGTAGCTCTTGGCGAAGTTCATTCATCTCTCTTTTTTGAATATCCGTATGTTTATCCAACATTTCGGCCATTACAAATGCAGCCATTGAAGATGATGCAGAGCTACTCTGGGTTGGTTGAAGAGGCTCGGTTGTGACCACAGTACTAAGGATGTGAGTTATTGGTGGTGGAAGGAATGGTGTTGAAACCGGTCGGGTTGGTAAGGGTTGTATTGGTGGAGGTTGAGTTACTAAAGGTTGAGTAGGTACCATGATTGTAGGAGCACCGGACTCTTTTTCAACACTTGCTGAAACAGGAATGGATGTCTCCTTCGAAGTAGAATACCGTTCAGGTGACCCAAACTCATAAACATCCTCTGGCTCCTCGTACTCTTCTTCAATATTTATCTGAGCATCCGAACCACTACCGCCCGTATCTTTCCTACTCCTTTCAATAGCTATCTTCATTAATTTCTTCTCATCTTTATCAAGAGTAGGATCATCAACATCTTCTTCGTCGCGGAGAACGAACTCATCAGCCAAACCCTTTCCCTTCTTAGTGACGGTCTTTGTCTTTTTGGCTTTGGGTTCAGGTAAAGCTGTTTGCTTGCGTTTACCTTTGCTCTTAACCGTGGTAGATGAGTCTTCACCTACTTGAATGCTTGCTCGTTGATTCTCAATTTCTTGTAGCAAGTTCTTGTAATCAGCAGATGCGATAATCTCATCTGTCAGGAGATGACTGGGAATGGGACCAGGGATAATAATATTGGAATGAGTTTCTTGCCTTAAGTCCACCAAATCATCAGCATCCATTGTGTGGTGACGGCTACCTGCACGCTTATCAATAGATGCATCGTTTTCCATAAAGTAATGTATGATCAGCTTAATGAACCTAGGGTACTGGTAACCTTTAACCTTACCCTTCGTGTTTGTAAAGAGTTGAAAAGTAAACTCTTCCCACAGCAATGATGCATAATCAATACCCATACCTTTGAACATACCATAAACATCTTGATGATTGGCGGACGAACAACATCAAACCCAATTGTTTTTGGTGTGAGACATCGGCTGAGAATACCAAAAATTGCTCTCTAGGGTTGACCCACTTTGGCTGTGGTAAACTCAGACACTATTCGTATGTCTGCACATCCAATGTCAGTGAACATCTCCATGAGCTGGTTCTTGGTAGGGTTCGCTGAGTATGATAATTTTTTGGGTGCCTCCCGAAAACCAAAGATCTTACGAAAGTCTGACACTGTGAGGGTTTGTTGCTTGTTGTCCAAGAGGAATGTGATCTTATTGGACGTCTTCTCCTTGGTTGCCCAAAATTCGTACATGTAGTCGAAGGGTACCGAAGCACTTTTCCTTAGCGCATTCTTGAAGCGAGAATTGTCAAGAATGGCTGAACCTACCTTGAATCCATTGTGAGTAGAATGAGAGACCTCCTTCAACCGGTAGTTGTTTGGAATAAACTTGAGGGTTTTAGCCTCGGCAATGGCTGCTGCTCTAGATTCTTGGATTTGTTGCACGGTTGGGTTAGTCATTGTTTCTGCTTAAGAATAAAACACAAAAGTTGATACATACAGATATGGATATCATGATGAGCTTATACCTAAGCATTATACAAAAGACATAATCCCTTAGACTGTTAAGACTCTCAAACAACCTTCATTAGAATAAACATTTAATCACCCTATTCGGAAAAAATAGCCTATGCGGAATAAACATGCCTGCCCGGAGTAATTATCCTATGCGGAATAATCACTCTTACCCGGAATAATCTTCCTATGCGGAATAGTCAGCCTACCCGGAATAATCATTCTATGCGGAATATTCTGTCTACCCGGAATAATTATCCAATGCGGAATAAACACTCTTACCCGGAATAATCTTCCTATGCGGAATAGATGTCTACCCGGAATAATTCATCTACCCGGAATAAACATCCTATGCGGAATAAATGTCTACCCGGAATAAAACATCTACCCGGAATAAACATCCTATGCAGAATAAATGTCTACCCGGAATAAAACATCTACCCGGAATAAACATCCTATGCTAAATAAATGTCTACCCGGAATAATTCTTCTATGCGGAATAAATGTCTACCCGGAATAAACCTTTACTCGGAATAATTATTCTATGCGGAATAAATGTCTACCCGGAATAAACCTTTACCCGGAATAATTATTCTATGCGGAATAAAACATCTACCCGGAATAATTCTTCTATGCGGAATAAATGTCTACCCGGAATAAACCTTTACCCGGAATAATTATTCTATGCGGAATAAAACATCTACCCGGAATAACTTCTTCTATGCGGAATGTTTTTGGCTGTTTATACGGAATGACTTAAAAACACCTAATGATCTTCCAATTAAGCGCGAGTGTTTGTTTTAAGCGTTCTAAAGGCCATCTATCTTAGTTTTGATCTATTCCGAGTGAAGCCCAGGCAAAACCCCCAAATCACATAACCCTAATTAAGCAGAAACCCTAGATTGATTTATCTTAATTAAAATGAGTTAATTGATTTGATTTAAAGGGAAAATTCCAAAAATTAACTGACGATTATACCTTAAGAGTGAATGAGAAGGATTATCTTGAGTGAAACCGAGATGTTTGATAGCTTCAAGTGTGTGTTTGTTAATGGCGGGGGGAGAGAAAAAAAACATAAACAGTGAATCTGAAAGAAAAACGGGGGGGGGGGGGGGGGTTGTTTTGACTTAGGTCAATTTTTTTTAACAACTTTTACAAAT
The DNA here is from genome assembly GCA_025667525.1 of Glebionis coronaria. Classification (NCBI taxonomy): domain Eukaryota; kingdom Viridiplantae; phylum Streptophyta; class Magnoliopsida; order Asterales; family Asteraceae; genus Glebionis; species Glebionis coronaria. Next base: position 453,216,613 of record CM046880.1, read on the forward strand.
TGTCATTTTTTAACCCTACACTTTTCAATTTTTCCTTTTATTCCTTGTTTTTTCTAGTCTCCTTAACCATCGTTATTTTAGCCAACTTATCCTTGCTTAGGTAAACTAATCACGACCATCTCACACAACTTAAAGCATCGCAACCTATTAGCAAATCTCCAAGATCTTAAAGCTATTCCAATCACATTGATCGAGCACAAGTCGTATTCTAAAGCAAGACCACTCGTTAGCCAATTAATTTTCGACAAACACTTTTGAAAATCGATTTGATGACGAAGATGATTTAATATTTTCTCCCCCTTAAACGATGACCCGTGTTCTATTTAAAGAGCTGTAGTCATTGTTTAAAGAGTCAAATATTGATGAAAACATTTCCAATTAGTATCTTGAAAATGATTGATTCGTGGTGGCAATAAGATTTCTCTTATTTTGACAAATTAATGCACTGAGACGTACACTAATTCGTGTTAGACCAAGTTGTAAAGTAAACTTGATCCCTTTGCATGATTTGGCTTGTAAATCATGCCCGAGAAAATTAATTCCCGTTGTGAGCCAACGTTTTCCAAGGAAATATGTGACTTTAATATGAAAACCGGGTTGCAGTCTGAAATAACTACAAGCCATAATGGGCATGTTTTAAAAATGTACAACTTTTATACGGACTCTATTTATGGCGCCGTGTCAATTTTGATCGACATTTCTAAAGCCGTAAATATTACCGTACTAAAAGACATGCCCGATTTAAAAAAACGAAAAATATTTTTGGTTTTTCTGGATTTTATAATTTTTATGGTTTTCTTTGTTTTATATTTTTTGTGGTTCTTTCATTTTTTCATCTTTTCATTTGAATAAAACATCTTTCTCTCTCTACTTTTCTTTTCTCTCCTTTCTCTCTCTATACCATCATCTCCTTCTTCCCCATCTCCTTCATATTATCAATAGATCCAATCCATATATTGCACAATCCCAAGATTTCGTAGACCTTCAATTCAGCGTTAAAAATTCATAAGAGCTGTCTTAAAAATCCATATATTGAAAGTAAATTGTAAGAATCTTGTAGCTTTAAAAATTCAGCGTTAGATTCGTGACAAGAATGATTATCTACCTCATTTACAGTATCAGCAACATTTACAGAGAGATCACAAACATCATCACATATATTCACAACATCACAGTTAATCATAGCGGATGTAAGCTCATTCGAATAATTGACATTTACAGTAGTAAGCACATCACACGAAATTACTTGGGACAAGAATCGGTCATATTCAGATAAAATTTTTTCCTTTTCAATTAGTTGTAGTTCGTAAGCAGTGTCCATTTCATAAAACACTTTTTGAACTTATCCAATTTCAAACTCAAGATTTTCTTTAAGAGATGCAAAACTTCCTTTTAGACTTTCGACAAATGGATTGATCTCATTCTTAAACACCTCGTTCATGTGTTCGAAAGCCCATTCTCCGGTGTTTAGGCCATTTGAAGTCGTACATTCCAAAATGACCTTGTCAAAATTAGTAAAGTATTGATTAATCTCTTGCAAGTTTAACCATACAGTGCTAACAGGTGGAAGATCCTTTGGAATTTCCTTAGGACCTTCCATTTTGACAAGTGTAGGAAATGTACTAGGGTTTTCTTCATTCAACATGTAGGTTGGTGCTGTAATGAGATCTTTGTCCATATGGAAGCGAATTCTAAAATCCGTTTTAGCAAGCTCCTGATTCATTTTAAAATAATCACAATCGGGATATTTTGCAAAATTGTATGACCGATTCTCATCAACTAGATCCTTATTGGTGCGATCATCAAAAATAACAATCGGGTCTAAGACCAAACCTAATTGGGTTGCATTATAAAGTCTTGGACTATGGCTTAAAGCTTGTTTTGCATACCGTGGGTTAGGGGGAAGGCCTTTTTGACGTGATAAGTTAAATTCTCTAAACGAAGCATCAAATAAGTGCACTAGTTGAGAGGCAGCGTATTGTCTTAAAAGCAAATAATCTAGACTTCTAATCTTATTAGCTGCATTAATTTCCATTTCATTCTTCTTAGACTCGAGTAATTCAAAATCCGTTTGAAGTTTTTGAAAATTAGTGACCACTAACTCTTTTTCTTTAAGTTCATTAGAAAGATCTGCTCTTAAGGTTTCAATTTCTTGCAAATGACCCATTTGTTTGTTTCGAAAATGATCATATTCGGGATTTGTGAGAACACTAGACGAAGGCACTAATTCCAAAGTGTGAACTTTCTCGTTGCTTAAGGCAACCTCATCAGACAAATTCTTATTCTTAGCTAGGGTTTCTAAGAGTGCAGCATTCATTTGGCTAAGTAATGTAGCAGGAACCATGACCAAATCTTGTTGAGCAGGAGTATGCGTATGCGAAATGGCTCCCGGATGTGATTCACTCAAAGTCTGGGGACTCACATTGATATTACTATCATTGATTGTCTCCTCATTTGAAAGACTCACCACCGAAGACTCATTCGAATCAACACTCTCTTACACAACTTGATGTGGTTGAATACTAGCATCAGTGGTATTATCAGTGGTATTAATAAGTACCTCAGATCTCTTTTCTGGCCCTAAGCTGGAGATAGTTGCCATAAGAGCTGCCTTTGCAGATTGAAATTCATCACAGTCTGAATCATACGCATCAAGATCATCTGCTTGGTATGCTGCATTCTGTGTGGTGACAACGTCTTGTTCAGCAATCCCTGGATCAACAAGAAATGCAAGCTCCTCTTCATCAAGTTCCCTTCCTTGTGCCCGAGCATTCACCAGATAAATCTTCTTTGCAAACCATTGAACATCCCTTCTCCTCTTGGGTTTCTTGCAATCCCTGGACATGTGACCTTCTTCCTTGCAGTTGTAGCATGTAATCATTCTCAACTTGCCTGTAGAATTAGCCCGTGGAGGAGTGTTGACCATTGGAGCAGGATTGACCGTGCGAGCATTGGTGGTTGATGTAGTAGGTCTCCCCTGATAAGGTTGAATAGGTTGAACCATTACCCTGCCATTTTGTCGACGAGAATTGGATGAATTCCTCAACTGATTGTTAGTAGGAGTTGGTCCTCTAAATCCTAGTTTACTTAAAGTCCTTGTGAGATAAGCAGACATAGTAGCTAACACTTCATCTGGGTCAGTTCCTTGTTTGAACTCAGGAATGGGGACTTCACCATCATCACAATACAGTGCTTGGTCTTGTTGAGCTATATAAGCACTAGAAGGAACACTCATGTGGTCAGAGTAGCTTGATGGATATGCTGCATTCTCTTGATAAGAAGAATATGAAGACTGAGCATAAGGTGCAATGCTTGCTGGGTGATGTTGTGAAGCATAGTGTGGTGAAGGTGCATTAAACCGATATTGTTGCTGATGTGAGGTGGGTGGTTGCGGTAGAATCGAATATTGGGGGAAGCTTGGTGTCATGTAAGGTGATGGATGTTAGGCTTGGTGTCCCAAAATATAAGGAGTGTTGTTGTGTGACAAGCTTGGTTGATTCGCCATCAAAGCTAAAGAATCAGGGTACATACCTCGAGGCGAACGGTGCATGATCACATGTTTCTCATGCTGCTGAAGAAAAGCATAGAGTTGATCCAAATTGCACTTATGCAAATCCCTGGTTAACTTAACATCGGTAATATACTCACCCCATTCAGCTTGAGGTAAAGTATTCAAAAATTTGGTGTTAACCTGGAATGGAGCAATCACGAGATTGTATACATTCAGATCATTCATGAGAGTGGTGAATCTGAAGTAATAATCGTGAAGCGTTTCCCCTGGGCTGTACGTGAATCTATCAAACAGATCATACAACTGACATTCCCTTTCCTGTTTGGTAAGAGACGTACCTTGTAGCAACACCTTTAGACGTTCCCATAAATCCTTTGCCACCGTATACTGACTTACCATTCGATAGATGTCAAGTGGAAGAGCTTGGAGAATGGTTTGAAGAGCCTTTTCGTCTGCATCGGCAACAAGCTGTTGAGCTGGTGTAAGTTCTTCAAACTCCCTTGGTCGAGTCACATTGTTAACCACGATGGTACCATAATCAAGTGGACCATTCAGAATTGACTTGACCATAAGCCTCCCATATAACGGTTTTCCCTTAAGGTATGTGTAACACCCCCAAATTTATACAACTCAATACAGCGGAAGACTCGTTGGTGTTACGGGATAGCACATTACTCACATCATAGACAACGCTTAAAAATCGCGTCGTTTGTTAATAAAGTATTTCCATTCATAAATATCAAATTTACATAGGTCCCAAGTCTTTGTATTTAATACAGGTTTTACAAACATTTGAATGGAAATTATAATTTGTGTGCGGGCCATAAATTATTGTCGTCTTCCCGAGAATTACCTTCAAGTACTTGAGATAAAACATGTTAAAAGAAAAGGTCAGCGATAACGCCGAGTGAATTCATAGAGTTTAATAAAATCCATCAATATAACATCGGTATAAAATTATTACCGAAAATCATTTTGTACAAATCATTGTAATAGGCCATAAAATAGCCAAAATCATTTTATACAAATCTTTATCAAATCATAATATAGGCATTTGCCTTAAAAACCATTATACGAATCATTGTCGTTAAAAATACCATACAATACGTTTTGCAACGTTGTATAGATTAAATAAAAACCGTTATATGAATATGGTTATATAAAACCAAAACACGAACATAATATCAATAGTATGACCCCGTATTTCTAGTCAGGCAATACATCGTAATTCGGTGCGTACAATAGTATTTCATTAGTCGGATTATTATAAGCCGCATGACATTGTTACCTTACTAAACCAACAATGGGTAGCTAACCCGATACTCAATTTGCCCATCTAAAGTAGCGTGTCGTCACAAAGGTCACGCTATGGAAATCTTCTCATACATAAATTCGCTTACCAATCAATGTGGCACGACGGGGATCAACCGTCAAGGCGCGAACTGGGGTGATCGTCCCCAAATAGTACTATTAAATGCATAAGCGTCTACCAAATCCCGATAGTTCACAATTCATGCTAATGGGACTTTTAGTGACATAACCTAACTTTAATAATCCATTTAATTTCATCTATCGGGTCCTTTAATCATTTATCGGGTCTTACAATCGGGTCATACAATCATTCGGGTCCAAATCAATAAATAAGCAATCGGGACAAATGGTGTCCTATTTTATAAAAACTAACATGTTATCTCCCTCGCGGGTTTATAAAACATTTCATAAAAACATTTAAAAGAGTGCGAGGCTATGAACTCACGTTGATGTGGGAAGGCGGGTTATCGGCAATTCGGACGTACGGTACATGCTTCAATCACGGAAACCTAGACAAATAATACTCGTCTTAGACTCTTGTCCAATGACTTTATAAAAATAACAATTAGGTGTACATATGATGATTATAAATATATATATGATGATCAAGTGGGTTTACATATTCTCGTTTACTCGTTTTAGTGTTATGTGTCGGTAACTTTTATACTAGTTTACTAGTTTTACCTATTTACACGTTTTAAGTCCAATAAACTTATTATAAGTTCTTTAACTTGTTTTAATCCATTTTATACTTATATTATCAGTATTTAAACTTTACAAGTTGGGCCCAAATGGGTTAAGCCCAATAAGTTCTTTTTATAAGTGTTTAACGTATTTAGTCCAATTATTAGTCCAATATGTTTACTTAGCTCGTTAATGTCCGTATGTCCTATAGTTCGGGTTTTATCGGTTTTTACTGTTTTAGATACTTATATACATCAGTATATGACTTTTAAAAACGTTACATTAGACGGGTTTCATCGTCTAAGTTTTAATTGGCGAAAAACGTTAATTTTACGGTAATAGCCGAAAAAGTCGTAAAAATCAAGTTTATAGTTTTTATTACTTATAAGTATTATTCCACTACCATTTTTATAATTTATACACTTATTTAACCTTTTACATATTTATATAAATAAAATCCATAAGTTAGTGGGTTTTTATTTTACATTTTATACAATATAATTTTGAGTGCTTATATAATAATAATAAACATTAATTCTCAAAATCTGATTTTTATTTTCATCTTCACCAAAACTGCCATATCTAGAGTTCTATATGGAGATAGAAGCTCAAATTTTTATCACATAAACTACATGATATGTGCTCCATTTAACTCTACTATAGCTACTGTTGAGTCATCCTTCAAGTATTTTCTAAAATTCGTCCCAAACAGTGAACTCAGATTTGTACCTTAAACTTGTTTTGATCATATCTCACTCATTACATTGATTCCATTGCATGGCAAACTCTCACATGTGTACAAGACCCATATATTACTTTATATTAATTCTACTTCATCATTTAATCAGTTCATGACATGTTTCTTTACTGTTTTATACAACCATCATTTTTAAGCAAGATTTTAGCCTTGTTCTTTATAGTTTTTCACCTTTTTAAGCATGTTTATCAACACCAAATCCCCACACAATACTTTTATCATCATATAATCATCATATACATATACAATAGGAAATAAAATACATGATTACATAATCAAAATAACAAGAAGATGAGGAGGACAATCTTCATACCACCAAGTTGATGTAGTTTGTGATCAAAACATGGATTTTGATGGAGAAACTTGTGAATAGCCAAGATCATCTTCAAGACCACCATTCTTCAAGAACACCTTGTGGAAAATCAGCCCCAAGACTCCATGGAAACTCCTCCTTGGATGTTATAATCACCACCAATCAATAGGGCTTCAAAAGGTTTTCATCATATGTGTGAATAACACAAGATATTGTGGTTAAAATGGATCAAATGGGGTGTTTTTGGGTTGAGTTTGGACGAACTAAGAGAGAGAGAGATGAGAGGATTCTGAGGTGGTTTGCATGTGTTGAATGTGTATAATGGTTTTAGCTAGTGGTTTTTGAGGTGTAAAAGCTTACAAGTTAAGCTTACTTAACATGTGTAAGCAACTTGTGTAAGACTTGACACAAGGTTAATGTGGTGTCACAATGTGGATAGTTATAGTTGGGGTGGGGCAAGTGTCCCACTTGTCTCATCCCCATTTATTTACGGGTACTCCTTGATTCTAGTTTCCTCGATTTGCGTGCCCTCGGGTCGTTTTACAAAAAAACGTTTTTATAAATTATGAATCAACGGCACAAAATGAATCAAATAAAAATTGTTTCATCAAAAACGGAGTTCGAAAACGTAAATACGTAATCCTAAGGTTTCCGGTTTAGTCGTAAAGGACGTTAAAATAAAATCGTAAGTCCTAATCTCTTCTCGTAAATTTGTGAGTTTATGAACCAACACAAATTTAAAATCTCAAAATAATATTCACGGATAAATTTATTTTCTGAAATGTCGGACTGTCACCAAAGACGGTGTATGTAAACGTAAGCACGTAACGTTGAATCCTCCGGTTTAGACGTAGTCGATGCTACTTCAAGACGTAAATCCAAATTTCTTCCCAAAAATATGTGAGTTCATATTGTAACATTAAAATAATGTTTTCAAATAAATATTGAGAATAAAATATCAATTATAAATTGACGGATTGTCACAGCATTTACCCCTAAACATGATCTTTGTCCTCAAAGATCATCTTACTACTCGCTTCTTATAGAGTTAGAGCCATGTGGGTATTTCCTCCACATCCGATCTTTTCTTATAAGTGTAATTCATTACAATACGCGAGGTTCATCAAACATAACTACGGGAATAAGATCAGGCTTAATGTTGACTTACTTTCTCTATCCATGATGTTCACGGGTTTCTGATGAATGCAACTTTTCGCCGATCTAAGCTTTACTAAGAAACGATCAGATTTTCACTTGATAGATATTCCATCAAGTTCGATATACGAAACATAATTCACGCAGCTCTTGAAGTCCTAGGGTAGATCCAGCTTGTATGCCTTTCAAACCAGTCTTTTTACATCTTAATGGTCCCATACAACGGGGACTTATATCCCATGATTTGTCAGATCATTAATTCATTTTTCCAAGGTTAAAATTTTTGGCATAACTTCGCTACCCATCTGGCACTTCAAGATCTACATTTCATATTCATATAATCTCCTGCCCACTATCGGCAGTCAATAATCAAATCCTAATTTCATCAATCATTTCAGGTCTCGCGGGTCGAGTATTTTGTAAGGTTAGGTTCGCCATCATAGGAAACCTTAAACTTAAAAGACATGTCCAACTCACAATGGGTGTATGTCGGGTGTCTTTATCTCAACTCCTGCTTACAGATGCTCTAATTTCTAAATCTTAACAAGATTCGATCTCGATCCTAATACGATAGTTATCAATGATAATATCTCCAAAGGAAAACGATTATACGGTCTATTACCAAAGGTCAATCATTCAAACATAAAACATCACTTATATTACTTTGTATCGTTACTTTACCTCGTCCCTTCGATTTGGGGTGGTATATAGTACTCTCATCAAGGTTCGTTCTCAATGATTTCTGAGCAAATCTTCTAGAAATTCGATGCGAAGCGAGGATCTTGATAAAGATTTTCGATACAGGCACACCATGTTTACATAACTCTTTTGCATTTATCATTAACGGGAATGATATTAGCAGATTTGGTCAGTCTGTCGACGATGACCCAAATCGAATCAAATTCAGATGATGACCTTTGCAATAGCTTGACGTTTACTAATGTATGAGGCGATGTCTGCCTTCATAATTGTCATCAGTACAACTTCTTCAGACAAAGATACTTTTAGTCATACAATGACATAAGAATACTTATACTTACAAATTCCAATATAACTATATCTCACAATCCTCCATATTTAGACAATCACATGTGGTCTTTAAAACATTTAACACTATCGGCTTCTCAACTCTAATGGTTCACACTAGCCGTGAAACCTTTCACTATTTATATTATCCTTTTTACAAACAATGTTTATTTTTATATCGTTCGGCAATTTATTTTGCACCTTCATTATTAAGGAACACAATCCTAATTGATTCTTTATCCTTTCTACATAATGCGTCGGTATCTATATTCACTTCTCATGATGATATAATTATCATGTCCACAATTCACTCAGATATTCTTTCTATATTATGCGTCAGTAATTACGTTCACTTTTCTGATGAAATAAGTATCATAACCGTATTTATTCAAAATTTTTTCTTCACATTTTCTAAGTTTTAATTCTATCTCGACTATTATTTTTGTCCGTTTTACTCAATCCGTCGTCTAAAGCGACGATAATTATCACAATTAATTAAATATTAAATATTCAATTTTTATGAAATGTAAACATAAAGATGTTAAATTTCTTAGTCCGTCCAATTATATGAAAATGTTCAAAATAAATTTGGATTTAATTAACAAGATTTTTGTTGATTTATCGAAAATATTTAATAAGATTCGTAAATGTTCGAAAAACCTTTGTTTATACTTTGGTCAAAGTTTTCTTAGTTCGAAAAGCAAAATGTATCGTTTCAAATTTCAAGTCATGGTTTAAATGATTTCCTCAATCCTTCTTAAGTTGTCTTGAGGTATACACAATCATTTACCCCTAAATAGAAGTTTAGTTAAATGGTTTGTGCATAAGGGAATAATCCCTTAAAAATCCTTTGTTAAAACATTTGTCAAAATATATTTGCACTTTCTTTTTGGAAAAACCCAAAATCTTAAAAGGGCTCTTAATTTTTGAAGAGTCTATATGCATATATCTTATCATTATTAATCCATCGGTCATTTTATGTAAATGATTAAGTTTTTAATCCCTAAGCGTTAATGGTTCTAATCTTTAAAAAGTCAATATAGCTTCCATTATCTATTAATCACACGGTTAAATCATATAAAGGATTAAGTCCTTAATCACATGTTAAATATTTAAGGTATAGGTTTTCATTGTTTAGCCAATTCAGGGTAATTTATAACTAATTATTAACTCATTATTATTCTTATATACAAACAATTGGTCCTTAATGATCTCAAGCATGAATTTATCAAATTACAGCCTACACACGTGATTCACCAAATTTATGAATGCTACATGTGCATTAGTCAATCCAAACGACATCACGTGAAACTCATAATGTTCATTACAAGTACCGGATGTAGTGATTGGAATAAATAATCTTCTTCGCGGATTCGAAGTTGATAATAACCATGCCGTGGATCAAATCTTTAAAACATATGCTAAAACCTTGTAAATGATCGAACAAATCTTCCATTTCGAGTTATGGATATCGTTTTCGATTGTCAATTTACTCAGTTCACAGTAATTTATAAATATAAGGAATGATAACACCATAGCTCTTCATGATGACAGGCTAGGAAGAATAAAATATTTCTCCGACAACTTTCTTAGTTGTACGGTAATTCCTTAAATTCAGATGGTGCTGACATACAGTGCCCAAGCCACAGGTGCAGCACCGGGAATAGAATCAATACCAATTTAAACTTGCCTTAATGGCAAAAGTCTAGGTAATTTACCAATAAATACCTCCTAAAGTTTCAGATAACATAAACATCTTTTAATACATACATATTAGGTTCTTTCTAGATTATAATATCTACGACTAAATCACAACCATTCACGGTATAATTTCAAGTCTAAATGCAGGATATGGTCATCCATCAAGAATTATTTAGATTACTTTTGATAATCAACATCTTATCTTTTAGGGACTTCTACTCGAGTTCCCATCAATTAAGACAATGTCATCATGTCATAATCAATCAATCCATTCTACTGGCACTGTCAACTTTCCAGTTTTATTGCCGTCGATAAGATGTGAACTTCTCAAAAGTCTAATAATAACTCACAATCCTTCACAAATTCAAGGATATTAGGAGACATAACTAACCTTAAAAGAGTAAGGTCAACGCATAATCTATGCGAGAGAATTTCAAATCAGATACAGACGAAAACATTTAACGAATATGAATATATCCCATGTTTTTCATAATTTGAGTACGCATTCGAAAGCTCCTCGGATCGTTACCCAGGTCATTCAAATGAAATCAAGTCAAAAGAAATGATAGGAACGTCGATACATCCAGTCGGGTATCAACACTCGGTAACCAGATACTTTTCCTAAGAATCTCACTACTGGAGAATTGGACAAGAAAGAATTGCCAATTGTCAAATAAGACAATTTCCACAGATGAGTAAATTCGACTTAGAAGAATAAATAGTACGGGCACATATGTAGGTGTCCCTATCAATATGTCCCTGTCTTTCACTTCTTGCAGATCTCATAAAATTTAATTTTTCACAATCTTCAAAGAAAACGTAGTGCTTATTCATTAGTTTTATGGTGACTACTAATCAGCCTTGCATGGTCCATTCCAAATTGTATGTAGGCGCGCAACTATATACAATTTCAAGATTAACGATGCAATACTCAGTTCGTCAAAATTTTATCATCATAAAAACATTTTCATGCTTAATTCTTAAATAAGAATCAAAAATAAATTTACAAATATTTTCTTTGTTATGAAAACAATAAGGTTTTCCAAAGCGTCTTATAAACAACGTCATTTTGATATCAATCACTTATAAATCTTACTTTGAATAATCCTTATTGTGATGAAAATTAAATTTTCTCAAAGGATACTGTTTTAACTTTATAAAATCAATGTGTGATCTGCAGAAGAGTGACGAAGAGTTGTTCACCAAGAATTAACTACAATATGATAGGAAATGAGCTTTAGCCAAATAATCATGAGGTTCATGATCTCGATGGCACTCAATAAGAATAATCCACAACATAACTTAAATAGAGATGAGTACTTGCTCAATGGTTGCATCACTAATGCGAACACTAGGATGAAGCAATAAAGAAAGATAACATCGATACATGTAGGATTTAGAAGGTAGCCTTTTTCATTAATCACAAACAAGTCAGAATTGTACCGTAACACATTACGCGTCACTATGTCATACAATTCTCAGAACTCATCCTACCAACTGATATCTAGTTAAGTTAGGGATTTTTAAAAGATACCACAATGAATACTAATCTACAAGAGTCATTAGGTGTTCCATATGTCCCGGAAGATCTATCGGTCTCAATTCAGAAGAAGATTTCTTCAATTTATTTCTTGGACACCGGGCATCCTCATTAGTGGACAATGGCCTAGGAACAACACTTAACACAAAACAATAATCAATTAAAATCTTATAATTCAATCACACGACTTAACGACTTCCTCTTAACAATTTCTTATTCCATACAGGTTAAACTTTACTTTATTTAAGTTTCAATCAACTTACACTCAATTCGATATCCTACCTCATTCTCCAATACTTACAACCTTATTCTTCGGCCTTGTAAAGGCAATAAAAGCTCAATATGATCAACACTTAATTCCAATCCTATAGCTCTTACAACAACAATTATCAAATGAGTCACTAGCATGAGATGACTCACAAATTCAATTAGATTTCTCGGAAAGGTACTAGTCGCATGAGGCTTTTGGGTAATGGTTCCAATGACAGTCTCAAGTGCAACATTCACCCTTTCAATTTCAATTTAAGAATTGGATGACAACGAATCAAATGACATCTTTCTAGGTGGTAATGTTTTGTCAAACTCCACTCTATAAGAAAAGATCGTCATGACATCGATATCTGATTTAATCTCGCCAATTATTTTTCAATATCACAATCAACTAATATCTACATTTCTATGAATATCAACCATTTGTCGGGATCATAAATATCCAAAACTTGGTTTAGATCTAGGATAGCTAGAATTCCTACGAGAATAGCTTCGATTAATTTACTAGGGAAGTTAGGGTTTCTTGTGACAATCTACGTCGTATAAATACCTCGTATAAATATCAAAATAATAATCAAACAATCATGTAATTAAATTACATCAAATATATATATAATCCAAGTTATATATATATATATATATATATATATATATATATATATATATATATATATATATATATATATATATATATATTAAAATAACACTTCTCAGTCTGGCCTTGTCGGTAACTCGGGAATTCTTCGGCACCGTTATAGTCAAAAGATTTTTAGACATTTTTAGAAAAATGTTTTTAGTTAAAAGATTTTGAAATGTTTTATTCAAAACCTTGGTTTTTAAAAATCTTTCGTTCTCTATAACGAGAGCTCTGGTACCAAACTGTAACACCCCCAAATTTATACAACTCAATACAACGGAAGACTCGTTGGTGTTACGGGATAGCACATTACTCACATCATAGACAACGCTTAAAAATCGCGTCGTTTATTAATAAAGCATTTCCATTCATAAATATCAAATTTACATAGGTCCCAAGTCTTTGTATTTAATACAGGTTTTACAAACATTTGAATGGAAATTATAATTTGAGTGCGGGCCATAAATTATTGTCGTCTTCCCGAGAATTACCTTCAAGTACCTGAGATAAAACATTTTAAAAGAAAAGGTCAGCGATAACGCTGAGTGAATTCATAGAGTTTAATAAAATCCATCAATATAACATCGGTATAAAATTATTACCGAAAATCATTTTGTACAAATCATTGTAATAGGCCATAAAATAGCCAAAATCATTTTATACAAATCTTTATCAAATCATAATATAGGCATTTGCCTTAAAAACCATTATACGAATCATTGTCGTTAAAAACACCATACAATACGTTTTGCAACGTTGTATAGATTAAATAAAAACCGTTATATGAATATGGTTATATAAAACCAAAACACGAACATAATATTAATAGTATGACCCCGTATTGCTAGTCAGGCAATACATCGTAATTCGGTGCGTACAACAGTATTTCATTAGTCGGATTATTATAAGCCGCATGACATTGTTACCTTACTAAACCAACAATGGGTAGCTAACCCGATACTCAATTTGCCCATCTAAAGTAGCGTGTCGTCACAAAGGTCACGCTATGGAAATCTTCTCATACATAAATTCGCTTACCAATCAATGTGGCACGACGGGGATCAACCGTCAAGGCGCGAACTGGGGTGATCGTCCCCAAATAGTACTATTAAATGCATAAGCGTCTACCAAATCCCGATAGTTCACAATTCATGCTAATGGGACTTTTAGTGACATAACCTAACTTTAATAATCCATTTAATTTCATCTATCGGGTCCTTTAATCATTTATCGGGTCTTACAATCGGGTCATACAATCATTCGGGTCCAAATCAATAAATAACCAATCGGGACAAATGGTGTCCTATTTTATAAAAACTAACATGTTATCTCTCTCGCGGGTTTATAAAACATTTCATAAAAACATTTAAAAGAGTGCGAGGCTATGAACTCACGTTGATGTGGGAAGGTGGGTTATCGGCAATTCGGACGTACGGTACATGCTTCAATCACGAAAACCTAGACAAATAATACTCGTCTTAGACTCTTGTCCAATGACTTTATAAAAATAACAATTAGGTATACATATGATGATTATATATATATATGATGATCAAGTGGGTTTACATATTCTTGTTTATTCGTTTTAGTGTTATGTGTCGGTAACTTTTATACTAGTTTACTAGTTTTACCTATTTACACGTTTTAAGTCCAATAAACTTATTGTAAGTTCTTTAACTTGTTTTAATCCATTTTATACTTATATTATCAGTATTTAAACTTTACAAGTTGGGCCCAAATGGGTTAAGCCCAATAAGTTCTTTTTATAAGTGTTTAACGTATTTAGTCCAATTATTAGTTCAATATGTTTACTTAGCTCGTTAATGTCCGTATGTCCTATAGTTCGGGTTTTATCGGTTTTTACTTGTTTTAGATACTTATATATATCAGTATATGACTTTTAAAAACTTTACATTAGACGGGTTTCATCGTCTAAGTTTTAATTGGCGAAAAACATTAATTTTACGGTAATAGCCGAAAAAGTCGTAAAAATCAAGTTTATAGTTTTTATTACTTATAAGTATTATTCCACTACCATTTTTATAATACACTTATTTAACCTTTTACATATTTATATAAATAAAATCCATAAGTTAGTGGGTTTTTATTTTACATTTTATACAATATAATTTTGAGTGCTTATATAATAATAATAAACATTAATTCTCAAAATATGATTTTTATTTTCATCTTCACCAAAACTGCCATATCTAGAGTTCTATATAGAGATAGAAGCTCAAATTTTTATCACATAAACTACATGATATGTGCTCCATTTAACTCTTCTATAGCTACTGTTGAATCATCCTTCAAGTATTTTCTAAAATTCGTCCCAAACAGTGAACTCAGATTTGTACCTTAAACTTGTTTTGATCATATCTCACTCATTACAATGATTCCATTGCATGGCCAACTCTCACATGTGTACAAGACCCATATATTACTGTATATTAATTCTACTTCATCATTTTATCAGTTCATGACATGTTTCTTTACTGTTTTATACAGCCATCATTTTTAAGCAAGATTTTAGCCTTGTTCTTTATAGTTTTTCACCTTTTTAAGCATGTTTATCAACACCAAATCCCCACACAATACTTTTATCATCATATAATCATCATATACATATACAATAGGAAATAAAATACATGATTACATAATCAAAATAACAAGAAGATGAGGAGGACAATCTTTATACCACCAAGTTGATGTAGTTTGTGATCAAAACATGGATTTTGATGGAGAAACTTGTGAATAGCCAAGATCATCTTCAAGACCACCATTCTTCAAGAGCACCTTGTGGAAAATCAGCCCCAAGACTCCATGGAAACTCCTCCTTGGATGTTATAATCACCACCAATCAATAGGGCTTCAAAAGGTTTTCATCATATGTGTGAATAACACAAGATATTGTGGTTAAAATGGATCAAATGGGGTGTTTTTGGGTTGAGTTTGGACGAACTAAGAGAGAGAGATGAGAGGATTCTGAGGTGGTTTGCATGTGTTGAATGTGTATAATGGTTTTAGCTAGTGGTTTTTGAGGTGTAAAAGCTTACAAGTTAAGCTTACTTAACATGTGTAAGCAACTTGTGTAAGACTTGACACAAGGTTAATGTGGTGTCACAATGTGGATAGTTATAGTGGGGGTGGGGCAAGTGTCCCACTTGTCTCATCCCCATTTATTTACGGGTACTCCTCGATTCTAGTTTCCTCGATTTGCGTGCCCTCGGGTCGTTTTACAAAAAACATTTTTATAAATTATGAATCAACGGCACAAAACGAATCAAATAAAAATTGTTTCATCAAAAACGGAGTTCGAAAACATAAATACGTAATCCTAAGGTTTCCGGTTTAGTCGTAAAGGACGTTAAAATAAAATCGTAAGTCCTAATCTCTTCTCGTAAATTTGTGAGTTTATGAACCAACACAAATTTAAAATCTCAAAATAATATTCACGGATAAATTTATTTTCTGAAATGTCGGACTGTCACCAAAGACGGTGTATGTAAACGTAAGCACGTAACGTTGAATCATCCGGTTTAGACGTAGTCGATGCTACTTCAAGACGTAAATCCAAATTTCTTCCCAAAAATATGTGAGTTCATATTGTAACATTAAAATAATGTTTTCAAATAAATATTGAGAATAAAATATCAATTATAAATTGACGGATTGTCACAGTATGACATCATACGACCTTGCCATGCTTCAAAGACTTCTTTAATGAGCATTGGAGGGCGATTATCTGTTCCCGTAATGACGGAAATGTCGGTAAGTGATGTCATCTGAGGCATTAATGAATTCCGATTCATTTTGATCACTTCAAAGAGACAAAGATTATCAGTTGATCGAGCAGTGAAGTAAGGTTATGAATTGTGTTGTGTTGTTGAAGTAAAGAGTGTAAGAAGCCAAGATTAAATCCACTAAAAATCGTCGAAAAAACCCTATTCGGAATAATACCCTATCCGGAATAACACCTTATTCGGAATCCAACCCTATTCGGAATACTATCCCTATTCGGAATATAACCCTATTCGGAATATAGCCCTATACGGAATACTACCCTATTCAGAATAATAACCTACTCGGAATAATACCCTACTCGGAATAAACCCCTATTCGGAATAATACCCTACTCGGAATAAACCCCTATTCGGAATAATACACTATCCAGAATAATACACTATCCGGAATAATCCTTATGCGGAATGATCACCTATCCGGAATGAGATACTATTCGGAATGTTTGGCTACACGGAATATTTTGGCTATTCAGAATGTTTGGTAATTCTGAATATTTGGCTATGCTGAATATTTGGCTATGCTGAATATTTGGCTATGCTGAATATTTTGGCAATTCGGAATAATCCTGGAAAACACTTCGAGACCAATAAAGCAAGCTTTGAACGATTTTAAACCCGATTTTTGATCAAAAACCACAAAAAGTTTTGTGATTTCTACCAAAATAAGCTAAGCCCAACACTTATTTACTAATCCCAACAACAAAAACACCAAAAATTTCAAAATTCAAGGTTGATTTTTCTAAAAAAATCACTAATACCCTTAAGAACTAAAAAACAACACTAATCTTTACCTTAAATCACCCCATGGCTCTTGATACCAAATGTAGAATATTGATAACCTATGAATCTATGAAGTGGGTTGAAGATTTCTAGAGAGAGAAACTAGTGAGAGAAAGTGAGAGAGAAACTATGTGTTTATTTCATTCAAATGAGAAAATTGAAAATCAACAACCAACCCCTTTCAATGGTGGAAAGGGGTATTTATATCCAAGGCCTTATTTGGGCTTGGGCCGACCCATGACAAGCCCATGGGTCGGTTTCTTACTTAACTTAATAAGTAACACTAACTACGAGCTATTACAACATTAATAATATTGTGGAGTGACCGACACTTCTAATATACGTAAAAACGTATTTCTAACATGGCGACCAAAACGGTAGAACTGAAGTTGGCTACGAATCACAGCTCATACTTCTAAGTTGTTCAATGAATGTTTAGGCTATGAAAAATATAATTAGAGCTGTTAAGGACATGAGATAAATAGGATTCATAATTTAATTATCATGTCGACATGAGAAAATTGTGTATATGATTTACGGGTTAGAAGAAACTGTCTAATAAGCAGGACATGTTGTAAAATTGGTGTAATTGAACCATAGTAATAAAACGTAAGACTTGATCTTTTTTATAAAAACAAGGTGGTAGAACCTAATTATTAGAAAGTCGAGACTCATTTATATATTGATATTTTTGAAACCCGAGACCCGACCATTGAAAAATATTAAGTGAATATTGTTTGAGGCATTTTTAGAACCCGTAATGTATATAAAGTGAACTTGGGCCACAAAAGCCCAACTTACACTTGTAATTGCTATTGGGCCATTATTGAGCCTGAGATTAATAACCAAATTGTAGTCTAATACTGATTTTGAAATGGACTTAGATTATATAAATGTGTAATGGGCCACTAATGGGCCTTAATGAGCTTAATGGTCATAATGGGATAATACATGGTAAATTGTTATTAAAAGTTTTATTGTGACACCCTAGAACCGAGGTCATTAACGTTACCCTAAATTACGCTAATTTTTGAAATTTTTAATAAATTTTAATTTCTATATATATAAGTATATTGGTTAAAGCCGATGTTCGAGGTTATAATTTTTACGATTGACGATTCAAGAAGGACGATGACGAATACGATCCCGATGGATGCCCAAATTTCTATAATTATTGACGATTTATCGATAATGAAATTTTTCGAGAATTTTACTTACGGTTCGTGTTAAGTTGAGCCGGGTGAGTTTTATAGCTTTCCGAGTACATTTAAAGTATCCCAAAAGTATTTTGGAGTGTTCGGGATGATTTCCGACTCCCGTAAAATTTTCTAAATTGACTAATGAGTCGATCCCGCAAAGTTTTAGTGACGTTTTTGTTTAAGGCCAAAAGAAATCCAAAAATACCACTTTGGCCCCTCCCATCTCACAAAATGTGACAAACACAAACACACACAACACTTAACAAAAAAAATCAAACAACTCTCTCCCTCTCTCTCTAGGCCGACGGCCAAACCCCCACACCACCACCATCCACCATTTTTTTTTGAGTTTTGACAAAATCTAACCTTAGACCACCTTCTAAAATCCATTGGTGAGTGTTAATCCATGGTTATTTCAAACATGCATTAACAAAATTTTTACAAAAATTTTCAAGATCATTCAAACTCGTTTTTGAGGTTAATTGGATTAATGCATGTTAAATTCATGTAAAATGAGAGTATAATCACTAATCAAACCCACCAAAATTGATTTGGTTGTGGTGATTTGGTCACCCAAACCCCACGGCAAAAGGGGGTGTTTGGGGAGCCATGGTGATTGATGATTTTGAGCATTGGTTTTGTGTTTAGCCTTGTGTTTATTAATGTGTTAGATGGGTACAAGTGTTTTCATGTTTGTTTTTAGATTTTTAGATTATGAGGTTGATGATCAATAGGGGTTAGGGACTGAAATTAGTGTTTGGTTATGATTGGGAATGCTTAGGATGAAGCCTAGTAATGATTAATAGGTTTGGAATCGAGCTTAAGTGTGATTTTGGTATGGTTAAATTTAGGCAGAAAGTTTAAGACCTTTTCATAAAAATAATTTTTCCTACAGGTCTAGATAGCTAAATGTAGTCATAGAGGGTCTTCTTAGCTTTAATTTGGTATAAGGTAGAGCTCGTGACTCTAAACGAGCTAAAAGTTATGAGGTTTTAAAGATCGTGTACCGGGAGACGAGAACTTTCATAATCCGAATTTATGTATAGTTTTAGTCAAATCCCGAGGACCACAAGTATGAATTGGTAAAAGGTCAAGGGTCAAATTTTGGTCACAAACCTGTGTAATTGAGTCTATAAGTGGACTTAGGAGTCAAAGAAGTCAAAGGTGCATTTCAAATAGGTCAAAGAGGTCCAAGTTGGTCGAAGTACAATTTCAGCCCGGAAAATGTAGTTTTGGAAAAGCGTTGAGTAACGGGTCGTAGAAGTAAAAACTTTTATTGGGATTAAAAATGTGTTATCTACAGGTCTTATAGTATTTTTGAGAATTTTGTCAAATTTTATAGGAATGGTTAAATATAGTAAAACAGCCCGTACTTTCGGTAAGTACCGGCGAAAATGAATAAAAATGGATAACGTAAATAATAAGAACGAATGGTGTAAAATGAGTGATGCTTGTTGTTTTGTTTTGGCGTGAGTTATAATTGTCCTAAGTGACTAGTATCTATGTATTTTATACAGTACCGTAAGGTATTTAAAATGAGATTACTCATTACGCGTTATTTGTTGATAGGTGTTGATTTACCCGGGCATCCGTATCGTCGTTAGTGATCATCTCTCGAACTACCAACTACTTAATATATAAGGTGTGAATTTATAGCCTCGCTTACTATTATTTTAAACTGTTTTACCCGCGAGGGAAATGCATGCTAGTTTTTAAAATGAACGTATGTCATGAATGATTGTTAGACCCGAATGTTGCCTTAGAAATTGTGTTGAGTACCTAGTTGCAAAAGACCCTAATTTCATGAACTATTAACTATTGTCTTGCCCTTGCGAAGGGGGAAATAGCCGCTTATACAAAGTGATAGTACTATGGGGTTGACTACCCTATCCGAGACGAGGGCTAGTACGTTGATACCCCCTGCGGACGGACAATTTGTGATAAGAGAAAAGGTATAATTGCAACTGATGCCTTATTAGGGGCCATGGTTTCATCTGAGTCACGCCGGTAATTATTACGCGGGTGATTGAGTTAACGGTTTAGTGTCATGAGCTTAAACACAATTGTCAGTATCCTGAATATAGATTGTTTGATCGACAAGTCTATGAATGATCACGAATGGTTTTTATTTCATATACGTTCAAAATGAATTGTAAAACCTATGAATTCCACTCAACGTTTTCGTTGACCAAATTTTGGCATGTGTTTCAGGTAACCGCTGAAGTGTAGCATGGAGCGTGCATGGGATGGATGTTGTGTGTATGGCTTGGAGTCTGCTTGTTTTTCCTCCCTTTCCTACTTAAACATTTTTAATTTTAATGTTATGTTGTTGTGAAACTGAAATTCTTGGGTCGAGATTCATGGGGACCGAAAACGCTAAACTCTGTTGTACCAAGTGGGGTTGGAAAAACCGTGGACATGTATCTTTTAACAATTTTTAATTCAAGTTTTAAGTTGACGTCTTTTTAGAGTCGGTTGATATATCTTGTGTGCAATGATAACTGTGTAGCACCCAAATGTTGTAGTTCCGCTGCGCATAGCATTTTGTGGGGGTGTTACAGATTGGTAATCAGAGCCATGAGTTATAGAGAACTAGGTCGTTTTTGAAAATCCTAAACTATAACTTTTGGTGTCGTAAGAAATGGTCCAAGCACACACAATTATCCTGCATGGCTCCGGTAAGATTTATTTTTGTATTCATGGCATTTGACGTATACTTTTGAGTTGAAGTATATATGTGGGTAATTATTACGTAAGTATGGAAATTACTATATGTAGACGTTGAAATTATACGTGGAATATCCGACATTGTAATTTTTGTATTAATCATGCATGAGCATCATACTATTACTAATATAAGGCTTTTGACACCCTATATGAAAGTTCAAGTTCGTTATAGTTCCGAATCTTTTCGAATTGAAAACCGGTCTTAAGTGCGACTCAATTGTCTTTTGGTGAATCAAGAGAATGATTTGGTTTGTTTGTTCTAGACTACTAGCAAGTAATTAAAGTGTCGTTGAGTAATTTAAAGCCTTGACAAAATTAAACTTAAATTATATTTATGGAAATTCTTAAAACTTAAAAACTTAATCAATCGTAATAAAACAACTCATGTCCATCGGAATACACCAAAATAGCAACCATCGGAATAATCACTAAAATTAACCATCGGAAAAATTAAGTTCAGATCGGAATACTTAAGGAGCACTTCTGTCGCAATAGGCACACCTATCGGAATGCCTCTATCGCAATGACTCTATCGAAAAACAGGCAGCACTTCGTCTTAACCAAGACCTTAAGACCCGTCGGAATACGCGATCGCAATGTGCGATCGCAACCCAGATCGGAATAAGGGGGTTAACCAACTGATCGCAAAGTAAAACCCTAATGGGTTATTGCGATCGAAAACCAAAGCTATCGGAAAGTGATAGAACCGTCGGAATGTGTGGCAAAACCCTAAGATTGCGATGGGATGTAACTAATTCCGAAATTCGTGGCAAGAGTAAATCTCAATAAGCAAACGCAATAAGCAGATCCAAACGGATCTTAAGCAATTCAAAAATCTTAAATTTAACACTTCTAAAACATAAAATTAAGAACTTTATGAAATGAACTTTAAACTTATTAAATCTTTTAGCAAAATCCGAGAATCAATAAGCTAAGATTCGAATAAGCCAATAAGCATTATGAGCTTATGACCTAAACGTGTAAAAGCTTGTGTGTAAACCAAAAGATCAAACCTTTAACCACGAAATCATAAAATCATACGAATGAAGTATGATATTCGGATCAAAAGTAAAATAAATCAAGAAATGACGAATGAGAATAAGGATCTAAAGCTTAAACTAGAACTTTGATTAATGAAATAAGCAATACAAAAAGTGTTTAATCTTGAAAGATTAAAAGAAAAAGATGAACTAGTGAGAGAAAGTTTAAGACTTTCTCTCTCTAAAAACTAGAAAGAAACTTAAGAAAATAAAAACTAGCTAACCCCCTCCTAATGTGATTAGGAGGGTATTTATAGGGAAGTGGGAGGCATGTGTGGTGCTTTCTTCTTTCTTTTTCTTCTCGACTCGATTTTAATTCTTCGTCTTTGTAGTCTCGGGATTTGAACTTGTCTTTTAATTTTCTTCTTCTATTAGACTTAAGTTCTTTGACTTCATTAAACTTCCGTCTTTAGACTTGTTTTTCGATAAATCTCCAGAATAGTTCTTGGACATCCGTTCTTTTAAGCACTCTTGATCCTTTGACTTCGTCTTTTCCCGTTTTCTTCGATAAAAGCCCGTGAAAGCCCGTGTTTTCTTCCTTTTTCATATTTTGGTCCTAAAACACAATAAAAACACAGACCACGCATAATTCCGACTTTTACGACATAAATCACACGTTTTGGTCTTGTTATTATTGGAAATAAGTGGTAAAAGGATAAGTGTTTTCACACTTATTAAATCCCCTACACTTGACCATTGCAATGCCCTCATGCAATGCATTAATTTTAAAGCACGGTTTACATTTCCCATCATAAATAACCCACCTTGGCCTTTATTAAATATTAAATATAAAAGATAGAAATAAGTAAAGAAGTTAAAAACTTACATTGGGTTTTGGCGGCCATGAACGTTTATCATCCTCAAGTTTCACGTTCCCCATACCAAGCTTAAAAACGAGATCATTGTTATTATAAGTTAGCAAACTATCACAAACTCATGTGGGCCAATTATTCACTTAGACTCCCTTATCCCTAGGTGTATCTCTTATATTTTATTTTTGTCTTGAATGATCACAAGGATTCATTGTTTGACTTATTTCGATAGTTATTTATTCCGAAAATAAGGTGAACAATTTAATCAATAGTTAGCTAAAGGACCAAATCTTTTAAAACTGCTTCTCGGGATATCAGAAAGTTCATATCTTGGCATAACTTGGTTCGCGATTTGAGACCTTTCTCGGGCCGATATTTGGCAGCGACTTCATACTTCGAATCTTCGAGAGACGTTCTTGAAATTATGGTCTTCTCTTCATAATAGGAATTTCTTCACTTGAAGTTTTTGATAGATTCTTCGTCTTTGGACCACGACTTCTTCATTTTTCTCCAATCTTTATTTTGGACTTTGATATACAACGATCCGCCTCCTTTTAGGACTTGGATCTATTTATCCTCATACCTTGTTAGGGTCTTTTCGGATAGACTTCTCCATGACTTTTGGGGAGTTTTTGCTTTTCGTAGTGTGTCTCGATCCTTCATATTGATTTTTGATAAATGATTCTTCACATCACTTTTGGATCTTTAGCAACAAAATGTAGCCCTCATGCCTTGTTAGGGCCTTTTCGGACTTGCCAATCTTCGCGCCCCGCTTCATAAGTTATGCCTTGGCTATGAACTCTCGTCATTACCGAGCAACTTTTAAACGATCTGGGGCTAGAAGCTAAGTAACTTTTCAAATCGTACAACCTTATTTATTAGCAGATAAATTTATTAACAAGCGGAGGGAGAATAGGCTCATAATTAACTCACATAAATTCACGAAAGAGTACCGAACTTATAATTGACTCTATCATCTCTCGTTCTCCACAGTTTAAAATCTCGAGTAATGAGACTCGTGGATGCTTAGCCTATTAAATCAAAGTTTTGGGTTTTCGAGTCGCCTATAGGATCTTGCAAATTCTTAGACTTTTTCAAGTTTAGAAATCGCATTTTAAAGTTCCCTTGATAAACGACTCTCTAGGGTCAATTATAGGAACTTGCGAAAAGTTCTTGTTCTTAACCCGTGAGAGTTAAGACTTTCGCGTTTTATAGCTCCCTATATAAAAGCCTAGCAAAACTTGACTTAAACATGTTAAGGATACTAGCTAGAGTAAACTTAGGCAAGTAAACTCGGGTTGAGTCAAAATGTTCACGACTAAGAAAAATCTAAAACCACTTTATTAAAAACTTATTCTAGCAAAGGAAGAAAATTAACATAATAAAGGAAAATGCAACTATACAACTAGGCCAAAATAGATTAAAAATTTTGAAAAATGTCGAAAAATCAAATTTTCCGGTTAAAATGAGGGCAAATTCATGGAAAAGACCACTTACTTCGATAGAAGTCCCCCCTACACTTGAGATAAACATTGTCCTCAATGTTTAAGCATGTGGGAGTAAACTCCCCTACACTTAAGACATTGTGCACTTTGTTTCAATCTTGCTAAGGAAAGGACAACTAAAGTGAATTCAATGTGAACATATAGCATATGAAATATTGAATCACAAGAGTTTAGGATAGAACCGGGAAGATAGGAAACACGGTATCACGGTGCGTCAAAAGTCATCAAGATGCTCTCTGAAGCTTTAATCCCTGCACAGCACAAGAAACAAGACAACAGACATATGCGGGGCTCCCCCTACACTTATTGTGAAAGCAGTAAAGGATAGAACACGGGTTGCCTCCCGAGAAGCGCTTGTTTTTGTTCACCGAGTCATGAGCCTGACTCGACCTAATTTTAGTTCATAGGGAACGTGGTGAGGGATGGAATCATCTCCTGTGAGATGTCCTCACCAAAGTACAGCTTCAAACGCTGGCCATTCACCTTGAAATTGGGCCCATTTGGCTGAGAAAGCTCAATGGTCCCATACGGAAAGACTTTGGCGACGGTGAATGGACCAGACCAGCGGCTCTTCAACTTGCCAGAGAAGATCTTCAACCGAGAGTTAAAGAGTAGAACGTGATCTCCAACGTGGAACTCTCGGTTCTTGATTTTAGCATCGTGGATCATCTTCGTCTTCTCCTTGTAGATCAGCGAGTTCTCATAAGCTTCATTCCTCAGTTCTTGTAGCTTGTTGAGTTGAACCTTGCGATGATCACCGGCTTTAATGATGTCGAAGTTCGCCCACTTCAAGGCCCAGTGCGCCTTATGTTCCAGCTCGATGGGTAGGTGGCAGGCTTTCCCGTACACAAGACGATAGGGTGTACAACCGATCGGGGTCTTGTAAGCAGTACGGAAAGCCCACAGAGCATCATCTAACTTATCGGCCCACGCGGCACGATGCTCTCCCACAGTACGCTCCAATATTCTCTTCAAGCCACGATTGGAAATTTCGGCTTGCCCATTGGTTTGGGGATGATAGGCGGTGGAAAGACGGTGATTGACACCATACTTAGTCATGACTCGTGCAAATTGATCGTTGCAAAAATGAGTCCCGCGGTCACTGATGATAGCACGAGGAACGCCAAATCGAGCGAAAAGCTGCTTCAAAAAGTTCACCACCACCCTCGCATCATTCGTAGGAAGAGCCTTAGCTTCAACCCATTTAGAGACGTAGTCGACGGCGACGAGGATGTACTTGTTCCCTTTGGATGATGGAAATGGCCCCATAAAGTCGATGCCCCATACATCAAAGATTTCACATTCCTGTATGAAATTTTGAGGCATCTCATCCTTATGTGTGATCTTGCCTTGACGTTGGCAAGCATCACAATGCTTAACCATTTCGTGAGCGTCACGATAAATGGTGGGCCAGTAGAATCCAGAATCAAACACTTTCTTAGCGGTGTAGTTGGGACCAAAGTGACCACCGGTGGGTCCTTTGTGGCAAGCTTGGAGGATGTCAAAAGCTGCCGGTCCGTCAACACATCGACGAATAATCAGATCAGCACACTGTTTGAATAGATAAGGGTCATCCCAAAAGTAAGTCTTAACATCGTTCAAGAACTTCTTCTTTTGTTGGGATGTTAACCCTTGGATGAGAATACCACCCGCTAAGTAGTTTGCAATGTCTGCAAACCACGGGGTGCCATCAAGATTGAGATTTATAGACATTAGAGTCTCCAGGGGGAAAGAGTCGTTGATCTCTTTGTTCGGATGATCCCCCTGATATGGATCCTCAAGTCGACTCAAATGATCCGCGGCCAGGTTTTCGGCTCCCTTCTTGTCACGAATTTCAATGTTGAATTCTTGAAGGAGTAAAACCCAGCGAAGAAGTCTTGGCTTAGAATCGTTCTTAGTCATCAAGTACTTCAACGCGGAATGGTCCGTGTATACGATGGTGGTGGATAAAACAAGATAGGGGCGAAATTTCTCAAAAGCATAGACAACAGCTAAAAGCTCTTTTTCGGTTGTCGTATAATGCAATTGAGCCCCTGTCATTGTTTTGCTAGCGTAGTGGATTGGTTGGAAGTGTTTATTCACTCTTTGGCCCAAAACCGCACCAATAGCAAAGTCGCTAGCATCGCACATCAATTCAAAAGGCAGCTCCCAATTAGGGGTAACCAAGACCGGTGCCTTAGTTAGCTTGTCCTTAAGAAGATTGAAGGCTTGGAGACACTCTTTAGAAAAGATAAAAGGAGTATCTTTTTCCAAGAGGTGGGTCATCGGGCGAGCGATTTTAGAGAAATCTTGAATGAATCTACGATAGAAGCCCGCATGACCCAAAAAACTTCTCACACCCTTCACGGTTGAAGGTGGAGGTAATTTGGCTATGACATCAACTTTAGCACGGTCAACTTCAAGACCGGCTTTAGAGATTTTGTGTCCTAGCACAATGCCTTCTTTTACCATAAAATGGCATTTTTCCCAATTCAGAACAAGGCGAGTGTCTTCGCACCGCTTAAGCATACGTTCCAAATTGGCAAGGCAAGCAGAGAAGGAATCCCCAAAGACCGAGAAATCATCCATGAAGACTTCCATGGTGTGCTCAACCATGTCATGGAAGATAGCCAACATGCACCTTTGGAAGGTCCCGGGGGCATTGCATAAGCCAAAAGGCATTCGTTTATAAGCAAATGTGCCGTAGGGACAAGTGAATGTTGTTTTTTCTTGATCTTGGGGATCGATGGGTATTTGAAAATAACCCGAGAAACCATCCAGAAAGCAGTAATATTCATTACCAGCTAGACGTTCAAGCATTTGGTCCATGAAAGGTAGAGGGAAATGATCCTTTCTCGTGGCATCATTGAGTTTGCGGTAGTCTATACAAACTCTCCACCCAGTAACGAGACGGGTAGGAATTAACTCGTTGTTTGCATTGGGCACAACGGTTATACCACCTTTCTTAGGCACACAATGGACTGGACTAACCCATGGTGAATCCGAAATAGGGTAAATCATACCCGCATCAAGAAGTTTGATAACCTCTTTTTTGATGACTTCATGGATTTTAGGATTCACCCTTCTTTGGCTTTGAATTGTGGGCTTAAAGTCGTCCTCCATGAGAATTTTATGTGTGCAGAAATGAGGTTCAATTCCACGGATGTCCGAGATTTTCCAAGCGATAGCGCGTTTATGCTTCTTCAACACAGCGACAAGTCGGGCTTTTTCGTCTTCTTTTAGATCCTTTGCGATGATGACCGGCGACTTCTTGTTGTCGTCAAGGAACACGTACTCGAGATGTGGCGGCAACTCCTTAAGTTCCAAATCCGGAGGATTTTCGACGGGAGGCGTTTTCAAAGTCGGAGTATCGATAGCAATGACCATGGGAGATGGAGGCGAAGTATTGGCTTCGGTGAGAAGATTGTCAAAGAAACTCATATCTTCATCCCCCTCGGTGGGAGAATCATTAGTAGCTAAATTCACATCTCCCATGGTATCTTCAAGATTGTTCCAGAATAAATCACTATCTCCAAATAGAGACAACGATGAATCAATGGAGGACACGGTCTCAACAGTGGGAAGAGAGGTAGGAATACTTTTGCAAGCATCATTAAAGTGTTCTTCACAAGCCTCATCAAGAACGTCAATACAATTAACGCTCTCATATGAATAAGGCTGTTTAGACAACTTTCCCATGTTGAAGACTACTTTGTCGTCACCCACTCTCATGATAAGCTCTCCGGCTTCAACATCAATAAGAGTGCGACCGGTCCTAAGGAATGGACGACCAACAATAAGTGGCACACGGGGGTCCATCTCGTAGTCGACGACAACAAAATCAGCAGGGAAGGTGAATTTGTCGACTCCTACAATAACGTCTTCGGCTATCCCCACTGGATAAGCAACCGTACGGTTGGCCAATTCCAAAGTCATCTTAGTGGGGGCTAGCTCTGGGAGAGATAATTGCTTCCAAACACTTAGAGGCATGAGATTAATACTGGCACCTAGATCGGCTAGGGCCATGCAATTCTCTACTCCCGGGAAATTGCAAGGGATAAGAAAACGACCCGGATCACCAAGCTTGATTGGCAATTTCCTTAAGAGCACTGCAGAGCAGTTCTCATTAAGTTGGGTGTTGGCAATGTCGAGGAGCTTTTCCTTGTCGCTCAGAAGGTCCTTAAACATTTTAGCGTATTTGGGCATGTGAGCGAGAGCCTCGGCAAAGGAGATGATAAAATTCAATTGTTTGAACATTTTAAGGAAGTTCGAAACCTGAATATCATCCTTGCTCTTTTGGTTCTCGTTCCTCAACCTTGAAGGATAAGGTATATTGGATGAAGAAGAAGGCTTTAAGGGAATAGGATCACTCACAACCACGGGTGGTGGGGAAATGGGGATAGAAGGTGAAGGAGGTGAAGAAAGTTGCTCGTGTTCCTTGTTCACAATCACGGGTGGAGGTGTAGGAAGCTCGGGTTCCATATAACCTTTTCCACTGCGAGTGGTAATTGCTTTCATCTCCCCTCTTGGATTCGCAACGGTATTACTCGGAAGAGTACCCGAAGAAGAGGGTTGATTACTTTGGATGAGCGAACCAATCATATCACGAAGGTGAAGAGCTTGATTGTTAAAAGAGTTTTGCATGTTGGCATTAATATCATTGCTGTGTTTGGTCATGTCATTCCTTAGCTCGGCTCGTATATCGCTCCCTTGTTTCACCATGTCATTCTTCAAGTTGACAAATTGACTCTGAAGATTCGTTACCAACTCACGATTGGTCTTCATGAATGTCTCGACGTCTGGACTTACTGCCATTGGTTGATTGAGAGGTGGAGCTTGGTAAGCTTGAGAATTTCCTTGAGTTGGGTATGGGTTTCTTTGGGATTGACACTGATTTGGAGCACGAGGTTGGGATTGGTTGTTACGGTTGTAGCTTTGTTGTTGGTTTTGGTTTGCAGGAGGAAAACCGGGAGGAGCAAGATAATTATTGGATCGATAACTTAGCAAGCCACGGTCTCCTTGAGGTCGAGCTTGATAGCCTCCCGTGGAATAAGTGCCGTAAGCTGCGTTAACGTTTTCAGAATAATTGCCTTGGGTAGAAGGACAATCATTATAAGAGTGAGGGCCACCACATGTGTCACAAGAAATAGCAACAGCTTTAGCTTGTTGAAAGTGGTTTGTGGCCATGGCCATGAAATTCTTGTTCATTTCAGCGAGTTGTCGAGAAATTTCAGACATTTCAGGATTTGAGGTAGTAGAAGAAACATTTACTCTCGAGTTAGATCTTGAGGATGCGGATGAATCCCAATTCTTGTGGTGAGTAGTCATGTTTTCGATCAACTCTCGACACTCCTCCGGTCTCCTTTTCATAAAAGTACCACCGGCGGCGGCATTGATCGTGTCACGATCATGAAAGGTGAGACCATTGTAGAAGGTGTCTATGAGAGTGACGGGGAGCATATTGTGATTAGGACAGCGGTCGATCAAATCATTGTAACGTTCCCAAGCATCAAAAAGCGATTCATCATTCTCTTGCATAAATCCACTGATTTGGTTACGAAGGCTAGTGACCATGGATGGGGGAAAGTAGCGCGATAAAAAGCGTTGAGTCATGTCGTTCCACGTGTGAATAGAATTCTTGGGAAGACGGTCAAACCATTTTTCGGCATGGTGAGAAAGTGAGTGTGGAAAAAGTTGAAGTCGAAGGTCATCCATAGAAACACCGGGGCACTTCATGCTTTGGGTAATGGTAATGAATTTGTCGAGGTGTTTGTTAGCATCATCATCCGGAATGCCACGAAACGGATTCGTTTGCACTTGTTGTATCATGTGATGCTTCAACGAAAACTCCTGAGCCGTGACGTGCATTGGCGCAATCGGGCCTCCGCGTCCGTTCATAGTGGGTTGGCACAATTCCTCCATGGTTCGTAAATCAGGTAGAAGGACATTGTTGTTGTTGTTATTGTTGTGGTTGTTATTCACATTATTTTGAGGTGGGTGATTATTGTTGTTATTAACACCAGCCATATCTAAATCTTCAAGATTCTCGGGCTCAGAATAGTTTGTAGATCTAGTACGCATGCACCTGCAGAAGAAAAATATACAAAAGGAATATCTATATAATCTTTTTGGTTTTTTATAGGTTTTTTTAATGTTTTTGTATTTTTGAAGAATTTTTATATTTTTTATGGATTTTTGAAAATTTTTATAGCAATGAAAATAACATTCAAAGAACGGATCCCAAAATTCAATGCGTCTCTCACTAGAAACCGTTTATCTTAACGAAAAGAGCCGGCAGCGGCGCCATTTAATATAAGGCTTTTGACACCCTATATGAAAGTTCAAGTTCGTTATAGTTCCGAATCTTTTCGAATTGAAAACCGGTCTTAAGTGCGACTCAATTGTCTTTTGGTGAATCAAGAGAATGATTTGGTTTGTTTGTTCTAGACTACTAGCAAGTAATTAAAGTGTCGTTGAGTAATTTAAAGCCTTGACAAAATTAAACTTAAATTATATTTATGGAAATTCTTAAAACTTAAAAACTTAATCAATCGTAATAAAACAACTCATGTCCATCGGAATACACCAAAATAGCAACCATCGGAATAATCACTAAAATTAACCATCGGAAAAATTAAGTTCAGATCGGAATACTTAAGGAGCACTTCTGTCGCAATAGGCACACCTATCGGAATGCCTCTATCGCAATGACTCTATCGAAAAACAGGCAGCACTTCGTCTTAACCAAGACCTTAAGACCCGTCGGAATACGCGATCGCAATGTGCGATCGCAACCCAGATCGGAATAAGGGGGTTAACCAACTGATCGCAAAGTAAAACCCTAATGGGTTATTGCGATCGAAAACCAAATCTATCGGAAAGTGATAGAACCGTCGGAATGTGTGGCAAAACCCTAAGATTGCGATGGGATGTAACTAATTCCGAAATTCGTGGCAAGAGTAAATCTCAATAAGCAAACGCAATAAGCAGATCCAAACGGATCTTAAGCAATTCAAAAATCTTAAATTTAACACTTCTAAAACATAAAATTAAGAACTTTATGAAATGAACTTTAAACTTATTAAATCTTTTAGCAAAATCCGAGAATCAATAAGCTAAGATTCGAATAAGCCAATAAGCATTATGAGCTTATGACCTAAACGTGTAAAAGCTTGTGTGTAAACCAAAAGATCAAACCTTTAACCACGAAATCATAAAATCATACGAATGAAGTATGATATTCGGATCAAAAGTAAAATAAATCAAGAAATGACGAATGAGAATAAGGATCTAAAGCTTAAACTAGAACTTTGATTAATGAAATAAGCAATACAAAAAGTGTTTAATCTTGAAAGATTAAAAGAAAAAGATGAACTAGTGAGAGAAAGTTTAAGACTTTCTCTCTCTAAAAACTAGAAAGAAACTTAAGAAAATAAAAACTAGCTAACCCCCTCCTAATGTGATTAGGAGGGTATTTATAGGGAAGTGGGAGGCATGTGTGGTGCTTTCTTCTTTCTTTTTCTTCTCGACTCGATTTTAATTCTTCGTCTTTGTAGTCTCGGGATTTGAACTTGTCTTTTAATTTTCTTCTTCTATTAGACTTAAGTTCTTTGACTTCATTAAACTTCCGTCTTTAGACTTGTTTTTCGATAAATCTCCAGAATAGTTCTTGGACATCCGTTCTTTTAAGCACTCTTGATCCTTTGACTTCGTCTTTTCCCGTTTTCTTCGATAAAAGCCCGTGAAAGCCCGTGTTTTCTTCCTTTTTCATATTTTGGTCCTAAAACACAATAAAAACACAGACCACGCATAATTCCGACTTTTACGACATAAATCACACGTTTTGGTCTTGTTATTATTGGAAATAAGTGGTAAAAGGATAAGTGTTTTCACACTTATTAATTACATTTTGGGCATATGTACCACCTTTGCATTGCATTTGCATGCATGTATTTATAAATATTGTATAATTACTTATGTACCCTCCGAAATTCGCTGTTATTGCAGGAATGGCCGAGGTACCGCCTAATGATAATGGAAACGATTACGTCGTAGGTCACGAAGGGGGACCGTTTCCTCCGAACCCGCCGGACAATGATAATGGATGGATCGCTCCAGAAGAGGAAATAGGGCCGGAAAATGACAATGATGAAAGTGAGGTGGACAATTTTAGCATCAGTAGTGACGAGAGTGAGGATTCTGAGGAAGAGCCCGAGGAACTAATGGATGATGGCATTCCCGAGAATGCTGTAGGCCAGACCGAACCTGATTTGTTTCAATCTCCGAATTCGCCAAAGGGTTATGAAGTACCTCCAACCGATCGATATGAGCAGCAACCCTTTAATCGCCTGATGGAAAATTGCAAGGACTATTTGAGAACAGTGCCAGGATTTGTTCGAGTAAGTAATGGGAGCGACGTAGAGTCCAGCAAATCATCCAAGTCGCAATCGATTCATGAGAATATTGCAAGGGTCTACTTTCCGAGACCAAGACACTACTGGGATCCCGCAGGTCGTTTGAGGAGGATGGATAGGTTGATGTATGAGCGGTTTGTAGTTGAGACCAGGGTAATTAAGAGGTTTGATAAGAATGAAAGGGAACACCAAAGACTGTTGGAAAGGACTGCAAGAATTGAGTATGATGGAAATGTAAACAAAAGTGATATCAACAGTCTAAGATCGATGGTTGCGAATTTGAGCGCTAGTCTTGACCGTGTTAGGGAAGATCAAGTGAGATTGTCAAGGATGCAGAGTTGGGAGCATCGAGTGAGAGCATCATTGCCCCCAGATTGGAGATTCGTGGACGATTTGGAGATGGAGGCTAATGACTTCATGATCCAGCCACCTACCAGAGGTGCTTGTATTACTGTGGGAAGTCAGGTAGCGATTGAGTGTGGGTCTACGTCAGGGACGAAAAAGGAGACTGAATGTGGGCCGAATGACAAAGGAAAGAGAAAAATGGATGATGTGGACGAGGACGATAGTGACGAGGAACACGAGGAAGATGATGACGAACTGCCATCCAAGAGGCCGTGTGGATCACCACATGCCTAGTTGCTTGTCTTGTATTTTTTCTTTGATCTTTGTAATAGAACTGTTTTAGACTTTTGTATGATGGCATTATGACGAAAAACTTGAGGACTTAAGTTTTATGGTGAACGATTGTAGTGGCAATACTTGTCACAATTTTGGTTAATTATCAATACAATCCATGTTACCTTTCATGATCTGTGATATGTCTTAAATTTGATCTTTTGTGATGTGAATTGATGAATATTAGTAACTCTGTAGTGATGTGTCGTTGTATGTATATTATGTCTTGGAAAAGAAATCCATCTTAATCTTGATGTGTATACTTACATTGTTTTTCTATTTTCCCTGTCTTGCAGAAAGAGATATTCGATAACACCATGCCTCCAAAGTTAACCGCCGATCGTGTAAACACAATGATTCAGGAAGCTATAGCAAATGCGCTAGAAGCAGACCGAGCCGGGAGAAATCAGGACCAGGGTAGAAACGCGGGGAGACAGCAAGCCCCGAGAGTGTGTACCTATTCCAGTTTTATGAAATGCGGTCCCACGCAATTTCGTGGAATTGGTGGAGCTCTAGAACTTAGAAGATGGTTGGAAAAGGTTGAAAGTACTTTCGAAATCAGCGGTTGTTCAGAAGCGGACAAGGTTAAGTTTGCGGCTGCTACGTTTCTTGACGATGCATTAAGTTGGTGGAACACCCAAGTAGCCACTGTTGGATTGGCTGTGGCAAATGCAAGAACATGGACTGCGACAAAAGCTCTTTTGACTAAGAAGTTCTGCCCGGAAGAGGAATTGGGTCAATTGGAAGATGAGTTGAGGCACCTGACCTTGAAGAACAATGATATCGCTGCTTACACCAGGAGGTTTAATGAATTAAGCCTTTTGTGTCCAGACGTTTTTGCCAATGATGCCAAGAAGATGAAACAGTACATCAAAGGTTTATCTAGTAATATCAAGGGTGAGACGACTTCGTCAAAACCTGGGTCGTTTGATGAAGCGGTCCAGATGGCTCACGCATTGATGGACGTCAAGCTCCAGGACAAGAAGAACTTCATTGCTGAAGGAAACAAGAGGAAACGGGAAGCGGCACAAAGCAATCAATCCCAGGGCCAAAACCGAGGTGGAAATCGAAACAACAATGGTCAGAACCGCAATCAGCAGTTTAAGCAACGAAGGAATGAAGGGATGAGGGCTGTGACAAACCCAAGAGGAGTAAAAGTGAATCCCCACTGTGGTAGGTGCAATTTGTACCATGTCGGGAATTGCCCGCCTGCATGCGGCAAATGTGGAAAAGCAGGTCACAGGACGTCTGGTTGCCGAGCGGGAGGAGTAGCCACTGGGGCGAATGCTATCAGAATGAGGGGATGTTTTGGATGTGGAGAGAGAGGCCATATGCAAGTGAATTGCCCGAAGGCAGGAAACAAGCGGGGAGGTAACAATGCTGCTGCCGTGTATCAAGTAGGGACGGCTGATAAACCACAGGGTCCTAACGTGGTTACCGGTACGTTTTTGCTAGACGCTTGTTATGCTAGTATTTTGTTTGATTCTGGCTCCGACAAGAGTTTTGTAGATGTTAAATTTAGTCGTCATATCGATAGAAAACCGGTGTTGTTAGCGACTAGTTATAACGTTGAGTTAGCCGATGGAAAAATTGTTAGTACAAATTCTATATTGAAAGGGTGTACCTTGAAGTTAGGAAATTACGCTTTTAAAATCGACTTGATGCCTATAGAGCTAGGATCGTTTGACGTGATTGTGGGAATGGATTGGCTAATGGCGCACAGTGCTATGATCGTCTGTGGCGAGAGATTAGTTCAGATTCTGTTGAGGAATAAAGTCTTGACGGTGAAGGGAGACGAATGCACTTCTCGTTTGAAAGTGATTTCCTGTTTGAAAATGATGAAGTATGTAGAGAACGGATGCGATGTGTTTTTGGCACAAGTTTCGAGTGATGATGATTTAGAGGCGAGGATTGAAGAGGTACCTGTTATCTGCGAATATCCGGAAGTTTTTCCAGACGAGTTGCCGGGTTTACCACCCACCCGTGAGGTCGAATTTCAAATTGATTTGGTGCCAGGAGCTGCGCCGGTTGCGTGTGCACCTTATCGCTTAGCACCATCCGAGTTAAAGGAGTTATCGGATCAACTGAAGGAATTGATGGACAAGGGATTTATTAGGCCGAGCTCATCACCTTGGGGAGCGCCAGTGTTGTTTGTGAAGAAGAAAGATGGTTCATTTCGGATGTGTATTGACTATAGGGAACTCAACAAGCTGACGGTTAAGAATCGGTACCCATTGCCGAGGATTGACGATTTGTTTAATCAATTGCAAGGTTCCAGTGTATACTCAAAGATCGATTTAAGATCAGGGTATCATCAACTGCGTGTAAGAGAGGAGGATATTCCTGAAACTGCCTTTCGTACACGGTATGGACACTTTGAATTTCGAGTGATGCCGTTTGGGTTGACAAACGCGCCTGCTGTGTTCATGGACCTCATGAATCGCGTGTGCAAGCCGTATCTAGATAAGTTTGTTATTGTTTTCATCGATGATATACTTATTTACTCTAAGAGTAAGGAGGAGCACGAGAAGCACCTGAGGAAGATTTTGGAGTTGTTAAAGAAGGAGAAGCTGTATGCGAAATTCTCGAAGTGTGAGTTTTGGTTAGAATCCGTGCAATTCCTAGGTCACGTGATTGATAGCAAGGGAGTTCGTGTGGATCCTGCCAAGGTCGAAGCGATCAGGGAATGGTCGGCACCGACAACGCCGACTGAAGTTCGACAATTCCTTGGTTTAGCTGGGTATTATCGAAGGTTCATTGAAGGATTTTCGTTGATTGCAAAACCATTGACAAAGCTTACCGAAAAGAATAGGGTGTATGAATGGGGAAATGAGGAAGAACTCGCTTTCAAAACGCTCAAGGACAAGTTATGTTCCGCACCGATATTGTCATTGCCTGAAGGAACCGAAGACTTTGTAGTGTATTGTGATGCATCTCGTAAGGGTTATGGAGCGGTATTGATGCAACGTGAAAAGGTGATAGCTTACGCATCGAGGCAACTGAGGAAGAATGAGGAGAACTACACGACGCACGATTTGGAATTAGGAGCTGTAGTTTTTGCGTTGAAGTTGTGGAGACACTATTTGTATGGGACGAAGTGTGTTGTATTTACTGACCATAAGAGTTTGCAACACATTTTAGATCAAAAGGAGTTGAATATGCGACAGAGACGATGGGTTGAACTACTGAGTGATTACGACTGCGAAATTCGCTACCACCCTGGCAAGGCGAATGTTGTAGCGGATGCACTGAGTAGGAAGGAACGGGAGAAACCTTTGAGGGTCAGAGCTTTGGTGATGACTGAGAGCGTTGACTTAACCGAAACTATACTGAAGGCTCAAGAGAGGGGACTAATGAAAGGGAATGTTGAAGCTGAGAACTTGGGACGAATGTTGAAACCTCTTTTCGTGATTAGGTCAGACGGACTGAGATATTTTGAAAATCGGATTTGGTTACCATTGTGTTCATCTGAGGAAGGAAAGCCTGGAGTTCGAGAATTGGTTATGAATGAGTCTCATAAGTCGAAGTATTCGATACATCCTGGATCGGACAAAATGTATCACGACCTGAAGAAAGTTTATTGGTGGCCGAATATGAAGGCGGATATTGCTCGTTACGTTAGTAAGTGTTTGACTTGCGCGAAGGTCCAAGCAGAACATAAGAAACCATCTGGATTGTTGGTACAACCAGAGATCCCGGAATGGAAATGGGAGAAAATCGCTATGGATTTCGTGACGGGTTTACCTAGAACTCCTAGTGGATGTGATATGATATGGGTAATTGTGGATAGATTAACGAAATCTGCTCATTTCTTACCTATGAAGAAGACGGACAGCATGGAAAAGCTAGCCAGTGTGTACGTGAAAGAGATCGTCTGCAGACATGGAGTGCCGTTATCGATCATTTCGGATCGTGATAGTAGATTTACTTCGGAATTTTGGAAATCGCTTCAACGTACGATGGGCACTGAATTGAGTTTAAGTACGGCTTATCACCCGGAAACTGACGGCCAGAGTGAACGAACTATTCAGACGATGGAGGACATGCTCCGAGCATGCGTGATTGATTTTGGAGGAAGTTGGGAACGCCACTTGCCTCTAGTGGAGTTTTCGTATAATAATAGTTATCATGCGAGTATCAAGGCAGCACCGTTCGAAGCATTGTATGGAAGGAAGTGTAGATCGCCTGTGTGTTGGAGTGAAGTAGGAGAAAGTCAATTGACTGGACCCGAAATGGTTTTAGAAACGACAGAGAAGATTGTGCAAATCAAGAACCGACTACTTGCTGCGAGAAGCCGACAGAAGAGTTATGCCGATAACAGAAGGAAACCGTTGGAGTTTGAAGTCGGAGATATGGTTATGCTCAAGGTATCGCCGTGGAAGGGTGTAATTCGTTTTGGGAAGAAAGGAAAGTTGAGTCCGAGGTATATTGGACCATTTAAGATCGTTGAACGAATTGGACCAGTAGCGTACAAGTTAGAATTGCCGAGCGAGCTTAGTGCTATTCACGACACGTTTCACGTATCGAACCTGAAGAAGAGTTTGGCGGATAAGGAATTGGTGATTCCTTTGGACGAGATTCGACTGGACGACAAAATGCATTTTGTGGAAGAACCTGTGGAAATTATGGACCGAGAGGTCAAGAGGCTGAAGCGTAGTAGAATTCCTATTGTGAAGGTTCGATGGAATTCTAAGCGTGGACCGGAATACACTTGGGAACGTGAGGACTTTTTCAAGGAAAGGTATCCTCATCTGTTCCAGCAGAACGAAATGTGAGTATAAGAAGAAGCGAGCGCCGGGACGTCGCTCTCTTTAAGGAGGGGTGGATGTGACACCCTAGAACCGAGGTCATTAACGTTACCCTAAATTACGCTAATTTTTGAAATTTTTAATAAATTTTAATTTCTATATATATAAGTATATTGGTTAAAGCCGATGTTAATTTTTACGATTGACGATTCAAGAAGGACGATGACGAATACGATCCCGATGGATGCCCAAATTTCTATAATTATTGACGATTTATCGATAATGAAATTTTTCGAGAATTTTACTTACGGTTCGTGTTAAGTTGAGCCGGGTGAGTTTTATAGCTTTCCGAGTACATTTAAAGTATCCCAAAAGTATTTTGGAGTGTTCGGGATGATTTCCGACTCCCGTAAAATTTTCTAAATTGACTAGTGAGTCGATCCCGCAAAGTTTTAGTGACGTTTTTGTTTAAGGCCAAAAGAAATCCAAAAATACCACTTTGGCCCCTCCCATCTCACAAAATGTGACAAACACAAACACACACAACACTTAACAAAAAAAAAAAATCAAACAACTCTCTCCCTCTCTCTCTAGGCCGACGGCCAAACCCCCACACCACCACCATCCACCATTTTTTTTGAGTTTTGACAAAATCTAACCTTAGACCACCTTCTAAAATCCATTGGTGAGTGTTAATCCATGGTTATTTCAAACATGCATTAACAAAATTTTTCCAAAAATTTTCAAGATCATTCAAACTCGTTTTTGAGGTTAATTGGATTAATGCATGTTAAATTCATGTAAAATGAGAGTATAATCACTAATCAAACCCACCAAAATTGATTTGGTTGTGGTGATTTGGTCACCCAAACCCCACGGCAAAAGGGGGTGTTTGGGGAGCCATGGTGATTGATGATTTTGAGCATTGGTTTTGTGTTTAGCCTTGTGTTTATTGATGTGTTAGATGGGTACAAGTGTTTGCATGTTTGTTTTTAGATTTTTAGATTATGAGGTTGATGATCAATAGGGGTTAGGGACTGAAATTAGTGTTTGGTTATGATTGGGAATGCTTAGGATGAAGCCTAGTAATGATTAATAGGTTTGGAATCGAGCTTAAGTGTGATTTTGGTATGGTTAAATTTAGGCAGAAAGTTTAAGACCTTTTCATAAAAATAATTTTTCCTACAGGTCTAGATAGCTAAATGTAGTCATAGAGGGTCTTCTTAGCTTTAATTTGGTATAAGGTAGAGCTCGTGACTCTAAACGAGCTAAAAGTTATGAGGTTTTAAAGATCGTGTACCGGGAGACGAGAACTTTCATAATCCGAATTTATGTATAGTTTTAGTCAAATCCCGAGGACCACAAGTATGAATTGGTAAAAGGTCAAGGGTCAAATTTTGGTCACAAACCTGTGTAATTGAGTCTATAAGTGGACTTAGGAGTCAAAGAAGTCAAAGGTGCATTTCAAATAGGTCAAAGAGGTCCAAGTTGGTCGAAGTACAATTTCAGCCCGGAAAATGTAGTTTTGGAAAAGCGTTGAGTAACGGGTCGTAGAAGTAAAAACTTTTATTGGGATTAAAAATGTGTTATCTACAGGTCTTATAGTATTTTTGAGAATTTTGTCAAATTTTATAGGAATGGTTAAATATAGTAAAACAGCCCGTACTTTCGGTAAGTACCGGCGAAAATGAATAAAAATGGATAGCGTAAATAATAAGAACGAATGGTGTAAAATGAGTGATGCTTGTTGTTTTGTTTTGGCGTGAGTTATAATTGTCCTAAGTGACTAGTATCTATGTATTTTATACAGTACCGTAAGGTATTTAAAATGAGATTACTCATTACGCGTTATTTGTTGATAGGTGTTGATTTACCCGGGCATCCGTATCGTCGTCAGTGATCATCTCTCGAACTACCAACTACTTAATATATAAGGTGTGAATTTATAGCCTCGCTTACTATTATTTAAAACTGTTTTACCCGCGAGGGAAATGCATGCTAGTTTTTAAAATGAACGTATGTCATGAATGATTGTTAGACCCGAATGTTGCCTTAGAAATTGTGTTGAGTACCTAGTTGCAAAAGACCCTAATTTCATGAACTATTAACTATTGTCTTGCCCTTGCGAAGGGGGAAATAGCCGCTTATACAAAGTGATAGTACTATGGGGTTGACTACCCTATCCGAGACGAGGGCTAGTACGTTGATACCCCCTGCGGACGGATAATTTGTGATAAGAGAAAAGGTATAATTGCAACTGATGCCTTATTAGGGGCCATGGTTTCATCTGAGTCACGCCGGTAATTATTACGCGGGTGATTGAGTTAACGGTTTAGTGTCATGAGCTTAAACACAATTGTCAGTATCCTGAATATAGATTGTTTGATCGACAAGTCTATGAATGATCACGAATGGTTTTTATTTCATATACGTTCAAAATGAATTGTAAAACCTATGAATTCCACTCAACGTTTTCGTTGACCAAATTTTGGCATGTGTTTCAGGTAACCGCTGAAGTGTAGCATGGAGCGTGCATGGGATGGATGTTGTGTGTATGGCTTGGAGTCTGCTTGTTTTTCCTCCCTTTCCTACTTAAACATTTTTAATTTTAATGTTATGTTGTTGTGAAACTGAAATTCTTGGGTCGAGATTCATGGGGACCGAAAACGCTAAACTCTGTTGTACCAAGTGGGGTTGGAAAAACCATGGACATGTATCTTTTAACAATTTTTAATTCAAGTTTTAAGTTGACGTCTTTTTAGAGTCGTTTGATATATCTTGTGTGCAATGATAACTGTGTAGCACCCAATGTTGTAGTTCCGCTGCGCATAGCATTTTGTGGGGGTGTTACATTTATAAAACTTATACAATGTCCAAACTTACTAAAGTGAACTATTTACATATATGTATGACTTATGTATAGTCTCGAACCTAAGATGCGTCTCGTCATTATAGGTCTCGATCAGTCATATGTCGACCGTTGGACATTTCGTTCTTTATTAATGAGCGATTGATATCTCATGAAGTTGTGTATCGACTATTGGATGTTTGTTCTTCGACAAACGTGTTGTAGCTATACCAGGTGAGTCTATAGCCTCGCTTTTATACTATCTTGTAAATGATTTTTAACCCGCGAGGGGGAATATATGTTGTTTTATAAAATGAACACAAGTTGTTTTTGGTATGCTGGACCCGAATATGATGATAAATGCCTAAGTACCATTGTCTTATGAAGTCCATGAATTTCATGAACTGTTAATTACCTTGCGAGGTAAACGCTAATACATTTGATAGATCTATTTGGTTTGACAGCCTTATCCTAGGGTATGTATCCTTGTGATCACCTGAAAGGGATATAATGTATAAGAGGTCGATGGTATATGACAATATTACCTGTTGTAGGGGCGCCGTAAGTGACTCTATTTGACGTGTTGGTTAATGTTCAGTTGCATGAGCTTAAGCCATTTATCGATATATATATATATGACTTGTCTGTGTGACAAGCTTGAGATGATTAAAATTCTTGTGTTCAAATTATGATTTGCAAAACCTATAGACTTGCTCAACCGTTGTGTTGATGATTTTTAGCATGTATTTTAGGTAATCAAGATGGATAGCAGTGGAGCATGCAGGGAGGGAGTTGGTGCTTACTTGTCTAAAGTTTATATTATTTTCCATCCTTTGAACTGAATAAATGATTTAATATAATTGGGATGTGAAACTTTTAGATAAATGTTGTATAATATTTTAACGTCTCTTTGAGGTCGTTGTCTATGATTGTGTGTGATGTGCTATGAGTAGCGCCCCAAAGTGGTATTCCGCTGCGTGGTAATTTGGGGGTGTTATAAAATGGTAATCAGAGCCACAAGTTATAGAGAACTAGTTCGATTTTGAAAAACCTAAACTATAACTTTGGTGTGTTCTAAAAAGTTTTAAGCACGCAACTACTCCGCATGGCTCCGGTAAGGCTATTCTTGCATTACTTTATGATTGATTTTTATTATGTGAACCTATGTGTATGTAGGAATGGTAATATGTATATGTATGAATATATTGTGGTATTTAAAGACATTGCGCGTGAAACAATGGTCTTTGAATGATTGTCGTACATTTTATAATACAGTTTTGTATTGGATTTGGCCTCACCGCAAATAACCGATCTTGATAATTATGTATTATCTAAATACGAGTATGAAACTCATTTGATGCTTTGAGTATGTATATATTGTTTCGTAATCTATCGCATATCGACTTGTTTATGTTCGATTGTTATCATCGTATCGTGATGTGCCATTTTAGGACATCTCCTTTCGAAACGTAATTGATTCATGTGATATTCGTGTTCCGAGTACTTCTTATGATTTTGAGGAATCATTTATCTGAAGCGATATCTTCTATGTAATGCGACGTGTGATTTGATTATATATGACTACATTTTATTGGCGAAAAGGAGGATGCCAATATTGGACTTAACATATATATATCCTAATCAAATATATATATATATATTTTGGGTACAACAAAGATA
The DNA here is from genome assembly GCA_025667525.1 of Glebionis coronaria. Lineage (NCBI taxonomy): Eukaryota > Viridiplantae > Streptophyta > Magnoliopsida > Asterales > Asteraceae > Glebionis > Glebionis coronaria. The sequence goes on from CM046880.1 coordinate 453,259,731, forward strand.
TGGTCGTAGTAGTCATTCGGTTGAGTGACTTAATGCCTTGTATCTAAATGGAATGGGACATTTAGATATATAGATTTTAACTCGCCCAACTATGAGTCGTTTAAGGTTGTCTTATTTAAATGGATTGGGACATTTGAATAAGAAAGTTTTAAACCACTGGACCTTAGATTGTTTATGTTTTCCTTATTCAAATGGAATGGGACATTTGAATACGGAAATCATGATGTAAGTTTATTGACACCTTGTATTTACTATGGTATTTGGATATGATATCGTGTTGAGAGATAGTAATACTTGAGTAGGATGATTTATAATCGTCTTGTTGAAATGGACTGGGACGCCTTTTCATTTGAACAAGAAACTTATAAGTTCCCGAATCGTGAATTTGTAAAATCTTGTATACATGAAAGGGACGCCTTTTGATGTAGACAAGGAGTTATAAATGAGTGGGCCCAAGTATGTCTGGCTTGATTTGTGAGTGTTTGGTGTGCGTACGTCTTCCTTCAAATCATGTTTCGTTGGTGTGAATCGTTCGTTTTCGTCGTCATTATGGTTATTATTGATTATCGTATATGCATGAGTAACCCGTTGGACTTATGCTTCGAGTTATGTATTATTCTTTCCATATAAGGATTGAAGTTACATTCAAACCATTCATTTGTGCTCGTTATGTATACTCGTTGCTTTAACTTTTGTTCATTAAACCTTCGTAAGAAACCCATCAATGACTTATCTATTCCACACCTCTTTGCAATTAAACTGAAGACTATTGAGACGAATTAAGCGTCGGGACGTCGCTTCCTTAAGGGTAAGATGATGTAATAACCCGAACTTTAAAATCAACATTTATACCGAGTTCTAATACTAATTCTGTTATTCGGACTAATATTTACTACTCGCCTTTATTTGTCATGTTCGTTCGACGAATAATATTGAATTCTCGGCTAACCGACAAGGTTAGGGCATTAAAGTATCATATACCTGTCATTTATTATTTATCGACGAAGTCTATGTCCGTCATCGACCGTAAATATCCTCGTTATGACATAGAAATATTTCTATTTTCGTCTCAATATTTTCTCGTTTTACGAGCATTCTTCGTAATTGACGCTAAACCCTTAGGCGTCGTTCGTTTATATAAAGTGTTAATATATTTTATTAATATATTTTAAATAATAAGCCACATTTATTAATAGAAATATTAATCTTCTTCGAATGTCGAAGTTTTTATTTTATATTGAGCGTTTATTTTTAGTGTTCAACGCGTATCTTTCAAATCGCATAACTTTGAAAATATCGGGTATCAATAATACCCGTTTTAATAAATTGTAAGGCAAAAGTTATACAAAATGTCACCCCACCAAGACACATCTCACGCTACATAAAACACAATTTAGACGTGTCAATGTTTTAGAAGAGGTGTATAGCGCACCTTTTATCTGTTCAACCTTATATGTGTTATTATCATTTGGATAAACTTCATCAAGCAAAGAAAATAAAGCCACCCTTGCTCCATGTTTATTTTGTTTTTCTGCCGTAACCTCCACACAAGAAAAACATCACATCATTTCTAATGTTATACTAGTTATTTATTCAAAGATTGAAGGTTAAGGTAGTTAGTTTTATATTTTGGATTCATTTTTATCAAAACAAGTATTTTCACCAAATAATTTGGGAGACATCTTCAAATCTGAAGTTAAGAGCATGGTGCATGTGGTTTGATCTTGATAAAAATCATTGGGTTTGTTAACTTATGGGTTTGAGTAAAGGAGCTTTGAGGTTGGTTTGTTGTTGAGATTATTTCTTCAAAATCATTTGTAAGGATCATTTGATTACTTTCTTGTAATATTTGATTTATATTTCATTTTTATGAACATATATTTATCATAATTATAGGTTATGTAATAGTTAATTAGTAATTTGGACATTGTATATAAAATTTATGACATGAAAGACAAGCTTAAACAAGCCTAGATCAAAAGTTGTTATGTAGAAATTCAGGTCTGTAGCAAACGTGCTATTTTCAATAACATCAGCAGGTTTGGGTTATTGAAACTTACATATTAAGATAGAGGATTATTTTATGATTATTTTCCTGGGTGTCCCGTCCCGTGGCGAGTCTCGGAAAGTGAGATATGACCAAAATAGTGAAGCAAGGTCAAAATCTGATCTACTGTAAAGATGGGCCGTTTTCTCATAAACTTCGTATACTGTCGAGTCCTAATCTTAGGTAAGACCAATCTACACCCATCTACACCAATCTTCACACTAGTTATGTTTTATCGCCCAACATAATAAACCTTGTGTTTTATGGCCTAAACACATAAACCATTTAGATCTAAGTATACATCACTTAGATCTAAGACTCTAACAATATATCCAAGCATATACATAACTTGGTTCCTAACACCTATTCCAAGGATACCATCACTTGGATATACTACCCTTACAACACATCCAAGTGTACCCACAACTTGGATCTTCTACATATACATAGAAGGAAGACTATAATCATGACTTGATTTAGAAGGAGAGATCTTCATCATGTTATGACTAATAATTCACAAGGATGGAGGTGTTCTTCTCATTGCAGTTGAGGAGGAGGAGGCAAATGAGGAATGGGTTTTTTGAGGTGAATTTTATGTATTTTTCCACACTTTTGATTAGAAGTAAACACTTTCTATTTATAGGGAAGTCTTGCCTTGGAGAGGTATCTTTGATCCATTGGATAAAAGGATGCACCCAAATTCAAAATTTGAATTTTGAATTTATTATTTTCCCTCCATCTTCTAGAAGCAAATTCAAAATTTGAATTTTGCATTTATTAGTTTCCCTCCATCTTCTAGAAGCAAATTCAAAATTTAAAGTTTGAATTTCTTAGTTTCCCTCTATGATATAGAATCTTCCAAAAGTCTTGATTGAGCTTAAACCGGCTTGTCTGCCCACGGTTCTTTAGTTATTCTCGCGATTCGATATCCTTAAGGATCTGCGGGTACTATAAAGAACTACGTCCTTTTTGTCTTTCATGAAAAATGCAATCTTCAAGGTGTCGAGAGAAGTATACATAAGTATGCTTGAGTGATTACAAGTACCATACACATTTTACATAATGTATTGTGAGTTATACGTTGGTCATCACCAAAACATAATGGGATCATCTCGATTAAACATCGTAACGTTTGCACTAACAGTCTCCCCCTTTTTGATGATGAAAAACAAGTAAACCATAATGCATAGTAAAATGTGGAACTTACTCGTTTACACTTCCTTTCCCCCCTTTTTTCGAATCAGAAAGCTAGTCAACGTCTTTGAAGAAGAGAAGAATCAACATCGAGAGAGCACGCACCCAAAGTGGTAGTCCTCGATTGCACGTCATTTGAGGAAGAGAAGAATTGACGTCCCGAGAGCTTGCATCAGAGAGGTAGTTTTCATTTGTAGAAAAGAAGGATCGACTTTGAAAGAGCTTGCATCCAAAAAGCTAGTTGTCCCTTGTAGTCATCGGTTGAGAGGCGAGAATCCAAACCGTAGACCCATCATCAAAAGATATTGAGCTTGCGTCATCCAAGTGAATTCTTCAATCAACATAGGTTAACCAACTTCATGCATAATAAAATTCTTATCTTCGAGGTTCCAAAATTCGTTACTTGCATGAAGTTTGATGAATGCAAACGTAATGACTAGAAATCACATATATGCTCCCCCTTGATATGAGCTCCCCCTTGCTTGAAGCACCAATGAAGCAAGGATAGTGACAAGCTACAAAGAAGGGTTAGAAAAGTCCTACAAAACAAAGTTAGTGGACAAGAGCATATATGTATAGCAATGTCACCCAAGCGGAATTAGCATTAAACATCTTAAGTACAAAGAGAGGGACTCAAGAGAAAGCTAAAACAATCTTAACTTTTAGAAGTGTCAAAATATGACATGTTAAGAAAAATAAGAGGGCTATTAGATAGAAAAGAGAACCCAACTTATTTTGGTGACACCAAAAAATATATAAAGAGGACTAAGATAGAAAACAGATGTCCAATTTAAAAAAAGTTGTCGATAGGACATACTCCACTTTTATATATTGGCACGAATACCGAAATAAAGAGAGTATGACAAGGACAATAAAAGAATTCCACATTGTCGAAAAGAGAGGAAGAATGACTATGGGGAAAAATGAAAATGAGGACGATAAACAAGTCGTTTGCACAACCAATGACAAGCATTGGAGAAAGAAGTGTGCACGCGATGCTATCAATCAAAAGACAAGTCGAAGGAGAGGATCTTGACAAGATCAATTTACAATTATTTGAATAGAGGTAGAGAAGAAACATCCATACCAATTGTAATGATAAATGTCAATGGGTAAAAAGCTTAGAATTTTGGAATCACCCAAGAAAATTCAAGATTTAACCAAAATCCTCTCAAAAGGTTAAAAACATAGAATTGTTGGAATCACCCAATCCAATTGTTAATTTTAACCGCAATCAACTCTCAGCAACGAGAGAGAAAAAAATCTCAAATCAAAGACATTTTTTACCTTAAAAATAATTCCTTTAGAAAGCTCCAAAAGCTTTAAGTCGGGAATCAAGGTACAAAGATAAAGAAAAACCAAAAGTGAGGATAAATTGATGCTTAAGAAAAATACTAGATATAAGACATTATAGGAAAGGATCCTTATGAATGTCGACACCAAAAACATGACTTAATGATATAGATAAAGAGATCAAATAAGCCAAAGAATAAAAAGACCAAGATGGATGGTGTTTAGCATACGATAAACTACATGCTCAAAGTGTCGTAACTCTTCTCAATCATTGTGAATGTTCAAAGAACAATTACATGACGAGGAAAGGGTGAGGCTGGACTCGACTTACTTTAGAAATGATAGAAGAGAGAGGCTCAACTTAGAGAGGCATGATTAAAATAAATCAAGAGAGACTCAACAAGGAAGTTAAGGATAACTTCACAAAATAATTCAAGAATACTATATATTTATTAGGTGATAGAGAAGTCTTGAAAGAAAACAAGAGAAGAGTCTCAAAAGATAAGAAAAGAAGGAATCTTCAAGAAAACTCGTCAAAGAGAGAGATAGACCAAAAACGAACAAAAGGGAGTCACTAGTCGCGGTTCGTTAAACAGGTCTACGGTTCATTATCAATAATGAGCCGCAAGGTTATTTGAGGAACCGTGGACATCGGGTGTCCAAAAACAATTATCGACTCAAAAGAAAATCACTTGGTCAAACAATTTAACATAAGATGCTAAATGGCTTGAAAGTCAATGCTTCGGATATAACTTTTAACAATTGCACTTGCAAGTTAAAATTACTTGAATATTTCAAAAGAAATATTTAAGTTGTCAATCTTACTAGGAGAGAAATTAGATTTAAATCTAACATTCCTTGACAACCGAGTGAGAAAATGTAACACCCCCAATTTACCTTGCGTAGCGGAATATCACAATTGGGTTCTAGTCAAAGAATCATCACACACAAGCCATAATGAACGACTTAAAAGAGACGTTTAAAGCATAAGTAAATTTAACCATGTTAAATTACAACAACATCATTGTCTAATTGTTTCCAAACCCCAAAAGCATAAACAGAGTAGCGTTAGGTCCCCACAAATCTTAACCCATAAAAACTAACCAAATTGTTTTACAATACATCATGAAATATAAAATTTTCTTTGATAAAAAGGGAGGAAAACAAGTTAGACCGCCCAAAAGCCACAACAACATCCATAGCATGCTCTGCCACAATCATCCTCGATTACCCGAAACACATGCTTAAAATTTTCAACAAATAATGTTGAGCGAGATCTATAGATTTACAAAATCACAACTTAACATAAGTATAAAAATCATTCACTATTATTCAATAGTATGTTGATCATTACAAACTATTATTGAATAAAGTGATTGCCCCTCTTAGGTATTCGTTGCCAAATATACCTTCTTCTCGACACAAGTTATCCATACGTAGAGGGTACACAACGTAATAGCTCTCGTCTAGGATAGGTTCGTCAACCCAATAGTACTATCAAATGTTCAAGCGGCTATGTCCAATCCACAAAAGGATCAAACAATAGTTAACGGTTCATGAATTTAGGGTCTTTAGCAACTAGCTACTTAACATAATTCAAGACATCATTCGGGTCCAATAATCATTCACGACTTATGTTCCTTTTCATTTACATAGCATGTATCCCCCTCGCGGGTAAAAAGATTCATTTAAAATAAAATAGAAAGCGAGTCTGTAGACTCACCTTAAGTAGTAGTGGTAGTATTACCAAAGACGTAGACGAAAACAATCACCGACGATGAGGACGCCCCGGGAAATCAAATATAACACCTAACAAAAAAATGCGAAATGAATCAACGCCTTCAAGTACTGTATGTACATAGTTAAGAACACTCAAAGTTCATATAAACTCACGCCAAAAATCTAACCAAGTGATATTTACTAGACACGTTCATTGTTATACGTTATTAGAACTTTTTCTAAAATTACAATTCTGTCGGTACATACCTAATGTACGGACTGAATTCTCATACTTAAACATCACGAATTTTTACGAAACTCGCTGTAGACTTAACTTACATCATGTAAAAATCTCACAAAAATTTTCATAAAAAGATATTACTTTAAGGTCATGCTGCCCAATACATTTCCAACCTTGAAAATTCGGGGAGATTTGTACCCTTACGTCGTAAAACCATTTTGACTTACTTAACCAATTCCATTTGTAAAACGAATTCCTAAGTTTGAAAATAGACTCATAACTCCAGGTTTTGAGCTAAAGAACAGCCTTCAACTATTTTTGAAACTCTACTTATGGTCCCTGGGATTTGACCTAATATCGAACAAAAATTCGGATTGCGTCGATACTCGCCTCCCGGTACACAAATTTTCAAACTTACATAACTTTTGACTCGTTTGGAGTTAAAAGCTCTATCTTATACCAATAAGGTAGAAAGAATCTCTACAACTACATTCTATAATATAAACCTGTACTTAAACTTAACACCACGAAAAATAGCCTTAAACAATCTGTTTAAAAAGACACTTGAAAAATCCTATCTACACTTGTTTTTAATCCATTCCATCAACTCCTATACCCCTAATATCATCATTAAACTCTCTTAACACATTCACAACATCCTAAATCACTTGTATTAATAATCTTCATAAAACCCCCTTTCATAAAAATCAACATGTAATCAAATCAATACAACTAAAAATGATGTAATCATGTTTTTAAACATAAACCCATACACAAAATAAATCTAACATCAAAAACAAACAAAAACCCCCTTTGGTCGTGGATTTTGGGGTTCAAAAACACCAAGAAAATTGTTTTTCCAACTTGTTTTATTGATTATTTATCATCACATACACTTAGTTCAAACATGTATATAGTTTAATTTAATCAAAACCCCTTTTTGAAAAATCATATATTTAGGAAAAGATTAAGTGAATGCATGTGTGATTTTAATTGATTAGAAGACTTACAATGATGAAATAAGAGGTGGTATTGGATTAGATTTTTCAAAAACCTAAAATACCAATGGTGGTGATGGTGTGGGGTGGTGGTTTCGTAAAGAGAGAGAGGGGAGAGGGGTGGTGTCATTTTTGAAATGAAAAATGAAAGCGTGTGTTTGGTTTGGTTCCTTTTGTATGTTAGGAGGGACCTAACTTGCCATGTTAACTATCTTTTGGCCTTATTATCAAACAACTATTTAAAGAGCGGGAATATGGACTAGTAGTGGGTTTTGAATTTTTGCGGGAGTCGGGGTTCGTCCCGGCTACCTCAAAATACTTTTAGATGGTTCAAACGCACACAAAATGGAATAAAAACGGTTCCGACTCGACTTAACACGTAAATAAAATAAAAAATTCGAAAAATTCAAATATCGATCAATCGATAATAAAAGATAAATTTTGTGCACCCGTTGGTATGGTAGTCGTTATTGGTTCTTCTTAAATCGTCAAACGTTAAAATTAAGACCTCCAACATTGGTTTCAACTTAAACCGTCAAACATATGACCAAAAAAAATTCTAAAAATTTCAAAAATATACTTAAATTAGGGAATAATAGTGACCTCGGTTTCTGGGTATCACATCCTCCCCTCCTTAAAGGAACGACGTCACGGCGTTCTCCTCTTCTTATACTCACATTTCGTACCACTAGAAAAAAGAGATGATAGTTTTCCCTAAAGAAGTCCTCACATTCCCATGTAAATTCTGGTCTACGCCTAGAATTCCATCGCACCTTCACAATGGGAATTCTACTATGCTTGAATCTCTTGACTTCTCGGTCCATAATCTCCACCGGTTCCTCCATAAAATGCAATTTGTCATCGAGCTGAATCTCGTCCAAAGGAATTACCAAATCCTTATCCGCTAAACACTTCTTCAGATTTGACACGTGAAACTTGTTACGAATAACACTAAGCTCATTCGGTAAATCCAACTTATATGTTACTGGTCCAGTTCGTTTAATGATCTTAAATGGTCAAATATACCTCGGACTCAACTTTCCTCTCTTTCCAAAACAAATTACTCCTTTCCATGGAGATACCTTAAGTATAACCATGTCACCAACTTCGAATTCCAATGGTTTCCTCCTATTATCGGCGTAACTCTTCTGTCGGCTTCTCGCAGCAAGTAAACGGTTCTTGATTTGCACAATCTTCTCGGTAGTTGATGAGACTGCTTTTATACATAGTCTCATCGTCCAAAACGTGCTTTAAATGCATTAAATATCATCAAAAATACCAAATATATGATTGTGATTGTTACTTGTGTATTTTAGGTATGAATATTGAGAATATGACAAAAGATCACAAGAAACAAGCAAAAACGAACACGAGAAACGAAGCCGCACAATAAACCAAGCCTTAATGAAGATTTTCTAATAAAAACCCTTGAAGAATTGAAGATTATGCAAGAAGGGTCCTCCAATATTGAAGAATTGACACTTTAAACCATTGTATATTCATAAATACAAGTTTGGTCTTTAAATTTTGTCAAATTTACAAAAAGGGCCCTCCACTATGAAGACTTGCCAATATTAGTCCTCCAAAAAGTCAATCATACAAGTCAAGACCATAATCTTTGAAGAAAATGCCAAAACAACCCTTCAAGAATCATTAAATGGCAAGAAATACCCCTGAAAATACTTTGGAAAAGTATTTGGGGCAAAAGTGTGAAAAGTAAAACTTCAATAACAAAGGAAATCTGAGTTTTGCTTAATAAAACTTAAATGAAAGAAAGAAGGAAGGTGAGGGACCAAAATGGGTAGACAACAAAAGATACCTTAACCAGTGGTGGGGTGACACGTGCCCCACTCACTCCAACCAACCAATCACACCTCACCAAACTGCCAAGTCACCCATCCACTTAACCCGGTTTAATATTATATAAACCCTTGGCACCTAAAAAACTTTTTAAACCTTAGTATTTCCCTAATCAGATTAAACTTACCACTATTCACTCAAGAACATAATTGGGTTTTCTTAAACTGCTTGAAATAAAGCCACCAAAGTGTCCAGAATTATGATTAAGGGACTCTTAATCACATCCTAACTTTAAAAACCCATGCCACATCACCCCATTCCTCTGCTACAAGGTTGAGGAAACTACCAAAAGTTGATAGCCATCCAACGAATTGCATCCAGCTTCATATCTAAGCTTCATTTCGAGCCTTAGATCAAGTCACAACCTTTATACCTCACACATACAGCCAAGAATCCTTCACATGAGCTCAAGTTATTCAAAATCGACAAGGGCATTTTTGGGACCTCAAGCATTAGGGTTTTGTTTTTTTATCAGTTCTTAGTTCACAGGTAAGGCTCTATATAAAGTCATTAGGTCACAACATAGCAATTGCTCTTGGTTTTTCCTTTGTTCACTTTTCTGTAAATCCTCCTTCATGTTTAATGATAAGTGTTTGAATTTGTGAAGAAAACCCAAGTGCCAATCTTTTTATCTGCTTATTATTGTTATATGTTTGTGTTTCTTGAATCCTAAAACGTGTTTTCAAACTTTGTGCAAGAAATTGCCCAAAGTTCAAAAATCTGATTTCTTGCTAAATCCTTGATTCAAACCCTAGAAATCTTTGGATTATAAGTGGTTTATACACCCTGATAAGGAGCTTATCAAGGTGTTGTGAGCTTATAGTTTGGGAATATTCAAGGTATGGGAACAAGTTTGCATTAATAAGACTTTTTTTCATTTTTTCTGTTTTGATAATTGTACTAACCTTGTTGATTCTTAGAAGCCTGATATTGGAATCTTGTGCCTTGTTTTGCTAGGCACATCAGCTCAAACATACGTGGGTGTGGATGTACATCCATGAGGTTTAAACTCTAATCCTAAAAATCTGTCAAAAAGGAGGTTTTTTGTAATATTTAGTTCTTCTTGTGTATGTGTTGTTCTTGTGCTTCAAATCTTGTTGTTTATGCTTAAGGTTTTTGATTTGATGCTTATGTATGCATGTGGTAACCTGAAAACGTTTTTGCTTTGGTAAATCTTGATTTGAAAAAGCTAAAAGGGTGTTTGGGTCTACTGCTTGTTTGAGGATTTTGTGAAATTGGTTAAGTGTATGCTGGTGTGTTGTTCTTATTCTTGTGTAAGTGATAAAGTTGAGTGATAAACTGCATGCTTTGAGTTCTTGAACACTAAAATAAAACAAAGAGGTATAAAATCTTGATTTCTTGTTGTTTTGAGCTGTGATTTTGGGGACACCTAGTTCTAGGCTTAGACTTAGGGTAACAAGTGCTAAATCATAACCATTATAACTTGTTAGTAAGACTTGAAGCTTGGAATTTGGATTTGTGGTCAAGTATATCAGCAAAAAGTTCTTGTGTTTGCTTGTTTATATCAGAAACCTGTTTATGCATGAAACTAGCTTAATTCTTTGAACCAGTGTATAAAACAAGTTAAGTTGTGATTATTTAAGTTTAATATAGCTTCTGTGTGCTTTTGGTGCAATTTGGTTGGTTGAATCTTGCTAAAACAGCTTTTGAAGTATAACTGCTTATTGTTCATATCTGGTACATGTCTGGTGATGTTTTGAATTAACTGCACTGATTGGCTTGGTGAATTTGTGATATCTTTGTTGTTTCTGACTCCTTGTGATCTACTGATTACAAGGGTGCCTTGTTTGTAACTTGAGTCCACAAAAAAGTCACATAAGACAAAAAGTCAATTTGGTCAAGCAGTGGAAACTTTTCCCACTACTGAACCACCAAAACTAGCCCCTGCTAGTGTAAAACATCAAACAGCTTATAAGCCATTTTGGCTTATCCAGACTTGCAACAACTTATTTTTTGTGATAGATCTTCCTTATTTGACCCATTGATTTGATCTGGAGCTTATTAGGGTTTGACTTTGACTTTTTCCTAGAAAACTCATCAAGTTGACTTATACGTAAGTATTTAATTGCTTATTCTGGTTTATTGCTTGTGCTTATTGGAATACTTTTTTGATTATTTTGCTTAATTAAGTCATTTAAAACCTTTTGAAACTTGAATCAGCACTTGAGGTGGTCTAGAACTCAAAAACGACTATTTTGTCGTTTTGTGAAGAGAGTCTTGGCTTATTTCAGGCTTATTTCTTGTGCTTTTTCAAATTTTCTTTTTACAGATCTCTTTGGTAACTCAAAAGAAGCTTGTGTGTCAAATTTTAGCTTATGGCATCAGCTTATAGCTTAATGGGCCAAAAAGCCCATTAAGAATAAGCTGCTTTGAAATAAGCTAGCTTATACACATTGTCAGCTTTTGGGCCTTCAGAGTTTTGTTTTTAAAATCAAATTTTAAGTCAGATAGGAAGTTTTGGGCTTATTTGGACAACATTTTTCTTATTGGGCCATAAAAAGCCCATTAAGGGGTCTGTTTGGACTTTTGTCCCATTTCAAGGCCCAATAGGGGTATTTTTGTAATTTCAAGTGCATTTCTGTTTTATTTAGGTTAAAATAAACTATTTTGCAACTTTTTAGAATTTTTTATAAATTTTGGATTTTTATTAATATTTTATTATTATTTTATTATTAAAAATTAAAATTAAATTTTTTACAAGTTTTTCATTTTTCTTAGTTCAAATACATTAAGTTAGGAATTTTACAATTTTTAGATTAATTTATTGTCATTAGATTAATTTTTAGAATTATTTTAAGTTGTAATAGTTTTTAATTGTTTTTAAATAGTTTTAATTAATTTTAAAATTTTCAAAAATAGTTTTAAATTTAGTTAAGTCATTTTAGAGGTTTACAAGTTAAAAAATATCATTTTGGGCTTTTTGTTAATTAAATTGATTTTTTGGGCTTTAATTAGCATTAAAGAATTATTATTTAATTAAATAAAAGGTTTGAGTGATTTTTGATTTTTTGTAAACTCTAATTATATTTTTTGGATTTATTGCAATTTTTTAGGAATTTTTAGGGTAATTTTTAATTTTGGTCACTTTATACGGTTTTACGGGCACGACTTTTCGTCTTAGTTTAATTCATAATCGTAACCGTCATTCTCCTCTAATCTCTTTTCTATTTTTCTTTTCTCATAAATCATAATCACATCATTAATCTTATCTTTACCCAACACACTAGCCTCCTTGAGAACGATCCCCACTTTGGGTCACGATTTTCCTAAACCGTCGTACTTACCCTCATTACACTTTGTTTTCCTAAAATAGTGCTAATTTTATAACCATCATTTTGGCGCCGCTGCCGGGGAGGAGTGTTGTGTTTTGATTTGAACAATTGTTGTTTTTATATAGCCATAATAGCGATTTGTATTAGTAGCACTCTACTAATACGTATTATTAGTTTTCGTTTTTTGTGTGAATACTATTACTATATTGTATACGTAGAACAATAAATTCACAAGAACTCCAAAAGTGTGAAAACACAACCTTGATTGGGAGGTCATTACTCAATCATTGTATTTTAATCTCAAACAAGAAAGAAAAGGCAAAATAGATAAATACTTTCGTGAAGCTTAATTTTGAAAAACACAAACTATAAGGTGGGTATAAGGCGGGTATTATAAAATATACCCTAAGGAAAAAGGCTCTTAAGTTCTTCGCGCGGCCTTGTTTCTCCGCTTTATTATGTGTGTTTAGATAAAAAGGGCTAATCGAGGGTTTGCCAACCAAAGTATTATCTAAGTATCATATATATTTTCTTGGTTTCATTTGATTAAACCCTCTTGAACGTTTTGGTGTTCCACCAACGTTCTAAAGTCATCGAAGGCGTTCACTTCACGTGATCGTTTTCATTCCTTGAGTCTTCTTTAATCAAGAGATTTGATTAAGGAGGAGATTTGTAGATTTTTGTCTACCTAGTACAATCACAAAATCCAAAAAAAGTAAAAACAATCAAAAACCACAAAAAAAATTGGAAAAATTAAAAACACCAAAAAGAATCTTCTTTGCTCATCCCCACGTTGTACGTGACGTTTATGCTTACTCGTAATCAAGCAAGACGTGCACGTAAACGAAAAAACCGACAGGAGTCCACACCTACTCCTAATCTTTCTAGTGAAGAGTCTCCTTTTGACGAACGTGTCGTAGAAGAAGAACCAACCATGGCGAATCGAACTATGATGGAGTTACTTCAGACCGAGGGTTATGGAGAGGCTATTGTGATTCTCGCTATCCTTGCGGAGAATTTTGAAGTGAAAACGGGTTTGTTGTCGATGATCCAAAACAACAAATTCCGTGGTGATGAAAAGGACAACCCGCACAACCATATCCGCCAATTCAATCGTCTTACCGCCACTTGCAAATTTAAGGATGTTGCTAATGATTCTATTATGATGATGCTTTTTCCGTATTCCTTATCGGGGCCCGCTAAAATTTGGTTAGAGAAAGAGCCATCCAATTCTATATTGACGTGGAAGGATCTCGTTTCAAAATTTGTGAACCAATTTTTCCCTCCCTCTAAGACTACGCATTTGAAAAACGAGATTTCAAAATTTTCACAAGAATTTAATGAGAGTTTTTCAACGGCTTGGAATAGGTTTAAGGAAATGTTATATGAGTGTCCTCGTCACGGTTTTTCCGAGTTGCATCAAATTGACACGTTTTACAATGGTTTAAATGATCATGAAATGGATTATCTAAATGCCGCCACGGGTGATAATTTTTTGTGTAAAACGGTTGAGGAAGCGTTGTTGATAATTGAGAATAGATCTAAGGTGTATAGTCCTCGTAACACATCGAGTGTTCGTAAGGCTTCGTCTTCGACTTCACCTTCATTTTCCAATACCATTGATGCTTGCCATATTGAGGCGAACTTGGAAAACAAAATCTTTGATAAACTTAAAGGACTTTTAATTGAATTTAAAGTTGGTGAACAAAGTGCTCCCGCTACTGCTAAAGCGGTTGAGGTTTCATGTATGTATTGTGGTGGAGGTCATGATTTCTCCCAGTGCATTACCAACGGTGGTAAAACTTTGAGTGCCTACGCGGCCACAGGAACTTACAACCAAAACGGTCAAGTTACCCGCTCTAACCAATTGACTCCACCGGGTTTTGCTCCCAATCAAAATGCTAACAACAACTATCGAAACAATCAAGTTGGTTTCAAAAACAATTACAAAGGGAACAACTATGGGAATCAAGGGGCTAATAACAATAAAGTTTCAAACAAAAATCAAAACAATGATTTTCAAAACAAAAACAAGGGTTTGCAAACTTTGAAAGATCTTCCAAATGAATTTGTTGAATACGCAAATGGAAACGATGCTAGGTTTGATAATATTCAAAGAGATATCATTAGCCTTAGATCCGAGTTTAAGAATGACTTGTAAAAGGAGTTGAAAAACGAGTTAGCAAATGAGCTTAAGATCCATATAATAAGATGGAGGGAAATGTAACTAGGTTACAACAAAACCAACAAAAAATGGAACAAGGACAACATGAAAGAAAACAATAGATGATTAAGGCCACAAGAGGCAATCTATGTTTGAGGATAAAATTTCATCCATGTTTGAGGCTATAATATGAAAACCGTCTTGAGTAGTCTTCCTAGCAATACCATATCGAACCCTAATGAAGAGATGAAAGTGATTACCACACGAAGTGGTAAGAAACATAAGGATCCGACTCCTCAACCAATTGCTCCTACGGATGATGCAATTGAGGAAGAACCCGAGGTGGTGGTCGAAAAGGAGCATGTCCCAATCCCACGAAGTACCGCACATGCCACACCTACGGTTGACCCATTACCACATTTGGAACCCGAGATTCCAAAGGATATGCCTATGCCTCAACCCACACCACCTTTTCCCTATCCATCGAGACTTAGAAAGGAGAAATGTCAAGAGCGCGATAATTACCAATTTGAGCTTTTTATGAAAATGTTTCGTGACGTTCATTTTAATGTGAGTTTTGCCGATGCTTTGGTCATGATGCCTCGATTTGCCGCTAACTTTAAGAGTATGTTGAACAACAAGGAGAAATTGCAACAATTGTCTAGTTGTTCATCGGTTTATCTTAACCGCATACCTCAAAAAGTTGGTAATCACGGTAAACTCTTGATTCCATGTGCAATCCAAGATATGGAAGAATGTTATGCCTTGGCCGATCTTGGTGCTAGTATTAACTTGATGCCACTTGCAATCTTCAAGTCGCTCAATCTTCCTAATCTTACTCCTTCACTAATGTCTATCAAGTTGGCCGATCATTCCACGATTCCCGCATGTGGATTGGCGGAAGACGTTTTTGTGAAAGTGGGAAATTTCTATTATCCGGTAGACTTTATCGTTGTCGATATTCCCACGGATCCTCAAGTTCCTCTCATTTTAGGTCGTTCGTTTTTAGATACGTCTATGGCTTTAATTGATGTGCATGCTATAAAGATCACCTTACGTTTCAACGACGAGGAACTTGTTATAAACGTAACTCAAAATTCTCAAATTTCTCATGGTTATTCTGTCGCGACCATAAACCTCGTTGATATGATTGACGTTGTTTGTGAGGAATTTTCACAAGAAGTTTTAGGTTTTGGTGATGATGAAAATACTGGCAATCCCACTATGCTTGATCCCATTCTTGATAATTCGACACCAACATTCACTCCATTTGAAGGTGGTGGTTTTACGTTGGAAGAATTCGATGTTCCACGTACTTGTGACGAAGACCTCGACAATGATGAGGACTTCTCGATTATCAAGGGTTTTCTTAACGATTTCCCATTTCCTCCAACCGAGGAGGTTATGAGTATCGAGCCCAAATCTTCAGTTGAGGAACCACCAATCCTTGAGTTGAAAGATTTACCTCCTCATCTTGAATGTGTATTTTTGGAGGAGGACGACAAGTTGCCAGTTATTATTGCGAAAGATCTTTCGAATGATGAAAAACCCGCACTTGTCGATGTTCTAAAGGATCACAAAAGGGCAATTGCGTGGAAGTTATCTGACATTAAGGGGATTGATCCCAAATTTTGTGCCCACAAAATCTTAATGGAAGAAGATTACAAACCCGCAATTCAATGTCAAAGGAGGGTGAACCCCAAAATTCACGACGTCATCAAAAAGGAAGTCCTAAAACTCCTTGACGCGGGAATGATTTACCCTATTTCCGATAGCCCTTAGGTGAGTCCTATTCATTATGTCCCTAAGAAGGGAGGAATGACCGTTGTGCCAAACGAGGCCAACGAGTTAATTCCAACTAGACTCGTGACCGGTTGGAGAGTGTGCATTGACTATCGTAAGTTCAATGACGCCACTCGTAAAGACTACTTACCCTTTCCCTTCATGGACCAAATGTTGGAGAGTCTTGCGGGAAACAATTTATATTTCTTTTTAGATAGTTTTTCCGGTTACTTCCAAATCCCCATCGATCCTCGTGATCAAGAAAAAACTACGTTTACGTGTCCATATGGAACGTTTGCTTATGGTAGAATGCCATTCGGACTTTTCAATGCACCGTCAACCTTTCAAAGGTGCATGATGGCTATTTTTCATGATATGATCGAGAAGACGATGGAAGTATTCATGGATGACTTTTCCGTGTTTGGTTGTTCGTTGAATCTTAAGAGAATGTTGAAGCGTTGTGAGGAAATATGGTTAAAAGTGGAATCGTCTTAGGGCACAAGGTTTCGAAAGCGGGGATTGAGGTAGATCAAGCTAAGGTAGATGTCATCGCCAAATTACCTCATCCCAAAACCGTTAAGGGAGTTAGGAGTTTCCTAGTCCACGCGGGATTTTATCGTCGATTCATCAAGGATTTTTCAAAGATATCTTGACCAATTACACATCTCCTCGAAAAAGATGCACCTTTTGTCTTTAACGAAGATTGTGTACGAGCCTTTGAAATCCTTAAGAGGAAACTTACCGAGGCTCCCATTCTTGTTGCTCCCAATTGGAACCTCCCCTTTGAGCTTATATGTGATGCTAGTGATTACGCTATTGGGGCCGTATTGGGGCAACGTCATGAAAAACACTTCTTGCCTATTCACTATGATAGCAAGACGATGACCGAGGCTCAACTAAAATACACTACAACGGAGAAGGAATTCCTTGCCGTGGTGTATGCATTTGAGAAATTCCGACCTACAAGAATTTGATCACAAAATCCTTGACAAAAAAAGAGCCGAGAATCTAGCGGTCGATCATCTTTCTCGTTTGGAAAATCCTCACCAAAGTGTTTACGAGCCAAAGGAAATCACCGAAACATTTCCGCTCGAGACACTTGGCGTAGTGAATTCTAAGCTTGATTCATCTACCTCATGGTTTGCGGACATAGAAACTTACCATGTGGGGAACTTCATCATCAAGTGTATGACGACTCAACAGAAACGAAAATTCTTTCGTGACGTCAAGTTATATTTTTGGAACGACCCTTACTTGTTTCGAACTTGTGCGGATCAAATCATTCGACGTTGTGTCACCGAAGCTTCTAACATACTTAGAGCTTGCCATAAGGGATCCACGGGTGGTCACCACGATGCTAATCTCACGGCTAAGAAAGTCTTTGATGCCAGTTTATTTTGGCCTACTATTTACCGAGATGCACATGCACTTGTGAAGTCATATGACTCATGCCAACGATAAGGAAAAGCCTCACCAAACGATGAAATGCCACAAAATATCATCCAAGTGTGTGAGATCTTTGACGTTTGGGGCATTGACTTTATGGGGTCATTCCCATCATCTCGTGGAAATAAGTACATCCTTTTCTCCGTTGACTACCTATCTAAGTGGGTGGAAGCTAAGGCTTTGCCCACCAACGATGCTCGTGTGGTAGTCAAGTTTTTGAAAAGCTTGTTTTCTCGGTCTGGAACCCCTCGTGTGATCATAAGCGATCGTGGAACCCATTTTTGTAACGACCAATTCGAAAGGGTCCTAAGGAAATATGGGGTTACACATCGGCTCTCTACGGCTTATCACCCACAAACGAGTGGGTAAGTCGAGGTTTCAAACCGAGCGTTGAAGATGATCTTGGAGAGATCGATTGGGGAAAACCGAAAATCTTGGTCGGATAAGTCAGACAATGCTTTATGGGCCTTTCGGACCGCTCATAAGACGGCCATTGGGTGCACTCCTTATATGCTTGTGTATGGGAAAAATTACCACTTGCCAATTGAACTCTAACACAAAGCTTATTGGGCCCTTAAGCATTGTAATGATTATATGGAGACCGCGAGAAAAATCCAGAAAATGCAATTAAATGAACTGGATGAATTGAGAAACATTGCTTATGAAAATTCATTGATTTACAAAGAAAAAACTAAAAAGTTTCATGACTCAAAAATTAAAAACCGGGTTTTTAACATTGGAGATCAAGTGTTACTTTTTTACTCTCGTTTGAAAGTATTTTCTGGCAAGTTAAAATCTCGTTGGTCCGGTCCATTCACCGTGACTCAAGTTTTTCCTAATGGGACCATCGAGCTAGCTCAAAATGATGGCCCCAATTTCAAGGTGAATGGACATAGGTTGAAGCACTACTTTAGCGGGGAAGTTCCATCCTTGAACTACCTCGACCAACTCACCTTCCACAATAATAATTAGTATTGAGGGGATCGAGTCGAGCTCATGACTCGGTACTAAAAAACGAGGTGCCTCATGCGGGATTCCCATGCTTATCCTAAGTACATATTATCGCTTTCTAATGTAGTAACATGTGGGGATTTGTGCCCTTCCAACCATTGTGCCGTGGTTGTTTGTGATATGTGGTTTTTAGATGATCATGATCTTCACGATTGGAGCCTCTCTTGTTTGTTTTATGGGAGCACTCGATCGTTTGCTTGGAAGAATTTCTCAATATCCATGATATATCCTTTTATGTTCTAACCTTAGGTTTATAGCACACTTCATAAACGGCTTTGAATTTAACGGTTACACCCTTTCCATTCTAGATTAAGCATTTGACTACGTCTCTAGTATGGGGGTTTCCAACCTTTAGACTCGAAACATTGAGGACAATGTTTAACTTTAGTATGGGGGGGGGGGGGTGAATAGATACTTTCCTTGCCAAACCTTCACGCTTTCCAAAATTTATCTTTTTGTTTATCGTTTTGTTGCAAAATAAGGCTAAAATGGCCAAATTTTAAAATTTCTCTCATGTTTTATAAGTGTTTGGAGACACGAATGTAGGTTTTCCAATGGCGAGAATAAGAGTAATTTTTGACTCGACCGTGCGTGTTGAGCACTTAGCTTCGATTCCTTAACTTTATATTAGGCTAAGTCTCTTAAATGAGGACGAGAAATGATAGAGTTAATATAAGTTACTATGCTAAACGTAGATTGCTCGTATTCTTTCAAAAACTCATGTGTTCTCGTTATTTGCTTATTCTCCCTTCGCTTGTAAATATTTTTTGCTTAATAAATATTGACTTAGCGGTTTAGTCTTGATTGTTGGTTTCTAGTCTTTTCTAGTAGCTTCCATGTAATTAAATTGGGAAGACATTAAGGTATCGCCAGCGTCACGGTTTTGAAGTATTGGCAACCCGAATAATCCAAAGCTTCACCCAATAATAAGATTTCAAGTGCTCACCTAAATCAAGCAAACAATTTGAAGCTCACAAGGCCGAAAAATCTATGCGAAATTGAAAGTGAATCAAGCCTTAATCTTTGAAGCTTTAAAGATCCAAAATTCGCTTTTAGCGTGAGGATATACGTCTTTGGCCATAATAAACACCTCATGGCGAGGTTAAATAAAAGGCAAGGCAAGACCGAAGTCATAATAAAAGCTTCATGGCGAAGTTGAATAAAAGATGGAGGTAAACCTATGATAATAAGGCCCATCCGATAGGGGGCGTATAAAAGTCTTGGTAATAAGTCTCATGTTCAAAACCGTTATAAAACCGTGTTTATCGATCCTTCTTGTTGACTTAATTTTTTGACATCGTTGTCTATTATTAGGGGCTATTAATTCGATGGTCTTGGTTACACCGTTAGGACTCTATTTTTAGACCTAAATCTCTATTATCGCATAAGTCAAACAATGTATCCTCGTGAAACATTCAAGAAAAATAAAATATAAGAGATACAACTTAGGAAAATGGGAGGATAAGTACGTGATTTGGGCATATGAGTAGTTTATAGCATTACTAACTTATAATGACAATGATCTCGTTGCACGCTTAGCATGGAATTGAGGTGAAAATCGAGGACGATGAAATTATTTATAACGAAGCATTCACGTGTTCTTATTCTATGAACCTAAACGTCCCATTTTGCGATGAAAATCATACATTATGTCTAAAACGCAAATAGATGTAATAGTAGTAGTGTAGCTAGTTTATCATTCAATAAAAGTGAATAAAAATGAATTCTGGAGGAGCTATGATACTTTATTCTAGCATTACGTGAGGGCATGGCAATGGTTTTGTATGGGGGAGTGATGAGACTGCTTTTATACATAGTCTCATCGTCCAAAACGGGCTTTAAATGCATTAAATATAATCAAAAATACTAAATATATGCTTTTCTTTGTTACTTGTGTATTTTAGGAACGGATATTGAGAAAATGACAAAAGATCACAAGAAACAAGCAAAAACGAACACGGGAAACGAAGCCGCACAATGAACCAAGCCCTATTGAAGATTTTCCATGAAAAACCCTTGAAGAATTAAAGATTATGCAAGAAGGGTCCTCCAATACTAAAGAATTGACACTTTAAACCCTTGTATATTCATAATTACAAGTTTGGTCCTTCAAGTTTGTCAAATTTACAAAAAGGGCCCTCCACTTTGAAGAATTGGCAAGAATGGTCCCTCAAAAATGAAGACTTGCCAATATTAGTCCTCCAAAAAGTCAATCATACAAGTCAAGACCATAATATTTGAAGAAATTCCAAAACAGCCCTTCAAGAATCATCAAATGGCAAGAAATACCCCTGAAAATACTTTGGAAAAGTATTTGGGGCAAAAGTGTGAAAAATAAAACTTCAATAACAAAGGAAATTTGAGTTTTGCTTAATAAAACTTAAATGAAAGAAAGAAGGAAGGTGAGGGACCAAAATGGCAGACAACAAAAGATACCTTAACCAGTGGTGGGGTGACATGTGCCCCACTCACTCTAACCAACCAATCACACCTCACTAAACTGCCAAGTCACCCATCCACTTAACCCGGTTTAATATTAATTAAACCCTTGGCGCCTAAACAACTTTTTAAACCTTAATCTTTCCCTAATCAGATCAAACTTAACCAATATTCACTCAACAACACAATTGGGTTTTCTTAAACTGCTTGAAATTAAGCCACCAAAGTGTCCATAATTATGATTAAGGGACTCTTAATCACATCCCAACTTTAAAAACCCATGCCACATCACCTCATTCCCCTGCTACAAGGTTAAGGAAACTGCGAAAATGTTAGAAATACGTTTTAACGTATATTAGAAGTATTGGTCACTCCACAATATTATTAATGTTGTAATAACTCGTAGTTAATGAGTACTTATTTAGTTAAGTAAGAAACCGACCCATGGGCTTGTCATGGGTCGGCCCAAGCCCATTAGTGGCTTGGATATAAATACCCCTTTCCACCATGGAAAGGGGTTGGTTGTTGATGTTTCCATTTTATCAAGTTAATAAAACACATACTTTCTCTCACTAGTTTCTCTCTCTAGAAATCTTCAACCCACTTCATTGATTCATAAGATTATCAATATTCTTCAATTGGTATCAAGAGACATGGGGTGATTTAAGGTAAGGATTAGTGTTGTTTTTTTTAGTTCTTAAGGGTATTAGTATTTTTTAGAAAAAATCAACCTTGAATCTTGTATTTTTTTGGTGTTTTTGTTGTTGGGATTAGTAGATAAGTGTTGGGCTTCGCTTATTTTGGTAGAAATCACAAAACTTTTTGTGGTTTTTGATCAAAAATCGGGTTTAAAATCGTTCGAAGGTTGGTTTATTTGGTCTCGAAGTGTTTTTTCCAGGTTTATTCCGAACAGCCAAATATTCCGAACAACCAATCATTCAGAATAGCCAAACATTCAGAATAGCCAAATATTCAGAATAGCCAAACATTCCGAATAGATCCAAACATTCCGAATAGATCCAAACATTCCGAATAGATCCAAACATTCCGAATAGACCCAAACATTCCGAATAGACCCAAACATTCTGAATAGACCCAAACATTCCGAATAGGATACATTCCGAATAGGATATCATTCCGAATAGGATATCATTCCGGATAGGAAATTTTCCGAATAGGATAGGATATTCCGGATAGGATATATTACGGGTAGGATATTCCGGATAGGAGATTCCGAATAGGAGATTCCGAATAGGGTATTATTTCGAATAGGGGATTATTCCGAATAGGGGATTATTCCGAATAGGGGATTATTCCGCATAAGGTATTATTTCGAATAGGGTTATTCCAGATCAGGGGTATTTTACGAGTTTTTCGACGATTTTTGAGTGGATTTAATCTTGACGATTATTAGTGGATTTAATCTTGGCTCTTTACACATTCTTTACTTCAACAACACAACACAATTCATAACCTTACTTCACTGCTCGATCAACCGATAATCTTTGTTTCTTTAAAGTGATCAAAATGAATCCGAATTCATTAATGCCTCAAATGACATCACTTACGGATATTTCCGTCATTACGGGAACGGATAATCGCCCTCCAATGCTCATTAAAGAAGTTTTTGAAGCATGGCAAGGCTGTATGATGTCATACATTAAGGGAAAACCGACATATGGGAGGCTTATGGTCAAGTCAATTCTAAATGGTCCACTTGATTATGGTACCATTGTGGTTAACAATGTGACTCGACCACGGGAGTTTGAAGAACTTACACCAACCCAACAACTTGTTGCCGATGCAGACGAAAAGGCTCTTCAAACCATTCTCCAAGCTCTTCCACATGACATCTATCGAATGGTCAGTCAATATACGGTTGCAAAGGATTTATGGGAACGTCTAAAGGTGTTGCTACAAGGTACGTCTCTTACCAAGCAGGAAAGGGAATGTCAGTTATATGATCTGTTTGATAGATTCACGTACAACCCAGGGGAAACGCTTCACGACTACTACTTCAGATTCACTACTCTCATGAATGATCTGAATGTATACAATCTCGTGATTGCTCCATTCCAGGTTAACATTTGAATACTTTACCTCAAGCTGAATGGGGTGAGTATATTACCGATGTTAAGTTAACCAGGGATTTGCATAAGTGCAATTTGGATCAACTCTATGCTTTTCTTCAGCAGCATGAGAAACATGTGATCATGCACCGTTCGCCTCGAGGTATGTACCCTGATTCTTTAGCTTTGATGGCGAATCAACCAAGCTTGTCATACAACAACACTCCTTATATCATGGGACACCAAGCCTATCATCCATCACCGTACATGACTCCAAGCTTCCCCCAATATTCAATTCTACCACAACCACCCACCTCACATCAGCAACAATATCGGTTTAATAGACCTTCGTCTCAGAGAGAACCACAAGCATCACAATATGCCTCACAACCTCACCCATATTCACCAGCAAGCATTGCACCTTATGCTCATTCATCATATTCTTCTTATCAAGAAAATGCAGCATATCCATCAAGCTACTCTGACCACATGAGTATTCCTTCTGGTGCTTATGCAGCTCAACAAGACCAAGCAATCTATTGTGATAATGATGAAGTCCCCATTCCTGAATTCAAACAAGGAACTGACCCAGTTGAAGTGTTAGCCACTATGTCTGCTTATCTCACAAGGACATTGAGCAAACGAGGATTTAGAGGACCAGCTCCTACTAAGAATCAGATGAGGAATTCGTCCAATTCTCGACAACAAGCTACTATTGAGAATGTCAGGGTAATGGTTCAACCTATTCAACCTTATCAGGGGAGACCCACTACATCAACCACCAATGCACGCACGGTCAATCCTGCTCCAATGGTCAACACTCCTCCACGGGCTAATTCCACAGGCAAGTTGAGAATGATTACATGCTACAACTGTAAGGAAGAAGGTCACATGTCCAGGGATTGCACAAAACCCAAGAGGAGAAGGGATGGTCAATGGTTTGCAGAGAAGATTTACTTGGTAAACGCTCTGGCAAAAGGACAGGAACTTGATGAAGAGGAGCTTGCATTTCTTGCTGATCCAGGGATTGCTGAACAAGAAGTCGTCACTACACAAAATGCAGCATACCAAGCAGATGATCCGGATGCTTATGATTCAGACTGTGATGATCTTCAATCTGCTCAGACAGCTCTTATGGCAACTATTTCTAGCCTTGGGCCAGATAAAATATCTGAGGTACCAAATAATACCACTGATACTAGTATTCAACCACATCAAGTTGGGCAAGAGGGTGCTAATTCGAATGAGTCTTTGGTGGTGAGTCTTTCAAACGAGGAGACAATCAATGATAGCAATATCAATGCAAGTCCCCAGACTTTGAGTGAATCGTAACCAGGAGTCATTTCGCATACGCATACTCCTGCTCAACAAGATTTGGTCATGGTTCCTGCAAATTTACTTAGCCAAATGAATACTGCACTATTAGAAACCCTAGCTAAGAATAAGAATTTGTCTGCTGAGCTTGCCGTGTGCAACGGAAAAGTTCAAACTTTGGAATTAGTTCCTTCGTCCAATGTTCTAACAAATCCCGAATATGATCATTTTCGAAACAAACAAATGGGTCATTTGCAAGAAATTGAAACCTTAAGAGCAGATCTTTCCAACGAACTTAAAGAAAAAGAATTAGTGGTCACTAATTTTCAGAAACTTCAAACGGATTTTGAGTTACTCGAGTCTAAAAAGAATGAAATGGAAATTAATGCTGCTAATAAGATTAGAAGTTTAGATTATTTGCTTTTAAGACAATACGCTGCCTCTCAACTAGTGCACTTATTTGATGCTTCATTTAGAGTGTTTAACTTATCGCGTCAAAAAGGCCTTCCCCCTAACCCACGGTATGGAAAACAAGCTTTTATACATAGTCCAAGACTTTATAATGCAACCCAATTAGAATTAGTCTTAGACCCGATTGTTATTTTCGATGATCACACAAGTAAGAATCTAGTTGATGAGGATCGGTCATACAACTTTGCAAAATATCCCGAGTGTGATTATTTTAAAATGAATCAGGAGCTTGCAACAACGGATTTTAGAATCCGCTTCCATATGGATAAAGATCTCATCACAGCACCAACCTACATGTTAAATGAAGAAAACCCTAGTACACTTCCTACACTTGTCAAAATGGAAGGACCTAAGGAAATTCCAAAGGATCTTCCACCTGTTAGCACTGTATGGTTAAACTTGCAAGAGATTAATCAATACTTTGCTAATTTTGACAAGGTCATTCGGGAATGTACGACTTCAAATGGCCTAAACGCCGGAGAATGGGCTTTCGAACACATGAACGAGTTGTTTAAGAATGAGATCAATCCGTTTGTCGAAAGTCTAAAAAGAAGTTTTGCATCTCTTTTGGAAAATCTCGAATTTGAAATTGCAGAAGTTCAAAAAGTGTTTTATGAAATGGACACCGCTTACGAACTACAATTAATTGAAAAGGAAAATATTTTTTCCGAATATGACCGATTCTTGTCCCAAGTAATTTCTTGTGATATGCTTACTACTGTAAATGTTAATTATTCGAATGAGCTTACATCCGCTATGATTAAATCTGATGCTGTGAATATATGTGATGATGTGTGTGATCTCTCTGTAAATGTTGCTGATACTGTAAATGAGGTAGATAATCATTCTTGTCACGAGTCTAACGCTGAATTTTTAAAGCTTCAAGATTCTTACAATTTACTTACAAAACGTTTTAATCAACTTGAACAACATTGTATATCTTTAGAATTAAAACAACAAACTCAAAATGAGGATCTTTTGATAACAAATGGTTGTGAAAACAGTGTTTGAGACGAGTGACAAGATGATTGAGATAGTTAAGGCATTAGAGGAAGAGATTATGAGATTAAAGAGAGATGTATCATCAAATGAAACACTAAAATTGGAACTAGAGGCTGCAGAGTCTAAAAACCAGGACTTAGAAATTAGACTTTCGTCTATTCTAGGGGAGATGGATCGTGCAAGACAGGGAATGTCCAAACTTTATGGTTCACTAGAAGAACGCTTCGCTTTTAATGCGGCACAGCAACAATCTTATGTTGAACAACTGAACCAAAAATGTGAGGAAATCTCTGACTTAAATATCCAGCTCATTGACAAAAACATGGTTTTGGCCGAGTTAAAGGAGACACTTCTTCTCACCCGACAAGAAGCTGTTAATAACTTAGCTACCAACTCTGCACCGTCCTCTAGTGCTCCAACAACCAAGTCAGTAGTGCTTTATAAGAACCCGCTCCATAAGAAAAACCCGGTTACCTACGATGATTATATGAGGAATGCAATTAAGCATGTAGATCTTGTTAGGGATATTTTAGATGATTTATATGCGCCAGATCCCTCAAGCAGTTACTTTTATTCAGCTCATGAATATATTAAGCGAGTTCAATATTGCTTAGCATATTTGCAATACATAGGTAAACCGGGTTCTGCACTACTCACTAATCGACCCATTGCTGTAACTCCATTCAATAAGACCCTAGGAGCAAAACCGTCATTGGCACCATCAAGTAAGGGACCTTTAAAATCTGTTGCTAATGTTCCCACTTTGCCTTCTACAGGATTAAAAGAGTCTACTATGGCTAAAGGATCGCCACTCAAGAAAGATAAGATCAAGCCCTCCACTAGTAGTACCAACAAGAAGAAAGTAGAAGCTCACCATAGGAATGTTATGTCAGATTTAAATAAAAAGAATCATGTTGCTAAGACTAAAAGCTCTGCGCCTGTGCAGAAGCCTAAACCATTTGTGAATTCTAATTTGAAATGTTGGAATTGTAATGAGTGCATGTTTTCCTAACGTCATGATTTGTGTCTTATTGATCATGTGAATGAAATGAATGCCATTAGGAATGATCTTGAATGGAAGCCCACTGGGAGAACTCGTACCCAAGTTGGATGGCAATGGCGTCCAACTGGTAGGACCTTTACATTAGATGGAAAAATGTGCCCTTTAACTAGGAATGCATCCATTGAGGTTAGGTCTCAGAGTCCTTTAGTTAGGCACACTAGCACTAAAGTATGGAAACCGCGCCCTTTAATTAGGTCAGCTCCCACTATAGTGCCTATCAGTGAAGAAATACCTCAGGATTTAAGCCAACTTGAATCTAAACCACCAACTAGGAAGAAGGCTAGGAAATCTAAGAAACCTAAAGTTAGCAAATCTAAGATCATTAAATCTTTACCTGCTAATAACAAGGAACACTCAGATTCCGAAACCTATACATTGTCTTCGTCTGGTGATATTTTCAGGTGGTCCAAATCATCCTCTGGTATTTGGACTCCGGTTGTTCAAAGCATATGACCGGAGATCGCTCGATGCTCCGAAATTTCGTCAGCAAGTTTCTTGGAACGGTTAAATTCGGTAATGATCATATTGCAAAGATAATGGGGTATGGTGAATATCAGATTGGAAACGTTACGATTTCAAGGGTATACTATGTAGAAGGTCTTGGTCATAATTTATTTTCAGTAGGACAGTTTTGTGATTCCAACCTAGAGGTTGCTTTTCGACAACATACTTTTTTCATCCGCAACTTGGAAGGAAAAGATTTGTTGAAGGGGTCTCGTGGTGCAAATCTTTATACTTTGTCCTTACAAGACATGATGGCCGCCTCTCCAGTATGTCTTCTCTCTAAAGCATCTAAGACCAAGTCATGGTTATGGCATCGTAGATTATCTCATCTCAACTTTGATGCTATTAATCATCTGGCTAAAAACGAATTAGTTCGTGGTCTTCCAAAGCTCAAATTTCACAAGGATCATTTATGTTCCGCGTGTTCAAGGGGGAAAAGTACCAAGAAATCATACAAGCCCAAAGCTGAAGACACCAATCAAGAAAAACTTCATCTTTTGCATATGGATCTTTGTGGGCCAATGCGAACCGAAAGTGTGAGCGGTAAGAAATTCATCCTTGTTATTGTGGATGATTTCTCCAGGTTTACATGGGTTAGATTTCTACGTACAAAGGATGAAGCACCGAAGGCTATCATCACTTTTCTGAAATTCATTCAGGTACGTTTAAATACTACTGTCCGCCGTATTCGTACAGATAATGGAACAGCGTTCGTCAACCAGACTCTTCGTGATTACTATGAAGAAGTTGGTATCTCACATGAAACATCCGCTGCACGTACTCCACAACAAAACGGTGTCGTTGAAAGACGGAATCGTACGCTTATGGAAGCTGCTAGGACTATGCTGATTTATGCGAACGCTCCATTGTTCTTGTGGGCAGAAGTTGTATCTGTTGGGAATAAAATTAGCTAAGTCACTTGAATGCTGAAAAAAGGAAATTGGACGCTGACAAGAGTAAACGAGACGCTGACAGATGAGACGCTGATACGAATTATCAAGGCGTTGACAAGAAGAATCTTAAAGACAAAGACAAGGACTAAATCTGCCAATGATGAATTCTTCAAGCTGGTGGACAAAGTATGAAGATAAGAATTCAGAATATATTCTTAATGTTTAAAAAGATTTAGTCAATATGTTATTTATGTATGTTTATCTTGTGTCTCTTCCTAAAATAGTTGATCTTAGCTTTTTGTACAAGGCTCCTTAAATCTAAAAAAGGAGGCCTTAGGGTTAGACATAAAACATATCTCACATACACCTCTTCCACATATCTCATAACACTTTCATTGTAATCTTTCATTGTTATTATTAATTAAAGTGAAAGTTTGGTATTCATATATTCTGTTTGTTCTTCGTTCTGAGTATTAGTTTTCGCATAATACTTAGATTGTTGAATACACAAAGTTTCTCTACGTGTATTACTTGATCTAATCTCGTATACACAAAGCTAAATTGATCTAAGTTTGGGATCAACAAGTGGTATCAGAGCTTGTTGAGAAACTTTGATTTGAAGAACGAAATCCAATATCGTAAGGTGAACCAGGCTAAGGAAGAAGGTGAAGAAGAATCTGATGATGTTTTCAGTTAAGGCCACGTCTACTTCAAGTTCCAATTCTTCTTCATGTTCTGATAGTGAGGTATGTGATAACTCTTCTTGTAGGTTAAATACTGAAAAACTAAATAAGGAGATAGTAAAATTATTAGATGATGCAAGTTCTGAAAGATGCAAAGTATCTAATTATCAAATTGCTCTCACCCAAACAGAAAGGAAAGTAGCTGAGTATAAGAAAATGGAGTTTGATTTAAAGGATAAAATAAATATCTTAAAACATGAGTTACATCAAAGTAAAGATATTCAAGATATCACAAACAGGGTTAATCTTGATTTAATAGCTAAGTTAGATGAGGCTAACAAGAATAAAGATAATGTGAGTCTTAAAATTCAGAGATTTGATAAGGCCACACAAACCCTAGGAGAGTGTGTAGGTAAACAAAGGGATTCTAAGGATATGTCTGGGATTGGGTTGAAAGAATATGTTGCCGTTCCACCACCTGTTGGGGACTTATATGGTGTCCAAAGAAAGGACTTGTCTTGGACTGGTATTCCAGAACTCCAAGAAGAGGAATTTATTCCTCCACCTAGAGTTCTTACCCCAGTAGAGGAATATCAACAGAAGGTTATTGACCTAGAAGAATGGAAGAAAGCCAACCCTACTTTGTTTGTTAAGGGAGGTTTATTGTGTGAAAGTCCAAATGACCCTACCCCTATCACCACACAAGAGTCTACCCCCATCAAGATAACACACCCAACTACTGGCAAGACTGTTGACCTTGGCTCCCCAATTAAGAAACAACCTAGTGTTAAATATGCTGAAATGTATAGGAAACCTAGGTCACTCAAAAGCCAAGAAAGTGTTAATGGGACAGGGTTTTATCAGTCTAGGCCTAAGTTTGTGTCCAAAAAGGCTTGTTATTCATGTGGGAGCTTTTCTCATTTGGCCTATAATTGTGTCAGTGGATACAATTCATTCGCTGACAATAGGTCATCCAATGTTAACCATAGACCTTTTGTCCACACTAGACCACAGGCTACTAGACCAGCTCCTTTCTTCTCTAAGGCAGCTAATACCCATGGACAAAGGCCCTTTCAAAAGACCAACACTTGGTCAAACAGGCAGTATGTTCCTGTAGCAAACCCTAATTTGGGCGCTGACAGGAACAAATTCGTCGCTGACAAGAAAAAATTCAGCGCTGACAGGAACAAATTCAGCGCTGACAGCAATAAATTCAGCGCTGACAGGAACAAATGCAACGCTGACAGCTCCAAATTTGGTATGAGACCTTATTTTAGACCATATAAACAAAGTTACTTGGTTAGTAAGGGTCAAGGGTCTAGGGCATCATCCCACATAACTTGGAAACCTAAACAAGAGCAAAACTCTAATTTTAATGGTATTTCAGTGAGTTGCAATAGACTTAAATATCTTGAGAAGCTCATTACTAGACTCATTGGAACAAATTGGGTGATTAGGTCCCAAAGGGATGAATAGGGATTTGTGGCAAAGAATAAGACCACTCTAGTTGAACAACAAGACAGATCCAAGTCTGACAAGGCTTGGATATTCAAAGAAAACTAATTTGTTTTCTTTTTGAGCAGACTATCCAAAAGCAGGTTAATGATCAAGGATATTGGGATAGTGGATGCTCAAGGAACATGCATTGTTGGTCTTTCCACTGATATTTTTTTTTTGACATGTTATCTCTACCCATTATCATGGGATAGAGTAGCCTCTGTTGGTGTGTGTTTTTGTGGTTTTTGTCTAACTATGCAGGAATGTGGAGCTACATTTAGATGGATACAGAATTGCAAACTTTTATTTATGATGGTTGGAGTGTTTACATTCCTATCTTGAGATAAAATTTTGCTTCTTCACATATAATGATTTGTATGCTTCTGTTAAGGGGAGGTAAACCTTTAGGTTTTTGGGTACTCTTAGAGCACTCTTGCACAATTCTAGATTGTGTCCACTAGTGAGTGGGGGTTAGAAATAATGAAGGCTCTTTCCTTATGAAATTGTTGGAATTTCTAAACCTCGAGGCACTGTAGCATGCACGTAATTTATTTTGCATGCATGCTGCCAAGACTTTTGACCTAGAATTGGGTGTGGTCGTATGGGTGACTTGGGGTAGATATATTTTTGGGATTACTTGGGGAGTTGCAAAGGTTTTATATAAATTAACTTTCTCTTTGGGGCATTTGTGAACAAAGGACTCTAGAGTTCATGTGTGTCTATCATACTTTTGCATGTGTGTATGCATGAACAGTGTTTGTCACTCTTGCTTATTAGAGTCTAGTTAATATTCTTAGGATTATTACCTTTGTCTATGTTCTAACTAAAGTTTTCTACATTCTCAAGTCTATTTTATGCTATTTCATCTCAGCTGGTGTCATTTTTATACTGATTTATAGACCCAAAATGTTTCATCACCCTTACAGTTTTCAAATTTTTGGATATCTGGAAGCCTAATGATCAATGAGATGTTTTTCCTAGTGATTGACATCTAGTAGCAGCAGAGATCACTTTCACAAGGGTGTATAGTGTTATGGAGATGGCTAAGACTATTGGCACTAGCTTAAATGCAGGTCAAGTCAGTCTTATCATCAGTAAGTCCATCCCCATGTCCTATGAATCAACATTGAGGATTCATTTCCCGAATGTGGATGAGGACAGTATGAAACCTTTGACATTAATGGAATTGACGAAAATATGTATTAGCTTGTAAAAGCATAATACATAAATGGTACAAATTGTCAAGGATTGTTATTTTGGAAGCTGATGCAAGGAGGATGTTCTTGGTTCTGTCCTTGTATATTGATCTTGGAGAGGAGTCTTAAAAAGGGGAGGAGCAATCGAATTTGAGTGACAAAAGTAATAAAGAAAGCTCCAAAGACTCTACAGGTGTTGAAGATAATTAAGACCTAGTGAAGGCTGACTATACAAGTGATTTGAGTGATTGACTTTTCGAGATTTATTATTACTCAAATTCAGGGATAAGTATATTTGTAAGAATCCTCTATGTATGTTTTATTTTATTCAAAAACTTGATTACTAGAGTAGATATCAAGTTTAGGGGAGGATTGTTGGGAATAAAATTAGCTAAGTCACTTGAACGCTGACAAAAGGAAATTGGACGCTGACAAGAGTAAACGAGACGCTGACAGATGAGACGGTGATACGAATTATCAAGGCGTTGACAAGAAGAATCTTAAAGACAAAGACAAGGACTAAATCTGCCAATGATGAATTCTTCAAGCTGGTGGACAAAGTATGAAGATAAGAATTCAGAATATATTCTTAATGTTTAAAAAGATTTAGTCAATATGTTATTTATGTATGTTTATCTTGTGTCTCTTCCTAAAATAGTTGATCTTAGCATTTTGTACAAGGCTCCTTAAATCTATAAAAGGAGGCCTTAGGGTTAGACATAAAACATATCTCACATAAACCTCTTCCACATATCTCATAACACTTTCATTGTAATCTTTCATTGTTATTATTAATTAAAGTGAAAGTTTGGTATTCATATATTCTGTTTGTTCTTCGTTCTGAGTATTAGTTTTCGCATAATACTTAGATTGTTGAATACACAAAGTTTCTCTACGTGTATTACTTGATCTAATCTCGTATACACAAAGCTAAATCGATCTAAGTTTGGGATCAACAGTATCTACTGCATGTTTCACCCAAAACCGCTCTATCATTCGGAAACGCCATAGAAAAACACCTTACGAGCTTCTACATGATCGTAAACCCGATGTTTCCTTCTTTCATGTGTTTGGTGCTCTTTGTTATCCAAACATTAATAGTGAGAACTTGGGCAAACTTCAACCAAAAGCCAATATAGGTATTTTCATTGGTTACTCACCCTCCAAGAAAGCATACCGAATTTACAACCGTCGTCTTGGTAAGATAGTAGAAACTATGGACGCAGATTTCGATGAGCTGACAGCGATGGCTTCTGAGCAACGCAGCTCTGAACCCGCGCTTCATGAGACGGGAACCGGTGCTATTAGTTCCGGATTAGTTCCCAATAATCCTACTTCTACATCATTCTTACCACCTACAAGGCCCGAGTGGGATAAACTATTTCAACCGTTGTTTGATGAATTATTTGATCCCCCAAATGATGAAGTTCCAGCACCTGTAGTGATAGCTCCAATCCCTGAAGTTATTGCTCAAGCTAATGAACCTTTATCAAATGCATCTTCAATTAACATTGAACCGGATGCACCTCTACCAAGTAACTCTCAAACTACACCGGAATCGTCACCCTTACTTGTGCCTAATGATGTTGAAGAGGATTCGATTGATCACGATTTGGAATATGCTCATCTACAAGAGCTCCCTTTCTTTGGTGTACCGATACCTGAAAACCCTTCAGCCGCGTCTACTTTAACACCCCCAAATTTACACGCAGCGGAATACATCTTTGGGTGCTAAACAATGATACAAAAACACATAATTTATAAAGAACGACTCGAAAAGAGACGTTTTAGATTTATCGTTCCTAAAACATTTGTCAGAGTGGCGTAGTCCCAAGTAATCGTTACCAAAAGATAAGTTAAAACAACATATTAGTTTGTTTTAAGTTCTTTATTTTCACTTTATTTCATTTTATTTATCTTTATCATAATTACAAGTAAAAAGTTCTTTATTATCAAGATTTTTTAAGTTGACTACTATTCAGCCTAGCATGGCTCCTTCTAAATTAGACATAGGTGATCAGGCCATGTATAATTTAGGGCTAGCAATGCAGTGCTCCGTTTCGTCAAAAAGTATTACGTTTCTTATCTTTATATAGACCATGCCATTTGTAAAATGGAATTTAAAAATACTTTATAAATTTATAGGATACAAGTAATTTGTGAGATACTTAATAAGCAACTTTTAATCTTACGAAAAGTATTTTATAAGACCAAAGTAAAAATAATTGGTGAAAATAATCGTAAAACAATATCAGATTTATTTATAAGGTGACATTATGACAATGTCTAAAGTAGCCAAAGGTTTGCAAAAAGTGGCAAATAGTGGCTCATAAAACAACCAATGAAATGGTTACAAGTTGTTAAGTTTTCAAAGGGTTATAAGGTTTAGACGAAAACGTCATGAGATACGCGATAAGAATGTCAACGAAGAATGTGAAGGCAAAACTTCAAAACTCAACTCAAATCAGTGGAAGGTTAGAAGAAAACGAAAATACAATAACATCGAATGACAAATGAGTCATATATATGAAAAGAATAAAACAATCCACATGTGTATTCTTTGTAAGATACTCGACACAACATGCTTTTAAGAAAGTATGTTATTCGTTTTTAAATTACACCATTAATCCGGTAATTGCTAATCCTGTACTGTTTCTATTTTTATATATTTTCACATGCAACTAATATTCGTTAGTTGTAAAATAATATTTGTTAAAGTTTTACGATCTCAAATGAAATCAAAACAGCTTAGAAACATTTAAAACTCATGTTCTGAATTTTCTATCAGATTTAACTTTTAAATATGAGCCGATTAATTGAGCCGATAAACGACATTTCCAAAACTTAGAGTCTAAAGCATTTTGATGCAAAACGACGTTTCAGACGACTTCCTAGTTTTACCCGAGACCTGAAAACCAATGTAAAATGACCAAAATACCCCTGCAAGTTCTGTGCAGGTTTGACTATTTTATTTTAAAAACGCAGGTTTTACTTTTAAGTTTTGACCTGTTTATACTGCCCCTACAGTTTCTGCATAAAGTGTATTTTTCGACACTTCTTAACGGCTCAAAATATATACATATATACACACATGTCTTGTGGATTTTATAACAACGAAAAATAAATCTCGTAATGAGCATCAAATAAAATATAGCATGATGAATAACAGAAAATGCTTCAAGGTATTCAACACGAAATTTAGGAAGCAAGACGGTGAAAGACGTTCGTAATTTAGATTTCAAATGCAATGTAGGAAAATATCCTTGGTGCCACGATTGTCAAAAACACAAAACATAACAAGAAAAGAATGGAACATTAACATGCTACACTCTGGGAGCGAGAAGGTTAATGAAAAACAAATGATACAATTTTATATAAGTAAAATCGTATTCCAATTCTAGTGC
This sequence comes from Glebionis coronaria, assembly GCA_025667525.1. Lineage (NCBI taxonomy): Eukaryota > Viridiplantae > Streptophyta > Magnoliopsida > Asterales > Asteraceae > Glebionis > Glebionis coronaria. Next base: position 453,295,314 of record CM046880.1, read on the forward strand.
CATAATCTAGACGATGATTTATAAAATGACGATGACGTTACCGAGATATAAGTGAACAATACACTTCGGAGTCGATATATATAAATGTCAACGAATTAAACCTTCGCATGTCGTGTAAAACGATAATAAAAATCAACAAAATATTATGAAAAACCATGGTATTATTCAACACTATTTTAAGAAATGTTTCAAAATGTATGACTCACACGATAGCGGTTAGTCTATTCCAAGGACACATTGAGCTACACAATGGTCTGGAAATTACGTTAAAAGACGTCCAAGCACAAATAGCCGGAAGACGATTTGAATATCTATATGGATATCACAAAGGGTTAAACAATGAAAGTAACGCGCGTAGATGAAGGTATGTAAGGTCATAATATAAATTTTTTGCAATAAAAGCAATTTAAATAGTTCAAAAATAAATATAGAAAGATCTTGAAAATTCACTGTATTTATTTAAGTTAATCATTAATAAATGATAAACTTTTATCGAAAAGTTTAACGACATAAATATATATCGATAAAGGATTATAGTATTTATTTAGAAATACTTAGCAATAAGGCATACATAATAATGTATACTAAAGTTGTAATCCCAGAAGTAGCTTGAACCTGAAGTCACGCGAAATCATGTGCACCGACTCTTTGAAAAATAAAACCGACAGTTATAGTTTAGGTTTCTGGAAAAAGACCTAGTTCTCTATAACTCATGGCTCTGGTACCAATCTTTAACACCCCCAAATTTACACGCAGCGGAATACATCTTTGGGTGCTAAACAATGATACAACAACACATAATTTATAAAGAACGACTCGAAAAGAGACGTTTTAGATTTATCGTTCCTAAAACATTTGTCAGAGTGGCGTAGTCCCAAGTAATCGTTATCAAAAGATAAGTTAAAACAACATATTAGTTTGTTTTAAAAAAATGGAACGATAAATGAATCAAAGAGTTTGAACAACAAAAGCAGTGCACAACTTCATTCCCGTAACCTCCAAGCTTCCACTTCATGATTATCTGAAATACATGTGAGTAAAACAATCAGCAAAAATGCCGAGTGAATCTATTGGTTTATGAAATCAATTTGAACACAAGCAAAGATTATAAGTTTGTGGCATGCTTATAAGCATCAAATAATAATTTGCATCAACAATGATAATTGTATATAGCATAAATTGCAATAAGCTCATGGAACCGAGCCCTTAGACACTCCCATATCAGTCTAATAAGACGAGAGATTTATTAATTGTCGGTTACCTCCAGATTATTGGTACATTGCCGTATACCTGACTTCTCAATACAATATGCTCAAACAGTGCGGAGGTCGGGCCTAAGCTTCTATGACAAGTCCACAAAACTGAACCGGGGCGGCTTCCCCCATAGATCTATTAATTGTACTAGCGGTTAACCCATCATAGGTTAATTAACGGTCCATAATTGAGGTTTTAACAAAGGCAATCACTTAATGCAATTTAAAGGCAACCACGGGTCCATTCATAGAGGGACAAAGCATACCATAAAAATCTTGTGTTCTAAGTTTATAAAACATGTATTCCCCCTCGCGGGTTTAAAATCATTTAATAACTAGTATAAAGCGAGGCTATAGACTCACCTTAGTACTTATAGTAGTTGAAGACGATCGCCGACGATAGTAGATGCCCGAAAAACACGACAACCGCAACCTAGCAAACAAGGTGCGTAAATTAATAATAGACTCGAGAAATAAATGATACTTAATAAAATCAAACTCAAGTATAAAATCACGACAAATCGAGAGAAAACGATGCAAGTGGTTCTATTATACTCTCATATATATTCATTTTTTTTTATATGCCTTTAATAAAAATCTGCCGGAACATACCGAATGTCCAAGCTGTTTTCCCATACTTAAACATATCAAATTTTTATGATACTACTCAGAGAACTCACTTACTATATGTAGAAAGACCTCCCAAGAGCCCATTAAAATATTTTACTTCCAAAGTTCCCTGCCCGACTCATCTTTGAATCACAAAATCCGGACAGTTTAGCGACCTTGACTTACGAAACCATTTTGACCATTCTAAACAACTCCGATTGTAAAACCGCCACTTGATTCTAAAAATAGACTCAAAATGCTAAACTTGGAGCCTGAGAACAGCCCTTGAATCATTTTGAAACTTATTTTATAGTCCCCGAGATTCGATCCAAATATCGACAACAATTTTCGGATTGTGTCAACACTCGTCTCCCGGTACACGAAAATCAAACTAGTGTATCTTCCACCTCGTTTGGAGTTGGAAGGCCTACTTGTTGATCCCAAACTTAGATCGATTAGCTTTGTGTATACGAGATTAGATCAAGTATAACACGTAGAGAAACTTTGTGTATTCAACAATCTAAGTATTATGCGGAAACTAATACTTAGAACGAAGAACAAACATAATATATGAATACCAAACTTTCACTTTGATTAATAATAACAATGAAAGATTACAATGAAAGTGTTATGAGATATGTGGAAGAGGTGTATGTGAGATGTATGTGAGATGTGTCTTATGTCTAACCCTAAGGCCTCCTTTTATAGGTTAAAGGAGCCTTGTACAAAAAGCTAAGATCAACTATTTTAGGAAGAGACACAAGATAAACATACTCAAATAAAATATTGACTAAATCTTTTTAAACATTAAGAATATATTCTGAATTCTTATCTTCATATTTTTCCACCAGCTTGAAGAATTTATCATTGACAGATTTAGTCCTTGTCTTTATGTTAAGATTCTTCTCGTCAGCGTCTTGATAATTCTTATCAGCGTCTCATCTGTCAACGCCCTGTTTACTCTTGTCAGCGTCCAAGTTCCTCTTGTCAGCGTCTAGGGACTTGGTCAATTTTATTCCCAACAATCCTCCCCTAAACTTGATATCTACTCTAGTAATCAAGTTTCTGAATAAAATAAAACATACAGAGAGGATTCTTACAAACATACTTATCCCTGAATTTGAGTAATAATAAATCTCGAAAAGTCAATCACTCAAATCACTTGTATAGTCAGCCTTCACTTGGTCTTAATCATCTTCAACACCTGTAGAGTCTTTGGAGCTTTCTTTATTACTTTTGTCACTCAAATTCGATTGCTCCTCCCCTTTTTAAGACTCCTCTGCAAGATCAATATACAAGGACGGAACCAAGAACATCCTCCTTGCATCAGCTTCCAAAACAACAAGTCTATCAGTTCAAAACTGTGATCCTTGACAATTTGTACCATTTCTGTATTATGCTTTTACAAGCTAATACATATTTTCGTCAATTCCATTAATGTCAAAGGTTTCATACTGTCCTCATCCACATTCGGGAAATGAATCCTCAATGTTGATTCATAGGACATGGGGATGGACTTACTGATGATAAGACTGACTTGACCTGCATTAAAGCTAGTGCCAATAGTCTCAGCCATCTCCATAACACTATACACCCTTGTGAAAGTGATCTCTGCTGCTACTAGATATTAATCACTAGGAAAAACATCTCAATGATCATTAGGCTTCTAGATATCCAAAAATTTGAAAAATGTAAGGGTGATGAAATGTTTTTGGTCTATAAATCAGTTTAGAAATGACACCAACTGAGATAAAATAGCATAAAATAGACTTGAGAATGTAGAAAACTTTAGTTAGAACATAGACAAAGGTAATAATCCTAAGGAAATTAACTAGACTCTAATAAGCAAGAGTGACAAACACTGTTCATGCATACACTCATGCAAAAGCATGATAGACACACATGAACTCTAGAGTCCTTTGTTCACAAATGCCCCAAAGAGAAAGTTAACTCATATAAAACCTTTGCAACTCCCCAAGTAAGCCCAAAAATATATCTAACCCAAGTCACCCATACGACCACACCCAGTTCTAGGTCAAAAGTCTTGGTAGCACGCATGTTTAAATAAAAACGTGAATGCTACAATGCCTCGAGGTTTAGAAGTTCCAACCATTCCATAAGGAAAACTCTTCACTATTTCTAACCCCCACTCACCAGTGGACACAATCTAGAATTATGATAAGAGCATTCTAAGAATACCCAAAAACCTAGAGGTTTACCTCCCCTTAACAGAAGCATACAAATCATTATATGTGAAGAAGCAAAATTTTATCTCAAGATAATAATGTAAACATTCCAACCATCATAAATAAAAGTTTGCAACTCTGTATCCATCCAAATGTAGCTCCACTTTCCTGCATAGTTAGACAAAAACCACAAAAACACACACCAACAGAGGCTACCCTATCCCATGATAATGGGTAGAGATAACATGTCAGTGGATAAAAATAATATTAGTGGAAAGACCAACAATGCATGTTCCTTGAGCATCCACTATCCCAATATCCTTGATCATTAACCTGCTTTTGGATAGGCTGCTCAAAAAGAAAACAAATTAGTTTTCTTTGGAGATCCAAGCCTTATCAGACTTGGATCTGTCTAGTTGTTCAACTAGAGTGGTATTATTTTTTACCATAAATGCATGTTCATCCCTTTGTGACCTAAGCACCCAATTTGTTCCAATGAGACTAGTAATGACCTTCTCAAGATATTTAAATCTATTGCAAGTCATTGAAATACCATTAAGTTTTGCTCTTGTTTAGGTTTCCAAGTTATGTGGGATGATGCTCTAGACCCTTGACCCTTACTAACCAAGTATCTTTGTTTATATGGTTTAAAATAAGGTCTCATACCAAATTTGGAGCTGTCAGCGTTGCATTTGTTCAGGTGAGGGTAAAGGTTCAGGGATAGGTTCAAGTTGTGGGTGAGGGTCAATATGAGGTTGGGAGTCTGGTTGAGGTTGTGCTGCTGCAATAACAGCAAGCATGGCTGGGGTTAAAGGTAAGTCTCTATGAGGTGGTGAATTCATCTTGGTAAAAATAGCTTTCTTTTGTTCAGGGATTTTATAAAAATCATTGTGATCCCTTGAACAATATCTTTGAGCATCAAAAATCATTTGCAGAAAACGGGGATAAGCTAAAGTCATTTTTGTCCCCTTGTTTTTACACATCCCTTCAAAAATCATTTTAGAATAGTTATACTTTTGCCCTGTTGCAATACACACAATAGCAGTTGCAATGGATCTATTGATCTCATTGTGTGCAGTACATTTGGGACTCAAACATTGAAGGAGAATGTGAATGAGGTACTTCCAGGCTGGGGGAAATTCCTGCTTATGGTACTTATTAAGAGTACCTTCATCAGGAATAGGGTATCCCAAAGCCCTAAGCCCTTGTTCTATTTCAGTTATGGGAAGAATGGTTATACCATCAGCATCATCAAGATGCAAGGCCTGGCGTACCAAGGCCTCAGTAACCACCCAAGATCTCCCATGAACAATAGAAGTTAATGTGGTCACTCCATTAACTGTTGAGGAACTGACAGTGTTCCAAAACTGTTTAATGTGTGTGACTGGAATGAGTGGTGCATGAGAAAGAGCATACCATAATGGGGATGCGTTCAAATACGCCACCATTTGTGTGTATTGAGGGAACAAAGTATTATCAGCAACAAGATAAGCAATCATGTTGTGTTGAGACTTGAACCCTAAATCCAATTCTGCTGAGTTAAATCTTGGTGCCATTGATGAAAGCTGTTAATTTTAAGTGTAGAAGATGAAGGTTGATAAGAGAAAAGTGTTAGACAAGAATTATAGATACCCTGTGTAAAAATAGGAGCCAAATTTATAGGAGTGGATGAATGCATGTGATTGGCCCAAAAATAGGCAAAGATTTTCAAAAACTAATCATGAAAATATTGAAAAAGTTATAAGTTATCTCATGCATTTAATGAAAGTAACAACTCCTAAAATTACGGCTTGAAAATATGTCAAAAAGTAACAACTGGGTAGGTCCCATTGATTGTCAACGGTCAAATATAACCCATCAACGCCCAACGGCTATAATCCTGTCAACGTTCGCCTAAAGCCATGTCAGCGTCCAATTTGGTCACAACACTACTTTATATCAAATCGAAGCTAACAAAATTCTCTACAACCCTATCCTAATAGTTAAGCGATTATCAAACAGTAAGACCCCCGAAAACAGCCTCAAACCTACTGCCCAAAATTGACTATTAAAATCTCTTACAAAATCATATTTTTGATCAATTCTAACAACTTTTGTCCTCAACCTAAGCCCCTAATATCATCATAAACCATTCCTAACACTTGTATCATCATCAAAATCAAAAACCCAAAAATTAAAAATCAACTTTTTAACAAAAACATAACATGAAAATCTCTTGATCATCACTACTAACACATGCATACAACAAATTTGGATCAAACATAACCAACTTTTCTTGAAAAATTTATATGGTTGCATGTATGAAAATTTTATACCAAATTGTAGCCCTTTGAAAATGGAGGATGGGACTTGTTTTGATTTTGGATGGATCAAAGTTGATCATCAAAAAAAATTGATGGAATGGATGGTGGTGGTGTAGGCCAAAATGGAAAAGAAAGAAGAAAGATGGTGTTTTTGTTTTAATGAATTTTTTTAAATGAATTGTGTTAGTGGAAAACATATATATAGTGTAAGGTTAGGGTAGTTTTTGCCAATTTGTGATAGTTTTGGTCTAAAATGTAATAAAATAGTTTAAAAAGGTAAAAATGTAAATTGCAAATTTTTAAATATTTACGAGACTCGGGTTTCGTAAAAATACTTTTTAAAAGTTTAAACGCACACGAAAAATAATAATATAACGACTCGATACGTAATTAAAACGACATCGTCGAAAATATTAAATATCGAAACGATCGATAATAAAATATAAAATTTTTGGCATCCGTCGGTAGCGCGATCACTAGTAGTCCTCGTTACTCGTCAAAATATTAAAATATAATATTTAATATCGGTTTCAACTTAAACCGTTAAACATAATAATATTTAACGTTATAAAATACTTCAAAATAATTGAAAGTAGAATTAAATTATGACCTTATTTTTACGGGTTTTACATCTACCTCAGAAGAAGCTCCTACAATTGTTCACTCCAGACCACCACGGATTGAAAATCACAGCACCAAATGGACAAAAGATCACCCAATTAGGAATGTTATTGGAGATCTCGATCGACCAGTCTCTACAAGCCATCAATTACAAGAGAGTGCACTCTATTGCTATTTTGATGCATTTCTCTCCGAAGTTGAACCTAAAAACTGGCAACATGCTATGACTCAATCATCTTGGATTGAAGCCATGCAAGAGGAACTAAATGAATTCCAAAGACTTGAAGTATGGGAATTAGTTCCTCTCCCTGACAAGGTTAACATCCTTACTTTGTTGTGGGTTTATAAGGTTAAACATGATGAGATGGGTGCAGTCTTAAAGAACAAGGCAAAATTGGTTGCTAGAGGATACAAACAAGCCTTGGGTATCGACTTTGAAGAATCTTTTGCTCCTGTTGCAAGATTGGAGGCTATTAGACTATTCCTTGCGTATGCTGCTCATATGAACATGATCGTCTATCAAATGGATGTGAAGACGGCATTCTTGAATGGTGAACTAAGGGAAGAAGTCTATGTTAGTCAGCCGGATGGGTTCGTTAGTACAGAGTTTCCTAATCATGTGTACAAGCTTAAGAAGGCTCTCTATGGGTTGAAACAAGCTCCACGCGCGTGGTATGATCTCCTTTCAACATATCTCATTTCGGAAGGCTTCTCCAAAGGCAAGGTGGACCCCACTCTATTCACTCTCAAGGAGGAAAACGACATGATTCTGGTACAAATTTATGTTGATGATATAATATTTGCTGCCTCTAACATAGAATTGTCCAAACGCTTTGAGAAGATAATGTCCACACGCTTTCAGATGTCAATGATGGGAAAAATTTCATTTTTCTTAGGATTACAAATTTCTCAGAATCCCAGAGGCATCTTTATTAATCAATCCAAATATGCTCTAGAATCTTTAAAGACATATAACTTTGAAAGTTATGACCCCGTGGACACTCCAATGGTGGAGAAATCCAAGTTAGATGAAGATAGGAATGGGATTATTGTCGATCCGAAACTCTACCGTGGAATGATCGGCACCCTTCTCTATCTGACTGCTAGCAGGCCTGATTTGCAATTTACCGTATGCATGTGTGCCCGGTATCAGGCTCGGCCTACTGAAAAGCACCTACATGTTGTTAAAAGGATCTTTCGGTATCTCAAAGGAACACTTCATCGTGGTCTATGGTATCCGAAAGATTCCTCTATTGCTTTAATATCATACGCAGATGTCGATCATGTTGGGTGTCAAGACACGAGGCGTAGCACTTCTGGGTATGTGCAACTCCTTGGAGACAGATTGATTAGTTGATCTTCAAAAAGGCATAAAAGCGCTACAATTTCTAGCACGGAGGCTGAATACATCGCCATGTCCGGTTGTTGTGCTCAAGTCCTTTGGATGAGATCACAACTAACTGACTACGGTTTGGGATTCAACAAAATCCTGATGTATTGTGACAACAAGAGCGCCATTGCCCTTTGCTGCAACTACGTTCAACACTCCCGGGCAAAGCACATAGACATTCGCTACCATTTCATTAAAGAGCAAGTGGAGAACGGAGTGATCGAGCTGTATTTTGTCACCACTGAGTATCAGCTGGCAGATATGTTCACCAAAGCCTTAGATCGAGGACGAATCGAGTTTTTGATCGACAAGCTTGGCATGAAATCATTCTCTCCAGCGACTCTCAAAGAATTGGCAGAAGAATCAGCTGAATAGTGGTGGTAAACTATTCATGCGTATCCTTTGTTCGTGATCATGTATATTATCGTAAATATATAAACCACAAAAAGAAAAATACAAAAATATAAAACCAAGAAAAACCCTAAAAAATATAAAACCTAGAAAAACCATAAAAATTATAAAATCAAGAAAATCCAAAAATATTTTTCATTTTTTAAATCGGGCATGTCTTTTAGTACGGTAATATTTACGGCTTTAGAAATGTCAATCAATATTGACACGGCGCCATAAATAGAGTCCGTATAAAAGTTGTACATTTTTAAAACATGCCCATTATGGCTTGTAGTTATTTCTGACTGCAACCCGCTTTTCGTATTAAAGTCACGTATTTCCTTGGAAAACGTTGGCTCACAACGAGAATTAATTTTCTCGGGCATGATTTACAAGCAAAATCATGCAAAGGGATCAAGTTTACTTTATAACTTGGTCTAACACGAGTTAGTGTACGTTTCAGTGCATTAATTTGTCTAAATAAGAGAAATCTTATTGCCACAACGAATCAACTTTTTTCAACACATCAATTGACAAATGTTTTCATCATCATGTGCCTCGTTAAACAATGACTACAGCTCTTTAAATAGAAAACGGGTCATCGTTTAAGGGGGAGAAAATGTTAAATCATCTTCGTCATCAAAAAGGTCTTCAAAAGTTTTCGAGGAAAATTAATTAGCTCAATGGTTAATGACTGGAATTGCTTCGACATTCGTTTTGTATTTGTTTGTGAGAGTGTCGTGAATAGTTTAGCTAAGATAGGTTAAGTTGGCTAAGTTTAACGATGGTTAGGGAGACTAAAAAAGAAAAATGAAAAGACAAGGAATAAAAAGTAAAAGAGAGAAAAGACATGGGGCAAAAGTGACAAAGACTCAAACTTTTGAAAAGTTTGACCTAAGTAAAATCCCTTCTCCCCGTATCTTTCATTTATCTTCTTTCTTTTCTGCTTTTTTCTCTTGACCGCCATTATCACACACCTTAAGCTCTCAAACATCACTGTTTTTACTCAAGATAATCCATCTCATTCATTCCTAAGGTACCATCGTCAGTTAATTCATGTAATTTTTCCTTTAAATCAAATCAATTAACTCATTTTATTTAGGTTAAATCAAACTAGGGTTTCTGCTTAATTAGGGATAATTGATTTGGGGGTTTGCCTGGGTTTCACGCGGAATAGGACAAAAAAAGATTGGTGGCCTTTCGAACGCCTAAAACAAACATATAAGCCTAGATTAAACGATCAAAAGGTGTGTTTTAGGTTATTCCGGATAAACGAATTGTTTTCTAAGGATATTCCGCATAGAATGATTAATCAGCATAGAATGATTATTCCGCATAGAATGATTATTCCGCATAGAATAATTATTCCGCATAGAATGCTTATTCCGCATAAAAGGATTATTCCGAGTAGACTTGTTATTCCGCATAGAAGGATTATTCCGAGTAGACATGTTATTCCGCATAGAATGATTATTCCGGGTAAGCATGTTATTCCACATAGAAAGATTATTCCGGGTAGGCACGTTATTCCGCATAGAATGATTATTCCGGGTAGGCATGTTATTCCGCATAGAATGATTATTCCGGGTAGGCATGTTATTCCGCATAGAATGATTATTCCGGGTAGGCATGTTATTCCGCATAGAATGATTATTCCGGGTAGGCATGTTATTTCGCATAGAAAGAATATTCCGGGTAGGCATGTTATTCCACATAGAATGATTATTCCGGGTAGGCATGTTATTCCGCATAGAATGATTATTCTGGGTAGGCATGTTATTCCGCATAGAATGATTATTCCGGGTAGGCATGTTATTCCGCATAGAATAATTATTCCGGGTAGGCATGTTATTCCGCATAGGATAATTATTCCGGGTAGGCATGTTATATTTATTCCGAATAAAGGTTTATGCTAAATTAAATGTTTATTCTGAATGAAGGATGTTTGAGTGTTTTAAAAGTCTAAGGGATTATGTCATTTGTATAATGCTTAGGTATAAATTCATCATGATATTCATATCTGTATGTATCAACTTTTGTGTTTTATTCTTAAGTAGAAACAATGACTAACCCAACCGTGCAACAAATACAAGACTCTAGAGCAGCAGCCATTGCCGAGGCCAAAACCCTCAAGTTCATTCCAAACAACTACTGGTTGAAGGAGGTCTCTCATTCCACTCACAATGGATTCAAGGTAGGTTCAGCCATTCTTGACAATTCTCACCTCAAGAATGCGCTAAGGAAAAGTGCTTCGGTACCCTTCGACTACATGTACGAATTCTGGGCAACCAAAGAGAAGACGTCGAATAAGATCACATTCTTCCTAGACAACAAGCAAAAAACTCTCACAGTGTCAGACTTTCGCAAGATCTTTGGTTTTCGGGAGGCACCCAAAGGATTATCATACTCAGCGAACCCTACCAAGAACCAACTCATGGAGATGTTCACTGACATTGGATGTGCAGACATACGAATAGTGTCCGAGTTTACCACAGCCAAAGCGGGTCAACCTTGGAGAGCAATTTTTGGCATTCTCAGCCGATGTCTCACACCCAAAACAACTGGGTATGATGCTGTGCGTCCGCCAATCATTAAGATGTTCTATGGTATTTTCAAAGGTATGGGTATTGATTATGCATCATTGCTGTGGGAAGAGTTTATTTTTCAACTCTTCACAAACACGAAGGGTAAGGTTAAAGGTTACCAGTACCCTAGGTTCATTAAGCTAATCATACATTACTTTATGGAAAACGATGCATCTATTGATAAGCGTGCAGGTAGCCGTCACTACACAATGGATGTTGATGATTTGGTGGACTTAAGGCAAGAAACTCACTCCAATATTGTTATCCCTGGTCCCATTCCCAGTCATCTCCTGACAGATGAGATTATCGCATCTGCTGATTACAAGAACTTGCTACGAGAAATAGAGAATCAACGAGCAAGTATTCAAGCAGGAGAAGACTCGTCTACCACAGTTAAGAGTAAAGGTAAACGCAAGCAAACAACTTTACCTGAACCCAAAACCAAGAAGACAAAGACCGTAGCTAAGAAAGGTAAAAGCACGACTGACGAGCTTGTTCTTCACGATGAAGAAGATGTTGATGACGATCCTACTATCGATTTAACTCGCAAGTCTGAGAAGAAGTTAATGAAGATGGCTCTCGAAAAGAGTAGGAGAGACACGGACGGTAGTGGTTCGGGTGCACAGATGGATGTTGAAGAAGAATACGAGGAGCCAGATGATATTAATGAGTTTGGATCACCTGAACGATACTCTAATTCGAAGGAGACATCCATTGTTGTTACAGCAAGTGTTGAGAAGGAGTCTACAACAATCAGTATACCTACACAGCCTCTCGTAACTCAACCTCCACCTATCCAGCCTTTACCAACCCGACCGGTGCCAACACCATTCCTTCCACCTCTAACAACTTCCATCCTCAGTACTGTAGTCACAACAGCGCCTCTTCAACCTTCCCAGAGTAGCTCTGGAACATCGTCAATGGCTGCTTTCGTAATGGCAGAAATGTTGGATAAACACACGGACAGTCAAAGAAAAGAGATGGATAATCTTCGAAAAGAGCTACTTCGAAGAGTGCAAAGTGAAGAGGCATCCAAGAAAGCCCAAGAAGAGATGATAGGTAAGTTCAATGCAGAGATGGAGTTGACACGTAAAGCTCATGCAGAAGAACTTGCTCAGGTCAAACAGGCTGAAGCTGATAAGCATGCAGCACGAATCACGAGACTTCGAGCTATGAAGGATAAATATAAGGAGCAGAAAGAAACACTTGAAGCTTCTATTGAAGAGAGAGTGAAAGAATCTGTTGAGTCCCTTATGCCGAAAATGCGTGATGAGATGAAGAAACTCGCGACTGATAACTTGATGATTAAGTCGTCCAACCCTTCCGAATCCGCCTACAAAATTGCATATGACTTGACAGACTTTGAATTAAAGAAGATCATCAAAGCTCGCATGAGGGAAGTTGGATCCTATGACAAGTCTAAAGTTCAGAGGATACTTTACAAAGCACTCAATGACGCTATTTTGGAGGATGATCGGTTGTTTAAGACGTTTGGGAGCGTGGTACCTTATCACATCTTGGATGAGGAAGAAAAGGTAGATAGTGAACAAGAAGAGGGTAATGGTGAAGAAGAAGAAGAAGAAGAAGAAGAAGAAGATGATGACGATGATGGTGACGATAATGATGATGATGGTGAGGATGATGATGGTGATGATGATGATGATGGTGATGGTGGTGATCAACATGAGAAGAGTGATAAGGATAGCAACGGAAATGATGATGAGGATGATGGTGATAAACATGATCAGCCTAAAACGGGGGACAAGGTTGCCAGCAAAAAGAAACCATCCAAGTCTGGTACCAAGTCTCAGAAAGATGCTGCCCAAAAGGAAAAGTCCACCTCTACGGAATCAAGACGAACCAAGTGGCGCCATGATGTGAATGCTACTACTGCGACATTGATTCCCGGTACATCTGTTTCTGTTTCTATACCTGTTACCACTAATCCTGTTAGTTCTTTTGTTGCTCCTGTGATTGCAGAATCAGTAACTGAACCTGAACCTGAATTTGCACAACACTCGCCTGTTCATGACACCGCCGAGATGCCTGAATCAGAACCAGCAGATGTTCATGTCTCTACTCCTCTGCAACAAGAACCACAATCTACTGTTCCCGAGTCAAGCACACGGGACTGGGCGGACACATTGGAGATTTATGAAACTGCACCGCCACAAGCTTGGATCACAGCAGCTGCTCAATATGATCCAATCACAGACGCTGACAGAGATGTTCTATATCTCCGTATCCGTAGTCCGATAGACTTGTGTGCATTTCTGGCTCATGAGTGTAAATCTTCGGTCACTCCGTCTTTGGTGAAGAGAGCGCTAAAGGATAAGAGAATTCACGCCAAAACCAGGTTAAGCCGCATGGAGTACGAGTATTATGTTGATGAGGTTCTGAAAGCTCTGAATACCGTTCAAAGGTCAGGCCTTCATGAGTCAGAAAGAGCTCCACCTCCACTTGATCCTTCTCAAGATAATCAAATTGCTCTCGACTTCTTTGTCACCTTGATGAGACTGCTTTTTAACATGGTCTCATCGTCCAAATCGGGCTTTAAATGCATTAAATATCATCAAATATACCAAATATATGCTCGTGTTTGTTACTTGTGTATTTTTAGGTACGGATATTGAGGAATTGGCAAAAGATCACAAGAATCAATCAAAAAACGAACACGGGAAACAAAGACGCACAATGAACCAAGCCTAAGTTTGGAAAATTGCAAAAAGACCCTTGAAGTTTGAAGAATTGGCAAGTTTGGCCCCTCAACTTATGAAGATTTACACTTTATACCCCTCAAATATTCAAAATCATGAATAGGGTCCCTAAAGTTTGAAGATATTCCAAAAGTGGCCCTTGGAAATTGATCAAATGTGCAAAAGTTAGTCAAAGTTGTCAAAAGGACTTAACATGAATTTGCTTTGGACTAAAAATGCAAATGGCCGTTAGCCATTTTGGACTGGATGTGCAAAAATATAAACGACTGTTTGTATAAAGGGACTGGTAATGAAAATGTCCATGTGAAGCCCATTTTACCCACTAGGCCCAACACCCAAAACCCCACCAACCCGAACCCCACCCTTTTTATTACCCGGTTTATTTTTAAATAAGCCAAGTCAAACCCTCAACCCGGTCAACATCTTTTCCCACTAAAACAAGTTTTTAAATCTTGTTTATACCTTTTTTGGATTAAAACCCCCTAATCACCTTCATCAACCCTAATTAATCCCAAGACCCGATTGGACTCCACTCAAAGGGGTTTAAGCTAAAAACGTGTAGATCACTAATTGCCCTCATCCTCACCTTTTCCCACTCCACAAAACATCCTCACATGTGCTATAGGACCCACCCCGTACCTCCCCTGCACAAGTCCCTTTCCCCCAAACCCTATGACCCGACAATTTGAACGTTTGGGATGATTCTCCTTGGTCCCCAAGTATAAACAAACGTCCAAGATCATTTTATAGAGCTGGCACATCACATGGGTTCCAATTGACCCAAAATTCGTCAACGACTTCCAAGGGCTTTTTAGTGAATTCAGAAATTAGGGTTTCACTTTGTAATTTTTAATTCAAGTTTCTAGAATAGTCTATCTAGTAGTATATAATGAGACGACATGTGTCTCATTGTTCTTGTTCCAGATTTTAGCCAATTCATGTGTAATTCCTTTTTATTAAATATATAAAGTTGGTATTTTGTTTCAAAATATAATTCCTTTTATTTGTTTTTAAAAGTTGGTGTATGATTGAGCTAAGACTGAGTTCCATTTGATTTGTGAAGTAATTTTGAGTTTTTTCAAAATTAGCTTAGGTTTTTGGAAATTGTGATTTTGTGGTAAAAGCTGTTTCAAGAGTTGATTTTCAGTTTTGGAAGTTCATTTGTTAAGGATATTTGAAAGATTAAAGTGATTAAGGAAGTTTTTGGAAAAGTTTTAAGCAAGAAAAATATAAACAGATTGTATATTTGGCTTGTTTTTCTTTCCTTTTCTTCTTAGCAGGTTTGTAAGTTGGGAATTGCCCAAGGTTCTGCATATACCCGGGTATATTGGAGGTGGTTTTGCTACCACAGTGGGACCTGGATGTGGGTCCCACAAGGTAAATCCTCATTCCTTGTTTGAGTTTTCAACCTTGCAAGTTTGGTGTGAATTTGTGAGATTTTGTGCAAGTGTTAAGAGACTGTTGGATTGTGTGATTTACTTGCTTGATTAGAAGTAATTTGCATGATAGAAGCTTTGTGAATCAGTTTGGTGTAGCTTAAAAGAGATTTGGTTTGAAAAAAATTCAGTTTCAAGTTATAAGGGGGTGTTTGGATCAAGGTTTAATAGGGGCTAGTTGAATTAGATTGTGCTTTAAAAGCTGTTAGAATCTATCATAAGGGTGTTAGTAGGGTGTTAGATAGTGTTGTTTTCAGTTTGAAACAAATTTAGAACACATTGCATGCTAAATAGTTGAAAAAGTTAGCTTGAATCTGTCTAGGTAAATTTTTTGCTTAGTTTTGGTAAATTTTGTGCTTGGATCTTGAAACCTGTTAGAGTTAGGACTAAGTAGGTTGGTAAGTTGTTTATATGCTATTGGGTGAACCTGTATGCAAAATTTTGGCCTTTGGAAATCATTATTGAGCAAGTAGGAAGCATCAAGTACCCACAGACCTGCATATAGGACATCAGCAACTTGAATTTGCCCTTGTATGCCTTTTTTGTGAACTTGTGTGCTAAGTGTTCATGTTTTCTTGTTTATACTGACTCCTTGTACTCAACTGAGTACAAGGGTGCCCTGCTTGTCCAAGAAATCATCACCAAAAAGCAAAGCCAAGCCCTCTTGGCACTTTTAGCACAAGTGAAGATATACCAAGCTTGCTTGTGTTCTTGAAGTCCCAACTGGGCAAGTTTTCTTATTTTACTAGCTTAATCTTGTGAAAATTGGTTACTGGATTGTGTTTACAAGGATAAAAAAGATCAACAGGTTGATTTGTGAAAGTAAAAAGTAAAAAAAATAAAGTTGAAAAAAGGGGGTTCATCCAGCCTCGAACCCTCGCCTTCACACTCAACACACATCACACATACCGCCGTGCCCTAGGGTCTTTGACTGATAGGATTAGTTTTAAATTGCACTTAAGGCGTTTTTGAGTTGGGCTTATTTAAATAAGCCGTAGCTTATTTTGACCTTTACAGCTTATTTAATAAGCTTATTTAGCCAAGCTTATTTTTCCTATGTTTTGATTAGCATTGTAGACTTTTCTGTCCAAAAATATTATTTTTCTCTTTATTTAATTATTTATTAGGATTATTTTTAGATTTAATTTTAGATAGTAATTTAAAAATAGTAAAATTATTTTAAAAATCCAGAAAAATAGTTTCTAGGTTTTAATTTATATTTTTGAGGTTTACATTCAAAAAAGTTTTCAAAAACTTTAATTTTTAATTTTATTTGATTTTAGGTTTTTTATTAAACTTTAAAAATTAATATAAAATTAATTAAGAGGTTTTAGGAACTTTAATTTTCATTTTTCTCTTAGTTATATTATTCTAGGTTTTTAGAAATTTTTTAGAATTTATTTTATAAACTTTTATTTTTTTGTATTATTTTCATATTATTTTATTAGTAAAAATTAAAAGTTTGTTTTTTCTACTTTTTTCATTTTTCCTAGGTTAAGGACATTAAATTAGGAACTTCGTAACTTTCCAATTAATTTTTAGGCTTTTCATTTATTTTCTAGAATTAATTTAAGATTTAATAGATTTTAATAGTTTTTAGGAGTTTAAAAATAGTTTAATTTGGTTTTAAAATTTTTAAAAATAATTTTTAGCTTAATTAGGTCCTTTTTGAGGTTTACAAACTATTAAATCTTGTTTAGGGCTTTAATTAGCATTAAAAAGTCATTATTAAATTAATTAAAAGGTTTTAGCAAGTTGGGATTTTTTGTAAACTCTTAGAATTTTATTGTGGATTTTTAGTAATTTTTAGGTTAAAATTTTAATTTTTGTGTTTTTTTACGTTTCTACGTCTTAACTTTCTAGTAGTAGTTTTTGTTAAATTTTTATTTTTTTCGTCTTCGTCATTTTCTCTTCTTGTTAATAATCAAAAACATTAATCAATCATTCATTACACAACGCACTAGCCTCCTCGAGAACGAACTCACTTTTCTTAAGGGTCATTTACAAACGGTTTTCCTAAATCGTGCACGCTTGCCCTATATTATTGCCCTCTTTTCCTAAAGGGGTAATTTTACAACTATCATTTTGGCGCCGCTGCCGGGGAGGCGTGTTGTGTTTTGGTTGAACCATTGTTGTTTTTCTATATTAGCCATAATAGTATTTGTATTAGTAGCACTCTACTAATACGTATTATCGTTTTTCGGTTTTTGTGTGAATATTATTACTATATTGTATACGTAGAACAATAAATACACAAGTACTCCAAATACGTGAGCAATCACAACCTTGATTCGGGATTTCATCACTCGATCATTGTATTCGAATCTCAAACCAAAGAAAAAAGGCAAAAATAGATAAATACTTTCGTGAAGCTTGATTTTGATAATACAAACTATAAGGTGGGTATAAGGCGGTTGTATTTCACGACCTAAAGGAAAAAGGCTCTTAAGTGCTTCGCGCCGCCTCGTTTCCTCCGCTTGCTTGTGCGTATTTGATTTTGAGAGTGAATCGAGGGTTTTGCCGCCCAAAGTATTATTACATATCATATATATTTTCTTGGTTTCTATTGATTAAACCCTCTTGAACGATTTGGTGTTCCACCATCGTTCTAAAGTCATCGAAGGCGTTCACTCCACGTGATCGTTTTCATTCCTTGAGGCCTTTTTAATCAAGATATTTGATTGAGGAGGAGATTTGTGGACTTTTTGTCTACTTAATACATTTCACCAATTTCCAAAAAGTTAATACAATCAAAAACCACAAAAAAAAAATTGAAAAACACAAAATACCAAAAAGAATCTTCTTTGCTCGTCTCCACATTGTACGTGACGTTTATGCTCACTCGTAATCAAGCAAAACGTGCACGTAGACGAAAGAACAAAACTCCCACTCCAACTCATTCTAGTGAGGAGTCTTCTATTGACGAACCCATTGTACAAGAAGAACCAACCATGGCGAATCGAACTATGATGGAGTTACTCAAGCACCCACCGAGGGTTATGGAGAAGCTATTGTGATTCCCGCAATCCTTGCGGAGAATTTTGAGGTGAAAACGGGTTTGTTGTCGATGATCCAAAACAACAAATTCCGTGGTGATGAGAAGGACAATCCTCACAACCATATCCGCCAATTTAATCGTGTTACCGCCACGTGCAAATTTAAGGATGTCTCGAATGACTCGATTAAGATGATGCTTTTTCCGTATTCCTTAGCGGGGCCCGCTAAAATTTGGTTAGAGAAAGAGCCACCCAATTCTATATTGACGTGGAAGGATCTCGTTTCAAAATTTGTGAACCAATTTTTTCCGCCCTCTAAGACTACGCATTTGAAAAATGAAATTTCTAAATTTTCACAAGAATCAAATGAAAGTTTTTCTACGGCTTGGAATAGGTTTAAGGAGATGTTACATGAATGTCCTCATCACGGTTTTTCCGACTTACACCAAATCGACACGTTTTACAATGGACTTAACGATCATGAAAGAGATTATTTAAATGCCGCCGCGGGTGGTAATATTTTGTGTAAAATGGTTGAAGAAGCTTTGGCCATAATTGAGAATAGGTCTAAGGTTTATAGCCCTCGTCACACACCGAGTGTTGCCAAAATGGGCTCATCATCGTCTCGTTCTATCAATGCCTTACAAGATGAGGCTAATGAGGAAAATCGGTTTTTCGATAGGTTTTCTACTCTTATGTCCCATTGGAAAGCTCAAGAAGCTTCCAATTCCGCTTCGGTCAAAGCGGTTTCTAAGAGTTGTTTGTCGTGTGGGGGAGCTCATGATCTTTCCGAGTGCATTACCGCGGATGGTAACACTTCGAATGCTTTTGTATCCACGGGAACTTATAACCAAATCGGTCAAGGTTCTCGTTCAAATCAAGCTCCACCAAATCAAAATGCTAATAATTATCGCAACAACAACCAAGGTGGAAATTACCAAGGAAATCAAAGGAATTATAACAAAGGTAATTACCAAAGTGGAAATGGGCAAATTTCAAATCAAAACCAAAATCGTGATTTTCAAAACAATGCCCAAGGTTTTAAAAACGATCACACCAAAAATCTTCAAGGAGTATTTTTGAATTATGCTAAGGCTAATGATGCTAAGTTTGATAATATGCAACGTGAAATGGTTAGCTTAAGATCCGAGTTGAAAAACGAGCTAAAAAACGAACTTGCTAATGAACTTAAAACTCATGCTAATAAAATGGAAGGAAATGTCACACGACTCCAACAAAATCAACAAAAAATGGAGCAAGGACAACATGAGATTAAGAAAGAATTGTTAAAAGTGGATGCTAGGAAATCTAAGTTTGAAGACCGTATGGCTAAAATGTTTGAAGCTATCATGTGTAAGCCCTCTTCTTCGGGTGGTCTTCCTAGTGATACCATCGTGAACCCGAAAGGAGAATTGAAGGTTGTTACTACTCGTAGTGGTAAAACTTTCAAAGAATCCATTTCTCGTCCAAGTACTTCTATGGAGAAGGAAAAAGAGAAAGAACCCGAGGTTGTGGTTGAAAAGGAGCAAATTACAAGCCCACAAAGTACCGCTCAAACCACACCTACGGTTGAACCTACACCAATCATGGAACCCGAGATTCCAAGGCCTTTGCCTATGCCTACTTTGCCCCAACCCACACCACCTTTACCCTACCCTTCAAGACGAGACAAGGAAAAGGCACAAGAACGAAATAATTATCAATTTGAACTCTTTATGAAAATGTTTCGTGACTTGCATTTTAATATAAGTTTTGCCGACGCCTTAGTCATGATGCCTCGATTTGCCGCGAACTTCAAAAGTATGTTGAATAACAAAGAGAAATTGCAAAAATCGTCTAGTTGTTCATCGGTTTTTCTAAGCCGCATACCTCAAAAATTCGGTGATCCTGGAAAGTTTTTAATCCCATGTGCTATCCAAGACATGGAAGAATGCTACGCCTTGGCCGATCTTGGTGCTAGTATTAATTTGATGCCTCTTGAGATTTTTAAATCGCTCAATCTTCCCAATCTCACTCCTTCAAGAATGTCAATCGAAATGGCCGATCATTCTACGATTCTAGCTTGTGGAGTTGCCGAGGACGTCTTTGTGAAAGTTGGAAAGTTCTACTATCCTGTAGACTTTATTGTTGTTGACATTCCCATCGATCCTAAAGTTCCGTTAATTTTAGGTCGATCTTTTTTGGATACCTCGAGAGCACTTATCGATGTGCATGCAAGAAAAATCACTCTTCGTTTCAATGAGGAAGAACTCGTCATTAATGCAACCCAAAACTCCACTCTTTCTCATGTGTATTCTATCACATCTTTGTACAATGTCAATCCCATCAAAAGCATTTGCAAAAGAATTTCAAATAGAGTTTTAGGAGTTGTTGAGAAAAATGAAGTTCCGTCCCCTCCGCCGGTGGAGGTTAAGAGTGTTAAGCCTACGATTCCAATCTCGAGTGAATCTTCGGATGATGAATACGTTGATCCCGATGGGGAGGTTTTCTTTGTTGACAAAAGATTTGAAAACTTGCCACCACCCAAACCAAAAAGATTTCAAAATGTGAAAATTTTTAGTGTGACTAACATTGCTTTAGATACACCAAATATTTTTGACATAATCAAATCAGGTTTTCTCAAGGAGAGTTTTAAAGATGAAAAAGGAAAAGATTTTAACTCGAATTTAAAAGATTTTTCTACAATTCTAACTCCGTCATCACCGCGTTTATTGAGTACTACAAGCTTGTCTTCTCCTTTTGACGATGCTTTGTGTGGACTTAGTGTGGGGGAATCCCCTTATGTTCCCTCCCCTTTCTCCACCGAGGATGAGATATTTGATCCTGGAATTGCTTATATAGGGAAATCTCGGTCTTCCACCGATGCAATAAATGGAAAATCTTTTCATTTGATTGGTGCGAGTCTACCTCGAGTAGCTCATGTTTTTAGAGACTTACCCATTGTCCCACCCTTCTATTTCTTCTCTCCTATTTTCTTCTACCCCATTGGGGTTGGTGTTGGAGTGGCGTTGTTTCGTCTTTCATCCGAAAACGAAGACGCTATCTTTGACCCCGGTATACGTTTATCGGGTTTTTAAAGTACTCCACGTACTTTTGGGCCTTGTTTATCATGTAAGCCCCACCAAAAATTGACCACACCATGATTATCCCTAAATGATCACATTTATGGGGATTCGAGTCGAGCTTTTGACTCGGTTATCAAAAACAAGGTGCCTCGTGGGGGAGACCCATGCTTATCCATGAACATATTATTGCTTTCTAATTAGTTTAATGTGAGGGGATTTGTACCCTTCCAACCTTTGTTCCGTGGTTGTTTGTGCATTGTGGTTTTTAGATCATGATCTTCACGATTAGAGCCTCTCGTGTTCGTTTTATGGGAGCACTCAATCGTTTGCTTTGGAGGCCTTTCCTAATATCCATATGATATATCCTTTTATGTTCTAACCTTAGGTTTATAGCACACTTCATAAACGGCTATTACTTATTGGTTACACCCTTTACATGCTAGATTAAGCATTCGACTACGTCTCTAGTATGGGGGTGTTTGTACCCCTAGACTCGAAACATTGAGGACAATGTTTAACATTAGTATGGGGGGGTGAATAGATACTTGCCTTGCCAAACCTTCACGCTTTCCAAATTTTATCTTTTTGTTTATCGTTTTGTTGCAAAATAAGGCTAAAAATGGCCAAATTTTAAAATTTTTCTCATGTTTTATAAGTGTTTGAAGACACGAATGTAGATTTTCCGATGGCGAGAATAAGAGTAATTTTTGACTCGACCGTGCGTGTTGAGCACTTAGCTTTGATTCCTTAACTACACATTAGGCTAAGTCTCTTAAATGAGGACGAGAAATGATAGAGTTAATTATAAGTTACTATGCTAAACGTAGAGTACTCGTATTCTTTCAAAAACTCATGTGTTCTCGTTATTTGCTTATTCTCCCTTCGCTTGTAAATATTTTTTGCTTAATAAATATTGACTTAGCGGTTTAGTTAGGATTGTTGGGTTTCTAGTCTTTTCTAGTAGCTTCCGTGTAATTAAATTGGGAAGACATTAAGGTATCGCCAGCGTCACGGTTTTGAAGTATTGGCACCCGAATAATCGAAAGCTTCACCTAATGATAAGATTTCAAGTGCTCACCTAAATCAAGCAAACAATTTGAAGCGCCACAAGGCTTAAAATGTATGCAAAATTTAAAGTGAATCAAGCCTTAATCTTAGAAGCTTTAAAGATCCAAAATTCGCTTTAGCGTGAGGATATACGTCTTTGGCTAATAAAACCACCGATGAGGCGGATAATAAAAGGCAAGGCAAGATCGAAGTCATAATAAAAGCTTCATGGCGAAGTTGAATAAAAGATGGAGGTAAACCAAAGATAATAAGGCCCTTCCGTTAGGGGGCGTATAAAAGTCTTGGTAATAAGTCTCATGTTCAAAACCGTTATAAAACCGTGTTTATCGATTCTTCTTGTCAACTTAATTTTTTAACATTGTTGTCTATTAGGAGGGGTTATTGATTTGATGGTCTTAGTTACACCGTTAGGACTCTATTTTTAGACCTAAATCTCTATTATCGCATAAGTCAATGATGTATCCTCGTGATCATTAAGACATAATAAAATATAAGAGATACAACTTAGGAATAATGGGAGGATAAGTACGTGATTAGGGCATATGAGTAGTGTTAGCATTACTAACTTATAATCACAATGATCTCGTTGCATGCTTGGCATGGAATTAAGGTGAAAATCGAGGACGATGAAATTATTTCTAACGAAGCATTCACGTGTTCTTATTCTATGAACCTAAATGTCCCATTTTGCGATGAAAATCATACATTATGTCTAAAACGCAAGTAGTAGCAATAGTGTAGTGTAGCTAGTTTTTCATTTCAATAAAGTGAATAAAATGAATTTTGGAGGTGCTATGATACTTTATTCTAGCATTGCGTGAGGGCACGGCAATGGTTTAGTATGGGGGAGTGATGAGATTGCTTTTATACATGGTCTCATCGTCCAAATCGGGCTTTAAATGCATTAAATATCATCAAATATACCAAATATATGCTCGTGTTTGTTACTTGTGTATTTTTAGGTACGGATATTGAGGAATTGGCAAAAGATCACAAGAATCAATCAAAAAACGAACACGGGAAACAAAGACGTACAATGAACCAAGCCCATGTTTGGAAAATTGCAAAAAGACCCTTGAAGTTTGAAGAATTGGCAAGTTTGGCCCCTCAACTTATGAAGATTTACACTTTATACCCCTCAAATATTCAAAATCATGAATAGGGTCCCTAAAGTTTGAAGATATGCCAAAAGTGGCCCTTGGAAATTGATCAAATGTGCAAAAGTTAGTCAAAGTTGTCAAAAGGACTTAACATGAATTTGCTTTGGACTAAAAATGCAAATGGCCGTTAGCCATTTTGGACTGGATGTGCAAAAATATAAACGGCTGTTAGTATAAAGGGACTGGTAATGAAAATGTCCATGTGAAGCCCATTTTACCCACTAGGCCCAACACCCAAAACCCCACCAACCCGAACCCCACCCTTTTTATTACCCGATTTATTTTTAAATAAGCCAAGTCAAACCCTCAACCCGGTCAACATCTTTTCCCACTAAAACAAGTTTTTAAATCTTGTTTATACCCTTTTTGGATTAAAACCCCCTAATCACCTTCATCAACCCTAATTAATCCCCAGACCCGATTGGACTCCACTCAAAGGGGTTTAAGCTAAAAACGTGCAGATCACTAATTGCCCTCATCCTCACCTTTTCCCACTCCACAAAACATCCTCACATGTGCTATAGGACCCACCCCGTACCTCCCCTGCACAAGTCCCTTTCCCCCAAACCCTATGACCCGACAATTTGAACGTTTGGGATGATTCTCCTTGGTCCCCAAGTATAAACAAACGTCCAAGATCATTTTATAGAGCTGGCACATCACATGGATTCCAATTGACCCAAAATTCGTCAAAGACTTCCAAGGGCTTTTTAGTGAATTCAGAAATTAGGGTTTCATTTTTTAATTTTTTAATTCAAATTTCTAGAATAGTCTATCTAGTAGTATATAATGAGACGACCTGTGTCTCATTGTTCTTGTTCAAGTTTTTAGCCAATTCATGTGTAATTCCTTTTTATTAAATATATAAAGTTGGTATTTTTGTTTCAAAATATAATTCCTTTTATTTGTTTTTAAAAGTTTGTGTATGATTGAGCTAAGACTGAGTTCCATTTGATTTGTGAAGTAATTTTGAGTTTTTTCAAAATTAGCTTAGGTTTTTGGAAATTGTGATTTTGTGGTAAAAGCTGTTTCAAGAGTTGATTTTCAGTTTTGGAAGTTCATTTGTTAAGGATATTTGAAAGATTAAAGTGATTAAGGAAGTTTTTGGAAAAGTTTTAAGCAAGAAAAATATAAACAGATTGTATATTTGGCTTGTTTTTCTTTCCTTTTCCTCTTAGCAGGTTTGTAAGTTGGGAATTTCCCAAGGTTCTGCATATACCCGGGTATATTGGAGGTGGTTTTGCTACCACAGTGGGACCTGGATGTGGGTCCCACAAGGTAAATCCTCATTCCTTGTTTGAGTTTTCAACCTTGCAAGTTTGGTGTGAATTTGTGAGATTTTGTGCAAGTGTTAAGAGACTGCTGGATTGTGTGATTTACTTGCTTGATTAGAAGTAATTTGCATGATAGAAGCTTTGTGAATCAGTTTGGTGTAGCTTAAAAGAGATTTGGTTTGAAAAAAATTCAGTTTCAAGTTATAAGGGGGTGTTTGGATCAAGGTTTAATAGGGGCTAGTTGAATTAGATTGTGCTTTAAAAGCTGTTAGAATCTATCATAAGGGTGTTAGTAGGGTGTTAGATAGTGTTGTTTTCAGTTTGAAACAAATTTAGAACACATTGCATGCTAAATAGTTGAAAAAGTTAGCTTGAATCTGTCTAGGTCACTTTTTCTGCTTAGTTTTGTTAAATTTTGTGCTTGGATCTTGAAACCTGTTAGAGTTAGGACTAAGTAGGTTGGTAAGTTGTTTATATGCTATTGGGTGAACCTGTATGCAAAAATTTGGCCTTTGGAAATCATTATTGAGCAAGTAGGAAGCATCAAGTACCCACAAACCTGCATATAGGACATCAGCAACTTGAATTTGCCCTTGTATGCTTTTTTTGTGAACTTGTGTGCTAAGTGTTCGTGTTTTCTTGTTTATACTGACTCCTTGTACTCAACTGAGTACAAGGGTGCCCTGCTTGTCCAAGAAATCATCACCAAAAAGCAAAGCCAAGCCCTCTTGGCACTTTTAGCACAAGTGAAGATATACCAAGCTTGCTTGTGTTCATGAAGTCCCAACTGGGCAAGTTTTCTTATTTTACTAGCTTAATCTTGTGAAAATTGGTTACTGGATTGTGTTTACAAGGATTAAAAAGATCAACAGGTTGATTTGTGAAAGTAAAAAGTAAAAAAAAATAAAGTTGAAAAAAAGGGGGTTCATCCAGCCTCGAACCCTCGCCTTCACACTCAACACACATCACACATACCGCCGTGCCCTAGGGTCTTTGACTGATAGGATTGGTTTTAAATTGCACTTAAGGCGTTTTTGAGTTGGGCTTATTTAAATAAGCCGTAGCTTATTTTGACCTTTACAGCTTATTTAATAAGCTTATTTGGCCAAGCTTATTTTTCCTAGGTTTTGATTAGCATTGTAGACTTTTCTATCCAAAAATATTATTTTTCTCTTTATTTAATTATTTATTAGGATTATTTTTAGATTTAATTTTAGATAGTAATTTAAAAATAGTAAAATTTATTTTAAAAATCTAGAAAAATAGTTTCTAGGTTTTAATTTATATTTTTGAGGTTTACATTCAAAAAAAGTTTTCAAAAACTTTAATTTTTAATTTTATTTGATTTTAGGTTTTTTATTAAACTTTAAAAATTAATATAAAATTAATTAAGAGGTTTTAGGAACTTTAATTTTCATTTTTCTCTTAGTTATATTATTCTAGGTTTTTAGAAATTTTTTAGAATTTATTTTATAAACTTTTATTTTTTTGTATTATTTTAATATTATTTTATTAGTAAAAATTAAAATTTGTTTTTTCTACTTTTTTCATTTTTCCTAGGTTAAGGACATTAAATTGTAACTTTCCAATTAATTTTTAGGCTTTTCATTTATTTTCTAGAATTAATTTAAGATTTAATAGATTTTAATAGTTTTTAGGAGTTTAAAAATAGTTTAATTTGGTTTTAAAATTTTTAAAAATAGTTTTTAGCTTAATTAGGTCATTTTTGAGGTTTACAAACTATTAAATCTTGTTTAGGGCTTTAATTAGCATTAAAAAGTCATTATTAAATTAATTAAAAGGTTTTAGCAAGTTGGGATTTTTTGTAAACTCTTAGAATTTTATTGTGGATTTTTAGTAATTTTTAGGAATTTTTAGGTTAAAATTTTAATTTTTGTGTTTTTTTACGTTTCTACGTCTTAACTTTCTAGTAGTAGTTTTTGTTAAATTTTTATTTTTTTCGTCTTCGTCATTTTCTCTTCTTGTTAATAATCAAAAACATTAATCAATCATTCATTACACAACGCACTAGCCTCCTCGAGAACGAACTCACTTTTCTTAAGGGTCATTTACACACGGTTTTCCTAAATCGTGCACGCTTGCCCTATATTATTGCCCTCTTTTCCTAAAGGGGTAATTTTACAACTATCACACCTATGATCTTGATTATCTCCTCAAAGGATCATCCACGTACGCAACCTCTCTGACCTTGCTGAAAGCTGCTAATTGGGGGACAATACCCTGGATCGAGGAAAAGGTAAACCGACTCTGGGTCCCAAAGGTAAATCGTAATTATGATATGTATGCTGTTATAGGTGCATCACATTGGGACGAGCGAGTCCGAAGGGCGTACAGAGGTTGCTGCTTAGCCAATTCAGGAAGTCGTGTCAAATCCGATATTCGCATCTCAAGTATTTTGGGGTTGAAAACTTAAGCCAAGAATGGCTATCATCATGTGACGGAGATTCGTCTAAAAAGGGAGGATGACAGAGAATACACAATACAGCAGGGAGATTTTTCTATCATTCGCCTTGAAGATATCGAAGACATGTTGCTTATGATGACCCGTGATCAACTCATCCATCTTACTCGTGAAGAAATCATTGCCTTGAATACAGCACTTCGTATGTTCACACGAAGCGTTGTTATCAAGAAACAAGTTGAAGATCTTCAATTGGGAGTTGAAAGCTATCAAAGGAAGCTTAACCTGACCCGTCCAATGAACCAAGTTCTACCTCAACATGTCACAAGATGTCCCTATACCGGCATTACTGTTCCGAGTTACGGGATTTTCTACTTGAACAGTCGTGGGATAATGAAGTTTATGAGGGTAGGTGAGCTTTATAAGTACAGTGATGGGACTCTCATATACGTCAGAGGAAAATTGGAGCATCTTAATTCTGGTGGGTCTTTACCAGAGATGACTGAGGACTGGCATCCGTGTTATCGGCAAATGGCGAAATATGTGATCAAGAAGATTGATCAAAAGCTCCGGGAACGTAGATTGATGAGGAGCTTAGAAAGATTCGTTGGTGGTAGACCATATGGAGTGCACCACAAGTTACTACAACGATCCATCTAATGGATCGTACATTTCAGGTCTACTCTATATTGGTTTTTAATTGTGAATATGTAAATTTGTGAATATTGTGCTTTTACGGCTTGATGTAGTGTTAAGGTATGATAATTTTTCAAGAATTCTCACGAGATTCTAAATCTTTCAAAATATATCATACTAAAGCACTACAACTATCCCTTATTAATTTAAGGGGGTGCATTAACATGTTCTATGGCCAAACATCGATTTCATTTTACCCAAAGACCGGTTAATCCATTCAATATCCCAAATATTAATGGTTAACATTTTGGATAAGGGGAGAAAATGGGATTAAGGAGACTTAAATGATACTTGGCTAAAATATGAAAAAGACTTAACGATAATCCAACTTAATATGTGTAAAGCACGTGTTAAGGGGGAGCGTTTTTGATGAACAAAACACCTAAGGTACAAAACTTTTGATTTCAATATCACAAGTACCTTAAGTGATTTTCAAGTATTTTTCATGGTGGCTATACTTTCCCAAAACACGCTTAATTCACGACGAATGTGGTGACAAAAGGGTGGTAGGAATAGGTTTAGTCCAATGATTCATCAGAGCCGATGGAATCTTCCCAAGGACAATTCCTTAGATAGAATTAGAAGTCCTAGGAAAGTTGGAGAAAGATTGTGAACGTAGCTAAATGCCGACCAAGTACTTAAGCTAGCACTGGAACAATCACAACAAGGTGCTAGTTATGACGTATTGGTAAGCATTGAAGGGGTTGAAGAATGAAAAAGAATTATAAAGATAAAGGGTGTAAAGAAAGAAGCCCTCCTTACAACTTTAGGCAGAAACCGGGTCAATACATATGCTATTGAGATCATTTGTTAATGATTCTCGATACTGAAGAAAGACATCATCGACCCAGTGATGCAATGCACAACCCTTCCCAGCTAACTCAAATATCTCTCAAAAGGTATTTGTTTTAATCACACGGAGATCAACACGTTATCTATTGGTTTATTCACTCCGAATAGACTGATATTGAAAAGGTGGCACTCCTCTCCAGCCATCGCTCACTAAATCAAAACGCACTATCGAGTCTAGAGCCACGAGATCATCAAAAGTCTCATTAGGACACATTCCATTTATTCCTTGCTTTCTCACACACTGTGAAAAGTAAGAGATTTTTATGAGTCCTACGCAGTATTCTTGTAATATTGCCAGAACATCCGAGTAATACGCAAGTATTACAATGAAGATGGAAATCCTGCTTGAGCCAACATCAAACAAGCTCATGGTAGGTTACACGTACGGTCCTTTAAGAACCAATCTTGTGAAAAACTGGAAAGAAACAGTAGTTTAATTCTTAATTGAACTTAAACTCGTTCCAGGCCTCTATGCATTATCATATGATCTTGCCAGAACACTCAGAGTGACTCTTTATAGATCACATTGACGAGTGGAAATCCTTCTAGTGTTAACATCAAACAGCACTTGGTAGGTGATGTGCAAGATTCTTTATGAATTAAGCTCGTGATAACTGGAAAGCAACGATGGTGAAAATCTTAACTGAAATTCACTTGTTCCAGGTTTCATGAATTGACGGCTTCAATCACAAGGATAATTTATCCAAGTGATTCACTGTTTATGTTCGCAGTCAAGCTTAGTGATCGTCGAATAAAGAGAACGGGTTTACCCGCGAAATCCTGTCAGGAAGTTACTTAATTGAAACTATCCGTCACAGGTACGATATCTGATATCGTCCAACGGTCTTCACCGACAGGAGGTAAAACGCTACCGATTTAGAATGAAATGTTCTAAGCCATTTCATTCGTGTCTTATCATGTTGCTGCGAAGACGGTGGCGTTGCGGTGTACCAGCTGAAGTCGTTCCCACATGCTTATGTTTTTCTGCATCAAAGTTCAGCAAAATTCAAGAAAGAGCAAAATGAAGTCTTCCGCTATACCAAACTCTGAAGCTTTCGAGAATTCAACAAAAAGACATAAGTGTGTGGAACATGGAGTCACGAGGAGGCAAGATTCACAAGAAGGCAAAGATCGCACGTGATTGGTCAAAAGAACAATGCTCTCAAGCTAAAGTCTAAAAGATCAAATCAACATATTCACAACAAAAAGAAAGAAGAAAAGACTATGAGCTGAAGAACAAAGACTTAGTATAGTATGCTAGGTTTAGAACTTTGTAACGTGGAGTGACCTCCCTTAGGGGAGATTGTTAGAAATACGTTTTAACGTATATTAGAAGTATCGGTCACTCCACAATATTATTAATGTTGTAATAGCTCGTAGTTAATGAGTACTTATTTAGTTAAGTAAGAAACCGACCCATGGGCTTGTCATGGGTCGGCCCAAGCCCATCAGTGGCTTGGATATAAATACCCCTTTCCACCATGGAAAGGGGTTGGTTGTTGATGTTTCCATTTTATCAAGTTAATAAAACACATACTTTCTCTCACTAGTTTCTCTCTCTAGAAATCTTCAACCCACTTCATTGATTCATAAGATTATCAATATTCTTCACAAAAGTTGACAGCCATCCAACGAATTGCATCCAGCTTCATATCTAAGCTTCATTTTGAGCCTTAGATCAAGTCACAACCTTTATACCTCACACATACAGCCAAGAATCCTTCACATGAGCTCAAGTTATTCAAAATCGACAAGGGCATTTTTGGGACTTCAAGCATTAGGGTTTTGTGTTTTTATCAGTTCTTTATTCACATGTAAGGCTCTATATAAAGCCATTAGGTCACAACATAGCAATTGCTCTTACTTTTTCCTTTGTTCACTTTTTTGTAAATACTTCTTCATGTTTAATGAGAAGTGTTTGAATTTGTGAAGAAAACCCAAGTGCCAATCTTTTTATCTGCTTATTATTGTTATATATTTGTGTTTCTTGAATCCTAAAACGTGATCTGATATCTTGCTAAATCCTTGATTCAAACCCTAGATGTGATACCCTAGAACCGAGGTCACTAACATTACCCTAAATTACGCTTATTTTTGAAATTTTTAATAAATTTTAATTGCTATATATTTTAGTATTTTGGTTGAAACCGATGTTCGAGGTTATAATTTTGACGATTGACGATTTAAGAAGGACGATGATGAATACGATCCCGATGGATGCCCAAATTTATATAATTATTGACGTTTTATCGATAATGTAATTTTTCGAGAATTTTACTTACGGTTCGTGTTAAGTCGAGTCAGGTGAGTTTTATTGCTTTCCGGGTACATTTAAAGTATCCCAAAAGTATTTTGGAGTGTTTGGGATAATTTCCGACTCCCGTAAAATTTTCTAAAATGACTAGTGAGTCAATCCCGCAAAGTTTTGGTGTCGTTTTTTCTTACGGCCAAAAGAATGCTAAAATTGCACTTAGGTCCTTCCCATTTCACAAAAGGAGACAAACACCACACACACTAAACACTTTACAAAAAAAAAATTCAAAACCCCCTCCCTTGTGTTCTTAGGCCGACGGCCAAACCCCCAAATCCACCACCACTTCATTTTTTTTAGTTTTGATCCATTCTAATCATATACCACCTCCTAAAATCATCTAGTGAGTGTTAATCCATGTTCATTTCACACATGCATTAACAAAAATTCTTCCAAAAATTTCAAGATTTTTCAAATTCGTTTTTGATGTTAATTGGGCATTTGCATGTTTAATTCATGCTAAAAGGATGCTAGAACACCAAACAAATCAACTAAAATCAATTTGGTTGGTGGGTTTTGATCACCCAAACCCCACGGCTCAATGGGGGGTGTTTGGGGATCATGGTGGTTCATGTTTTGAGCTTGATTCTATGTTTAATATCATGTTTTTAGATTTTGTAGATGGGTACATTTACTTGCATGCTTGTTTTTAGGATTTTAGTTTTATGAGGTTGATGATCAATAGGGGTTAGGGACTGAAAACATTGTTTGGTTGTGATTAGGGATGCTTAGGATGATGTCTAGTGATGATAAATGGGTTTGGAAACGAGCATTAGCGTGATTTTGGTATGGTTGATTTTAGGCAGAAAGTTTAAGGCTTTTTCGTAAAAATTATTTTGAAAACAGGTCTTGTGGATAGGATAGATTTGTAGAGCATCTTCTTAGCTTCGATTTGGTATAAGGTAGAGCTTACGACTCCTAACGAGTCAAAAGTTACGACGTTTTGAAATTCGTGTACCGGGAGATGAAAACCGTCATAATCCGAAATTATGCTTGGTTTTAGGTCAAATCCCGGGGACTATAAGTCTAGTTTGGAAAATAGTCAAGGGCTGAATTTTGGTGTCAAACCTGCACATTTGAGTCTATTATAGGACTTAGGTGTCAAATGGGTCAATGGAGTGTTTTAAACGGGTCAAATGAGTCCGACTTGGTCAAAGTACAATTTCAGTCCGAAAAACGTAGTTTTGGAAAAGTGTTGAGTAACGGGTCGTAGAAGTAAAACTTTTTGTTGGGATTAAATATGTGTTTTCTACAGGTCTTATAGTATTTTTGAGAATTTTCTCAAATTTTATAAAAATGGTTAAGTATGGTAAAACAGTCCGTACTTTTGGTAAGTATCGGCGAAAATGAGTAAAAATGGATAACGTTAATAATAAGGATAAATGGTATGAAACGAGTAACGCTTGTTGTTTTATTTTGGCGTGAGTTGTAATTGTCACAAGTGACTAGTATTTATGTGTCTTATACAGTACCATAAGGTTTTAAAATGAGATTACTCATTACGCGTTATTTGGTTTGATAGGTGTTGATTTACCCGGGCATCCGTATCGTCGTCAGTGACCGTCTCTCGAACTATCGACTACTTGTTATATAAGGTGTGAATTTATAGTCTCGCTTATTATTATTTCAAACTGTTTTACCCGCGAGGGAAATGCATGCTAGTTTTTAAAATGAACATATGTCATGAATGATTGTTGGACCCGAATGTTGCCTTTGAAATTGTGTTGAGTACCTAGTTGCAAAAGTCCCTAAATTCATGAACTATTAACTATTGTTTAGTCCTAGCGTGGATTAGAAATAGCCGCTTATACAAAGTGATAGTACTATGGGGTTGACTACCCTATCCGAGACGAGGGCTAGTACATTGATACCCCCTGCGGACGGATAATTTGTGATAAGAGATAAGGTATAATTGCAACTGATGCCTTAGTAGGGGCCTTGGTTTCATCTGAATCACGCCGGTAATTATTACGCGGGTGATTGAGTTAACGGTTTAGTGTCATGAGCTTAAACACAATTGCCAGTATCTTGAATATAGATTGTTTGATCGACAAGTCTATGAATGATCGTGAATGGTTTTTATTTCACATATGTTCAAAATGAATTGTAAAACCTATGAATTCCACTCAACATTTTCGTTGACCAAATTTAGCATGTGTTTCAGGTAACCGCTGAAGTGTAGCATGGAGCGTGCATGGGATGGATGTTGTGTGTATGGCTTGGAGTCTGCTTGTTTTTTCCTCCCGTTATTACTTAAACATTTTTAACTTTAATGTCATGTTGTTGTGAAAACTGTAGCTTTTGGGTTGAGATTCATGGGGACCGAAAACGCAAAACTCTGTTGTATCAATTGGGGTTGGAAAAACCGTAGACATGTATCTTTTAACAATTTTTAATTTAAGTTTTAAATTGACGTCTCTTTGGAGTCGTTCGATATATCTTGTGTGCGATGATAACTGCCTAGCACCAAAATGTTGTAGTTCCGCTGCGTATAGCATTTGGTGGGGTGTTAGAGATTGGTATCAGAGCCATGAGTTATAGAGAACTAGGTCGTTTTGAAAATCCTAAACTTTAACTTTTGGTGTCGTAAGAAATTGTCCAAGCACACACAACTATCCTGCATGGCTCCGGTAAGGTTTATTTTTGTATTCATGGCATTTGACGTATACTTTTGAGTTGAAGTATATATATGGGTATTTATTACGTAAGTATGGAAATTACTATATGTAGACGTTGAAATTATACGTGGAATACCCGACACCGTAATTTTTGTATTAATCATGCATGAGCATCAAATTATTGCATTTTGGGCATATGTACCACCTTTGCATTGCATTTGCATGCATGTATTTATAAATATTGTATAGTTATCTTACGTACCCTCCGAAATTCTCTGTTATTGCAGGAATGGCCGAGGTACCGCCTAATGGTAATGGAAACGATTACATCGTAGGTCACGAAGGGGGACCGTTTCCTCCGAACCCGCTGGATAATGACAATGGATGGATCGCTCCAGAAGAAGCAATAGGGCCAGAAAATGACAATGATGAAAGTGAGGTGGACAACTTCAGTATCAGTAGTGATGAGAGCGAGGATTCTGAGGAAGAGCCCGAGGAACTGATGGATGATGGTATTCCCGAGAATGCTGTAGGTCAGACCGAACCTGATTTATTTCAATCTCCAAATTCGCCAAAGGGTTACGAAGTACCTCCGACCGATCGATATGAGCAGCAACCCTTTAGTCGCCCGATGGAAAATTGTAAGGACTACTTGAGGACAGTGCCAGGATTTGTTCGAGTAAGTAATGGGAGTGGTGCAGAGTCCAGCAATTTATCAAAATCACAATCTATCCATGAGAATATCGCTAGGGTCTACTTTCCGAGACCAAGACACTACTGGGATCCCGAGGGTCGTTTGAGGAGGATGGATAGGTTGATGTATGAGCGGTTTGTGGTAGAGACCAGGGTAATTAAGAGGTTTGATAAGAGTGAAAGGGCACACCAAGGATTGTTGGAAAGGACTTCAAGAATTGAGTATGATGGAAATGCAAACAAGAGTGATATCAACAGTCTAAGATCGATGATCGCGAACTTGAGCGCCAGTCTTGACTGTGTTAGGGAAGATCAAGTGAGATTGTCTAGGATGCAGAGTTGGGAGCATCGAGTGAGAGCATCATTGCCCCCAGATTGGAGATTTGTGGACGATTTGGAAATGGAAGCTAATGACTTCATGATCCAGCCACCTGCCAGAGGTGCTTGTATCACTGTGGGAAATCATGTAGCGGTTGAGTGTGGGTCTACGTCAGGGACGAAAAAGGAGACTGAATGTGGGCCGAACGACAAAGGAAAGAGAAAAATGGATGATATGGACGAGGATGATAGCAATGAGGAACCCGAGGAAGATGATGATGAACCGCCATCCAAGAGGCCGTGTGGATCACCACATGCCTAGTTGCTTGTCTTGTATTTTATCTTTGATCGTTGTAATAGAACTGTTTTAGACTTTTGTATGATGGCATTATGACGAAAAACTTGAGGACTTAAGTTTTATGGTGAATGGTTGTAGTGGCAATACTTTTCTCAATTTTGGTTGATTATCAATACAATCCACGTTTACCTTTCATGATCTGTGATATGTCTTTAATTTGATCTTTTGTGATGTGAATTGATGAATATTAGTAACTCGGTAGTGATGTGTCGTTGTATTTATATTATGTCTTGAAATAGAAATCCATCTTAATCTTGATGTGTATACTTACATTGTTTTTCTATTTTCCCTGTCTTTGCAGAAAGGTATATTTGATAACGCACCATGCCTCCAAAACTAACCGCAACCCGTGTGAACACGATGATTCAGGAAGCCATTGCGAATGCGCTAGAAGCAGACCGAGCAGGAAGGAATCCAGACCAGGGCAGAAATGCGGGGAGACAGCAAGCCCCAAGAGAATGTACTTACTCTAATTTCATAAAATGTGGTCCCACGCAATTTCGTGGAACTGGTGGAGCTCTAGAACTCAGGAGATGGTTAGAAAAGGTTGAAAGTACTTTCGAGATTAGTGGTTGTTCAGAAGCGAACAAGGTCAAGTTTGCGGCTGCTACATTTCTTGACGATGCATTGAGTTGGTGGAACACCCAAGTAGCCACTGTTGGATTGGCAGTAGTGAATGCAAGAACATGGACTGCAACTAAAGCTCTTTTGACCAAGAAGTTTTGTCCTGAAGAGGAGTTAGGTCAATTGGAAGATGAGTTGAGGCACCTGACTTTGAAAAACAATGATATCACTGCTTACACCAGGAGGTTTAATGAACTAAGCCTTTTGTGTCCAAAAACTTTTGCCGATGATACCAAGAAGATGAAACAGTACATCAAAGGTCTATCCAGTAATATCAAGGGTGAGACGACTTCGTCTAAACCTGGGTCGTTTGATGAAGCGTTCCAGATGGCTCACGCGTTGATGGATGTCAAACTCCAGGACAAGAAGAACTTCATTGCTGAAGGAAATAAGAGGAAGTGGGAAGCGGCACAGAGCAACCAATCCCAGGGTCAAAGCCGAGGTGGAAATCGAAACAACAATGGTCAGAACCGCAATCAGCAGTTTAACCAACGAAGGAATGAAGGGATGAGAGCTGTGACAAGCCCCAGAGGAGCGAAGGTGAATCCCCACTGTGTTAGATGCAACTTGTATCATGTAGGGCATTGCCCGCCTGCGTGCGGCAAATGTGGAAAAGCGAGTCACAGGATGTCTGATTGTCGAACGAAAGGGGTAGCCACTGGGGCGAATGCTACAAGAGTGATGGGTTGTTTTGGATGTGGAGAGAGAGGCCATAAGCAAGGGAATTGCCCGAAGGCAGGAAACAAGCAAGGAGGTAACAATGCTGCTGCCGTGTATCAAGTAGGGACGGCTGATAAACCACAGGGTCCTAACGTGGTTACCGGTACGTTTTTGCTAGACGCTTGTTATGCTAGTGTTTTTGTTTGATTCTGGTTCCGACAAGAGTTTCGTAGATGTTAAATTTAGTCGTCATATGGCTAGAAAACCGGTGTTGTTAGCGACTAGTTATAACGTTGAGTTAGCTGATGGGAAAATCGTTAGTACGAATTCTATACTGAAAGGGTGTACCTTGAAGTTAGGAAATTACGCTTTTAAAATCGACTTGATGCCTATAGAGCTAGGATCGTTTGATGTAATTGTGGGAATGGATTGGCTGATGGCGCACAGTGCTATGATCGTCTGTGGTGAGAGATTAGTTCAGATCCCGTTGAGGAATAAAGTCTTGACCGTGAAGGGAGACGAATGCACTTCTCGTTTGAGAGTGTTTTCTTGTTTGAAAATGATGAAGTATGTAGAGAGTGGATGCGATGTGTTTTTGGCACAAGTTTCGAGTGATGGTGATTTAGAGGCGAGGATTGAATAGGTACCTGTTATCTGCGAATATCCGGAAGTTTTTCCAGACGAGCTGCCGGGTTTACCACCCACCCGTGAGGTCGAGTTTCGAATCAATTTGGTGCCAGGAGCTGCGCCGGTTGCACGTGCACCCTATCGATTAGCACCATCCGAGTTAAAGGAGTTATCGGATTAACTGAAGGAGTTGATGGACAAAGGATTTATTAGGCCGAGCTCATCACCATGGGGAGCGCCAGTGTTGTTTGTGAAGAAGAAAGATGGGTCATTTCGGATGTGTATTGACTATAGAGAACTCAACAAGCTGACGGTTAAGAATCGGTATCCATTGCCGAGGATTGACGATTTGTTTGATCAATTGCAAGGTTCCCATGTATACTCAAAGATCGATTTAAGATCAGGGTATCATCAACTATGTGTAAGAGAGGAGGATATTCTTGTAACTGCCTTTCGTACGCGGTATGGACACTTTGAATTTCGAGTGATGCCGTTTGGGTTGACAAACGCGCCTGCTGTATTCATGGACCTTATGAATCGCGTATGCAAGCCGTATCTAGATAAGTTTGTTATTGTTTTCATCGATGATATTCTTATTTACTCTAATAGTAAGGAGGAGCACGAGAAGCACCTGAGAAAGATATTGGATCTGCTGAAGAGAGAGAAGCTGTATGCGAAGTTCTCGAAGTGTGAGTTTTGGTTAGAATCCGTGCAATTCCTTGGTCACCTGATTGATAGCAAAGGAGTTCGCGTGGATCCTGCCAAGGTCGAAGCGATCAGGGAATGGTCGGAACCGACAACGCCGACTGAAGTTCGACAATTCCTTGGTTTAGCTGGGTATTATCGGAGATTCATTGAAGGATTTTCGTTTATTGCAAAGCCATTGACAAAGCTTACCGAAAAGAATAGGGTGTATGAATGGGGAGATGAGGAAGAATTCGCTTTCAAAACGCTCAAGGACAAGTTATGTTCCGCACCGATATTGTCATTGCCTGAAGGAACCGAAGACTTTGTAGTGTATTGTGACGCATCTCGTAAAGGTTATGGAGCGGTATTGATGCAGCGTGAAAAGGTGATAGCTTACGCGTGGAGACAACTGAGGAAGAATGAGGAGAACTACACGACGCACGATTTGGAATTAGGAGCTGTAGTTTTTTGCGTTGAAATTGTGGAGACATTATTTGTATGGGACGAAGTGTTTTGTGTTCACTGACCACAAGAGTTTGCAACACATTTTAGATCAAAAGGAGTTGAACATGCGACAGAGACGATGGGTAGAATTACTGAGTGACTATGACTGTGAAATTCGCTACGATCCTGGCAAGGCGAATGTTGTAGCGGATGCACTTAGTAGGAAGGAACGAGAGAAACCTTTGAGAGTCAGAGCTTTGGTGATGACTGAGAGTGTTGATTTAACCGAAACTATACTGAAGGCTCAGGAGAGGGGATTAATGAAAGAGAACGTTGATGCTGAGAACTTGGGAAGAATGTTGAAACCTCTTTTTGTGATTAGGACAGACGGATTGAGATATTTCGAGAATCGGATTTGGTTACCATTGTGTTCATTTGAGGAAGGAAAGCCTGGAGTACGAGATTTGGTTATGAACGAGTCTCATAAGTCGAGGTATTCGATACATCCTGGATCGGACAAAATGTATCATGACCTGAAGAAAGTTTATTGGTGGCCGAATATGAAGGCGGATATTGCTCGTTACGTTAGTAAGTGTTTGACTTGTGCGAAGGTTAAGGCAGAACATAAGAAACCGTCTGGGTTGTTGGTACAACCAAAGATCCCAGAATGGAAATGGGAGAAAATCACTATGGATTTCGTGACGGGTTTACCTAGAACTCCTAGTGGATGTGATATGATATGGGTAATAGTGGATAGATTGACGAAATATGCTCATTTCTTACCTATGAAGAAGACGGACAGTATGGAAAAGCTGGCCAGTGTGTACGTGAAAGAGATCGTCTGCAGACATGGAGTGCCGTTATCGATCATTTCAGATCGCGATAGTAGATTTACTTCGGAGTTTTGGAAATCGCTTCAACGTGCGATGGGCACTGAATTGAATTTAAGTACAGCTTATCACCCGG
Organism: Glebionis coronaria; assembly: GCA_025667525.1. Lineage (NCBI taxonomy): Eukaryota > Viridiplantae > Streptophyta > Magnoliopsida > Asterales > Asteraceae > Glebionis > Glebionis coronaria. The sequence goes on from CM046880.1 coordinate 453,334,643, forward strand.
AGACTGACGGCCAGAGTGAACGAACTATTCAAACGATGGAGGACATGCTCCGAGCGTGCGTGATTGATTTTGGAGGAAGTTGGGAATGCCACTTGCCTCTAGTGGAGTTTTCGTATAATAATAGTTACCATGCGAGTATCAAGGTAGCACCGTTCGAAGCATTGTATGGAAGAAAGTGTAGATCGCCTGTGTGTTGGAGTGAAGTAGGAGAAAGTCAATTGACTGGACCCGAAATGGTTTTAGAGACGACTGAGAAGATTGTGCAAATCAAGAACCGACTACTTGCTGCGAGAAGCCGACAGAAAGAGTTATGCCGATAACAGAAGGAAACCGTTGGAATTTGAAGTCGGGGATATGGTTATGCTTAAGGTATCGCCGTGGAAGGGTGTAATTCGTTTTGGGAAGAAAGGAAAGTTGAGTCCGAGGTATATTGGACCATTTAAGATCGTTAAACGAATTGGACCAGTAGCGTACAAGTTAGAGTTTCCGAGCGAGCTTAGTGCTATTCACGACACGTTTCACGTATCGAACTTGAAGAAGAGTTTGGCGGATAAGGAATTGGTGATTCCTTTGGACGAGATTCAACTGGACGACAAAATGCATTTTGTGGAAGAACCCGTGGAAATTATGGACCGAGAGGTCAAGAGGCTGAAGCGTAGTTGAATTCCTATTGTGAAGGTTCGATGGAATTCTAGGCGTGGACCGGAATACACTTGGGAACGTGAGGACTTTTTCAAGGAAAGGTATCCTCATCTGATCCAGCGGCACGAAATGTGAGTATAAGAAGAGGCGAGCGCCGGGACGTCGCTCTCTTTAAGGATGGGTGGATGTGATACCCTAGAACCGAGGTCACTAACATTACCCTAAATTACGCTTATTTTTGAAATTTTTAATAAATTTTAATTGCTATATATTTTAGTATTTTGGTTGAAACCGATGTTCGAGGTTATAATTTTGACGATTGACGATTTAAGAAGGACGATGACGAATACGATCCCGATGGATGCCCAAATTTCTATAATTATTGACGTTTTATCGATAATGTAATTTTTCGAGAATTTTACTTACGGTTCGTGTTAAGTCGAGTCGGGTGAGTTTTATTGCTTTCCGGGTACATTTAAAGTATCCCAAAAGTATTTTGGAGTGTTTGGGATAATTTCCGACTCCCGTAAAATTTTCTAAAATGACTAGTGAGTCAATCCCGCAAAGTTTTGGTGTCGTTTTTGCTTAAGGCCAAAAGAATGCTAAAATTGCACTTAGGTCCTTCCCATTTCACAAAAGGGGACAAACACCACACACACTAAACACTTTACAAAAAAAAAAATCAAAACCCCCTCCCTTGTGTTCTTAGGCCGACGGCCAAACCCCCAAATCCACCACCACTTCATTTTTTTTTTGAGTTTTGATCCATTCTAATCATAGACCACCTCCTAAAATCATCTAGTGAGTGTTAATCCATGTTCATTTCACACATGCATTAACAAAAATTCTTCCAAAATTTTCAAGATTTTTCAAATTCGTTTTTGATGTTAATTGGGCATTTGCATGTTTAATTCATGCTAAAAGGATGCTAGAACACCAAACAAATCAACCAAAATCAATTTGGTTGGTGGGTTTTGATCACCCAAACCCCACGGCTCAATGGGGGGTGTTTGGGGATCATGGTGGTTCATGTTTTGAGCTTGATTCTATGTTTAATATCATGTTTTTAGATGTTGTAGATGGGTACATTTACTTGCATGCTTGTTTTTAGGATTTTAGTTTTATGAGGTTGATGATCAATAGGGGTTAGGGACTGAAAACATTGTTTGGTTGTGATTAGGGATGCTTAGGATGATGTCTAGTGATGATAAATGGGTTTGGAAACGAGCGTTAGCGTGATTTTGGTATGGTTGATTTTAGGCAGAAAGTTTAGGCTTTTTCGTAAAAATTATTTTGAAAACAGGTCTTGTGGATAGGATATATTTGTAGAGCATCTTCTTAGCTTCGATTTGGTATAAGGTAGAGCTTACGACTCCTAACGAGTCAAAAGTTACGACGTTTTGAAATTCGTGTACCGGGAGATGAAAACCGTCATAATCCGAAATTATGCTTGGTTTTAGGTCAAATCCCGGGGACTATAAGTCTAGTTTGGAAAATAGTCAAGGGCTGAATTTTGGTGTCAAACCTGCACATTTGAGTCTATTATAGGACTTAGGTGTCAAATGGGTCAATGGAGTGTTTTAAACGGGTCAAATGAGTCCGACTTGGTCAAAGTACAATTTCAGTCCGAAAAACGTAGTTTTGGAAAAGTGTTGAGTAACGGGTCGTAGAAGTAAAATTTTTTGTTGGGATTAAATATGTGTTTTCTACAGGTCTTATAGTATTTTTGAGAATTTTCTAAAATTTTATAAAAATGGTTAAGTATGGTAAAACAGTCCGTACTTTTGGTAAGTATCGGCGAAAATGAGTAAAAATGGATAACGTTAATAATAAGGATAAATAGTATGAAACGAGTAACTCTTGTTGTTTTATTTTGGCGTGAGTTGTAATTGTCACAAGTGACTAGTATTTATGTGTCTTATACAGTACCATAAGGTTTTAAAATGAGATTACTCATTACGCGTTATTTGGTTTGATAGGTGTTGATTTACCCGGGCATCCGTATCGTCGTCAGTGACCGTCTCTCGAACTATCGACTACTTGTTATATAAGGTGTGAATTTATAGCCTCACTTATTATTATTTCAAACTGTTTTACCCGCGAGGGAAATGCATGCTAGTTTCTAAAATGAACATATGTCATGAATGATTGTTGGACCCGAATGTTGCCTTTGAAATTGTGTTGAGTACCTAGTTGCAAAAGTCCCTAAATTCATGAACTATTAACTATTGTTTAGTCCTAGCGTGGATTAGAAATAGCCGCTTATACAAAGTGATAGTACTATGGGTTTGACTACCCTATCCGAGACGAGGGCTAGTACGTTGATACCCCCTGCGGACGGATAATTTGTGATAAGAGATAAGGTATAATTGCAACTGATGCCTTAGTAGGGGCCTTGGTTTCATCTGAATCACGCAGGTAATTATTACGCGGGTGATTGAGTTAACGGTTTAGTGTCATGAGCTTAAACACAATTGCCAGTATCTTGAATATAGATTGTTTGATCGACAAGTCTATGAATGATCGTGAATGGTTTTTATTTCACATATGTTCAAAATGAATTGTAAAACCTATGAATTCCACTCAACATTTTCGTTGACCATATTTAGCATGTGTTTCAGGTAACCGCTGAAGTGTAGCATGGAGCGTGCATGGGATGGATGTTGTGTTTATGGCTTGGAGTCTGCTTGTTTTTTCCTCCCGTTATTACTTAAATATTTTTAACTTTAATGTCATGTTGTTGTGAAAACTGTAACTTTTGGGTTGAGATTCATGGGGACCGAAAACACAAAACTCTGTTGTATCAATTGGGGTTGGAAAAACCGTAGACATGTATCTTTTAACAATTTTTAATTTAAGTTTTAAATTGACGTCTCTTTGGAGTCGTTCGATATATCTTGTGTGCGATGATAACTGCCTAGCACCCAAATGTTGTAGTTCCGCTGCGTATAGCATTTGGTGGGGTGTTAGACTAGAAATCTTTGGATTATAAGTGGTCTATACACCCTGATAAGGAGCTTATCAAGGTGTTGTGAGCTTATAGTTTGGGCATATTCAAGGTGTGGGAACAAGTTTGCATTAATCAGACTTTTTTTCATTTTTTCTGTTTTGATAATTGTGCTAACCTTGTTGATTCTTAGCAGTCTGATATTGGACGCTTGTGCCTTGTTTTGCTAGGTACATCAGCTCCAACATACGTGGGTATGGATGTACATCCATGAGGTTTGAACTATAATCCTAAAAATTTGTCTAAAAGGAGGTTTTTTGTGATATTTAGTTCTGCTTGTGTATGTTTTTGTTCTTCTGCTCCAAATCTTGTTGTTTATGCTTAAGGTTGTTAAATTGATGCTTATGTATGCATGTGGTAACCTGAAACGTTTTTACTTTGGTAAATCTTGATTGGAAAAAGTTAAAAGGGTGTTTGGGTCTACTGCTTGTTTGAGGATTTTGTGAAATTGGTTAAGTATATGCTGGTGTGTTGTTCTTATTCTTGTGTAAGTGATAAAGTTGACTGATAAACTGCATGCTTTGAGTTCTTGAACACTAAAATCAAACAAAGAGGTATAAAATCTTGTTTTCTTGTTGTTTTGAGCTATGATTTTGGGGACACCTAGTTCTAGGCTTAGACTTAGGGTAACAAGTGCTAAATCATAACCATTATAACCTGTTAGTAAGATTTGAAGATTGGAATTTGGATTTGGGGTCAAGTATATCAGCAAAAAGTTCTTGTGTTTGCCTACTTATATCAGAAACCTGTTTATGCATGAAACTAGCTTAATTATTTGAACCAGTGTATAAAACAAGTTAAGTTGTGCTTATTTAAGTTTAATATAGCTTGTGTGTGCTTTTGGTGCAATTTTGTTGGCTGAATCTTGCTAAACCAGTTTTTGAAGTATAACTGCTTATTGTTCATATCTAGTACATGTCTGGTGAAGTTTTGAATTGACTGCACTGATTGGCTTGTTGAATTTGTGATACTTTGTTTTTTCTTACTCCTTGTGATCCACTGATTATAAGGGTGCCTTGTTTGTAACTTGAATCCACAAAAAAGTCACATAAGACAAAAAGTCAATTTGGTCAAGCAGTGGAAACTTTTCCCACTGCTGAACCTCCAAAACTAGCCCCTGCTAGTGTAAAACATCAAACAGCTTATTCATAAGCCATTTTGGCTTATCCAGACTTGTAAAAACTTATTTTTGTGATAGATCTTCCTCATTTGACTTTGACTTTTTACTAGAAAACGCATCAAGTTGACTTTTACATAAGTGCTTAATTGCTTATTCTGGCTTATTGCTTGTGCTTATTGGAAAACTTTTTGATTATTTTGCTTAATTAAGTCATTTAAAACCTTTTGAAACTTGAATCAGCACTTGAGGTGGTCTAGAACTCAAAAACGACTATTTTGTCGTTTTGTGAAGAGAGTCTTGGCTTATTTATGGCTTATTTCTTGTGCTTTTTCAAATTTTATTTTTATAGATCTCTTTGGTAACTCAAAAGAAGCTTGTGTGTCAAATTTTAGCTTATGGCATCAGCTTATAGCTTAATGGGCCAAAAAGCCCATTAAGAATAAGCTGCTTTGAAATAAGCTAGCTTATACACATTTTCAGCTTTTGGGCCTTCAGAGTTTTGTTTTAAAAACTAGATTTTAAGTCAAATAGGAAGTTTTGGGCTTATTTGGACAACATTTTTCTTATTGGGCCATAAAAAGCCCATTAAGGGGTCTGTTTGGACTTTTGGCCCATTTCAAGGCCCAATAGGGGTATTTTTGTAATTTCAAGTGCATTTCTGTTTTATTTAGGTTAAAATAAACTAGTTTGCAACTTTTTAGAATTTTCTATAAATTTTAGATTTTTATTAATATTTTATTATTATTTTATTATTAGAAATTAAAATTTAGATTTTTACAAGTTTTTCATTTTTCTTAGTTCAATTACATTAAGTTAGGAATTTTACAATTTTTAGATTAATTTTATTGTTATTAGATTGATTTTTCGAATTATTTTAATTTTAATAGTTTTTAATTTTTTTAAAATAGTTTTAGTTAATTTTAAAATTTTCAAAAACAGTTTTAAAATTAGTTAAGTCATTTTAGAGGTTTACAAGTTAAAAAATCTCATTTTGTGCTTTTTTTTATTTAAATTGATTTTTTGGTCTTTAATTAGCATTAAAAAATTATTATTTAATTAAATAAAAGGTTTGAGTGATTTTTTATTTTTTGTAAACTCTAATTATATTTTTTCAGATTTATTGCAATTTTTTAGGATTCTTAAGGGTAATTTTTAATTTTGGTCACTTTTTACGGTTTTACGTGCACGACTTTTCGTCTTAATTTAATTCATAATCATAACCGTCATTCTCCTCTAATCTGTTTTCTATTTTTCTTTTCTCATAAATCATAATCACATCATTAATCATATCTTTACGCAACACACTAGCCTCCTTGAGAACGATCACCACTTTGAGTCATGGTTTTCTTAAACTGTCGTACTTACCCTCATTACACTTTCTTTTCCTAAACAAGTGCTAATTTTACAACCATCAGTAGTCTCTAAAATCATCTCAGGTCCATTCAATTGGCTTTCTCCTACTTCACTCCAACAACCGGCGATCTACATTTCCGACCATACAAAGCTTCAAACGGCGCTGCCTTAATACTTGCATGATAACTATTGTTATACGAAAACTAAACTAAAGGCAAATGACGTTCCCAGCTTCCACCAAAATCAATAACACACGCTCGGAGCATATCTTCCAACGTCTGAATAGTCCTTTCGCTCTAGCAGTCGGTCTCGGGATGATAGTCCGTACTCAACTCAATGCCTAACGCATGCTAACGAGATCTCCAAAACTCAGAAGTAAATCTACGGTCACGATCTGAAATAATCGATAAAGGTACTCCATGTTGACAAACGATCTCCTTCCAATACACACTAGTAAGTCTCTACATACCATCCGTCTTCTTCATAGGTAAAAAGTGAGCAGATTTGGTCAATCTATCCACAATCACCCATATCATATCATAACAACTAGGAGTTCGTGGTAAACCCGTCACAAAATCCATAGCGATCTTTTCCCACTTCCATTCTGGAATCTCTGGTTCCACCAATAATCCAGACGGTCTCTTGTGTTCAGCCTTAACTTTCGCACAAGTAAAGCACTTACTAACGTATCGAGCAATGTCCGCCTTCATATTCGGCCACCAGTACACTTTCTTCATGTCATGATACATTTTATCCGATACAGGATGTATCGAATACTTCGTCTTATAAGACTCATTCATAACCAAATCTCACACTCAAGGTACTCCTTCCTCAGGTGCATATAACGGTAACCAAATTCGATTTTCAAAATACCTCAGCCCGTCCGACTTCACTACAAAAAGCGGTTTCATCATTCTCCCAAATTCTCTGCCTTAACATTTTCCCTCATCAACCGATTCGCTTGATCCTTCAAAATCATTCCGGTCAAATCAACACTCTTCGTCATCACCAAAGCTCTAACTCTAAGAGGCTTTTCCCTTTCCTTCCTACTAAGTGCATCAGCTACTACATTCGCCTTTCCAGGATGGTAGTGAATCTCGCAGTCATAATCACTCATTAACTCAACCCATCTCCTTTGCCTCATATTCACTCCTTCTAGTCTAAAATATGTTGCAAACTCTTGTAGTCCATGAACACAACACACTTCGTTCCGTACAAGTAGTGTCTCCACAACTTCAACGCAAAAACTACAGCACCTAGTTCCAAATCATGCGTAGTGTAGTTCTGTTGTCCCATAATCTTAGATGATTAAACAAGAAATAAAGGTAGATAAAAGATGAATTATAGAGAGAGAAAGTAGTGAGAGAAAGTAGAGAGAAGTGTGTGATACCTATGGAGGATTAGATTAAAAAAATGAATCAATTAACACCCTTCCTAACATGCTAGGAAGGGTATTTATAGCCTTTGCCTACATGTGGCTTAATGGGCTATAGTTAGATTGGGCCGGGCTTGAATAAATGCTTAGTACCTTTTAAAGAGGCCTTTTAAGCTAACCATCAAGCCCGTAATGTCACGACTATTTTAACTAATTATTACAATGTTCTAATAAATATTACAATATAAACCTATGACCGAACATTATTGTTTGACAAAATATTTTGAGGCTAAGAATCTCCCCCAATGTGAGTTCATTACTCTTCGATATTTGTAGATCTATGGAGATTTACGAATTTCGTCATAAATGAGTCTTGAACGTGTAATAGTCGTCTTGTTCCTTCATGCTGTGATCTTTGAGCCTTTGTCATTGTCTTTCGACTTTGTCTTTAAACTTGAGATCTTCAAATCATTCTTGACTTGTCTTTGCCATCTTGCGATCTTGTGTCTTCATCCACATGCTCATACTTTGCACTATCTTGAAAACTTGCTAATAATCTCCTTTAAGCAGAGGTCATTCCTCTACATTAATTATTAAGGAAGATTTTGATCATCAGAGTTGTAGAAGTCTTTAGCTTTCTTGATTGTTGAATGTCTTTGGGCATGTGAATGTGGTTTTGAATCTTTAACTTTGCTGAGTACACCGTAACTGTTGGGTCAAAAAGTTGATGTGGCAGAAACTCAAAAACGAAGAAAACATGAAGACATTTGTCTAAGCGTTGTCAAGAGTAAAACAAGCGTTGACAAGAGCAAATCGGAGGTTGATGGCTCAAGTGTTGTCATGTACAATCTAAGCATTGTCATGTACAAACTAAGCATTGACAGAAACGTAGACAAGAAGCCTTTGGAAGCTTCTATTTAGATAAACATGCTGGAGATATTCTGTATAAGTTTATTTGAATAGAAGATTTACATGTTTATTTGATATTATCTCTTGTAAAACCCTAATCCTTACACCATAAAAGGAACCAAGGGTATTAGGTTTATTCATAACTTTCATATACAATGTAAACCTAAAAGCATGTGTCGGTTAGACGTGTGATTCAATGTACACACGTCTAGTGATTGTTGATTATTAATATAATTAGCAATCCTTTTGTTTTATTCATGTGTTTTATGCCTAAACACCTTCTTAATGTGTCGTGTTCTAATTCTGCTTTGATTATCTAATCATATGAACATGATGCATTCCTAGTAGCTTAAAAGATCCGTGAAACTTAGGTTTCCACAATTGGTATCAGATCCTCGTGGCTCGTGATGCTAGGACCAACAAGGTGTTCGTGTATGGTGAAAAGAAGAAAAATCTGTCTAGGGTTTTTCTGGACGTTTTTGTGTGCGCAGTAGTATTCAGAAGGTCATATCTTTTGATTGGACCGTTGGATCGTCACGAAATTTCTTGTGTGTGTTCTATACACATATATCTAGACATCCACCGGAGGGATTGTCAAGTTTTATCCCCAGGAAAAAGTTATTAGGCGTCAAAGTCAGCAGTGAGTATATGCAGTGTTCTGTAAACAGCCATGTTCAAAATACGTTTTCTCCTTCGTTAACCGTTAGATCTTCGTGATTTTTGAACTGTAGATTCTTGGCACTTGTGTCTAGAATGTCACCGAAGGGATTTTCGATCTGAGCCCTAATGAAGACATTATTCAAGGTCAAAGTTTGCTGATTAAGGTATTAATATTTTTGCTTTTTCACATGAAATCATGAACTAGGGTTACACAAACCCTAGATCGACATAAAAAGCAGAATGTTATGAGGTTTGTGGCTGTTGTGATTTAAGATAGTACACGATCTAAGGTTTATTTACAAACCCTAAGTTAGGGTTTTGATGAATAAAGCTATAAACCCTAGATTGAGTTCAAAACAGAAGAGCTACTGTTGTGATGTTCGAGTTTGGAAGAAGGTACGAGCATCAAGTAGCATACATCGTGGTATATAGAGGTGCAGCAGCATGGATCTTGGTTTGTAAATTAGGGTTTGTATGATAAACCCCAATTATATGATCAATACGTAATGGGTTGTGACAGCAAGATCAAGAGATATTCGTGATCAGCAGACAAGCAGAGGTATACATCGTGACTTGTAAACAATCAAACAAGATAGAGGGTTCAATGTGCGACTGTCCAAGAAAAGGAACGCGACAGATTATTGTTGTTATTCACGTGATGATGTTAAGTTACAAGGACGAGTGTGACTATTGCTGGGAATCATACACGTTGGAGCTATTATATGTGGTCCAAGCAATTTCAATCAAGAAGGTCGATAAAGAACTTTATCCAGTGATGACTGCTCGTGTGGACTGTGTTGGTAAAGTCTACACAAATTTATATGATCTGATGGTTGTAGTTCGAGACTCCACATATCACCAGACAGCGAGATATGATTTTTCATATAAAATCTTTGATTTTAGGGGATATGCTATAAACGTGGATTTCACAAAAATCAGGTGACTTTTATTTATCGTATATTTGTTGTTCTTGTGGGAAAATAATTGTTTCTGGTCATGGATATGAGTTGGTGGATACGTGAATGTTGGAGATCACAGGTTAGCATGGAAATATCTAAGGATTGTTACTGATCCTATAAAATCTCCTACATTTGGATGAATATGTAGTTACATAAGGATATGCAATTATCTTCATATTTGCTCTTTAACTATCCCGGTTGTTAAAGTTTATAATAGTTGATGTGAACGTGAGAAGTGTGAGGTACATTGGTGAAAAAGGTGTTACTCACGTAAGGAAAAGCCAACCCTACATTCACGTGGGACAAAGAAAGAGAAGCACTGGATTATTCATGTTTAAACAGTAAAGTGACGTGAAGAAAGGAGTTTAGCTGATTGTCAGGATATTATTTTGGGAGTTTATCTCATGGTATTCAAGAGTTGCTGATTGTTAGGGATATGGCGTATCTCACACATGGGTTGGTATGTGTCTCGTATATTTTGCTTTTGGTCCAAGTATAATTTCATTATTTTTGGACGTAACAGTAAAGTATAAATGCATGCTATTATGGGCTTATGTCATATTCTATTTTTGGAAGTGATATAAATTAAAGAAAAAAATATCACGTGGAGTTCCAAGATTGTAGCTGCAGATGATGTCATCGGTTGAGTCAAGTCGCTGAGAAGAAAGTAAGTTGGACGCTGACGTTTGTTATTTAGGCGCTGACAGGGTTTAAGGTTGACGCTGACCATAATAAGTCAAACGCTGACAGGAAGCGTTGACAGTGTTGTCCGAGAAATGATTGACCTAAACGTTGATAGGTATTGTCCGATTTTGGACAATACACATGACAGATATATTGGAGGAAGGAGTTTCTCGGATAATAAAAGGATAGCTGCTGTTCGAGAAAATTAGTACGTTTTTAGCACACAAAAAGGAGGTATTTACACGCAAAGGTACATGGGATCTCCGTTTTTATATAAAATATCAAGTTGATATTAATGGCTCAGATATTTTTACAAGGAGTCAATGATTTTTAAGTAAGTTGGCAACAATTCATGAAGACTTTGATTGATATTAGAGTATGTAATCGGGATAGCCTTGTGAAAGAGCTATTCGCTAACAGCTTTTACATATGAAGATATTGGTTCATTAAGACTTGTCATGAAGAGGTGTTGGCTTAAGGGGAAGAATTCGTATGGTAAGTTTGATGTTTGAAGAAGATTTTCGCGAGGTTATGTTCTATCATATCTTGAAAGTAATTAGCATGACAACTAACTTTCAAGATAACTTGTTCGTGCTTTAAATGTTTGGTGACGAAGACTTGTCATAACACTTGAAGGAGTTACATTATCGTGCTCAGTGTCTCACAAAGGATGAGAATATTTACAAGGGATCGAGGTCTACTTATACTTTGTGCCATGAGTATAAGTTCTTTATCACGTAGATAATACAAGAAATTGAACATAGTTTTGGGTTACTCTACTTCTACATCAAGAATACTTTATTTATTTTTCTTTAAAATCATTACATAGAGCCTATATTTGGAGAATCTTCAAGATTGCGTACATTGTTTACTTCCCTGTTGATGTGACAAAAAGGGGAAGACATAAATGCTACACTTGAGGGGAAGCAATTTGAAGATAATGTACAACTTACAAGAGATACACAAAGAGTTTTGCCGACATCAACTAGGGGAAGATTGTTGGGTCAAAAAGTTGATGTGGTAGAAACTCAAAAACGAAGAAAACATGAAGACATTTGTCTAAGCGTTGTCAAGAGCAAAACAAGCGTTGACAAGAGCAAATCGGAGGTTGATGGCTCAAGTGTTGTCATGTACAATCTAAGCATTGTCATGTACAAACTAAGCATTGACAGAAACGTACACAAGAAGCCTTTGGAAGCTTCTATTTAGATAAACATGCAGAAGATATTATGTATAAGTTTGTTTGAATAGAAGATTTACATGTTTATTTGATATTATCTCTTGTAAAACCCTAAGCCTTAAACTATAAAAGGAACCAAGGGTATTAGGTTTATTCATAACTTTCATATACAATGTAAACCTAAAAGCATGTGTCGACTAGACGTGGGATTCAATGTACACACGTCTAGTGATTGTTGATATATTATATAATTAGCAATCCGTTTGTTTTATTCACGTATTTTGTGCCTAAACACCTTGTTAATGTGTCGTGTTCTAATTCTGCTTTGATTATCTAATCATATGAACATGATGCATTCCTAGTAGCTTAAAAGATCCGTGAAACTTAGGTTTCCACAGTAACGTCACCTTCATGAGACAAAACTTAGACACGGACTAAATGGCTTTGACATTCGTCCTAAATCGGTAGCGTTTTACCTCCAGTCGGTGAAGACCATTACACAATATTAAATATTGTACCTGTGATTAGGTAGATTCAATTAAGAACCTCCTTGACAGGGTTTCGCAGCTGTACTAGCCGTTCTCTTTACTCGACCGTCTCAAAGCAAGACTGCGAACATAAAGAGTGAATCAATTGGATAAATGTCCGCTTGATTAAAGTCGTCAATTCAAATTCCTGGAACAAGTTTGATTCATTAAGAATCTTACCATTGTTGCTTTCCAGTTGACACAAGCTTGATTCATAAGAATCTCGCAGGTCACCTACCGTAGCGCTGTTTGAGGTTGACGCTAGAAGGATTTCCATTCGTCACTGTGAATATTAATGAATATCACTCTGAATGTTCTGGCAAGACCATAAAGATATTGCGTAGAAACCTAAAACGGGTTTGAATCGATAAAGAAAAAAACCACTGTTGCTTTTCACTTTTACATATGTTTAATTCATAAAGAATCTTACACATGACCTACCGCAGTGCTGTTTGATGTTAACACTGGAAGGATTTCCACTTATCATTTTGAATACTTGTAATTATTACTCTGAGTGTTCTAGAAATATCAAAAGGATATAGCGTAGGACTCTCTTGATTGTCATCCGTGTGTCCTAACGAGATTTGATTGATCTCTTGTCTCTAGACTCGATTGTGCACTTTTAGTAGTCGGAGGCTGGAGCAGATACAACCTATTCAATATCAACTATCTCGGAGTGACAAAGTTAATAGAGGTCATGTTGATCTCCGTGACAATAAAACAAACTTCTTTTAAGAGAAGCCTGAGTCAGCGCGGGAGGGGTTGTGCATTACATCACTGGGTCCATGATGTGTTGTCTTGTAATGTGTTGACCCGGTTTCTGCCTAAGTTGTATGAAGGGCTTCTTTGTTTACACCCTTTATCCTTACATTTCTTTTTCATTCTTCAACCCCTTCAATGCTTACCAAGACATCATTACTAACACCTTGTTATGATTGTTCCAGTGTTAGCGTTAGTACTTAGTCGGCATTCAGCTTCGTTCACATTCTACCCTATCTTTCCTAAGGACTTATAATAATCTATTGGATTGTCCCTGGGAAGATCCCTCCGGTTCTGGTTGGATCATAGGACTAAAACCTAACCACCCTTTTGACACCAATAACGTCGTGAATTAAAGATGTTGTGGGTATTTGATCGAAACCATGAGTGCTTGAGTCTTTAGATCACATTTTAATCACATTTCTCCCTATCTCTATTATATAAAATCGTTTGATATTAGAGATACCAAATTTGATTAAAATATATTGTGAAAAAATAGTCTTGAAAAACGTTCGGGAGAAAAATGTGTCAAACTTAGCATGAATTTGGAAAGCTCTCCCTCAAAAATTGATCCAATTGAATTGTCATTGTGAAGATGTGATCCACATTTTACTTTTTTAGGATAGGATTTGTTGAACACACATTTTTTGAAAGATTTTGAATTATCATTGAGAAATTCTTGAAAAAAATTGTGTTCAACGTTTTTTGAAAAACTCTATTTCTTTTTGGCAAAAAAGTTTTTCTAAAGCATAAATTTGAGTTCATAGACTTTGAATGTCTTGACAAATCCACTCAAGCGTAAGAAGATTTCTTATCTTTTTGCTGAGGGTAAGGGCACTAAAGCGTACACTCCCCCGTGAATATAGATCCGGGTTGCAATCTAAAAGTTATTACAAGCCATTGTGTTGAGCTCAAAACGTTGAATGTTTTGTGACAAGTTCAACCCAAGATAGATTGCTATACCCGTTGTTGGAAATATTGTCCAAAAGAGACAATTTCCTTTATAAAAGGTAGAAATGACATGTTTTGAAAAATATTTACAACTTTCATTCGAGCTTTATGTACACACCCGTGTCGTTATTGAGCGACATTTCTAGGTACGTCCATATTATCGATACTGACAGACATGTCGAGAAGAATTATTTTGAATTTTCAGATATTTTTTATAATTTTGTATTTTGCTTTTTCATTAATATTTAGATGTAGATGTTTGATAGATGAATCAAGCAGGCTTCTTTGCCAGAATCTCCAGTTCTGCTGGTGTCAAACATCTCATACCAATTTGCCTAACTAGATACGCAAACCTCTCTTTCGAAAGAGCTTTTCTAAACAAGTCAGCTAATTGGTAATCAGTTCCAATAAAGTATAATTCAACGATACCCCTTTCAACTTGTTCCTTAATGAAGTGATATCTGACATCAATGTGCTTCGTGCGGGAATGCTGTATTGGATTGAAGGAAATGGCTATGGCGGACTTTGAGTCATAGTACATAGGTACTTTATCAAAGTGGAAGCCATAATCCGTGAGTTGTGTTCTCATCCATAGAACTTAAACACAACACGTAGATAGATAAACATACTCCGCTTCGGAGATGACAGTGACGTGCAATCCTGCTTCTTGGAAGACCATCCCACAAGCTTATCTTGACCTAGAAATTGTGCACCATCAGAAGTACTATTTCATGTATCAAGACACCCTGCATGATCAGAATCTGAATAGGCCGTTAGAAAGAAACTGATTTCCCTCAGATACCAAAATCCCATGTGAATGGTATTCTTAAGGTACCAAAAGATCTGTTTAACCTCCTTGAGGTGCTTTTCAGTGGGTCGTGCTTGATATCGTGCACAATAACACGTAGCATGTGATATATCTGGTCGGCTTGCTGTTAAGTACATGAGGGAGCCGATCATGGAATGATATCTTGTTTGATCTATGGCATCTCCCTCCAAATCAGCATCTAGGGATGTGGTTAATAATGGTGTCCCAACGGGGTCACATGAGGTCATACCATGCTTTTTGATTATCTCTTGCCAATACTTAGCTTGGTTGATAAAGATACCACTTGGGGATTGGTGAACTTGAATTCCTAGAAATAATTTTAGTTCGCCCATCATTGACATTTCAAATTTGTTGTGCATTACTTTTTCAAACCATTTCGAAAGTTTTGGGTTTGTAGACCTGAAAATAATGTTATCAACATAAATCTGCACAAGCAAAATTATCCCCATATTTATAAGTGAACAAAGTTAGATCAATGGAAACTTTTGAGAAACCTTTGGAGACCAGAAATTTCGAGAGCTCGTCGTACCACGCCCTTGGAGCTTGTTTGAGTCCATAAAGTACTTTGTGGAGACGATACACCTTGTCAGGATAATGAGGATTGACGAATCCTTCCAGCTGTGTGACATAGACTTCTTCCTTCAAAGGACCGTTAAGAAACGCCGTATTTACGTCCTTTTGATAAACGAAGAATCCCTTATGTGCAACATAAGCATGGAAAATCCTGACCGCTTCCAAACGAGCTACTGGTGCAAATGATTCTTTAAAATTAGTGCCCTCTTTCCGTCCATACACTTTAGCCACTAGCCTAGATTTATTCTTGATAATCGTCTTTTCTTCATCCATCTTGTTTTTCCAGATCCATCGATGATTTAATGGTGTTACATCGTATGGTCTGTCAACAAGTTCCCAGACTTTAAGTCTTTCAAATTGTTGTAGTTCATCCGTCATTGATTCAATCCAAGCGTGATCTGTCAATGCTTATTTGATATTTGTTGGTTCAGCTGTACTCACGAAGAGTGCGAACATACAAACATCGCCATCGGTTTTAAGTTGTCATCTTGTACGAACGGGCTGTGAAGGATTTCCAATTACTTGAACCAAATGATGATCTCGGGTCCAATGATGTGTTGAAGGATGTCGTTGGTAGAACGTATGCATGTTTGACGGATCAACATGGCGAGTAGAAGACTCTCCAGTTTCGTGTACCGGTGTACCGAATGGGTTGATAAATTCGTCTTCGTCATTTAATGCATAGTCTGCTTGATTTGTGTTCTCTGGAGCAATGGCAGTAGTTATGGATGTTGTAGGAGCGGTTGTTGATGTGATATTCTGAGGAGGTAAATGTGCAGCAACCCGTGTTTAAGTAGATGAAGTTGTATCCTTTTGTTGACGATGATCTGTATAATCATTCATATCATGAGTGACAGTGGAAGACTTTGATACAACATGTTTCTCCCCCGTGAAATATTCATCATACATTGGCCCATATAACATTTCTAACTCTTCAATTGTCATGTTGAATGTCATATATGCTCTAGGAACATTTCCTTGAACCAGATTTGAACTTGACGGTTCATTGTTGTGGTCTTGAGTTCCGAGTTCCGTGGGGTTGTGAACGGAAGTCGTTTGTCGTTGTGGTTCGGGACTTAAACTATTTTGTTCAAGTGCCATTTCTTGTAATTCTTTAAATCGGATGTTAATCGTCTCGACTATCAATTTTGGTCTCTTGTTGTAAACTCTATATCCCTTAGACGGAGTTGCATATCCCACAAGAATACATGCATCACCTTTCTCTTTCATCTTGTCCAGATTTTCACCATCGCGAATTATGTAACACGTACATCCAAAAACATGAAGGTGTTTGAGTGAAGGTTTTCGATCATGAATTATGTGATATGGTGTCTTTTCGTGTCTTGGGATAATTAAGGATCAGTTTTGTATGTAGCAAGCAGTTGACACGGCTTCGGCCCAAAAGTATAGTGGAAGTTTTGAAGCGGATAATAATGTTCGAGCAGCTTCAACTAAAGTACGGTTTCGTCTTTCAACAACGCCGTTTCGATCGGGTGTTCGAGCAATAGATGTTTCATGTTCAATTCCATAACCTTCAAAATAATTTCTCAGAGTTGGATTCAAAAATTTTGTGCCTCTGTCAGTACGAACCACTTTTACTTGAGCTTGAAGACCACGTTGTATCAGTTTAAGGAAGCTGATGAGAACTTCGGGTGTTTCATCCTTGGACCTTAAGAAGTGAGTCCATGTGTACCTTGAGTAATCATCGACAATTACCATAACATATTTCTTCCCATTGATACTGTAAAACCCGCATGCTTTTACCATGAATAGTACCCTTAAGATCGTACGTACTAGATTAAAACTTTCCTATTATAGCATGATTACTATTACGTGTTAGGATTTTACGTATTACGTACGTGTTAGAACACGATAAGTATTTACTACGCACGAACATGCAATACTTATTTGACAATAATTAATCACGAACATGCGATCATGAAATCATGAACGTAATTAAATCACAAACTGTTATTAATTACGTATATATATTTATTACGAGCGTAAATAAATATATTAGGTCACGGTAATTATTTAACGAGAACACATTAAGCGTGAACACAAATAAACACGAACGAACAATTAAACATCGAGACATGGAAAACGGTACGGGTACCCCATGTGGGGCCCCCTACCTGCGGCAACAAGGGAGAGATGGGCCAAACCCATCTCAAAATTTACTAAAGAAGGGTAAAAGGAAAGGTCACTACTCATTTTTTCACTTTACAGAAGATTTTTACAAAACCTAAAAAGTTCTTCCTTCTCCTTCTTTTTCTTTTTTGGCCGCCACCCATAAACACACCAAGGGGGTGTTTATTTGATCTTTGATCTTGGTTTTGGTGCAAGTGTTCGTGTTTGTTCATCCTTGTTTAGATCCACGCATTCGGTAAATTCTTTTAACCCTTTTTCTTTTTGATTCGATCTATTAAATAATTAAGAACATGTGTTTTTTTTAAAACCTAATTAAAACATAGATCTAACATAGAATTGGTTTTGGAATAAATCAAAAAGGGTGTTTTAGGGGTGTTTGTTTTTGGCCGGCGCCTAAACCGAACCCAAGGGGGTCTCGGTTTGGCTACTCGACCACCACCGAGACCATATGGTCCCGGTTGGTTGGTGTGGGTCCCACGGCAGCAACAAGACAAGGGGAACCCCAAAGTGGTTCGGGGTATGGTGTCGATTTCATGTCTGGTTCATGGTTCTTAGTCAAGATCCGGTTCACGGTGTATGTTAGGATTATTATTTTTATAATCTTATGTTAAAATTAAATTAATAAAGATGACATGATTGTAACACCCGTGAAAGTGCCGTATGATGCTAAGTTATTGTCTCAAGAGCTGTTCAGTATGAGCATCTCTCTTAAGTTGTGGCTCACTTGTGGATGTGATATCCCGAGCCCAACGTTATTTATTTAATCCTATTTTACGTATATTTTTGAAATTTTTAAGAAATTTCGTTTGCTATATAATTGACGGTTTAAGTTGAAACCAACGTTTAAGGTCGTAAATTTAACGTTTGACGATTTAAGAAGAACGATGACGACTACGATACCGACGGATGCCCAAAATTTACCTTTTATTATCAATTGATCGATATTTGAGTTTTTCGAGATTTTATTTTTATTACGTGTTAAGTCGAGTCGGAACCATATGTATATTCGTTTTGTGTGCGTTTAAACCATTTAAAAGTATTTTGAGGTAGCCCGGACTAAACCCGACTCCCGTAAAGTTTTTAAACCGACTACTAGCCAATCCCGTAAACATTTGAAGTCGTTTTTGCTTAAGGCCAAAAGAAAGGTGAAATTGAACATAGGTCCCTCCCATTTCACAAAATGGGGACAAACACACACACACAACACATTTTTAAAAAAAAAAAGATCAAACTCTCTCCCTTGTGTTCTTAGGCCGACGGCCACCCACCAAAAACCACCATCCACCACCACAAAACTTGATTTTTGAAGAAAATAATCAAAGTCCCATCCTTCTTTTACCATTGTAAGTAAATCCCACCAACATTTACATGCATGCATCCATTGATTTTCTTCCAAAAATTTGTGATTTTTCAAAAACGGGTTTTGATCTAATTAAACCATACACATGTTTAATTCATGTGTATATAATGTTAATTCACTTATAAAACAAGATGGAGTTTAAGAGTTTTGTGTTCCACAGCCCCTAAAAGCCACGAAATGTGGGGGGGTTTTGGGTGTGTTCAAGGTGTTTGATGAAATGTCATGGGTTTGTGTTTATAAGGGTGTTTTGGGTGTGTTTGAATGGGTTAAACACATTGCATGCTTGTTTTTAGGATTTTTATTCTATGAGGTTGATGATCAATAGGGGTTTAGGACTGAAAATGTTGTTTGGTTGTGATTAGGGATGCTTAGGATGATGTCTAGTGATGACAAATGGGTTTGGAAACGAGCGTTAGTGTGATTTTGGCATAGTTGATTTTAGGCAGAAAGTTTAAGGCATTTTCGTAAAAATTATTTTGAAAACAGGTCTTGTGGATAGGATAGATTTGTAGAGCATCTTCTTAGCTTCGATTTGGTATAAGGTAGAGCTTACGACTCCTAACGAGTCAAAAGTTATGATACTTTGAAAATACGTGTACCGGGAGATGAGAATCAACACAATCCGAATTTGTGTTTGGTTTTAGGTCAAATCCCGGGGACTATAAGTCTAGTTTGGTAAATGGTCAAGGGCTGAATTTTGGTGTCAAACCTGCACATTTGAGTCTATTATAGGACTTAGGTGTCAAATGGGTCAATGGAGTATTTTAAACGGGTCAAATGAGTCCGACTTGGTCAAGGTACAATTTCAGTCCGAAAAACGTAGTTTTGGAAAAGTGTTGAGTAATGAGTCGTAGAAGTAAAAACTTTTATTGGGATTAAAAATGGGTTTTCTACAGGTCTTAAGGCATTTTTGAGAATTTTCTCAAATTTTATAAAAATGGTTAAGTATAGTAAAACAGCCCATACTTTTGGGTAAGTATCGGCGAAGTCGTGAAATGGATAGTAACTTTAAAAACATTGATAAATGGTATAAGTCTAGTAACAACTACTTGTTTGATTTTGGCGTAAGTTTTCATAAGAGTTGAGTGTGTTTGCATATGCGTGTGTTAGTACAATTATGTACGCGGTGTATTGATTTGGTTTTCGTACTTTGACTTTTAGGTCAAGTGTTTGATTTTCCCGGGCATCCACGTCGTCGGTGACATTTCTCGTTACGTCTTCGCTAGAACTACTACTACTACGCAAGGTGAGTCTATAGCCTCGCTCTTTACTTATTTCAAATGATTTTTACCAGCGAGGGGGATACATACTAATTTAAATGAAAATGAACATAAGTCATGAATGGTTGTTGGACCCGAATGTTGCCTTAGAAATTATGTTGAGTACCTAGTTGCAAAAGACCCTAATTTCATGAACTATTAACTATTGTCTTGCCCTTGCAAAGGGGGAAATAGCCGCTTATACAATTTGTAGTACTACGGGGCTAACGACCCAATGCTAGCCGAGAAGCTGTACGTTGAGTAAGTTCTGCGGTAGATTATCTTGTATGAGAGATAAGGTATAATTGCAACTGATGCCTTTAGAAGGGGCACTGGTTTCATCTGAATCACGCCGGTAATTATTACGCGGGTGATTGAGTTAACGGATTAGTGTCATGAGCTTAAACACAATTGTCATAACTTTGAAAATAGATTGTGAGTACGACAATGCTATTGAATGATCATGATTGGTTTTTAACACTTATGTTCAACTGATGATTTAATAAACCTATAGATTCGCTCAACCTTTGTGTTGACGATTTCAAGCATGTGTTTCAGGTAATCAAGGTTGATAGCAGTGGAGCATGCGAGGATGGAAGTTGTTGTGGCTTGGCGGTCTACTTGTTTTCCTCCCTTTTTACACTTAAAACTCTTTTATATTATGTCAAGAGAATGAAAATGTACTTTTGGGTTGAGATTCAGTGGGGACGTAAACGCAAACTCTGTTTTGTATTATCTTGGGATTTGGAAAACCGTAGATTTGTACATTTTAACTATGTTTAAATTTATGTTTAAACTTTTACGTCTCTTTGAGTCGTTTAATGTAGCTTATGTGTGATGATAACTACGTAGCACCCAAATGTTGTAGTTCCGCTGCGCATAGCATTTGTGGGGGTGTTACAGATTGGTATCAGAGCCATGAGTTATAGAGAACTAGGTCGTTTTGAAAATTCCTAAACTATAACTTTTGGTGTCGTAAGAAATTGTCCAAGCACACAACTATCCTGCATGGCTCCGGTAAGAATTCTTTAGCATTGCTTTATATTTTAGATGTATCCCTCGAAATTGATATGAATTCCCTAAGTATTTAGTAAGTAAATACTTTGAGATATATATTGAGATATATTGTTTTGTACGTTGAGTACTTATCATCGTAATTTGCAAATTCTTGTAAGATTATCTTATATGTTGCATGTAATTGGCATAACGGGCTACATTGCATTACATGGCAACACCGCGTTGTAATCCTACGTGTATGTAGGAATGGTTGTATGTATAAGTATGTATATACTATGGTATTTAAAGGCATTGCACGTGAAGCAATGGTCCTTGAGTAATTATCGTACATTAAAATGCGGTTTTGTTGAGAATTCGGCCTTACCGCTAATTATCAATCTTGATAATTAATTTATTGTTCGAATAACCGAATATGAACCTCGTTTGATATCCTAGATACGTAAATGATGCTTCGTAACATATTCTATATCGACTAGGTCGATCTCGATTGTCGTTATCGCACCGTGATGTGTCATTTTGGACATTTTCTTTTGAAACGTAATTTACTTACGTATTACTTTATTTCCTTTATTCCTAATGGGTTTGATATGTTAGTTCACGTAACTATAAAATAGACGAAGTATAATCAACGATGCGTACATCGTAGCGACGAATCACATGTGTGTACATTATGAAACGTGGTCGAGGCGTATCGCCATTTAATCATTGTTTACCATTTTACTCGAATTCAAAAATGCATTTTAAAAATAGACTAGCGTTAAGATCGATCACGATAACTTGGAATTTGGTTGGTTTTTTGTGTTAATTGTGTGGTGAACGATTTCGAGACTCATCCGAGGCCGATAACAACACTTAGTTAACGTACGCATTCTCGCTTCGTTTATTTCATTTTGTTTTGTTGTTTCATTATTTTGAATTCGGTATTTTACATGACGAGGTCCGGCATTTGTGTGAGTTAAATAAAGCATTAAACTTTGTTGATCGAATGACTTAAAGATAAAGTGTTTTACATATTAAATAAATGGTGAATGAAACTTTTGGATAAAAATGACGTATGGTGTGTTTTGTAACAAAGTAGAATTTTATAGAGAATAAATGGATAAAGTGAAAAGGTGAGATCATTTCTCTTTCAACATTGGTTGGTAAATCGTAATAAGTAATTTATATTACTCGTAAAATCCTTGTTTTTATATATTAAAATTTGATACTAAAAGATTGTGATGGACTTGTTAAGAATTTGTTTAAATTAGTTCGAGAAAGGAGTTATAATAAAATTTGCGAGATGACTATTGAGTATATGTAGCTTCGGATTTAGTATGAATTAATGTTCGGGTCAATGTAGCAAACTTTTGGCATAATTTGTAATATAGAGTAGAAAAATTGGTCATATATTTTGGAGGTAGAAACTTTGTAAAAATTGGTTTATTTTAAACATAAGGTTATGTTTACGTATGCATTGGTGTAAACTAGAACTCGTCACTCGTTGTAGTAAATAAACTGGGATAAAATCGGAATATACACTTTAAGTATGAAATTATAATGCTTGAAATAAAATTTTAAAACATTGATGGAACGTCATTGGAAATCATTTGTTTGTTTAATTGTCGTTATAGAGAATCAATATGTGTAATTTGATGATGCTTGTTTAAAATCGTTTGAAAAATCTTTTGTTTTATTCCGCGACGAGATGTGTTAATTTTAAAATCATTTGATAATGGGCTAAGGATTAAAAGTTGAATTTTATATATTTTAAAATTATTGAGATAAGCATTTTGATTGTTTATTATATTATTATTATTGAGATTTAAGTCTCGACTAAAATCAGTAAGTATCCGAGATAATACCACGTGGAACCTCTTTATCATTTGAGTCGAATTACGCGAATATGATTTAACAAAACAGTTTTGGGGAAAACATGTGTGTAATAAAACTCAAAGGTTGATTTTAAGAGTTAATTGGACTAGTTTGAGTCATGTTGGATACGTGTATATTTATGATAATATAAGTCGTAATAATAAAAACATAAAACTTGGAAAATTCTTACTACGTATGTTTTTGGTACTTAAGATATGAACATTAATGAGGTTTTGACACAAGTATGGAGATTTTCAAACCTAATGATTTGTCAATTATGATAACCGAGTCACCGCATCTACTAATGTTAATAATTTCCGAGAGATTGAAATTTTTCCAGAAATGAAAGCGTTGTAAAGATTGGAAAATGAAAGGTATAAATTCTTTAATGGTGTAACACAAATTAAAAATGTGTAAATGTTCGGTTTTACAATGTACAAGGTAACACTAATTATTATACGCAACTGGATTACACAACACACGCCTACTTGTATATTATTTAATAAAGATGTATATATAATGTTTTGAGTCACGATGGTTCGATGGTCCGACATCCCTTCTTTGATTTTGTGAGTCTGTATCTAAACATGAGTCGTCATGATTGTTCATTTTAATATTGTCTATGGTATGAAACCAATATTATTATATTTATTTTTGTGTTGCTACTTCGCTAGTACTTGATGATGAGGGTATGTCACCCGGTGTATTTTTGTCCCCTTCATGGACCCCGCAATTTTTTTCTCCTTTCGGTTAATGGAACAAAAAAAAATTATGTATTTACTTGAATGATGCTATAAATCTTCATTAAATTGGTTATTTATTTATATTGAACAAAAGCGAGGAGGCGAAGCCGCTTTACCAAATTGTAGAGGTGAAAGAACTCGATCTTTCTGGTGAAATTGTTTCTATTTAACCAAGTGGTTATTCTTCTCTCCCCGTATACCCTTGGTGGAATGTGTGTGCAACTCGAGACGATGGGAATTATGATTGTTGTTTTATTTTTGGCGCTTGTGCTGATATTCAATTTTTTTTTTACTCCATGTATTCGTAGATCGCTGTTGTTATCCCGAGACTTTTGTCATATATTTGAAGTATTTTCGTTTCTGATGTAGTTAATTTTAGCTGGAAATTATATTGCTCGTTTACCTCGTTCGATCCCATTGATTTTTGATTTTTATTACTTGTTGTGCTTACAATGATCTTTAATCATGAACCACCTTACCGTTATTTTGTGAATAGTCTATTTTGAAAATATGTATGAGTGTGTCAAATGGTTTGTTGAACCAAATGTAAATGGTGTCGATTCCTTTATTTAATTATTTATTTATTTTCCTCACAAAAAGGCAAAGTAAACGTATGATTTCAAAATGGAGAAAAAAATGTTTGATGTGTTTCTTAAAATGATGGTAGCAATATTTTCCCGTTTCAAATTTCGTTTCAAATGATTTAATTATTTTGAAGACTAGGTCGAAAACTTCCATAGTCGTGTTTGGTATGTAATAATAATGTTTGTGTCGTCACTCGATCCTCAATTATGCACAGCTTAGCTAACTATGCATAATTCGGGAAGAGTCCTGTTTTGTTGGTTGTTGTTGCTTGATCCTCAAGTATGCATGATCTAGCTAATTATGCATAGTTTAGGAAGGGCACTATCGTGTCAAACAAATTGGTCATCTTGAAACTTGTAGTGTTTTGATAAATGTTTGGATGAGAACGTTTTTAAAAATGGTGGATCCTTATGCAAGAAATCGTATTTTCTTTGATTCCTAAAGACAATTTTTGAATTTTTCTTGTACTCCTTGAAATCTTTTCTTTCGTTTGGTGTTGACTTGGTAAGTCACTGTGACCGAGTAGTTTTTGGAAAATGTTTTTATGAGTTTTGTGTAACGTGCAAATTTCATCGGAATCACGAGGGTGTTGATGAAATACCAAAGGGGCTCGTATCGTCACCGGGAGAAGAGTTTTTAATAAAGATGGAAAAATGCCGAAGTAGAGGAAATCAGAGTTCGAATAACTCTAAGGGAAATAACGAAGACTTCTCCTACAGCGAATGTATCGTACTTTATTTATTATTCTTTTCTTGTTCTTTTGATATGACAACGACACATGATAAATTGTTGAAGTTTACCAACTGTGCATCGGTAATTGGAAGACCATTCCAATTGTCGTCTTCGTTTATTTAAGTGAGGAATACTCTTTGCTTGACTCAACCATCCTTGATTATCGATGGTTAAACAATAGATATCCCTAGTTGATGTTTTTGTGGTAAACCCTTGCCTTTTATGTATTTGTGTGGTAAGTAATCTGGTCGAGTGATCGTAAGTTGTGAGAACTTGAGACGACATTGTCCAATGAAGTCCGATCATGGAGAACACGTGCCATGTAATGTATTTTTTTTTTTAACTGTGAACGATGATATTTATTAAGATTTTGACCACGTTTGGGACGGAAGTAAGATGGTGTTCTTGTAGTATCTTTTGGGTATGCATCCGTGTGTGAGCACCCCACGATGACACATATAAGTATTTTATTTCTTTTTGGATATGCATCCATAGCTAGCAAGCTCTTGAACCTTCTTTAACTTGCAATTTTCTTTTGACTGGACTCATCCGAGAATTATGTAAATATTCTTGTTTTATCTTGGCTTGGCTGATTAGCAAGCGTGGGTTAACTGATTGAACTGATTGGTTTAGCATGGTTTGGCTATGTTGCAAACATGTCGTAATATGGTTGTATGTGTTTCATAATGGCTTTTGTGTTTGTTTGGATTGTGATGTCTTCGAGAGAGTTATGTATACGCCGAATGATTTCGTATCGATGAATTTATTTTTGACGAAGTAGGGTTGTATGTACGTAATATCGTAATAAGGTGATTTGGTACGACTAGTATTGATTACTTCGTCTTTTATATTTTGAACGTTTTTCTATGAGGTGATGTGCGACCCGTGTGATTTTCTTTGTGAGCAATTATTTTTATGAGATGATGAACCAAGTGAAAGGACGACTCGAACGTTGGAAAACGTACTCCGAACATGTGTGATTGATTTTGATAGTTGTTGAGAATGACACATGCCATTGGTAGTATCTTTGTACCACGACTTTTACCTTGATTAGCTTTGAAGCTGCGACATTTGAAGAATTATGTTGATGAAAATATAGACCGCGAGTTGGATGAAATGAAGTAGGAAAAAGTCAGTTGAATGGACCTGAAATGATTCGAGAGGCTACGGAAGAAATGGTGTTGATTAAGAATTATATGCTAACCGCGGGAAGCTGTGGAAAGAGATGTGTTGATACCCGTGGGAAGAATTTAGGGAAATTAAAGTGGAGATCATGGATCAAGATGGTAAGAGATTGAAGCAAGGCATAATACCCATGGTGAAGGTGTGATAGAACCCGAGACGTGAACCGAAGTCCACGTCGGAATGTGGAGACCTCTTTAGGAAGTAGTACCATCATCTTGCCAGTAGTACGAAATGCGAGTATAAGAATCAGAGAGCGCCGGGACGTCGCTCCCTTAAGGAGGGGAGGATGTAACACCCGTGAAAGTGCCGTATGATGCTAAGTTATTGTCTCAAGAGCTGTTCAGTATGAGCATCTCTCTTAAGTTGTGGCTCACTTGTGGATGTGATATCCCGAGCCCAACGTTATTTATTTAATCCTATTTTACGTATATTTTTGAAATTTTTAAGAAATTTCGTTTGCTATATAATTGACGGTTTAAGTTGAAACCAACGTTTAAGGTCGTAAATTTAACGTTTGCCGATTTAAGAAGAACGATGACGACTACGATACCGACGGATGCCCAAAATTTACCTTTTATTATCAATTAATCGATATTTGAGTTTTTCGAGATTTTATTTTTATTACGTGTTAAGTCGAGTCGGAACCATATGTATATTTGTTTTTTGTGCGTTTAAACCATTTAAAAGTATTTTGAGGTAGCCCGGACTAAACCCGACTCCCGTAAAGTTTTTAAACCGACTACTAGCCAATCCCGTAAACATTTGAAGTCGTTTTTGCTTAAGGCCAAAAGAAAGGTGAAATTGCACATAGGTCCCTTCCATTTCACAAAATGGGGACAAACACACACACACAACACATTTAAAAAAAAAAAAAGATCAAACTCTCTCCCTTGTGTTCTTAGGCCGACGGCCACCCACCAAAAACCACCATCCACCACCACAAAACTTGATTTTTGAAGAAAATAATCAAAGTCCCATCCTTCTTTTACCATTGTAAGTAAATCCCACCAACATTTACATGCATGCATCCATTGATTTTCTTCCAAAACTTTGTGATTTTTCAAAAACGGGTTTTGATCTAATTAAACCATACACATGTTTAATTCATGTGTATATAATGTTAATTCACTTATAAAACAAGATGGAGTTTAAGAGTTTTGTGTTCCACAGCCCCTAAAAGCCACGAAATGTGGGGGGGTTTTGGGTGTGTTCAAGGTGTTTGATGAAATGTCATGGGTTTGTGTTTATAAGGGTGTTTTGGGTGTGTTTGAATGGGTTAAACACATTGCATGCTTGTTTTTAGGATTTTTATTCTATGAGGTTGATGATCAATAGGGGTTTAGGACTGAAAATGTTGTTTGGTTGTGATTAGGGATGCTTAGGATGATGTCTAGTGATGACAAATGGGTTTGGAAACGAGCGTTAGTGTGATTTTGGCATAGTTGATTTTAGGCAGAAAGTTTAAGGCATTTTCGTAAAAATTATTTTGAAAACAGGTCTTGTGGATAGGAAAGATTTGTAGAGCATCTTCTTAGCTTCGATTTGGTATAAGGTAGAGCTTACGACTCCTAACGAGTCAAAAGTTATGATACTTTGAAAATACGTGTACCGGGAGATGAGAATCAACACAATCCGAATTTGTGTTTGGTTTTAGGTCAAATCCCGGGGACTATAAGTCTAGTTTGGTAAATGGTCAAGGGCTGAATTTTGGTGTCAAACCTGCACATTTGAGTCTATTATAGGACTTAGGTGTCAAATGGGTCAATGGAGTATTTTAAACGGGTCAAATGAGTCCGACTTGGTCAAGGTACAATTTCAGTCCGAAAAACGTAGTTTTGGAAAAGTGTTGAGTAATGAGTCGTAGAAGTAAAAACTTTTATTGGGATTAAAAATGGGTTTTCTACAGGTCTTAAGGCATTTTTGAGAATTTTCTCAAATTTTATAAAAATGGTTAAGTATAGTAAAACAACCCATACTTTTGGGTAAGTATCGGCGAAGTCGTGAAATGGATAGTAACTTTAAAAACATTGATAAATGGTATAAGTCTAGTAACAACTACTTGTTTGATTTTGGCGTAAGTTTTCATAAGAGTTGAGTGTGTTTGCATATGCGTGTGTTAGTACAATTATGTACGCGGTGTATTGATTTGGTTTTCGTACTTTGACTTTTAGGTCAAGTGTTTGATTTTCCCGGGCATCCACGTCGTCGGTGACATTTCTCGTTACGTCT
Source organism: Glebionis coronaria (assembly GCA_025667525.1). Taxonomy (NCBI): domain Eukaryota; kingdom Viridiplantae; phylum Streptophyta; class Magnoliopsida; order Asterales; family Asteraceae; genus Glebionis; species Glebionis coronaria. The sequence goes on from CM046880.1 coordinate 453,363,286, forward strand.
TCGCTAGAACTACTACTACTACTACGCAAGGCGAGTCTATAGCCTCGCTCTTTACTTATTTCAAATTATTTTTACCCGCGAGGGGGATACATGCTAATTTAAATGAAAATGAACATAAGTCATGAATGGTTGTTGGACCCGAATGTTGCCTTAGAAATTGTGTTGAGTACCTAGTTGCAAAAGACCCTAATTTCATGAACTATTAACTATTGTCTTGCCCTTGCAAAGGGGGAAATAGCCGCTTATACAATTTGTAGTACTACGGGGCTAACGACCCAATGCTAGCCGAGAAGCTGTACGTTGAGTAAGTTCTGCGGTAGATTATCTTGTATGAGAGATAAGGTATAATTGCAACTGATGCCTTTAGAAGGGGCACTGGTTTCATCTGAATCACGCCGGTAATTATTACGCGGGTGATTGAGTTAACGGATTAGTGTCATGAGCTTAAACACAATTGTCATAACTTTGAAAATAGATTGTGAGTACGACAATGCTATTGAATGATCATGATTGGTTTTTAACACTTATGTTCAACTGATGATTTAATAAACCTATAGATTCGCTCAACCTTTGTGTTGACGATTTCAAGCATGTGTTTCAGGTAATCAAGGTTGATAGCAGTGGAGCATGCGAGGATGGAAGTTGTTGTGGCTTGGCGGTCTACTTGTTTTCCTCCCTTTTTACACTTAAAACTCTTTTATATTATGTCATGAGAATGAAAATGTACTTTTGGGTTGAGATTCAGTGGGGACCTGAACGCAAACTCTGTTTTGTATTATCTTGGGATTTGGAAAACCGTAGATTTGTACATTTTAACTATGTTTAAATTCATGTTTAAACTTTTACGTCTCTTTGAGTCGTTTAATGTAGCTTATGTGTGATGATAACTACGTAGCACCCAAATGTTGTAGTTCCGCTGCGCATAGCATTTGTGGGGGTGTTACAATGATTAATTTAATAACATGACTTAGGTTATTTTAATTATTAAAATCATGAAATTATTAACCTAAGTATTTTATATTTTTAGACTTATAATTAATTAATTATTTAAAAACTATGGTTATAATTAATTAATTAACATGACTTAGGTTATATTATTAATAAATAATAATACATGTTTTAACCTACGTATTTAACTTTATTTAATTAAAAAGATGATATACTTTAATTAAATATTTTAACCTATAGTTTATTTTAATTACATGAAATAATTAATAAACTTACATTATATCATAGGACTTAGAAAATAATCATGAAAACACTTAGGCTTATATACTTAGCTTATTTAACCAGCTTATATCTAATTATGGAAACGTTCTATTTTTAGAAACTTATTTAAATAAGGCAGCTAATCTATTTATGGAAACTTTCTATTTTTAGAAACTTATTTATTTCAAGCAGCTAATCTATTTATGGAAACTTATTTAAATAAGGCAGCTAATCTATTTATGGGAACTTTCTATTTTTAGAAACTTATCTATTTTAAGCAGTAATTCTATTTTTAGAAACTTTCTATTTTTGGAAACTTTCTATTTTTGGAAACTTTCTATTTTGGTAACTTTCTATTTTTGAAAACTTTCTATTTTTGGAAACTTTCTATTTTAGGAAACCTGCTATTTTTGGAAAGTTACTTATTATTACACAGTAAGTATAATAATACATGGAATACCAGAAATACTTAATCAGAGTAAACAGAATATAAGATAAACACAGTTTAAGGCTTAAAAACAGTAAAACATGATAAGAACATATAAAATAAGCTAAGACATGACATAAAATCAGTTACGTATTAGCAAGCAGATACTCATTCATGTATGTATTTATGTAGCATTAGTGATACGGAAGTAGGATTCGTCTCAGTTCGTCTTCTTCGTTCACTGGACATAAGGTACGGATTCCCGTCCTTTCAGTATGGACATTCTTTCCTTATTAGGATTTCCCGTATGCAGCCAAATGTTTTCCTGTAGTATAGTTATGTGTTTGATTTGCTTATGTTTAATTTAGAATACCTATAGCCATATACATGCATGACCAGTTTCACCTAGTTATGGAGGTACCATAACCATAACATTAGAGGCACTGATGTTATGACTTCACCACAGCGGAGTGATTGCTCGTGGCGTCCCTTCAGCTTTTGGCCATTTATATTATATTTATCATGTGGGGCGTATGGGTGCATCCTAGTTACATGTGTTCAGTCAGGATTTCATGGTGAATGTGGTGTGTGCCTTGCATCCTTCACAAGAAGCTGATCCCTCCTACCCAAACCAAAATATTAAATTAGAGGTAGCCCCTCTAATTTGCATGATGAGGTCACCTCTCCAAGTATTCGTGCACAGTGGATTTTCATGACCTATATTGGCTAATGGTAAAATATGATAGACAGTTTTTACAAGATAAACATAAGGCTTTTCAAACTATAAAACCAGTTTTATCAAGACTTAACTAGGTTACTCGGGACTTAGTTTCTTCCACTGTTATATGTTATATGCTTATCCTATTCATGCTTTATTGTACATCCGTGCACTGAGCGTATTGCTCAGCCGTTTTCCTTTTCTATGTTCCCAAAACGGCAGGTACTCAGGGACGCTCGTAGACTTTAAGCGTACGTGCATATGGACTGGAAGCTTTCTAGCCTTTCTTTACTTTATGCATTACCTTTCTTTTGATACATTTGCCATGGACATTGTTTAGTCCTTTCCTTTACTATACTATGTTTGTGTGTGATGAGCTTTACTTTTGGACTACCGATGTTTGATTCCGGTATTTTCCTTTTATGGTCATGTAATGTTTAGACATTTTTCCTTGTATGCTTTGATGACATGCCATAATTACGTGTGACATTTCCATTATCAAAATGGGGTGTTACAATTTTGTTATCAGAGCCAAGGCTTCGACCTGTAGGTTCTCAAATATGACCTGTGATTAGTGGGTAGTCACTACGGTCTTCCTATAACTGACAGTTGTTTTCATGCATTCATCATTTTACGCATACATATATATGTCATTGTCGCAGATTTATGACTAAGTAATGGTTGGTGCAGGACTGGCCCTATTTAGTCGCATGTGTTTTATCGAAACTTTTAAATTTGGGACCGACCCATAGGCGTCCCCTCGCCATGTCTTTTGTTTTGGGTGAACTGACCATAGGCGTTCACTCTCGAGCATACAAAAGTTTTTATAAAACTGCATCATGCATTCATACACAAAAATTTTCTTGCATAAAATTTTTCTCTTGAAATTTTGGTATAAATTTTTTTCATGTATGTATATTTTATGTTTTGACCTGTTTAATCATATGATTCATGTCATACTGTCTGATGGTTCTCACACGCGAACAGGAACATCTCAATGCTGCAATCCAAGCTGCAATGAAAGCTTTGCTTCCTCAACTAAGGAACGACATCAGGGATGAAGTTCAAGCTGCCAACAATCAGCAGCATAATCAGGCACCTCCTCCTCCTCCTCCAGTAACATTAGCAGTATGGCTGGAGAGATTCAACAAGCTCTGTCCTCGAGCTTTTGAGAAGAAAGATAGCCCCAGTGATGCTGAAAGCTGGTTGGCTCACATCGAGAAGATTTTCAATGCTATGGGTTGTGACCCCGCGTACAAGGCGAGGTTGGCATGCTATCGGTTCGAAGGCGATGTGCTAAATTGGTGGTTAGCATTGATGCAGTCTGAGGGTGGTGACGAGTGGGTTGCTGGTTTGACCTGGGCTTAGTTCAAGGACAGGGTGATGGAGCAGTTCTTTCCCAAGGACGAGCAAGACAAGCTCAAGAGAGAGTACCATGGGATCCGACAGAGAGCTGGGGAGAATAGCAACGAGTTTATGCAGCGCTTTCTTCGCTTAGCTGGTTTCCTTGGTGCGGCTGCAGGTACTCTTGAAGAGCAGGCACACCACTTTCGGTGGGCGCTTCACACATCGGTCGCGAACAATCTGGTGTGTGCTACGTTCAACACTGTAGTACAAGTGGCCGATGCAAAACGTAAGCTGGAGATGCTGCAAGAGAGAGATGAGTTCGGGGAAGCTGAGAGACCCGACAAGAGGTAAACATTCGTATTCAAGTGGTGATCAATCCATATTCTTTCCATATGTGTAAATTATTCATCTCTTTAAATGTATCTTCCAGGAAGAAAACTGGGGACCGGTCTCAGCCGGCTACTCAGCAGCAGCCTCATCAGCCCCAGGGAAACGGTCAGACTAACGACCGTTCTGCTACGGATAGGCGTGGCGGTAATGATAATTACCGTAACAACGCTGGACACTCCAACAGCAACAGGTCCTAATACTTACGCATTTCCTTATTATTTCATGTTATAACTCATATTTTGACACTTTAGCAAAAACTTCTACCAGGAACCATGGAAACAGTAGGGACCAGAACCAGAGAGGTTCACAGCCTAGCCGTCTAGCTATCACTGGTATTCAATCTTACGATTATCCGTATTGTCCTTTGTACCCTTGATGAGACTGCTTTTATACATGGTCTCATCGTCCAAAACGGCCTTAAAATCAATTAAATATCATCAAATATGCCAAATATATGCTCGTGTTTGTTACTTGTGTATTTTTAGGTACAGATATTGAGGAATTGGCAAAAGATCACAAGAATCATTCAAAAACGAACACGGGAAACGAAGTCGCACAATGAACCGGGCCCAAGTTGGAATTTTGCAAAATGACCCTTGAAGAATTGAAGATTGTCAAGTTTAGTCCCTCATCTTTGAAGAACTTGTCACAATTGACCCTCCAAATGTCAATTGTACAAGTATGGTCCTTATTATTTGAAGATATTACAAGACCAGTCCTTGAAGAATCCAAGATTTTGCATTTTAAACCCTTGGAAAAAGTTTTGGAAGTGATTGTGCTAAAAGTGACAACTTGCCAAAAGTTGTCACTTGTAATTTGGGCGTTGATGGATGTTATTTACAAAGAGAAGACAATATAAAAGCTTGGGGGTCAAAACCGCCAAACATCTAAACCTCCCCACCCAACCAGACTATGCCACGTCACATAACCCACCCAATAACCCAATTACCCATATCCTACCCGACCCTACCCAATCCATTAACCCTTTACCCAGTTTATTTAATTAAACCCAAGTCAAACCACTCTCCCAGTCAACCCCCTTTCCCTCCTTAACATTTATTTAAAACATTAATCCCTCTTTTCAGATTAAAACGACCCTAATTAACACATAAACCCTAACACCAACCCAGATTAATTTGACCCTAAAACAAAGGGTTATTCCCTCAAATCATCCAGATCCCTAATTAACTTCCCCCTCACCTTTTCCCACCTCACCCAACATCCTCACATGACCTGTGGAACCCACCCCGTACCTCCCCTGCTCAAGTCACTTTCCCCCAAACCCCAAAACCGACCAAGTGAACGTGTATGATACTCCCCTTGGTCCCCAAGCTCAAATGAACGACTTTGATTCATTCAAGCATCACAAGCAAAGCTGTCAAGTCACATGGGACGATTTTGACCCATTTTCAGTCAAAACAAGAAGGGCAACTTTGGCATTTCATTAACTAGGGTTTTAGTATTCTAGAGAGTTCTGTTAAGTAGTATAAAAGGAGAATGTGGCATGCACATCTCCCTTGTTCCAGTTTTTAAGCTTTTTCACTTGTAATTCCTTTTTAAGAAAATAAAAGTTTGGTGTTTGTTAAATCAAGTGTAATTCCTTTTTATGTTTTTTAAAAGTTGTGTGTTGTGTTAAAAGCTTAAGCTGAGTTCCATTTTAAATGTGTAACATTTTGAGTGTTTAAAGTTTTCAAAAAGTGTTTGAAAATACTTGGTTAATTTCAGGAAATTTCAATCAAGGAAAGTGAAAGTGGACCTTGATTCTTGATTTTATGATATTGACATTGATACTAAAACGTTGTTAAAGTTATTTGGTTCATTGGTTCTAAGATTTTCAAGAAAGTTAAGGAAATCAGAAAGTGCATTTTCTTTGTGTTTGTTCTTGATTTGCAGGATTGATTGTTGAGTTGTTGTTGATTAAGTTCAGCATAGGCCCGGGCCTATAAGGAGGTGGTTTTTCAACCACAAGGGACTTGGATGTATGTCCCTTAGGTAAAAATCCTTTTCTCTTTTTAATTTTTCAGTTTTGATGTTGATTTAAGTGATCTTGGTGAAACTGCATGTTAAGTGTGTTTATATGGTTTGAGTTGTGTTCAAATGGTATGCTATGCATGAGAGAGGCATGTGTAATCAGTTTTGATAGATTGTCAAGTGATTTGGTTTGAAAAAGTTGGATTCAAGTTTTTAAGGGAGTGTTTGGAACTGCATGCTAGCTGATAGTTTTGAAAGAACTTGTGTTTAAAACTTGCTAGAATCACTCCTTAGGGTAGCATTAGGTTGTTTGTGAGATTGGTTTTCAGTTTTGTGTAGTTTTAAGTTAGTTTGTATGCACAAAAGTGGGTATTATTGCCAAAAATCAGGAAACTGCTTGTCTGGATGATTTTGGAGTAATTTTGTTCCTCAAGTTTGTAAATCTGCTAGAAATAGGTTGTTTAAAGGATTGAGATTGTTGGTTTGTCAGTTCATTGGCTTGTATGCAAAATTTGGGGGTTTGAAAATCAGTTTTGAGCAAGTAATTTAGCTCATAAACCCACCAGACCTAGTATAACACATCAGCAACCTTGTGTGCCTGTTTCTGTGGATTTTTGGCTTGTTTGTGCTAAGTGCTTGTTGTTTTTCTGCTCATTTGCGACTCCCTATACTCCAAAGAGTATAGGGGTGCCTTGTTCCATCAAAAACAACACCATATACATCATCAACCAAGCCCTCTTGGACTTACACTCACAAGTGAACACATCACTTGTTCATCAGAAACCAAAGCCCAACTGGGCACGTTTTTGGCTTCTATTTGATCTAATCTTGGTCACTTTAGGATTGTGTTTGTGTTTTTGTGTTTATACAAGTCACTGGATTTAAGTCTTAAAAAAGAAAAAAAAAAGAAAAAAAAAATCAAAAACTCACCTGGCCTGGGCTCGAACACGCGACCTTGCTCTCCAAGGGCTAGCGTGTTTACCAGTGGTCCGGATGGTTTTTTATGTTATGAACTCATAACATTTAATACTTAAGGACGTTTTCGTTTTGGCTTATTTAAATAAGCCGTAGCTTATTTAGGCTTTTCCAGCTTATTTATTAAGCTTTTTTGGCCAAGTTTATTTTTCCTAGGTTTTGATAAGCATTTTAGACTTTTCTGTTTAAGAGTTTTATTTTTCTCTTTATTTAATTAATTATTAGGATTATTTTTAGTTTTAATTTTAGAAAGTCAATTAAAAATAGTTAACAGTAATTAAAAAATCCAAAAAAATAGTTTTTAAGTTTTAATTTATATTTTTGAGGTTTACATTCAAAAAAGTTTTCAAAAACTTTATTTTTTAATTTTATTTGATTTTAGGTTTTTTATTAAACTTTAAAAATTAATATAAAATTATTTAAAAGGTTTTAGGAGCTTTAATTTGCATTTTCTTCTTAGTTAGAATATTTAGGATTTTTGAGAATTTTTTAGAATTTATTTTTGAACTTTTTATTTTTTAGATTATTTTAATATTATTTTATTAAGAAAAATTCAAAGTTTTATTTTTAACTTTTTTTCATTTTTCCTAGATTCTAGACATTAAAATAGTAACTTTTTCACTTTCCAATTAATTTTTAGGCTTTTCATTTATTTTTTAGAATTAATTTAAGATTTAATAGATTTTAATAGTTTTTAGGAGTTTAAAAATAGTTTAATTTGGTTTTAAAATTTTTAAAAATAGTTTTTAGCTTAATTAGGCCATTTTTGAGGTTTACAAACTCTTAAATCTTGTTTAGGGCTTTTTAATATTTAAAAGTGATTTTTAGGGCTTTAATTAGCATTAAAAAGTCATTATTAAATTAATTAAAAGGTTTTGGCAAGTTTGGATTTTTTGTAAACTCTTAGAATTTTATTGTGGATTTTTAGTAATTTTTATAAATTTTTAGGTTAAAATTTTAAATTTTGTCGTTTTTACGTTTCTACGTCTTAACTTTCTAGTAGTGTTTTGTCTATTTTTCTATTTTTTTGGTCTTCGTCATTTTCCCTTCTCTTTTCTTGTTAATAATCAAAAACAAATCAATCCAATTCACAACACACGTGCCTCCTCGAGAACGAACTCACTTTTAGGGTCATTCACACACGGTTTTCCTAAATCGTCGTGCACGCTTACCCTATTTTCGTTCTTTTTCCTTAAAGACGTATTTCTACGATTATCATTTTTTCGTTAATACTTACCCTATTTACGTTCTTTTTCCTAAAAGACGTATTTCTACGATTATCATTTTTGGCGCCGCCGCCGGGGAGGCGTGTTGTGTTTTGATTGACAATTGTTGTTTTCTATATTAGCCATAATAGTAATTGTATTAATAGCACTCTATTATTACGTATTATCGTTTTTCGGTTTTTGTGAATATTATTACTATATTGTATACGTAGAACAATAAATACACAAGTACTCTAAATACGTGAGCAATCAGAACCTTGATTTGGGATTTCATCACTCGATCATTGTATTCGAATCTCAAACCAAAGAAAAAAGGCAAAAATAGATAAATACTTTCGTGAAGCTTAATTTTGATAATACAAACTATAAGGTGGGTATAAGGCGGTTGTATTTCACGACCTAAAGGAAAAAGGCTCTTAAGTGCTTCGCGCCGCCTCGTTTCCTCCGCTTGCTTGTGCGTATTTGATTTTGAGAGTGAATCGAGGGTTTTGCCGACCAAAGTATTATTACATATCATATATATTTTCTTGGTTTTATATGATTAAACCCTCTTGAACGATTTGGTGTTCCACCATCGTTCTAAAGTCATCGAAGGCGTTCACTCCACGTGATCGTTTTCATTCTTTGAGGCCTTTTTAATCAAGAGATTTGATTGAGGAGGAGATTTGTGGACTCATTGTCTACTTAATATATTCACCAATTTCCAAAAAGTTAATACAATCAAAAACCACAAAAAAAATTGAAAAAACACAAAATACCAAAAAGAATCTCCTTTGCTCGTCTCCACGTTGTACGTGACGTTTATGCTCACTCGTAATCAAGCAAAACGTGCACGTAGACGAAAGAATAAAACTCCTACTAAAACTCATTCTAGTGAGGAGTTTCCAAGTGAGGAACCTATTGTAGAACAAGAAGCTATCATGGCTAATCGTACTATGATGGAGTTGCTTCAAGCACCCACCGAGGGTTTTGGAGAGGCCATTGTGATTCCCGCCATCCTTGCGGAGAACTTTGAGATCAAGACGGGTTTAATGTCTATGCTTCAAGCAAACAAGTTTCGCGGTCACGAAAAAGACAACCCACATTATCACATTAGGCAATTTAATCGTCTTACCGCGACAAGCAAGTTTAAGGATGTACCACACGATGCCATTAAGATGATGTTGTTTCCTTACTCGTTAGATGGACCCGCCAAGATTTGGCTTGAGAAAGAACCACCGAATTCGATTTTGACATGGGCCGATCTCGTGTCTAAATTTGTGAATCAATTTTTTCCACCATCTAAGACAACACATTTGAAAAACGAGATTTTACGTTTTACACAAAGACCAAATGAAAGTTTTTCAATGGCTTGGGAAAGGTTTAAAGAAATGTTACATGAATGTCCACACCATGATTTTTCCGAATTGCATCAAATTGACACTTTTTATAATGGGCTTAATGATCATGAACGAGATTATTTAAATGCCGCCGCAGGTGGTAATTTTTTGTGCAAAACGACCAATGAGGCTTTGAAAATCATAGAAAATAGGTCTAAGGTCTATGGCCCTCGTAACACACCGAGTGTTGCCAATTTGGGCTCGTCATCATCTCGTTCCATTAATGCCTTGCAAGATGAAGCAAATGAGGAGAATCGGTTTTTCGATAGGTTTTCGACTCTTATGTCTCATTGGAAAGCTCAAAAAGCTTCAAATTCCGCTTCGGTTAAAGCGATTGCTAAGAGTTGTATTTCATGTGGTGGAGCTCATGATTTTTCCGAGTGCATTACAGCGGATGGTAACACTTCGAATGCTTATGTAGCCACGGGAACTTATAACCAAATCGGTCAAGGTTCCCGCCAAAATCAAGCTCCACAAAATCAAAATGCTAATAACTATCGAAACAACAATCAAGGTGGAAATTACCAAGGAAATCAAAGGAATTATAACAAGGGTAATTATCAAAGTGGAAATGGGCAAATTTCAAACCAAAACCAAAACCGTGATTTTCAAACTCCTACTCAAGGTTTTCAAAATGCTCACACTAAAAATTTGCAAGGAGAATTTTTAGATTATGCTAAGGCTAATGATGCTAAGTTTGATAACATGCAACGTGAGATGATTAGCTTAAGGTCCGAGTTGAAAAACGAGCTTAAAAACGAACTTGCTAATGAACTTAAAACTCATGCTAACAAAATGGAAGGAAATGTCCAACGTCTTCAACAAAATCAACAAAAGATGGAATTAGGACAACATGAGATTAAGCAAGAGTTGTTAAAAGCGGATGCTAGGCAATCTAAGTTTGAAGACCGTATGGCTAAAATGTTTGAAGCTATCATGTGTAAGCCCTCTTCTTCGGGTGGTCTTCCTAGTGATACCATCGTGAACCCGAAAGGAGAATTAAAGGTTATTACTACTCGTAGTGGTAAAACTTTCAAAGAACCCACTTCTCATACAAGTACTTCTATGGAGAAGGAAAAAGAGAAAGAACCCGAGGTTGTGGTTGAAAAGGAGCACATCTCAAGCCCACGAAGTACCGCTCAAACCACACCTACGGTTGAACCAACACCAATCATGGAACCCGAGATTCCAAGGCCGATGCCTATGCCTAATTTGCCCCAACCCACACCACCTTTACCCTACCCATCAAGACGAAACAAGGAAAAGGCACAAGAACGAAATAATTATAAATTTGAACTTTTTATGAAAATGTTTCGTGACTTGCATTTTAATATAAGTTTTGCCGACGCCTTAGTCATGATGCCTCGATTTGCCGCGAACTTCAAAAGTATGTTGAATAACAAAGAGAAATTGCACAAATCGTCTAGTTGTTCTTCGGTTTTTCTAAGCCGCATACCTAAAAAAGTCGGTGATCCTGGAAAGTGTTTAATCCCATGTGCTATCTAAGACATGGAAGAATGCTACGCCTTGGCCGATCTTGGTGCTAGTATTAATTTGATGCCTCTTGAGATTTTTAAATCGCTCAATCTTCCAAATCTCACTCCTTCAAGAATGTCAATCGAAATGGCCGATCATTCTACGATTCTAGCTTGTGGAGTTGCCGAGGACGTCTTTGTGAAAGTTGGAAAGTTCTACTATCCTGTAGACTTCATTGTTGTTGATATTCCCATCGATCCTAAAGTTCCGTTAATTTTAGGTCGATCTTTTTTGGATACCTCAAGAGCACTTATCGATGTGCATGCAAGAAAAATCACTCTTCGTTTCAATGAGGAAGAACTCGTCATTAATGCAACCCAAAACTCCACTCTTTCTCATGTGTATTCTATCACATCTTTGTACAATGTCAATCCCATCAAAAACATTTTCAAAAAGATTTCAAATAGAGTTTTAGGAGTTGTTGAGAAAAATGAAGTTCCGTCCCCTCCGCCGATGGAGGTTAAGAGTGTTAAGCCTATGATTCCAATCTCGAGTGATTCTTCGGATGATGAATACGTTGATCCCGATGGGGAGGTTTTCTTTGTTGACAAAAGATTTGAAAACTTGCCACCACCTAAACCAAAAAGATTTCAAAATGTGAGAATTTTTAGTGTGACTAACATTGTTTTAGATACACCAAATATTTTTGACATAATTAAATCGGGTTTTCATAAGGAGAGTTTTAAAGATGAAAAAGGAAAAGATTTTGAATTTGATTTAAAAGATTTTTCTACAATTCTAACTCCGTCATCACCGCGTTTATTGAGTACTACAAGCTCGTCTTCTCCTTTTGACGATGCTTTGTGTGGACTTAGTGTGGGGGAAGCCCCTTATGTTCCCTCCCCTTTCTCCATCGAGGACGAGATATTTGATCCTGGAATTGCTTATATAGGGAAATCTCGGTCTTCCACCGATGCAATAAATGGAAAATCTTTTCATTTGATTGGTGCGAGTCTACCTCGAGTAGCTCAATGTTATGACTTACCCATTGTCCCAACCTTCTATTTATTCTCTCCTATTTTCTTCTACCCCATTGGGGTTTGTGTTGAAGAAGCGTTGTTTCGTCTTTCATCTGAAAACGAAGACGCTATCTTTGACCCCGGTATTCGTATATCGGGTTTTTAAAGTACTCCACGTGCTTTTGGGCCTTGTTTATCATGTAAGCCCCACCAAAAATTGACCATACCATGATTATCCCTAAATGATCACATTTATGGGGATTCGAGTCGAGCTTTTGACTCGGTTATCAAAAACAAGGTGCCTCGTAGGGGAGACCCATGCTTATCCATGTACATATTATTGCTTTCTAATTAGTTAATGTGAGGGGATTTGTGCCCTTCCAACCTTTGTTCCGTGGTTGTTTGTGAATTGTGGTTTTTAGACCATGATCTTCACGATTGGAGCCTCTCGTGTTCGTTTTATGGGAGCACTCGATCGTTTGCTTTGGAGGCCTTTCCCAATATCCATATGATATATCCTTTGATGTTCTAACCTTAGGTTTTTAGCACACTTCATAAACGGCTATTAATTTAATGGTTGCACCCTTTCCATGCTAGATTAGGCATTCGACTACGTCTCTAGTATGAGGGTGTTTGCACCCCTAGACTCGAAACATTGAGGACAATGTTTAACATTAGTATGGGGGGTGAATAGATACTTGCCTTGCCAAACCTTCACGCTTTCCAAAGTTTATCGTTTTGTTATCGTTTTGTTGCAAAATAAGGCTAAAAAATGGCCAAATTTTAAAATTTTTCTCATGTTTTATAAGTGTTTGAAGATACAAATGTAGATTTTCCGATGGCGAGAATAAGAGTAATTTTTGACTCGACCGTGCGTGTTGACCACTTAGCTTTGATTCCTTAACTACACATTAGGCTAAGTCTCTTAAATGAGGACGAGAAATGATAGAGTTAATTATAAGTTACTATGCTAAACGTAGAGTAGTCGTATTCTTTCAAAAACTCATGTGTTCTTGTTGTTTGCTTATTCTCCCTTCGCTTGTAAATATTTTTTGCTTAATAAATATTGACTTAGCGGTTTAGTTAGGATTGTTGGGTTTCTAGTCTTTTCTAGTAGCTTCCGTGTAATTAAATTGGGAAGACATTAAAGTATCGCCAGCGTCACGGTTTTGAAGTATTGGCACCCGAATAATCGAAAGCTTCACCCAATAATAAGATTTCAAGTGCTCACCTAAATCTAGCAAACAATTTAAAGCCCCACAAGGCCTAAAATCTATGCAAAATTGAAAGTGAATCAAGCCTTAATCTTCGAAGCTTTAAAGATCCAAAATTCGCTTTAGCGTGAGGATATACGTCTTTGGCTAATAAAACCACCGATGAGGCGGATAATAAAAGGCAAGGCAAGACCGAAGTCATAATAAAAGCTTCATGGCGAAGTTGAATAAAAGATGGAGGTAAACCAAAGATAATAAGGCCCTTCCGTTAGGGGGCGTATAAAAGTCTTGGTAATAAGTCTCATGTTCAAAACCGTTATAAAACCGTGTTTATCGATTCTTCTTGTCAACTTAATTTTTTGACATCGTTGTCTATTAGGAGGGGTTATTGATTTGATGGTCTTAGTTACACCGTTAGGACTCTATTTTTAGACCTAAATCTCTATCATCGCATAAGTCAATGATGTATCCTCGTGATCATTAAGACATAATAAAATATAAGAGATACAACTTAGGAATAATGGGAGAATAAGTACGTGATTAGGGCATATGAGTAGTGTTAGCATTACTAACTTATAATGACAATGATCTCGTTGCACGCTTGGCATGGAATTGGAGTGAAAATCGAGGACGATGAAATTATTTCTAACGAAGCATTCACGTGTTCTTGTTCTATGAACCTAAACGTCCCATTTTGCGATGAAAATCATACGTTAAGTCTATAACACAAGTAGTAGTAGTAGAGTAGCTAGTTTATCATTTCAATAAAGTGAAATAAAATGAATTTTGGAGGTGCTTTGATACTTTATTCTAGCATTGCGTGAGGGCACGACAATGGTTTAGTATGGGGGAGTGATGAGACGGCTTTTATACATGGTCTCATCGTCCAAAACGGCCTTAAAATCAATTAAATATCATCAAATATGCCAAATATATGCTCGTGTTTGTTACTTGTGTATTTTTAGGTACGGATATTGAGGAATTGGCAAAAGATCACAAGAATCATTCAAAAACGAACACGGGAAACGAAGTCGCACAATGAACCGGGCCCAAGTTGGAATTTTGCAAAATGACCCTTGAAGAATTGAAGATTGTCAAGTTTAGTCCCTCATCTTTGAAGAACTTGTCACAATTGACCCTCCAAATGTCAATTGTACAAGTATGGTCCTTATTATTTGAAGATATTACAAGACCAGTCCTTGAAGAATCCAAGATTTTGCATTTTAAACCCTTGGAAAAAGTTTTGGAAGTGATTGTGCTAAAAGTGACAACTTGCCAAAAGTTGTCACTTGTAATTTGGGCGTTGATGGATGTTATTTACAAAGAGAAGACAATACAAAAGCTTGGGGGTCAAAACTGCCAAACATCTAAACCTCCCCACCCAACCAGACTATGCCACGTCACATAACCCACCCAATAACCCAATTACCCATATCCTACCCAACCCTACCCAATCCATTAACCCTTTACCCAGTTTATTTAATTAAACCCAAGTCAAACCACTCTCCCAGTCAACCCCCTTTCCCTCCTTAACATTTATTTAAAACATTAATCCCTCTTTTCAGATTAAAACGACCCTAATTAACACATAAACCCTAACACCAACCCAGATTAATTTGACCCTAAAACAAAGGGTTATTCCCTCAAATCATCCAGATCCCTAATTAACTTCCCCCTCACCTTTTCCCACATCACCCAACATCCTCACATGACCTGTGGAACCCACCCCGTACCTCCCCTGCTCAAGTCACTTTCCCTCAAACCCCAAAACCGACCAAGTGAACGTGTAGGATACTCCCCTTGGTCCCCAAGCTCAAATGAACGACTTTGATTCATTCAAGCATCACAAGCAAAGCTGTCAAGTCACATGGGACGATTTTGACCCATTTTCAGTCAAAACAAGAAGGGCAACTTTGGCATTTCATTAACTAGGGTTTTAGTATTCTAGAGAGTTCTGTTAAGTAGTATAAAAGGAGAATGTGGCATGTACATCTCCCTTGTTCCAGTTTTTAAGCTTTTTCACTTGTAATTCCTTTTTAAGAAAAAAAAAGTTTGGTGTTTGTTAAATCAAGTGTAATTCCTTTTTATGTTTTTTAAAAGTTGTGTGTTGTGTTAAAAGCTTAAGCTGAGTTCCATTTTAAATGTGTAACATTTTGAGTGTTTAAAGTTTTCAAAAAGTGTTTGAAAATACTTGGTTAATTTCAAGAAATTTCAATCAAGGAAAGTGAAAGTGGACCTTGATTCTCGATTTTATGATATTGACATTGATACTAAAACGTGGTTAAAGTTATTTGGTTCATTGGTTCTAAGATTTTCAAGAAAGTTAAGGAAATCAGAAAGTGCATTTTCTTTGTGTTTGTTCTTGATTTGCAGGATTGATTGTTGAGTTGTTGTTGATTAAGTTCAGCATAGGCCCGGGCCTATAAGGAGGTGGTTTTTCAACCACAAGGGACTTGGATGTAAGTCCCTTAGGTAAAAATCCTTTTCTCTTTTTAATTTTTCAGTTTTGATGTTGATTTAAGTGATCTTGGTGAAAACTGCATGTTAAGTGTGTTTATATGGTTTGAGTTGTGTTCAAATGGTATGCTATGCATGAGAGAGGCATGTGTAATCAGTTTTGATAGATTGTCAAGTGATTTGGTTTGAAAAAGTTGGATTCAAGTTTTTAAGGGAGTGTTTGGAACTGCATACTAGCTGATAATTTTGAAAGAACTTGTGTTTAAAACTTGCTAGAATCACTCCTTAGGGTAGCATTAGGTTGTTTGTGAGATTGGTTTTCAGTTTTGTGTAGTTTTAAGCTAGTTTGTATGCACAAAAGTGGGTATTATTGCCAAAAATCAGGAAACTGCTTGTCTGGATGATTTTGGAGTAATTTTGTTCCTCAAGTTTGTAAATCTGCTAGAAATAGGTTGTTTAAAGGATTGAGATTGTTGGTTTGTCAGTTCATTGGCTTGTATGCAAAATTTGGGGGTTTGAAAATCAGTTTTGAGCAAGTAATTTAGCTCATAAACCCACCAGACCTAGTATAACACATCAGCAACCTTGTGTGCCTGTTTTTGTGAATTTTTGGCTTGTTTGTGCTAAGTGATTGTTGTTTTTCTGCTCATTTGCGACTCCCTATACTCCAAAGAGTATAGGGGTGCCTTGTTCCATCAAAAACAACACCAAATACATCATCAACCAAGCCCTCTTGGACTTACACTCACAAGTGAACACATCACTTGTTCATCAGAAACCAAAGCCCAACTGGGCACGTTTTTGGCTTCTATTCGATCTAATCTTGGTCACTTTAGGATTGTGTTTGTGTTTTTGTGTTTATACAAGTCACTGGATTTAAGTGTTAAAAAAGAAAAAAAAAAGAAAATAAAAATCAAAAACTCACCTGGCCTGGGCTCGAACACGCGACCTTGCTCTCCAAGGGCTAGCGTGTTTACCAGTGGTCCGGATGGTTTTTTATGTTATGAACTCATAACATTTAATACTTAAGGACGTTTTGGTTTTGGCTTATTTAAATAAGCCGTAGCTTATTTAGGCTTTTCCAGCTTATTTATTAAGCTTTTTTGGCCAAGTTTGTTTTTCCTAGGTTTTGATAAACATTTTAGACTTTTCTGTTTAAGAGTTTTATTTTTCTCTTTATTTAATTAATTATTAGGATTATTTTTAGTTTTAATTTTAGAAAGTCAATTAAAAATAGTAAACAGTAATTAAAAATCCAAAAAAATAGTTTTTAAGTTTTAATTTATATTTTTGAGGTTTACATTCAAAAAAGTTTTCAAAAACTTTATTTTTTAATTTTATTTGATTTTAGGTTTTTTATTAAACTTTAAAAATTAATATAAAATTATTTAAAAGGTTTTAGGAGCTTTAACTTGCATTTTCTTCTTAGTTAGAATATTTAGGATTTTTGAGAATTTTTTAGAATTTATTTTTGAACTTTTTATTTTTTAGATTATTTTAATATTATTTTATTAAGAAAAATTCAAAGTTTTATTTTTAACTTTTTTTCATTTTTCCTAGATTCTAGACATTAAAATAGGAACTTTTTCACTTTCCAATTAATTTTTAGGCTTTTCATTTATTTTTTAGAATTAATTTAAGATTTAATAGATTTTAATAGTTTTTAGGAGTTTAAAAATAGTTTAATTTGGTTTTAAAATTTTTAAAAATAGTTTTTAGCTTAATTAGGCCATTTTTGAGGTTTACAAACTCTTAAATCTTGTTTAGGGATTTTTAATATTTAAAAGTGATTTTTAGGGCTTTAATTAGCATTAAAAAGTCATTATTAAATTAATTAAAAGGTTTTGGCAAGTTTGGATTTTTTGTAAACTCTTAGAATTTTATTGTGGATAGTAATTTTTAGAAATTTTTAGGTTAAAATTTTAAATTTTGTCGTTTTTACGTTTCTACGTCTTAACTTTCTAGTAGTGTTTTGTCTATTTTTCTATTTTTTTCGTCTTCGTCATTTTCTCTTCTCCTTTCTTCTCATTAATAATCAAAAACAAAATCAATCAAATCAATTCATTACACAACATACGTGCCTCCTCGAGAACGAACTCACTTCATTGGGTCATAACTTGTGGTTTTCCTAAACTACTCGTTAATACTTACCCTATTTACGTTCTTTTTCCTAAAAGACGTAATTCTACGACTATCAACCCTATTATCATGTCTTATGTAAAATGTTTTATCAGGTTCCCAGCTAGCCAGAGCACCTGCTGGAGGATTTACTCATCCTCTTTGCTCTACTTGCCACCGTAGGCACCCAGGGCCATGTCGCCGCAACACTGACGCATGCTTCAAGTGTGGTCTTCCTGGCCATATCATGAAGGATTACCGTAAGGGCAAGATGGAGGGTACATCGGGACATGCTGATTCCATACCGCCTCCTACCACCGGGCGTGTCTACACTACATCTCGAGACCAGGCCAACAAGTCTACAAGTACCATCACTGGAATCTTGTATATGTATGGTCAAGCTGCATGTGTTCTTTTCGATACGGGTGCTACGCACTCGGTTATTTCTACTGCTTATGCTAAGAACATTAGGATGCTCCCCATGCCACTAGAAAATAGGCTTACTATTTCCACGCCTTTGAGGGACTCTGTATTAATCACCCATGTATACAAGAGTCTTCCCCTAGAATTTGACGATAAGGTTCGACCTGTTGACGCACTTCCGCTGGACATGAATGACTTCGACATGATTTTGGGCATCGATTGGCTATCCAAGCATAATGATACCATAGATTTCCATTCATATCGAGTTATCTTCGGTGATGTTAATGCACCAGAGTACATTCATAACGGGTTCATACCCGGACGGTCTGTACAAATCATATCTACCCTGCAAGCACATGCACTACTGTCACATGGCTGCGAGGGTTATCTAGCTACGGTTCACGACATGGATGCTGAATCCCCATCAATTCAGGATCAACCTATAGTGTCGGAATTCCAAGATGTTTTTCCAGCAGAACTTCCGGGCATACCACCTGCACGAGAAGTGGAATTCAGTATCGAGCTTATTCCAGGAGCTGAACCAATCTCCAAGACTCCTTATCGCATGGCTCCCATAGAGCTGAAGGAGCTGAAGGATCAACTGCAAGAACTTCTCGAACGAGGTTTCATTCGACCGAGCGCATCTCCATGGGGCGCACCTATTTTGTTTGTTAAGAAGAAGGACGGCAGTATGCGTCTTTGCATAGACTATCGCGAGCTCAACAAGATTACTATCTGGAATAGGTATCCACTGCCACGTATTGATGATCTGTTTGACCAAATCCAAGGGGCCAAACACTTCTCCAAGATTGATCTTAGGTCAGGCTATCATCAGCTACGGGTCAAGGAGCAGGACATCGCTAAGACTGCCTTTCCTACCCGCTATGGCCACTACGAGTTTGTAGTTATGCCATTTGGCCTGATAAATGCTCCAACAATGTTCATGGATTTGATGAACAAAATCTTCCATGAATTTCTGGACAAGTTCTTCATTGTCTTCATCGCTGACATCCTTATTTTCTCAATGTCCAAGGAGGAACACGAAGACCATCTTTGTACAGTACTACAGATTCTTCGCCAGAAGCAGTTGTATGCTAAATTCTCCAAGTGTGAGTTCTGGTTAGACAAGGTGGCATTCTTAGGTCACATTGTATCAGTAGAAGGAATCACTATGGATCCAGCGAAGGTTGAGGCCATTACTAAGTGGCCAAGGCCGACATCAGCGACGGAAGTCCGCAGTTTCTTAGGCTTAGCTGGCTATTACCGCAGGTTCGTGGAGAACTTTTCCCGCTTAGCACTACCATTGACCAAACTGATGCGAAAAGGGGAGAAATTTGTCTGGACTGAAGAACGAGAGAAGAGCTTTGAAGACCTGAAGCAGAAGCTAGTATTTGCACCTAATCTTACTCTCCCATCTGGTACGGGTGGATTTCAAATCTACAACGATGCATCAGGGAAGGGACTTGGATGTGTTCTCATGCAACATGGGAAAGTGACCGCGTACGCTTCACGGCAGCTTAAGCCTTATGAAGAAAATTACCCCACGCATGACTTGGAACTTGCAGCAGTGGTGTTTGCATTGAAGATATGGAGGCACTACTTGTATGGAGAATCATGTGACATTTTCACGGACCACAAGAGCTTGAAGTATATCTTCACTCAACGTGAATTGAACATGAGGCAGAGGAGATGGTTAGAGCTGTTGAAGGATTATGACATTAATCTACAGTATCATCCCGGAAAGGCAAATGTAGTAGCAGATGCTCTTAGCAGGAAGTCTGGAATGATCAACGACATTAAAATCAAAGAGGGAAATCATAAGAGACTTGTAGCAACTTGACATCGAGATCATGCTACGTGGACAACACGGTTACTGGGCTAATCTTAGAGTAGAACCCGAGTTACTCTCTAAGATCAAGGAAGCTCAGAAGGATGACGGAGAAATCTGGGCGATAGTGCAGAATTTGGAGACACAAACAGAATTCAGAGTAGATGCAGATGGTATCGTATGGCAGGGCACGAGACTTTGTGTTCCTGATAACCAAGAATTCCGGGAAGCCTTGTTAGCTGAAGCTCATAGCTCCCCATTCTCTATACATCCTGGTTCGACTAAGATGTACCATGACATCAAGCAGTATTTTGGGTTGAGTGGTATGAAACAGGATGTGGCCACTTACGTCTCCAAATGTCTTACCTGCTAGCAGGTTAAGATCGAGCATCAGCGATCTAGCGGTCTCCTTCAACCGTTAGATATTCCATAGTGGAAGTGGGACAAAATCACCAAGGATTTTGTTACTGGTCTTCCGCCTACCAAGAGGAAGTACGATGCAATTTGTGTTATCGTTGATCGACTCACCAAATCAGCTCATTTCTTACCGATCCGCAAGGAAGATCTGGTAAGTAAACTCGCTGATACGTATAGAAGAGAGATCATGAGACTCCATGGTGCAACATCCAGCATCGTCTCAGACAGGGATCCTCGTTTCACTTCGCGATTTTGGAAGAGTCTGCAGAAAGCTTGGGGTACACAACTTAAGCTTAACACGGCTTTTCATCCTCAAACGGACGGACAGTCGGAGGGAACGATTAAGACATTGGAGGACATGTTGAGGTCATGTGCGTTGGAATGGATGGGTGATTGGGACGATTACATCTGTTTGGTGGAGTTTGCATACAACAACAGTTGGCACGCAAGTATCAAGTGTGCTCCTTTCGAGATGTTGTATGGCAGGAAGTGTCGCGCCCCAATTTGCTGGGATCAGGTTGGCGAGCGAACACTTGAAGGGCCAGAAATCATAGAGATGACTAATGAAAAGATAGCAGTAGCTAAGCAGAAACTTCAGGAAGCACGGTCACGTCAGAAGAGTTACGCCGATAAGCATCGTAGGGACATACATTTTAACGTAGGAGATCACGTCTTCCTTAAGGTTTCGCCGACACGTGGTGTTAGACGCTTCAGGATTAAAGGGAAGCCCAGTCCTCGTTTCATCGGACCGTTTGTTATCATTGAACGAGTCGGTGAAGTATCTTACCGGTTGGCGTTACCTCCGCAGCTTTCGCATGTGCACAATGTGTTTCATGTGTCCTTACTCAGAGGGTACCAGTATCATCCCCTTCACATGGTTCAGTATCCACTGGAACTGATACATGAAGATCTCACTTTTATAGAAGAACCCAAACGAGTTCATGACAGACAAGAACGAGTCATGAGAAGGAAGACGATTCCATTCGTCAAAATCCTATGGAGGGATCATACCGAGCGGGAAGCCACTTGGGAAACAGAGGAGTCTATCCGGGCTTCTTACCCTCATTTCATATTTTGAATTCGGGTATGTTCTTCTTTTCCAGTTTACTTTATCTATAATTCGGGGACGAATTATTCTTTTTAGGGGGGAAGAGTTGTAAAACCCGCATGCTTTTACCATGAATAGTACCCTTAAGATCGTACGTACTAGATTAAAACTTTCCTATTATAGCATGATTACGATTACGTGTTAGGATTTTACGTATTACGTACGTGTTAGAACACGATAAGTATTTACTACGCACGAACATGCAATAATTATTTGACAGTAATTAATCACGAACATGCGATCATGAACGTAATTAAATCACGAACTATTATTAAATACGTATATATATTTATTACGAGCGTAAATAAATATATTAGGTCACGGTAATTATTTAACGAGAACACATTAAGCGTGGACACAAATAAACACGAACGAACAATTAAACATCGAGACACGGAAAACGGTACGGGTACCCCATGTGGGGCCCCCTACCCGCGGAAACAAAGGAGAGATGGGCCAAGCCCATCTCAAAATTTACTAAAGAAGGGTAAAAGGAAAGGTCACTACTCATTTTTTCACTTACAGAAGATTTTTACAAAACCTAAAATGTTCTTCCTTCTCCTTCTTTTTCTTTTTTGGCCGCCACCCATAAACACACCAAGGGGGTGTTTATTTGATCTTTGATCTTGGTTTTGGTGCAAGTGTTCGTGTTTGTTCATCCTTGTTTAGATCCACGCATTCGGTAAATTCTTTTAACCCTTTTTCTTTTTGATTCGATCTATTAAATAATTAAGAACATGTGTTTTTTTAAAAACCTAATTAAAACATAGATCTAACATGGAATTGGTTTTGGAATAAATCAAAAAGGGTGTTTTAGGGTTGTTTGTTTTTGGCCGGCGCCTAAACCGAACCCAAGGGGGTCTCGGTTTGGCTACTCGACCACCACCGAGACCATATGGTCCCGGTTGGTTGGTGTGGGTCCCATGGCAGCAACAAGACAAGGGGAACCCCGAAGTGGCTCGGGGTATGGTGTCGATTTCATGTCCGGTTCATGGTTCTTAGTCAAGATCCGGTTCATGGTGTATGTTAGGATTATTATTTTATAATCTTATGTTAAAATTAAATTAATAAAGATGACATGATTAATTTAAGAACATGACTTAGGTTATTTTAATTATTAAAATCATTAGATTATTAACCTAAGTATTTTATATTTTTAGACTTATAATTAATTAATTATTTAAAAACCATGGTTATAATTAATTAATTAACATGACTTAGGTTACATTATTAATAAATAATAATACATGTTTTAACCTAAGTATTTAACTTATTTAATTAAAAACATGACATACTTTAATTAAATATTTTAACCTATAGTTTATTTTAATTACATGAAATAATTAATAAACTATACATTATATCATATGACTTAGAAAATAATCATGAAAACACTTAGGCTTATATACTTAGCTTATTTAACCAGCTTATATCTAATTATGGAAACGTTCTATTTTTAGAAACTTATTTAAATAAGGCAGTTAATCTATTTATGGAAACTTTCTATTTTTAGAAACTTATTTATTTCAGGCAGCTAATCTATTTATGGAAACTTATTTAAATAAGGCAGCTAATCTATTTATGGGAACTTACTATTTTTATAAACTTATCTATTTTAAGCAGTAATTCTATTTTTGGAAACTATCTATTTTTGGAAACTTTCTACTTTTGGTAACTTTCTATTTTTGGAAACTTTCTATTTTTGGAAACTTTCTATTTTAGGAAACCTGCTATTTTTGGAAAGTTACTTATTATTACACAGTAAGTATAATAATACATGGAATACCAGAAATACTTAATCAGAGTAAACATAATATAAGATAAACATAGTTTAAGGCTTAAAAACAGTAAAACATGATAAGAACATATAAAATAAGCTAAGACATGACATAAAGTCAGTTACGTATTAGCAAGCAGATACTCATTCATGTATGTATTTATGTAGCATTAGTGATACGGAAGTAGGATTCCTCTCAGTTCGTCTTCTTCGTTCACTGGACATAAGGTACGGATTCCCGTCCTTTCAGTATGGACATTATTTCCTTATTAGGATTTCCCGTATGCAGCCAAATGTTTTCCCGTAGTATAAGTTATGTGTTTGATTTGCTTATGTTTAATTTAGAATACCTATAGCCATATACATGCATGACCAGTTTCACCTAGTTATGGAGGTACCATAACCATAACATTAGAGGCACTGATGTTATGACTTCACCACGGCGGAGTGATTGCTCATGGCGTCCCTTCAGCTTTTGGCCATTTATATTATATTTATCATGTGGGGCGTATGGGTGCATCCAAGTTACATGTTTTCAGTCAGGATTTCATGGTGAATGTGGTGTGTGCCTTGCATCCTTCACAAGGAGCTGATCCCTCCTACCCAAACCAGAATATTAAATTAGAGGCAGCCCCTCTAACTTGCATGATGAGGTCACCCCTCCAAGTATTCATGCACGATGGATTTTCATGACCTATATTGGCTAATGGTAAAATATGGTAAACAGTTTTTACAAGATAAACATAAGGCTTTTCAAACTATAAAACCATTTTTATCAACAATTAACCAGGTTACTCGGGACTTAGTTTCTTCCGCTGTTATATGTTATATGATTATCCTATTCATGCTTTATTGTACATGTAACACCCCCAAATTTATTAAACTCAATACAGCGGAAGACTCGTTGGTGTTACGGGATAGCACATTACTCACATCATAGACAACGCATAAAAATCGCGTCGTTTAATAATAAAAGCATTTCCATTCATAAATATCAAATTTACATAGGTCCCAAGTCATGGTCATTTCATACAATTTTACAAAATATTTGAATGGAAATTGTTATTTAAGTGCGGGCCATGAATTCTTGTTGTCTTCCCGAGAATTACCTTCAAGTACCTGAGATAAAACATGTTAAAAGAAAAGGTCAGCGATAACACCGAGTGAATTCATAGAGTTTAATAAAATCCATCAATATAATATCAGTATAAAATTATTACTGAAAATCATTTTAATAGGCCATAAAATAGCCGAAGTCATTTTATACAAATCTTCATTAAAATCATAATATAGGCGTTTGCCTTAAAAATCATTATACGAGCCAATGTCGTAAAAAAACATCATACAATACGTCTTATGACGTCGTATGAAAATAAAAACCGTTATACGAATATGGTTATGAAAACCAAAACACGAACATAATATCAATAGTATGACCCTGTATTGCTAGTCAGGCAAAACATCGTAATTCGGAGCGTCTAGTAGTATTTCGTTAGTTGGATTATTATAATCCGCATGACATTGTTACCTTAATAAAAAAAACAACAGGTAGCTAACCCGATACTCAATTTGCCCATCTAAATTAGCGTGTCATCACAAAGGTCACGCTATGGAAATCTTCTCATACATAAATTCGCTTACCAATCAATGTGGCACGACGGAGATCAACCGTCAAGGCGCGAACTGGGGTGATCGTCCCCAAATAGTACTATTATATGCATAAGCGTCTACCAAATCCCGGTAGTTCACAATTCATGCTAATGGGACTTTTAGTGACATAACCTATCTTTAATAATCCATTTTATTTCATCTATCGGGTCCTTTAATCATTCATAGGGTCATACAATCATTCGGGTCCAAATCAATAAACAGACAATCGGGACAAATGGTGTCCTATTTTATAAAAACTAACATGTTATCTCCCTCGCGGGTTTATAAAACATTTCATAAAAACATTTAAAAGAGTGCGAGGCTATGAACTCACGTTAATGTGGGAAAGCGGGTTATCGGCAACTCAGACGTACGGTACGTGCTTCAATCACGGAAACCTAGACAAATAATACTCGTCTTAGACTCATGTCCAATGACTTTATAAAAATAACAATTATGTATACATATGATGTTATATGTATATGATGATCAAGTGGGTTTACATATTCTCATTTGCTCATTTTAGTGTTTATGTTTTGGTAACGAGTATACTAGTTTTACCTATTTACGTGTTTTAAGTCCAACAAGCTTATTATAAGTTCTTAACTTGTATTAATCCATTTTATACTTGTATTATCAGTATTTACACTTTACAAGTTGGGCCTATTGGGTTAAGCCCAATAAATAAGTTTATAAGTGTTTTAGTCCATTTTGTTGTATTATTAGTCGAATGACGTTAACTTAGCTCGTTAATGTCCGTATTTTATCGGTTTTTACTTGTTATATATGTCTATATATCAGTATATGAGTTTATAAAAGTTTACATTAGACGGGTCCAACCGTCTAAGTTTTATTTAGCTAAAACGTTAATTTTACGGTAATAGCCGAAAAAGTCGTAAAAATCATGTTTATAGTTTTTATAACTTATAAAACTTAACAAGTTACCATTTTATAAAATGTCCACTTGTTTATCCTTATACATGTTTACATAAATGTATTATATAAGTTAGTGGGTTTTAATTCATATTTTATACTATATTTATTTGAGTGCTTATATAATACTATTATACTTTAATTTCCAAAATCTGATTTTTATTTTCAAGTTCACCAAAACTGTCATATCTAGAGTTCTATATGGAGATAGAAGCTAAAATTTTTATGACATAAACTAAATGATATGTGCTCCATTTAACTCTTCTATAGCTACTGTTGAATCATCTTCTAAGAATTTTCTAAAAATCGTCCAAAACAGTGAACTCAGATTTGTACTTTAAACTTGTTTTGATCATATGTCACTCATTACAATGATTCTATTGCATGGCCAACTCTCACATGTGTACAAGACCCATAGCTTACTGTATATCAATCTATTCAAGTCATTTTACCAGTTTACCATATGATTTTTTACTGTTTTATACAGCCATCTAAATTAAGCAAGATTTTAACCTTGTTTCTTATAGTTTTTCATCTTTTTAAGCATGTTTATCAACACCAAATCCCCACACAATATTTTTAATCATCATTCATCATCATATACATATACATAAGTGAAAGAAATACAAGATTACATAATCAAAAATAACAAGAGGATGAGGAGGACAATCTTTATACCACCAAGTTGATGTAGGTTGTGATTTGGACATGGATTTTGATGGAGAAACTTGTGGATAACCAAGACCATCTTCAAGACAACCATTCTTCATAAACACCTTGTGGAAAATCAGCCTCAAGACACCATAGAAACTCCTCCTTGGATGTTATAATCACCACCAATCAATAGGGCTTCTAAAGGGCTTCAAAATATGTGTGAATAACACATGATTTTGTGGTTTGAATTGATCAAATGAGGGTGTTTAGGGTGGAAGGAGTGGACGGCATAATGAGAGAGATGAGAGAAAGTTATGGTGGTTTGCATGAGTGAATGAAGTGAATGGTTTTTAGCTTAGATGATTTTGTGATGCATAGCTTACACTTTAAGCTTAAGACATGTGTAAGCTCATAGTTTACAACTTGACAAATCATTGATGTGGTGGAGTGTTGTTAGCTTAATATTGCCGTCCCATATTGGAGGTGGGGCAAAACTTGTTTTGTCTCATCCCTAATTATTTACGGGTACTCCTCGATTCTAGTATCCTCGATTTGCATGCCCTCGGGTCGTTTTACGAGAAACGTTTTTATAAATTATGAATCAAAGGCACAAAACGAATCTAATAAAAATTGTCTCATCAAAAACGGAGTTCGAAAACGTAAATACGTAATCCTATGGTTTCCGGTTTAGTCGTAATGGATGTTAAATTAAAATCGTAAGTCCTAATCTCTTCTCGTAAATTTGTGAGTTTACGAACCAACTCAAAATTAAAATCCCAAAATATTGTTCACGGACAAATTTATTTTTCTGAAATGTCGGACTGTCACCAAAGACGGTGTATGTAAACGTAAGCACGTAACGTTGAATCCTCCGGTTTAGACGTAGTCGACGCTACTTCAAGACGTAATTCCAAATTACTTCCCAAAAATAAATGAGTTCATATTATAATATTAAAATAATGTTTTTAAATAATATCTGAGAATAAAAATATCAATCATAAATTGACGGATTGTCACAGCATTTACCCTTAAACAGGATCTTTGTCCTCAAAGATCATCTTACTACTCGCTTCTTATAGAGTTAAAGCCATGTGGGTACTTCCTCCACATTCGGTCTTTTCTCACAAGTGTAATTCATTACAATACGCGAGTTTCATCAAACATAACTACAGGAATAAGATCAGGCTAAATGTTGACTTACTTTCTCTATCCATGATGTTCACGGGTTTCTGATGAATGCAACTTTTCGCCGATCTAAACTTTACTAAGAAAAAATTAGATTCTCACTTGATAGATATTCCATTAAGTTTGATATTCGAATCATAATTCACGCAACTCTTGAAGTCCTAGGGTAGATCCAGCTTATATGACTTTCAAACCAACTTTTACATCATCTCAATGGTCCCATACAACGGGGACTTATATCCCATGATTTGTCAGATCATTAATTAATTTTTCCAAGGTTAAAATTTTTGGCATAACTTCGCTACCCATCTGGCACTTCAAGATCTACATTTCATATTCACATAACCTCCTACCTACTACCGGCAGTCAATAATCAGATCCTAATTTCAACAATCATTTCAGGTCTCGCGGGTCGGGTATTTTGTAAGGTTAGGTTCGCCATCATAGGAAACCTTAAACCTAAAAGACATGTCCAACTCACAATGGGTTTATGTCGGGTGTCTTCATTCCAACTCCTGCTTACAGATGCTCTAATATAGTGACTAACAAGATTCGATCTCAATCCTAATACGATAATTATCAATGATAATCTTTCCAAAGGAAAACGATTATACGGTTCATTACCAAAGGTCAATCATTCAAACATAAAACAAGATTTCTAGTCTTTTGTATTGTTACTTTACCTCGTCCCTTCGATTTGGGGTGGTAAACAGTACTCTCATCAAGGTTCGTTCTCAATGATTTCTGAGCAAATCTCTAGAAATTCGATGCGAAGCGAGGATCTTGATAAAGATGTTAGATACAGGCACACTATGTTTACATAACTCTTTTGCTTTTATCATTAACGGGAATGATATTAGCAGATTTGGTCAGTCTGTCGACGATGACCCAAATCGAATCAAATTCAGATGATGACCTTTGCAATAGCTAGACGTTTACTAATGTATGAGGCGATGTCTGCCTTCATAATTTGTCATTAGTACAACTTCTTTAGACAAAGATACTTTTAGTCATAAATGACATAAATAGAATACTTATACTTACAAATTCCAACATAACTATATCTCAAAATCCCCATATTTATACAACCACAAGTGGCCTTTAAAACATTTAACACCATCGGCTTCTTAATTCTAATGGTTCACATTAGCCGCGAACCACTTTTTATTATCTATATTATCCTTTTTACAATCATCGGCTATTTTTAAATTGTTCGGCAATTTATTTTGCACCTTCATTATTAAGGAACACGTCCTAATTGGTTCTTTATCTTTTATACATAATGTGTCAGTAATTACGTTCACTTTCCTGATGAAATAAATATCATAACCGTATTTATTCAAAATTCTTTCTTTATATTTTCTAAGTTTTAGTTTCGTCTCAACTATCATTTTTATCAGTTTTGCTTAATCTGACGTTTTAAAGCGTCGATAATTATTACGACTAATTAAATAAATATTTAATTTTTATGAAACGTAAACACAAAAAGTTTTTAAATTTTCTTAGTTTGTCCAATTATATAAAGGTGTTCAAAATAAAATTTGAATTTAATTAACACGATTTTTGTTGATTTATCGAAAATGATTATTAAGATTTGTAAATGTTCGAAAAATCTTTAGTTATACTGTGGTCAAAATTTTCTTAGTTTGAAAAGCAAAAATTGTCGTTTCAAATTTTAAGTCATGGTTTAAATGGTTTCCTCAATCCTTCTTAAGTTGTCTTAAGGTATACACGAACATTTACCCCTAAACAGGAGTTTAGTTAAATGTTCTGGGTATAAGAGAATAATCCCTTAAAAATCCTTTGTTAAAATATTTGTCAAAACATATTTGCACTTTCTTTTTAGTAATACTCGAAATCTTAAAAGGGCTCTTAATTTTTAAGGAGTCAATATATTTCATTATCTATTATTCACACGGTCAATTAATATAAAGGATTTAGTCTTTAATCACATGTTAAATATTTAAGATACAAGTTTTCATTGTTCGACCAATTTAGGGCAATCTATAAATAATTATTAACTCATTCTTATTCTTATAGACAAATAAATGGTCCTTAATGATCACAAGCATGAATTTATCAAATTACAGCCTACACACGTGATTCATCAAATTTATGAATGCTACATGTGTATTAGTCAATCCAAACGACATCACGTGAAACTCATAATGTTCATTACAAGTTCTGGATGTAGTGACTGGAATAGATAATCCTTTTCGCAGATGCGAAGTTGATGATAACCATGCTGAGGATCAAAAACCTTGTAAATGATAGAACAAATCTTCCATTTCGAGTTATGGATATCGTTTTCGATTGTCAATTTACTCAGTTCACAGTAATCTATAAATATAAGGAATGATAACACCATAGCTCTTCATGATGACGAGCTCGGTAGAATGAAATCTTTCTCCGACAACTCTCTCAGTTGTACGATAATTCCTTTAATTTAGATGGTGCCGACGTACAGTGCACAAGCCACAGGTGCAACACCGAGAATATAATCAATACCAATTTCAACTTGCCTTAGTGACGAAAGTCTAGGTAATTTATCAACAAATATCTCCTAAGGTTTCAGATAACATAAATATCTTTTAATACATTTATCTTAAGTTCTTTCTAGATTATAATATCTATGACTTGTTCACAACCATTCACGGTATAATTTTAAGTCTAAATGCAAGATATCGTCATCCACCAAGAATTATTTAGATCACTTTTGATAATCAACATCTTATCTTTTAGGGGAATTCTACTCGAGTTCCCATCAATTAAGACAATGTCGTCATGACATAATCAATCAATCCATTCTACAGGCACTATCAACTTTCCAGTTTCATTAAAGTCGATAAGATGTGATCTTCTCAAAAGACTAATAATAACTCATAATCCTTTACATATTCAAGGATATATGGAGACACAACTACTATTAAAAGAGTAAGGTCAACGCATAATCTATGCAAGAGAATTTCAAATCAGATACAGACGAAAACATTTAATGAATATGAATATATCCCATGTTTTCATAATTTGAGTACGCATTCGAAAGCTCCTCGGATCGTTTCCCAGGTCATTCAAGTGAAATAAATTCAAAAAAAATGATAGGAACGTCGATACATCCAGTCGGGTATCAATACTCGGTAATCAGATATTTTTCCTAAGAATCTCACTACGGGAGAATTGGACAAGAAAGAATTGTTAATTGTCAAATAAGACAATTTCCACAGATGAGTAAATTCAACTCAGAAGAATAGATGCTACAGGTACATGTGTAGGTGTCCCTAACACTATGTCCTTATTTTTTCACTTCTTGCAGATCTCATAAATTTTAATCTTCCACAATCTTCAAAGGAAATTTAGTGTTTTTTTTATCAGTTTTATGGTGACTACTAATCAGCCTTGCATGGTCCATTCCAAATTGTACGTAGGCGCGCGACTATATACAATTTCAAGATTAACGATGCAATACTCAGTTCGTCAAAATTTTATCATCCATGTTTGTAGTAAACTCATTTTCATGCATAATTCTTAAATAAGAATCAAGAATAAATTTACAAAGATTTTCCTTGTTATGAAAACAGTTAAGTTTTCCAAGGTACTTTATAAACAACCTCATTTTGATAACAATCACTTATAAATCTTACTTTGAATAATCCTTATAGTGATGAAAATTCATTTTTTCTCAATGGATACGGATTTATCTTATAAAAACAATGAGTGATCTGCAAAAGAGTGATGAAAGCTTGTTCACCAAGAACTAACTACAATATGATAGGAAATGAGCTTTAGCAAAATAATCATGAGGTTCATGATCTCGATGGCACTCAAAAAGAATAATCCACAACGTAACTCAAATCAAGATGAGTAATTGTTCGATGGTTGCATCACTAATGCGAACATTAGGATGAAGCAATAAAAGATAGATAACATTGATACATGTAGGATTTAGCAATCAAAGGTAGTCTTTTTCATTAATCACAAACAAGTCAAAATTGTACCGTAACACATTACGTGTCACTATGTCATACAATTCTCAGAACTCATCCTACCAACTGATATCTCAGCTAAGTTAGGGATTTTTTAAAGATACCACAATGAATACTAACCTACAAGAGTCACTAGGTGTTCCATATGTCCCGGAAGATGCATTTGTCCCAATTCAGAAGAAGATTTCTTCAGTTTATTTATTGGACACTGGGCATCCTCATCATTGGACAATGGCCTAGGAACAACCCTTAACATAAATCCACAATCAATTAAATCCTTATAATTCAATCACAGAACTTAACGACTTCCTCTTAATAATCTCACATTCCATACGGGTTAAATTTTACTTTATTCAAGTTTCAACCAATTTTATACTTAATTCGATGTCCTACCTCATTCTCCCATACTTTCATCCTTATTCTTACACCTTAATAGAGCAATAAAAGCTCGATATGAATCAACACTTAATTTCCAATCCTATATCTCTTACAACAACAATTATCAAATGAGTCACTAGCATGAAATGACTTGATCATTCAACTAGATTTCTCCGAAAGGTATTAGTGGTATGAGGCTTTTGGGTAATGGTTCCAATGACAGCCTCAAGTGCAACATTCACCCTTTCGATTTAAATTTAAGAATTGGATGACAACGAATTAGATGACATCTTTCCAGGTGGTATCGTTTTGTCAAACTCCACTCTACAAGGAAGATCGTCATGACATCGATATCAGTTTTAATCTCGCCAATTCTTCTTCGATATCGCAATCAACTAATATCTACATTTCTAGGAATATCAACCATTTGTTGGGATCATAAATATCCACAACCTGGTTTAGATCTAGGATAGCTAGAATTCCTACGAGAATAGCTTCGATTAATTTACTAGGGGATTTAGGGTTTCTTGTGACAATCTACGTCGTATAAATACCTCGTATAAATATCAAAATAATCATCAACAATCATGTAATAAAATTACATCATATATATATATATATATATATATATATATATATATATATATATATATATATATATATATATATATATATATATATATATATATATATATATATATATATATATATATATATATATATATATATATATATATATATATATATATATATATATATATATATATATATATATATATATATATATATATATATATATATATATATATATATAATCCAAGTTATATATATATATATATATATTAAAATAACACTTCTCAGTCTGGCCTTGTCGGTAACTCGGGAATTCTTCGGCATCGTTATAGTCAAAAGGTTTTTAGACATTTTTAGAAAAATGTTTGTAGTTAAAAGATTTTGAAATGTTTTATTCAAAACATAAATTTTAAAAATCTTTCGATCTCTATAACGAGAGCTCTGGTACCAAACTGTAACACCCCCAAATTTATTCAACTCAATACAGCGGAAGACTCGTTGGTGTTATGGGATAGCACATTACTCACATCATAGACAACGCATAAAAATCACGTCGTTTAATAATAAAAGCATTTCCATTCATAAATATCAAATTTACATAGGTCCCAAGTCATGGTCATTTCATACAATTTTACAAATAATTTGAATGGAAATTGTTATTTAAGTGCGGGCCATGAATTCTTGTTGTCTTCCCGAGAATTACCTTCAAGTACCTGAGATAAAACATGTTAAAAGAAAAGGTCAGCGATAACACCGAGTGAATTCATAGAGTTTAATAAAATCCATCAATATAATATCAGTATAAAATTATTACTGAAAATCATTTTGTACAAATCATTTTAATAGGCCATAAAATAGCCGAAGTCATTTTATACAAATCTTCATCAAAATCATAATATAGGCGTTTGCCTTAAAAATCATTATACGAGCCAATGTCGTAAAAAAAACATCATACAATACGTCTTATGACGTCGTATGAAAATAAAAACCGTTATACGAATATGGTTATGAAAACCAAAACACGAACATAATATCAATAGTATGACCCTGTATTGCTAGTCAGGCAATACATCGTAATTCGGAGCGTCTAATAGTATTTCGTTAGTTGGATTATTATAAGCCGCATGACATTGTTACCTTAATAAAACAAACAACGGGTAGCTAACCCGATACTCAATTTGCCCATCTAAATTAGCGTGTCGTCACATAGGTCACGCTATGGAAATCTTCTCATACATAAATTCGCTTACCAATCAATGTGGCACGATGGAGATCAACCGTCAAGGCGCGAACTGGGGTGATCGTCCCCAAATAGTACTATTATATGCATAAGCGTCTACCAAATCCCGGTAGTTCACAATTCATGCTAATGGGACTTTTAGTGACATAACCTAACTTTAATAATCCATTTTATTTCATCTATCGGGTCCTTTAATCATTCATAGGGTCATACAATCATTCGGGTCCAAATCAATAAACAGACAATCGGGACAAATGGTGTCCTATTTTATAAAAACTAACATGTTATCTCCCTCGCGGGTTTATAAAACATTTCATAAAAACATTTAAAAGAGTGCGAGGCTATGAACTCATGTTGATGTGTGAAAGCGGGTTATCGGTAACTCAGACGTACGGTACGTGCTTCAATCACGGAAACCTAGACAAATAATACTCGTCTTAGACTCATGTACAATGACTTTATAAAAATAACAATTATGTATACATATGATGATTATATGTATATGATTATCAAGTGGGTTTACATATTCTCATTTGCTCATTTTAGTGTTTATGTTTTGGTAACTAGTTTACTAGTTTTACCTATTTACGTGTTTTAAGTCCAACAAGCTTATTATAAGTTCTTAACTTGTATTAATCCATTTTATACTTGTATTATCAGTATTTACACTTTACAAGTTGGGCCTAAATGGGTTAAGCCCCATAAATAAGTTTATAAGTGTTTTAGTCCATTTTGTTGTATTATTAGTCCAATGACGTTAATTTAGCTCGTTAATGTCCGTATGTTATATAGTTCGGGTTTTATTGGTTTTTACTTGTTATATATGTCTATATATCAGTATATGAGTTTATAAAAGTTTACATTAGAAGGGTCCAACCGTCTAAGTTTTATTTATCAAAAACGTTAATTTTACGGTAATAGCCGAAAAAGTCGTAAAAATCATGTTTATAGTTTTTATAACTTATAAAACTTAACAAGTTACCATTTTTATAAAATGTCCACTTGTTTATCCTTATACATGTTTATATAAATGTATTATATAAGTTAGTGGGTTTTAATTCATATTTTATACTATATTTATTTGAGTGCTTATATAATACTATTATACTTTAATTTCCAAAATCTGATTTTTATTTTCAAGTTCACCAAAACTGCCATATCTAGAGTTCTTTATGGAGATAGAAGCTAAAATTTTTATGACATAAACTACATGATGTGTGCTCCATTTAACCCTCTATAGCTACTGTTGAATCATCTTCTAAGAGTTTTCTAAAAATCGTCCAAAACAGTGAACTCAGATTTGTACTTTAAACTTGTTTTGATCATATGTCACTCATTACAATGATTCTATTGCATGGCCAACTCTCACATGTGTACAATACCCATAGCTTACTGTATATCAATCTATTCAAGTCATTTTACCAGTTTACCATATGATTCTTTACTGTTTTATACAGCCATCTAAATTAAGCAAGATTTTAACCTTGTTTCTTATAGTTTTTCATCTTTTTAAGCATGTTTATCAACACCAAATCCCCACACAATATTTTTAATCATCATTCATCATCATATACATATACATAAGTGAAAGAAATACAAGATTACATAATCAAAAATAACAAGAGGATGAGGAGGACAATCTTTATACCACCAAGTTGATGTAGGTTGTGATTTGGACATGGATTTTGATGGAGAAACTTGTAGATAACCAAGACCATCTTCAAGACCACCATTCTTCATAAACACCTTGTGGAAAATCAGCCTCAAGACACCATAGAAACTCCTCCTTGGATGTTATAATCACCACCAATCAATAGGGCTTCAAAAGGGCTTCAAAATATGTGTGAATAACACATGATTTTGTGGTTTGAATTGATCAAATGAGGGTGTTTAGGGTGGAAGGAGTGGATGGCATAATGAGAGAGATGAGAGAAAGTTATGGTGGTTTGCATGAGTGAATGAAGTGAATGGTTTTTATCTTAGATGGTTTTGTGATGCATAGCTTACACTTTAAGCTTAAGACATGTGTAAGCTCATAGTTTACAACTTGACACATCATTGATGTGGTGGAGTGTTGTTAGCTTAATATTACCGTCCCATATTGGAGGTGGGGCAAAACTTGTTTTGTCTCATCCCCAATTATTTACGGGTACTCCTCGATTCTAGTTTCCTCGATTTGCGTGCCCTCGAGTCGTTTTACGAGAAACGTTTTTATAAATTATGAATCAAAGGCACAAAACGAATCTAATAAAAATTGTCTCATAAAAACGGAGTTCGAAAACGTAAATACGTAATCCTAGGGTTTCCGGTTTAGTCGTAAAGGATGTTAAATTAAAATTGTAACTCCTAATCTCTTCTCGTAAATTTGTGAGTTTACGAACCAACTCAAAATTAAAATCCCAAAATAATGTTCACGGACAAATTTATTTTTCTGAAATGTCAGACTGTCACCAAAGAAGGTGTATGTAAACGTAAGCACGTAACGTTGAATCCTCCGGTTTAGACGTAGTCGACGCTACTTCAAGACGTAAATCCAAATTACTTCCCAAAAATAAGAGTTCATATTATAATATTAAAATAATGTTTTTAAATAATATCTGAGAATAAAAATATCAATCATAAATTGACGGATTGTCACAGTACATCCGTGCACTAAGCGTATTGCTCAGTCGTTTTCCTTTTCAATGTTCCCAAAACGGCAGGTACACAGGGTCGCTCGTAGACTTTAAGCGTACGTGCATATGGACTGGAAGCTTCCTAGCCTTTCTTTACTTTATGCATTACCTTTATTTTGATACATTTGCTATGGACATTGTTTAGTCCTTTCATTTACTATACTATGTTTGTATGTGATGAGCTTTACTTTTGGACTACCGATGTTTGATTCTGGTATTTTCCTTTTATGGTCATGTAATGTGTAAGACCCGTGAAAGTGCCGTATGATGCTAAGTTATTGTCTCAAGAGTTGTTCAGTATGAGCATCTCTCTTAAGTTGCGACTCACTTGTGGATGTGATATCCCGAGCCCAACGTCATTTATTTAATCCTATTTTACGTATATTTTTGAAATTTTTAAGAATTTTTATCGTGGAATTATTTGACGGTTTAAGTTGAAACCAACGTTTACGGTCGTAATTTAACGTTTGAAGATTTAAGAAGAACCGATGACGACTACGATACCGACGGATGCCCAAAATTTACCTTTTATTATCGATTGATCGATATTTGAGTTTTTCGAGATTTTATTTTTATTACGTGTTAAGTCGAGTCGGAACCATGTGTATATTCGTTTTGTGTGCGTTTGAACCATTTAAAAGTATTTTCGAGTGTTCGGGACAACCCCCGACTTCCGTAAAATTTTCAAGTCGACTAATAGGTCGTTCCCGCTATTTAGAAGAGTCGTTTTCACTTAAG
The DNA here is from genome assembly GCA_025667525.1 of Glebionis coronaria. Taxonomy (NCBI): domain Eukaryota; kingdom Viridiplantae; phylum Streptophyta; class Magnoliopsida; order Asterales; family Asteraceae; genus Glebionis; species Glebionis coronaria. Next base: position 453,400,774 of record CM046880.1, read on the forward strand.
GCCAAAAGATTAGCTAAATTGCACCTTGGTCCCTCCATACTTTTACAAAACACCCAAACTAAAAACACACAACCAAACACACCACAAATTTTTCACCATCTCTCTCCCCTCTCTCCCATGGCCGTCGGCCATCATCACCACCACCACCATACTCCATTTTTTTTGTGTTTTGATCAAAACCAATTAAAGACCACCTTTCCTAATTACTTTGTAAGTGTTTTTCCAATGTTTAATCCAACATGCATAAACATGATTTTCCAAAAATTTGTGATTTTTCAAAAATGGATTTTGATCTAGTTAAACCATACACATGTTTAATTCATGTGTATATAATGTTAATTCATCCATAAAACATAATGGGGCTTAAGATTTTTGTGTTCCACAGCCCCTAAAGCCATGAAATGTGGGGGGTTTTGGGTGTGTTCAAGGTGTTTGATGAAATGTGTCATGGGTTGTGTTTATAATGATGTTTCGGGTGTGTTTGAATGGGTTAAACACATTGCATGTTTGTTTTAGGATTTGGGTTTTAGGAAGATTTGATGTTTAAGGTAGTTAGGGCTGTAAGTAATGGATGGGTGTAGTTAGGATTGATAAAAATTATCCTAGGTAGTGTTAAAATGGATTGAAAACAAGTTTTGGAATGATTTTGAATGAGTCGTTTTCAAACAGATTGTTTAGGTCTATTTTCGTGGTTTTAATTTTTGGTCCAGGTTGTGATTGTAGGATATAGTTTTAGTGGTCGTCGAGACGCTCGTTTCGGTATAAGATAGAGCTTTTAACTCCAAACGAGTCAAAAGTTATGTTATTTTGAAAATACGTGTACCGGGAGATGAGAATCAACACAATCCGAATTTGTGTTTGGTTTTGGGTCAAATCCCGGGGACCATAGATAGAGTTTGGTAAATGTTTGAAAGTTGATTTTTTGTCTCAAACCTGTGTATGTGAGTCTATTATTATACTTAGGTGTCGTAGAGGTCAATGGTATATTTTAAATGGGTCAAATGAGTCCGACTTGGTCAAAGTGCAATTTCAGTCCGAAAAATGTAGGTTTAGTAATGTTTTGAGTAACGGGTCGTAAAAGCGAAAACTTTTAATGGGATTAAAAATGGGTTTTCTACAGGTCTTAAGGTATTTTTGAGAATTTTCTCAAATTTTATAAAAATGGTTAAATATAGTAAAACAATCTGTACTTTTGGTAAGTATCGGCGAAACCGTAAAATGGATAGTAACTTTAATAACATTGATAAATGATATAAGTCTAGTAACAACTACTTGTTTGATTTTGGCGTGAGTTTTCATAAGAGTTGAGTGTGTTTGCATATGCGTGTGTTTAGTACAATAATGTACGCGGAGTATTGATTTGGTTTTCGTACCTTGATTTTTAGGTCAAGTGTTTGATTTTCCCGGGCATCCACGTCGTCGGTGACATTTCTCGTTACGTCTTCGCTAGAACCACTACTACTACGCAAGGTGAGTCTATAGCCTCGCTCTTTACTTATTTCAAATTATTTTACCCGCGAGGGGGATACATGCTATTTAAAGGAAAATGAACATAAGTCATGAATGATTGTTGGACCCGAATGTTGCCTCGAAATTGTGTTGAGTACCTAGTTGCAAAAGGCCCTAATTTCGTGAACTATTAACTATTTTCTTGCCCTTGTGTGGGTTGGAAATAGCCGCTTATACAATTTGTAGTACTACGGGGCTAACGACCCAATGCTAGCCGAGAAGCTGTACGTTGAGTAAGTTCTGCGGTAGATTATCTTGTATGAGAGATAAGGTATAATTGAAACTAATGCCTTAGTAGGGGCACTGGTTTCATCTGAATCACGCCGGTAATTATTACGCGGGTGATTGAGTTAACGGTTTAGTTTCATGAGCTTAAACACAATTGTCATATCTTTGAAAAATAGATTGTATGGCCACAATGCTATTGAATGATCATGATTGGTTTTTAATACTTATGTTCAACTGATGATTTGATAAACCTATAGATTCGCTCAACCTTTGTGTTGACGATTTTAAGCATGTGTTTCAGGTAATCAAGGTTGATAGCAGTGAAGCATGCGAGGATGGAAGTTGTTGTGGCTTGGCGGTCTACTTTGTTTTTCCTCCCTTTTAGCACTTAAATACTTTATATTATGTCATGTGAACGAAAATTTGTATTTTGGGTTGAGATTCAGTGGAGACCAAAACGCAAACTCTGTTTTATATTATTTTTGGGGTTTGGAAAATAGTAGACTTTGTTGTTTTAAACAATCTTTAATTTATGTTTAAATTTCTACGTCTCTTTGAGTCGTTCGAAATAGCTTGTGTGTGATGATAACTGTATAGCACCCAAATGTTGTAGTTCTGCTGCGCATAGCATTTGGTGGGGGTGTTATAGATTGGTAATCAGAGCCATGAGTTATAGAGAACTAGGTCATTTTTGAAAAATCCTAAACTATAACTTTTGGTGTCGTAAGAAATTGTCCAAGCACACAACTATCCTGCATGGCTCCGGTAAGAATTCTTTAGCATTGCTTTATATTTTAGATGTATCCCTCAAAATTGATATGAATTCCCTAGTATTTAGTAAGTAAATACTTTGATATATATTGAGATATATTGTTTTGTACGTTGAGTACTTATCATCGTAATTTGCAAATTCCTGTAAAGATTATCGTATATGTTGCATGTAATTGGCATAACGGGCTAAATTGCATTACATGGCAACACCACGTTGTAATCCTACGTGTATGTAGGAATGGTTGTATGTATAAGTATGTATATACTATGGTATTTAAAGGCATTGCACGCGAAGCAATGGTCCTTGGGTAATTATCGTACATTAAAATGCGGTTTTGTTGAGAATTCGGCCTCACCGCAAATTATCAATCTTGATAATTAATTTATTGTTCGAATAACCGAATATGAACCTCGTTTGATACTCTAGATACGTAAATAATGCTTCGTAACATATTGTATATTTACTAGATTGATCTCGATTGTCGTTATCACACCGTGATGTGTCATTTTAGACATTTTCTTTTGAAACGTAATTTACTTACGTATTACTTTATTTCCTTTATTCCTTATGGGTTTGATATATTGGTTGGTGTAACTATAATATAGACGAAGTATAATCAACGTTGCGTACATCGTAGCGACGAATCACATGTGTATTTTATAAAACGTGGTTGAGGCGTGTCGCCATTTAATCATTGTTTACTATTCTACTTAAAATTTAAGATGTATTTTAAAATATACTGGCGTTGTGATCAATCGCGATAACTTGGAATTTGGTTGGTTTTTGTGTAAATTTTGTGGAGTACGATTTCGAGACTCATCCGAGGCCGATAACAACATTTAGTTGACATACGTATTCTCACTTCGTTTATTTCATTTTTGTTCTTGTTGTCTTATTATTTTAAATTTGATAGTATATATGACGGGGTCCGGCATTTGTGTGAGTTAAGTAAACACTAAACTTTGTTGATTGAATGGTTTAAAGATAAAGTGTTTTACATATTAAATAAATGGTGAATGACACTTTTGGACAAAAATGACTTATGATGTGTCTTGTAAAAAGTAAAACTCTTATAGAGAGTAAAGTGACAAAGTGAAATTGTTTTTCCTTCAACCTTGGTTGGTATATCATAATAAGTAATTTATACTACTCGTAAAATCCTTGTTTTTATATATTAATAATTTAATACTAGAAGCTTGTGATGAATTTGTTAAGAACTTGTTTATTTAAATTTCAGAACCAGAGTTATAAATGAATTTACGATATGATTGATGAGTATATGTAACTTTGGATTTAGTATGAATTAATTTTCTGGTCAATGTAGCAAACTTTTGGGCATATTTTGTAATATAGAACATGAGTAGAAAAATTTACCACGTATTTTGGAGCTAGAAACTTTGTAAAATTTGTTTTATTTTAAACATAAGGTTATGTTTACGTATGCATTGGTGTAAACTAGAACACGTTACTTGTTGTAGTGAATGAACTGGGATAAAATTGAAAGATACACTTTAAGTGAGAAATTCTAACGCTTGAAACAAATTATTAAATATTGATGGAACGTTGTTTTATTCCGCTGCAATATGTGTTAATTTTAAAATCGTTTGATAACGGGCTAAAGATTAAAAGTTAAATTTTATATATTTAAGAATTAATTGAAATAAGCATCTTAATTATTTATTATTTTATTATTATCATCGAGATTCAAGTGTCGACTAAAATAAGTAAATTATCTGAGATAAAACTACGTGAAACCTCTTTATCATTTGAGTCGAAGTGCGCGAATGTGATTTAACAAACCAGTTTTAAGGAAGACTTATGTATAATAAAAAGTCAAAAGTTGATTTTAAGAGTTAATTGGACTAGTTTGAGTCATGTTGGATATGTGTATATATGTGATAATATAAGTCGTAATAATAAAAACGTAAAACTTTGAAAATTCTTACTACGTACGTTTTGGTACTTAAGATATGAACATTAACGAGATTTTGACACAAGTATGGAGATTTTCAAACCTAATGATTTGTCAATTATGATAACCGAGTCACCGCATCTACTAATGTTAATAATTTCCGAGAGATTGAAATTTTTTTTTCCAGAAATGAAAACTTCGTAAAGATTGAAAAATGAAAGGTATAAATTCTTAAATGGGGAAACACAAATTAAAAATGTGTAAATGTTCGGTTTTACAATGTACAAGGTAACACTAATTATTATACGCAACTGGATTATGCAACACACGCCTACTTGTATATTATTTAATAAAGATGTATATATAATGTTTTGAGTCACGATGGTTCGATCGTACGACATCTCTTCTTCGACTTTGCGAGTCTATATCTGAGCTTGAGTAGTCATGTAATTGTTTATTTTAATATTGTCTATGGTATGAAACCGTTATTTATTTTTAAAATACTACTTCTCTATTACTTGAAAATATGGGTATGTCACCCGATGTATTTTTATCCTCTTCATGGACGCCGTAACTTTTCTTCTTCTGGTTAATGGAACCTACGTTGGTGGAACGTACGTGTAACTCGAGACGATGGGAATCATAATCGTTGTTCTATTTTGACGCTTGTGTTGATATTCTATTTTTACTCCATGTAGTCGTAGATCGCTGTTGTTATCCCGAGACTTTTGTCATATATTTGAAGTATTTTCATTTCTAATGTAGTTAATTTCTGTTGGAAAATATATTGCTCGTTTACCTCGTTCGATCTCATTGATTTTTGGGTTTTATTACTTTTGTTGTGCTTGCAATGATCTTGAATCCTAAACCACCTTACCATTGATTGGTGAGTAGTCTATTTTGAAAATATGTATGAGTGTGAAATGTTTTGTTGAACCAGATGTAGGTGGTGTCGATTTATTTATTTATTTATTTATTTTCCCCACAAAAAGGCAAAGCGAAAGTATGTTTCCAAAGTGAACGAAAAATGTTTGATGCGTTTCTTAAAACGATGGTAACAATATTTTCCCATTTCAAATTTCATTTCAAATGGTTTAATTATTTTGAAGGTTAGGTCGAAAACTTTCATAGTCATATTTGGTATGTAATAATAATGTTTGTGTCGTCACTCGATCCTCAATTATGCACAGCTTAGCTAACTATGCATAATTCGGGAAGAGTCCTATTTTGTTGGTTGTCGTTGCTTGGTCCTTAAGTATGCATGATCTAGCTAATTATGCATAGTTTAGGAAGGGCAATGTAGTTTCAAATCCATTGGTCATCTTTACAACCGGTAGTGTTTTTGATAAATGTTTGGATGAGAATGTTTTTTTTAAAATGGTGGATCGTTTTTGCAAGTAATCGTATTCTCTTTGATTCCTAAAGAAAATTTTTAATTTTCTTGTGTTCCTTTAAATCTTTTCTTTTTGTTTGGCGTTGACTTAGTAAGTCACTATGACCGAGTAATTTTTGGAAAATGTTTTTATGTGTTGTGTGTAACATGCGAATTTCATCGGAATCACGAGGGTGTTGATAAAATACAAAAGGGGTGCGAATCGACACTGAGAAGAGTTTTTAACAAAAATAGAAGACTGCCAAAGTAGAGGAAATCAGAGTTCAAGTGACTCTGAGGGGAATGACGAAGACTTCTCTTACATCAAACGCATCGTACCTTAATTATTTTCTTTTCTCGTTCTTTTGATATGTTTTATGACACGCGATAAACTGTTGAAGTTTACCAACTGTGCATCGGTAGTTGGAAGACAATTCCATTGCCGTCTTCGTTTATTCAAGTGAGGAATCCTTTTTGCTTGACTCAACCATCCTTGATTATCGATGGTTAAACGATGGATAAACATAGTTGAAGTTTTTATGGTGAACCCTTGTCTTTTATGTGTTTATGTTGTATGTGATCTAGTAGAGTGATCGTAAGTTGTGGGAACTTGAGATGACATTGTCTAATGAAGTCCGATCATGGAGAACACGTGCCATGTAATATATGTATCTTTTTACTGTGAACGATGATGCTTATTGAGATTTTGACCACGTTTGGGACGAAAGTGAGATGGTGTTCTTGTAATATCTTTTGGGCATGGATCCGTGTGTGAGCCCCCTACGATGACATATGTATGTATTTTCTTTCTTTTCATCGATATGCATCCACGGCTAGCAAGCTTGTGAACCTTCTTTAACATGCAATTTTATTTTGACTGGACTCATCTGAGAAATATGTCAACATTTCTTATTTTATCATGGCTTGGCTGATTAGCAAGCATGAGTTAACTTGGTTGAACTTATTTACTTGGCATGGTTTGGCTATTTCGCAAACATGTCGTGATACGGCTTTATGTGCTTCATAATGGCTTTTGTGTTTGATTGGTTTGTGATGTTTTCGAGAGAGTTATGTATACGTCGAATGATTACCGTATCGATGGATTCGTTTTTGATGAAATAGGTTTGTATGTACCTAATATTGCGACAAGGTGAATTTGTACGACTAGTAATAATTACTTCGTCTTGTATATTCTGAATGTTTTCGATGGGGTTATGTGCGACCCGTGTGATTTTTCCTCCGTGATTAGTTGTTTTTATGAGACGATAAACCAAGTGAAAGGACGATTCGAACGTTGGAAAACGTGCTCCGAGCGTGTGTGATTGATTTTGGTAGTTGTTATCGACACTTTCCGTTGGTAGTATCTTTGTACAACGACATTTACCATGTTAGCCTGGAAGCTGTAACATTTAAAGAATTACGATGATGAACATATAGATCGCCAGTTGGATAGAATGAAGTAGGAAAAAGTAAGTTGAATGGACTTGAGAGGATTCGAGAGACTACGGAAGAGATGGTGCAGATTTAGAATCACTTGTTAACCACGAGAAGCTGTGGTAAGAGATGGGTTGATAACCGTAGGAAGAATTTGAGAACTTGAAGTGGAGATCATGGATCGAGATGTTGAGAGATTGAAGCAAGGTATAATCCTCATGATGAAGGTGTGATGGAACCCGAGACGTGAACCGAAGTCCATATCGGAACGTAAAGACCTCTTTAGGAAGAAGTACCCTTATCTTCCCAGTAGTACGAAATGCGAGTATAAGAACCAGAGAGCGCCGGGACGTCGCTCCCTTAAGGAGGGGAGGATGTAAGACCCGTGAAAGTGCCGTATGATGCTAAGTTATTGTCTCAAGAGTTGTTCAGTATGAGCATCTCTCTAAAGTTGCGACTCACTTGTGGATGTGATATCCCGAGCCCAACGTAATCCTATTTTACGTATATTTTTGAAATTTTTAAGAATTTTTATCGTGGAATTATTTGACGGTTTAAGTTGAAACCAACGTTTACGGTCGTAATTTAACGTTTGACGATTTAAGAAGAACCGATGACGACTACGATACCGACGGATGCCCAAAATATACCTTTTATTATCGATTGATCGATATTTGAGTTTTTCGAGATTTTATTTTTATTACGTGTTAAGTCGAGTCGGAACCATGTGTATATTCGTTTTGTGTGCGTTTGAACCATTTAAAAGTATTTTCGAGTGTTCGGGACAACCCCCGACTTCCGTAAAATTTTCAAGTCGACTAATAGGTCGTTCCCGCTATTTAGAAGAGTCGTTTTCACTTAATGCCAAAAGATTAGCCAAATTGCACCTTGGTCCCTCCATACTTTTACAAAACACCCAAACTAAAAACACACAACCAAACACACCACAAATTTTTCACCATCTCTCTCCCCTCTCTCCTATGGCCGTCGGCCATCATCACCACCACCACCATACTCCATTTTTTTTTGTGTTTTGATCAAAACCAATTAAAGACCACCTTTCCTAATTACTTTGTAAGTGTTTTTCCAATGTTTAATCCAACATGCATAAACATGATTTTCCAAAAATTTGTGATTTTTCAAAAACGGATTTTGATCTAATTAAACCATACACATGTTTAATTCATGTGTATATAATGTTAATTCATCCATAAAACATAATGGGGCTTAAGATTTTTATGTTCCACAGCTCCTAAAGCCACGAAATGTGGGGGGGTTTTGGGTGTGTTCAAGGTGTTTGATGAAATGTGTCATGGGTTGTGTTTATAATGATGTTTCGGGTGTGTTTGAATGAGTTAAACACATTGCATGTTTGTTTTAGGATTTGGGTTTTAGGAAGATTTGATGTTTAAGGTAGTTAGGGCTGTAAGTAATGGATGGGTGTAGTTAGAATTGATAAAGATTAGCCTAGGTAGTGTTAAAATGGATTGAAAACAAGTTTTGGAATGATTTTGAATGAGTCGTTTTCAAACAGATTGTTTAGGGCTATTTTCGTGGTTTTAATTTTTGGTCCAGGTTGTGATTGTAGGATATAGTTGTAGTGGTCGTCGAGACGCTCGTTTCGTTATAAGATAGAGCTTTTAACTCCAAACGAGTCAAAAGTTATGTTATTTTGAAAATACGTGTACCGGGAGATGAGAATCAACACAATCCGAATTTGTGTTTGGTTTTGGGTCAAATCCCGGGGACCATAGATAGAGTTTGGTAAATGTTTGAAAGTTGATTTTTGGTCTCAAACCTGTGTATGTGAGTCTATTATTAGACTTAGGTGTCGTAGAGGTCAATGGTATATTTTAAATGGGTCAAATGAGTCCGACTTGGTCAAAGTGCAATTTCAGTCTGAAAAATGTAGGTTTAGTAATGTGTTGAGTAACGGGTCGTAAAAGCGAAAACTTTTAATGGGATTAAAAATTGGTTTTCTACAGGTCTTAAGGTATTTTTGAGAATTTTCTCAAATTTTATAAAAATGGTTAAGTATAGTAAAAGAGTCCGTACTTTTGGTAAGTATCGGCGAAACCGTAAAATGGATAGTAACTTTAATAACATTGATAAATGATATAAGTCTAGTAACAACTACTTGCTTGATTTTGGCGTGAGTTTTCATAAGAGTTGAGTGTGTTTGCATATGCGTGTGTTTAGTACAATAATGTACGCGGAGTATTGATTTGGTTTTCGTACCTTGATTTTTAGGTCAAGTGTTTGATTTTCCCGGGCATCTACGTCGTCGGTGACATTTCTCGTTACGTCTTCGCTAGAACCACTACTACTACGCAAGGTGAGTCTATAGCCTCTCTCTTTACTTATTTCAAATGATTTTACCCGCGAGGGGGATACATGCTATTTAAAGGAAAATGAACATAAGTCATGAATGATTGTTGGACCCTAATGTTGCCTCGAAATTGTGTTGAGTACCTAGTTGCAAAAGGCCCTAATTTCATGAACTATTAACTATTGTCTTACCCTTGTGTGGGTTGGAAATAGCCGCTTATACAATTTGTAGTACTACGGGGCTAACGACCCAATGCTAGCTGAGAAGCTGTACGTTGAGTAAGTTCTGCGGTAGATTATCTTGTATGAGAGATAAGGTATATTTGCAACTAATGCCTTAGTAGGGGCACTGGTTTCATCTGAATCACGCCGGTAATTATTACGCGGGTGATTGAGTTAACGGTTTAGTGTCATAAGCTTAAACACAATTGTCATATCCTTGAATAATAGATTGTATGGCCACAATGCTATTGAATGATCATGATTGGTTTTTAATACTTATGTTCAACTGATGATTTGATAAACCTATAGATTCGCTCAACCTTTGTGTTGACGATTTTAAGCATGTGTTTCAGGTAATCAAGGTTGATAGCAGTGGAGCATGCGAGGATGGAAGTTGTTGTGGCTTGGCGGTCTACTTTGTTTTTCCTCCCTTTTAGCACTTAAATACTTTATATTATGTCATGTGAACGAAAATTTGTATTTTGGGTTGAGATTCAGTGGGGACCAAAACGCAAACTCTGTTTTATATTATTTTTGGGGTTTGGAAAACAGTAGAGTTTGTTATTTTAAACAATCTTTAATTTATGTTTAAATTTCTACGTCTCTTTGAGTCGTTCGAAATAGCTTGTGTGTGATGATAACTGTATAGCACCCAAATGTTGTAGTTCTGCTGCGCATAGCATTTGGTGGGGGTGTTATATAATCTTTAGACATTTTTCCTTGTATGCTTTGATGACACGCCATAATTACGTGTGACATTTCCTTTATCAAAATGGGGTGTTACAGATACTATGAACACGCATGGGACCACAAAAATCTATATGAAGAAGATCTAACCGTCCTTTAGAGCTTGGTGTAGTTTTTGTCTTGAAACTACTTCGTTTAGCTTTACAAAGCTCACAAGAAGAACAAAGATGATCTTTGATAAATTTCAAGCTTGTAAGGCCTCTCACAATATCTGTCTTGGAAAGCAAGTTGATGGTATCAAAAATAAGATGAGATAAACGTTGATTCCATAACCATGCCTGAGTCGATGAAGCTTTAGCCATGAAGCAAATTGTAGTTGATGAACTTGTGTCTTGAAGTGAAATAGTGTAGAGATCAGTACCCCGTGTACCGGTAAGTAAGTCATTCCCATCATAATCACGAACAAAACATGTCTTCTTTCTGAAAGCAACCTCCAGATCTGCATCACAGAATTGACCAACTGAGAAAAGATTGTGATTGAGCCCTTCGACGTAGTATACCCTTTTGATCGTGATATTTCCCTGAACCAAATCTCCATATCCTAGGATCGGTACAAATTGATCATTTCCGAATCGGACCATACCCAGGAACTTCTCCACGAAGTTAATTAGAAGCTTGAGATTCCCCGTCATGTGCTTCGTGCATCCGGAGTCCAGTATGAAGAGAATTATTTGTATCACCTGCAGAAGAGTTAGAACACGATGGAGTATTTGCTGAATTGGATACCACAGTAGTTGTGATTGTAGATTCATTAGTGTCCTTAGCAACAATTAAAGGCATACTAACACTCGTTGTCACATTTTCTGCCCTAACTTTAGGCATCCATTTATATCTCAGATGACATTGATTTGCAAACCACCATTTCCAAGACTTGCTAGAAGACTCATATAGTTCCCTAATTCTGCTTCTAGGGTTCTTAGTGGTGGAGTCTGATGCATTACTTTTCTTAGTGGGAGTTGCACCAGAATGGTTCACTTTGCATTTGGGTTTACTAGCACTAATAGGCATCACATCTTGCTTCTTAGTTCTAGTATCTACGCCTTTGACATTATTCATAGCACACATAGAATGATCAGCATTAGCACATTTTCCACATTTTACACAAACAAATTTAACATTAAAAGCATTCAAATCATTCAAAGCATTCAAATCATCATTACACACGATTACATACTTTTTATTCTTAAAAACATTCAAATTCCTAGGGTCTTCTTCTACTTCCTTCATCTTCCCTTGACGCTTGTGTTTCCAGACCTTATCATTCACTTGAGTGCTCTTAAGCTGAGGCCGGCTAACACTAGTAGTGGAGACTACTCCTGTAGTAGAAGACACACGAGTATTAATATTTCTAGAAGTCTGAGGCGATTTACTAACTTTGTTTGTGGGTTTAGTGGTCATTCTATACATCCCTGGTTTAATCACATTATTGTGCTTAACGCTTGGTGCTACAGTATTCCTTATAGGTTGAGTAGGTGGTAACCTTTCCTTTCCATCCATCTTGGGGGCAAACACAGGTTTTGCAAACGAAGAATTTGAGAAAGCAGATGGTTTTCTAAAGATGGAGGATCTATTCACTTTAGAGGCATTGGGTTGTCTAACAACAGGTTTCTTAACGCTAGGTTACAAAGCTTTCCCACCCATCTTAGCAACGAGTTTCTGCAACTCTGTTATTGCTACGTCTTTTTCTTGTAACTGAGCTTTCAAATCCGAAATATCAAGACTTTTTTCGTTTATTAATCGACATGACTCAGATAATTTTGCTTCCAAAGGTGTATCAGTTGAAAAGCTGCCAACTTTCTTTTGCAAAGCAATTTCAAGTGAGTGACAATGTTTTTGAAGATAATCATATCTATGTTGAAGTAACGAAAACTCTTTTTTGTCAATTTTATTCGAACGCTTAGTTTCAAGACGTTCACACTCTTTCACTTGATCAAGATATTTGCATGCAACATCAGAATATTCATCAATATCAGCACAAGATGTAACATAAACACACATAATATCTTTTGAGAGACATTCATGTAAGAGTAGATCATATGCTGTAGAAAACTCGTCTCTTTCAGGTTGATGGTCGTTCACTTCTTGTTCAAGAGATTCCACATATTTCAAATCATCAAACATTTCTTGCTTAATTAATGTTTCAAATTCCAAAATATGTTTTTGTGTTCTTTCCGTAAGCCGAATCAAAATACTTTTCACAAGCACAGTTATATCGTGAGGAATTTCTTTGTCTCCTTTCGAAAGTTCACGTTTTTTCCAGTCATCATCAACAACCTTTTTGAAATTTTCAATGTTACTCTTGAGAATACTAAGTGCTTGCTTACTCTTTCTTACAGACGCTTTAAATGGCAAGTAGTCAATAAATTTTGAAACATTAGTTTACTTGGTGGCAAAAGCTTGTCTCCATTTAATTCTTATTTGTTTACATTCGAAAAATATTTGCTCACGAGTTTTCTGTGTTTGCGGTTTGAAAAGACCATAAAGACTGTTTTCATAAGCATAATTATATGGTTTAACGAATTCTTTATTAACTTTTGGTCTAATCTCTTCTTCCACATCGTTTGTCTCTTCACTATCGGGCCTAATGACAAGGCAATCAAGATCAGTCCATTGGGACTCATCAAGATATAAGTGCTGATTCGCATATTGAGCTTGCTCAAGGTACTTAGGATTTGCAAAACTAGGTCTATCCTTGAAGAACGAATGAGGTGCCAACATTCTCATGGTTTGAATTGATTGATTAATTTTGTAAACTATTTTCTAGTAAAAATCAATTTGAGTTTCAAGTTCTACCATTTTGTCGATGTCATTCGCTTGTTTAGTTTTGAAATCCTTTTCCATCTTTTCAACCACATCTTTCTTTTCATTAACAAGTTTAGTTTTATCCTCTTGAGGAAAACCATTTACTCGAGTTAGCTCATTGACTTTAGTGGTAGCAAGATACGTTTTGTGATGTTCAGTACTCAAAGAGGTGCTATAATTACGTTTCTCTTCTTCTAGAAGCTTAATAGTTTCGTTATATTTCTGTTGAAAATCCTCCTTTTTGACATTAATAAAACACCCTTTGTACCCCTCAATCTCATTGGTCTTTTGTAGAAGCTGAGCTCTATAGCTATCAATGGTCTCACTAGAATTAATTAGAGCAAGTTTGTATTCTTCAAAATTTTGAGTGAGTGTAGCGTTTGCCTTCTTTAATTGCTTTTGACTCTTTCTAGTTTCTTTGACAGCTTTTTGTAAAGAAGCAATTAAGTTAGCAAGCGCAATACGCTCCTCATCATCATCATACTCATTTGCATGTTGATCATCCCCAGACTCATTATTGCACGTGTCTGATGAATCGGGTGTTGTATTGCTATCAACCGTTTCCATCGTACATGTGTCATTAATGGCTTTGGGTAGCTCACTATGCTCATGAATATTGCCAAACACATTATATTCCTCTTCAGTGTGCACCTTATCGACTGGCTCAATATCAAAGATAGGACCATTGTCATCTTCAGTGACGTTGAGAACTTCTTCAACCTTTGCCATGTACGAGTAATGTGCTTCAAGTTCTTGGTCGGAGGCTTCATCATCAGTTTCATCAAGAATTGCTCCTTCCTCAGCCGACAATTTAACCCCAGCTTCCATCTTCTTGCATAGCAGCATCTTTTCCTTATGATAGCCAGAGTCCCTAACCTATTTCGGCTTCCTACATTCCTTTGCCATATGCCCATAACCTTGACAATTAAAGCACTGAATACCTCTTTGTTGAACCACTTGAGTACCAACAGTTTCCCTATTCCCAGAAGCAGTAGCAATCCTCTGAGCATCATACTTAGCAGTTTGTCGATCATACCGTGCAGAACCCTCAACATTTGTTGGATTAGGTCGATCATACCTTGGAGGACTTTCATCACGTTGACGTGTTTCATACCATTGAGGAGTCTCAACATATTGATTCCTTGTATTTGATGATGTTCAAAGATTGTTGTTGGTGGGTTTGAAGATTTTCTTGTAGGTCTTCATAATGAAAGAAATTTGTTGCTTCATTTCCCTATCCTTCTGAGCAAGTTCTTCATCACTGTCCTCTTCAGATGATGGCTCAGGTGATGGTGATGGTGCTCTTGGTTCTTTGTCTCGTGATCTTATGTGAGCTGAATACTTAGATGAAGTGGAGTATCTTGGTGAAGAGGATGTGGTGGAGTATCTTGGTGATGAGGATGTAGTGGAGTATGACTTTGGAGCACGAGAGCGATGATCTTGGATGTGTTGAGTGGTAGACACCAAAGCAAGTGGATTAGCAGTCTTTGCTACTCATTCAGCTCGAAGTTCACTTGCCTCATTCTGAAATTGTTTCAAAATTTCAAAGAGCGTATGATAGTTGACCTCGTCCAACTTATTTTGTTGTTTCACCAATGTTACAAATTGTGTCCACTAAGGTTGAAGTTTTTGTAGAAACTGCACATTGACTTGCATGGTGGAGACTTGCAGATTGTTTCTTGTCATGTCATTCATCATCTTGTAGAACCTTGAGTAATATGAATCAATTGATTCCCCATCCAATGAAGTAAACTTACCAAAGTTCCAGAACAAGTTAGTTTTGACATCTTTATTGTTTAGTGATTCTCCTTGTTGCAAGCGTTCAATGGCAAACCACATCTCTTTTGCAGTAGAGCATGCATCAACCGTTGAGTAAATATCATCTGAAATCCCACTTAGAATCAAATATATTGCTTCTTTCTCTGCATCAATGAAAGCACGTTTCTCTTTGGAAGTGTTCTTATATGTTTCCTCAATTGTTTGCTCATCGAAACCGGTCGTCGAGTCGGTTGCTGGGATTGTAGGAATGATTATTGTAGTGAGAGTATAGGGTCCTTCTTTGATGCAACGTCGAAGAACATCACCATTGGGTTTAGTATCAAGATATCGAAGGAATCGTGATTGCCATTGTGCATATCGACCAGTCACAAGCATTGGTGGTCTCTCTTTATTACCCGTGACCATATTGTTGTTGTTTGTCGCACGATATTCTTGAGTAGAATCCATCTCGATAATCTTTGAAGTGTAGAAGAGAATAGGATCTTAAGTAGATGAGGTGTGATTGGATTGTGGTTGATATTCCGAGAAACTATGTGAAAAATCCTAAATAATGTCGTCTTGAGGAACCAACAATTCTTAAACTAAAAAACTCGCGAGTTTGTTAAAAATTTTCAAAAACTTAATTTTCGAAAGTTAGCAAAGATCTCTCAATGTAGATAATCAATTCCAAAATTATGGTGCAAGGTGACACAACTCCTCAAAGGTAAAAGGTTATAATTCCGCAATGCTAAGAAAGCTTATGATTCCGCAATGTCTATAGGTTATAATTCCACAATCCCATGAAAGTATAATTCCGCAATATAATTATTGAATTAATTCCGCAATCCAATTATTGAATTAATTCCGCAATGACTGAAAACATTCAATTCCGCAATCACTGAAAACAATCAATTCCGCAATCACAGAAAACATTCAATTTCGCAATCATTGAAAATATTCAATCCTGTAATTACTGAAAATAATCAATTCCGCAATCACAGAAAACATTCAATTTTGCAATCACTGAAAATATTCAACTCCGCAATGCTTGGAATGTGTAAGATTCCGTAATAATTAAATATTCAATTTCGCAATGTGAGTATATATTGCGAAATTATTGGCAGACTTGCTAAAAAATAGGATCTTGGATGTACTTTTGATTATACGAGATTTCAAGGCTAAAAAGAAGCCAAACACCACAAAAATTCGCGTTTTTAACCAATCTAAGTAACCCAAATCACTAACACGCCTATGTAGTTGATTTTTCTACTCACTAACACCACGAAAACGCAAACAATTTTGATGATTCGAGCTATTTATGAAGAAAAACCCACGAATCATTATAAGAAAAACCAAAACCAATCACGTATCTACCCCGTGGTGATTGATACCAATTGTTGTCCCATAATCTTAGATGATTAAACAAGAAATAAAGGTAGATAAAAGATGAATTCTAGAGAGAGAAAGTAGTAAGAGAAAGTAGAGAGAAGTGTGTGAAACTTATAGAGGATGAGATTAAAAAAATGAATCAACCAACACCCTTCCTAACATGCTAGGAAGGGTATTTATAGCCTTTGCCTACATGTGGCTTAATGGGCTATAGTTTGATTGGGCCAGGCTTGAATAAATGCTTAGTACCTTATGTAGAAACTAGAAGGGGGGTTGAATAGTTTCTAGTTCATTTTCAAAACATTTCGGCTCAATCTACTGCCTGCGGTTCCTTATCTCTGCCCGCGGTTTCATATTGATAAGGAACCGCCGGTCCAATAACGAACCGCC
Organism: Glebionis coronaria; assembly: GCA_025667525.1. Taxonomy (NCBI): domain Eukaryota; kingdom Viridiplantae; phylum Streptophyta; class Magnoliopsida; order Asterales; family Asteraceae; genus Glebionis; species Glebionis coronaria. The sequence goes on from CM046880.1 coordinate 453,417,637, forward strand.
GACAGTGGACGTAGCAACATTGTTAATTTGAAACCTTAACAATCCTTTGTATCAAATTCCTTATCAATCTTGACTAGATGTGAGATGTGTTTGATTGATAGATAAATACTACAAGTAAGAAAACACACAAGCACATCAAATCAAGAGTACATCAAGCAATAGTCTAAACATTAAGCACACACGTACTAAGCACAAGCTTTTCCGCAACTAGGATGTTTAGACTAATTGATGTACACTTGACCATAATCTAAACATGAAGCACACACGTACTTAGCCATAGCTTTTCTGCAACTTAGATGTTTAGATTATGTGATGCACACAAAGATACACAACACAAGTATGCAATTATAAATACATCTACAAAGGTAAAGACATAAATGTAAATGAAAGTACCGACACGATGATTTATAGTGGTTCGGTCACGAAGCTCCTCTTCGCCCTACTCCACTCCTCGAGTACACCTTACTCGAGAGTTACTTCACTAGTCAACAAACTCCTTAAGGTGGAGAAACCATACACAACGTCGCTTATCCAATTTCCGACTCTAAGCTAAAAGTCGAGTCCTAATCTTAGGTAGGACCAATCTACACAACGTCGCCCACTTCACCATTTAACGACACAAGGCTAGATGTCGAGTTCTAATCGAAAGCTAGAACCAATCTTCACTACTCTTCACTTTGAAGCTAAGTGAGAACTTCACACAACACAACTACTAATCACTTTAAAGCTAAGTGAGAACTCACAAGACACAACCACATCACTTTATAGTTTAGTGAGAACTACCTAGACACAACCACATCACTTTAGAGTTTAGTGATAACTACCAAGACACAACCTAATCTACCCACTAGTTATGTTTTATGGCCCAACATAACAAACCTTGTGTTTTATGGCCTAAACACATAAACCATATAGATCTAAGCACACATCACTTAGATCTATAACTCTAACACTATATCCAAGTACTAACAATACTTGGATCTACACAACTAACACCTAATCCAAGGATACCCATCACTTGGATATTCTACCCTTACAAACACATCCAAGTGTACCCAACACTAGATCTTCTACATATACATAGTAGGAAGAATAAAAACATAACTTAGATCTATAGAAGAAAAGATCTTCATCATGTAGTAAACCCAACACATCATGGTAATGATAGTTTTCTTCTCTTTGCACTTGAGAGGATGAGGAGATTGAAGATTGAATCACATCTTAACTAATCAAGGATCTAAGATGGTTTTTGAAAGAAACTGTGCAAAAAGGGTTGAAAGAAAACCTGGAAATGATCCACTATTTATAGGACAACATTGCAACGGTAAAAAACACCCGCGGTTCCTTATCTCTACCCGCGGTACCTTATCAATAAGGAACCACAGGTTCTTTAAGGAACCTCCGTGTCGGAGTCCGTACAAATTTGTCCTTTAGTGGGGATATGCCATCTGGGGTAGTTTATACCCTCAAAGGATATTCCTTTGGCATATGGAATATGCCAAATTCAAATTTCCATTTTCTTTTTAATAAAACATTTTCTTAAAAATAAAGTTAATTAAAATCTTTTGTCACATTTGATTAAAATGTGAGTTTTAAGAAAATATTAATCCTTGATCACTTAGTTAGGTTAATGACATGTTTGTACATACCTTGAGTGATTCATGCCGAATGCGGTCTTGGAGGTGTCGAGAGAAGTATACAAATGTATTCTTGAGTGATTACGTGTACCTTGACATTTTACATAATGTATTGCAAATTATACGTTTGTCATCAACAAAACACAAAGAGATTATATCGACAAAGCATCGTAATGTTTGCACTAACAATCTCCCCCTTTTTGATGATGACAAACAAGTAAACCGCAACACATATTAAAATGCATAAGTTACTCGTTTACACTTACTTCTCCCCCTTTTGTCGAATCAAAAAGGTAGTCAACGTCTTGAAGAAGAGAAGAATCAACGTCGAGAGAGCACACGTCCAAAGTGGTAGTCATCAATCACACGAGCTTGCAACCGAAAGGTAGTCTTCATTTGTTGAAGAGGAGGATCGACTTCGAGAGAACATGCATCAAAAAATCTAATCATCCATTGTGGTTGTCGTTTGAGAGGCGAGAATCCAAACCATAAACCCATCATCCAAAGATATTGAGCTTGCGTCATCCTAGTGAAGTCTTCAATCACCATAGGCTAACTAACTCCATGCATAATAAAATGCTTATCTTCAAGATTCCAAAATTCATTACTAGCAAGATATTCGATGAATGATCGCAAATGTAATGACTAGAACTCTTTTAAATGCTCCCCCTTGATATGAGCTCCCCCTTGCTTGAGGTACCACCAAAGCAAGAATAGTGACGAGCTACAAAAATGGGTTAGAAGTGTCCTACAAAACAAGGTTAGTAGACAAGAGCATATATAAAAAGAGGATGATAGACAAGTCGTTTGCACAAACAATGACAAGCAAAGAAGAGTGCACGTGATGCTATCAATCCAAAAATAAATAAATAAAGGAGAGGATCGTGACAAGATCAATTCACAATTGTTGGAATAGAGATAGAAAAGAAACATCCATACCAATTGTAATGATAATATGTCTAAGGGTAAAAAGCTTAGAATTTTTGGAATCACCCAAGAAAATTCAAGATTTAACCATCAACTCTAAAAAAAAACAAGGAGAGGATTTTGAGGAAATTAATTCAAAATTGTTGGAATAGAGGTAGAAAAGAACCATCCAAGAATTTGAATATATCATCTCAAGGTGTTGAAAAATTAGAATTGATGGAATCACCCATACCAATTGTAAATTTTAACCGCAATCAACTCTCAAAAAGAGGAACAAAAATATCTCAACCTAGAGACATTTTTGACCAAAAAAAAAAGGAAAACCAAAAGCGGATAAATCGACGCTTTAAGAAAAATTGGGATATATGACATTATAGGTAAAAATGCGTATGAATGTCGACACCAAATGGTGTTTAGCATACGAGAAACTACATGCTCAAAGTTTCGTAGCTCTTCTCAATCATTGTGGATGTTCAAAGAACAATTACATGATGAGGAAAGGGTAAGGCTCGACTCAACTTAGTTTAGAAAGACTAGAAGAAAGAGACTCGACTTAGAAGAGCATGATTAAAATGAATTGAGAGAGACTCAACAAAGAAGTTAAGGATAACTTCACAAATTGAATCATGAATACTATACCTTAGAAGGTGATAGTGAAATCTCGAAAGAAAATGAGAGAAGAAACTCAAAAGAAGCTCAAGAAGACATGAAGAGTTAGTAGAAAATCAAACACATAATCAAGTAAGAACATAGGATAATTCATGCAATGCCTAATGAAATCTACAATAAACCAATGTCGAGAAGGTGCGCAATTAACACATATGGCATGCAAGAAACATGATTACTTAAAAAGAGAAGACTAAGTAAAACAAGTTAGCACGTAGCATTTAAGGACATGCATGACTTAGATACATCTAAGAGATATTATATCGGAATTGCTTGACAAAGACAAAACCTTTATAATAAGCATGCATTTAATAACTAATCAATTAAGCATATAGCATACGGATAAGCAAGAAGATATATAAGCAAGTAGCATACAAGCAAGTCATCTATCTAGATATCACAAATCAAGCTACATGTAATGTAAATCTCCAAGAAGATTCCTAATTCTTATTAGTTTAAGAAAAGGACTCAAAATAAGAGAAAAGAAAGAAACAAAATAACAACAAGATCTAAGACTCAAAGAAAAATCATGTTGAAAAACATGAAAGGAAATACAAGAGAATAAAGATCATACAAAGATGTATATTAAAAAAGAACAAGCCTAAAAATTAAGCATAATTTTAATCTTAGTTACACTCGAATCCTAAGATTTGCTTAAATTAGATGTCTTAGCAATAAGCAATCCACATGCTTAAATGAAAGACAAGGGTGGTGGCGGAATTTGGTGGGGTGAAAGGTGAAGTCACCAAGGGTTCAACAAAGTCATTCACAATGGAAATGCTTTGGATGGGTGATGTTGGGTAGTCACATCCAAGAGAGTACTTGGAGTGAAGGGTGAGGTTAGCTCATTCATTCTAGATTGGAATGAAGAGGAGGTAGAACCATGTGAATGGTTGGTACCATGGGTTGAGGTAGTCTTGCATGGAGCAAGAGGTGGTGAGGGTGATGAAGAGATGAGAATTAGAACAATCTCATTCTTGGGTGTGTGAAAGTGTGAAGAGTTAAGTTTGGGTAACTTAATCTTAATTTTGAGGTGCCTCTTTGAAGAGGAGGTTTTGGATGAATTGAAGGTTCTTGTAGAAACCATGGTAGTAATGGGTGGTTTAAGGGGTAAGGATGAATGGTTTGAGGTGTGAAGAACAAGGCTAACAAGGAGGGTTTAAAAGGGTGAGGGGATGATCCAACTAGTAAAGGGTTAAAAAGGGAAAGCCTAAGATATTTTGGGAGTGATCACAGGTTTGAAACAAAGATTCCAAAGGGTGTTGGAACAATTGGGAAATTTCAAAAAACCCGAATTTAAGAGCTTCTGCCCGCGGTTCTTTATCTCCACCGGTGGTTCCATATTGATATGGAGCCGCGGTCTATTTAAAGAACCGCCTACAGAGGCTTGGTTAAGGTGGTGAAGCTTGGTTTAGGTGGTGAAGGAGGATTTTCCAATTAAGAAAATCCTAATGTTCTAGTCTAACTTATCATAAAGTCATGCTTAAGAGAAATAAAAACTAGAACATACACAAAGGAAAGTCATGCTAAGAAAAACCTAATAGCTACAAAAGAAAAAGACTCCTAATGACATACAAAGTTCATCAAAGTAAACTATCATTAGTCATATATAGGAAGAGCCATTTAGCCAATTTAGAGAATGAGTATGAGACTATCACTAGAGGTGCTCAATTAAGGCTAAACACGACCATTTTTACGAGTTATACACCAACTCAACTTCCCACGTGGAAGTAATTCAACCGTTAGGTCAAATTAAGATCCTAATGCATAAATTCTCTAGTAGTCATTCTCAAGTTAGACAAAATGTAATTCCAACAATTGCCTAATAAAGTTTAGCAAGGATGAAACTTGCATGGCGACACAATGCATGACCTAATGAGGGTTAAGAATACACCATTGCATATCTTGACAAAAGAGTCTAGTTAAGGTTAATTACCTTAATAGATCTTGAGGCCAATAACATTGAATTGTACAAACCAAGTTTATACAATTTGTTAGAACACTCTTGATTGGTCTTTCGAAAATGACACATTTATAAATTGCATAGCAATGTAAATTACTTGAGTATTTCGGATGAAACATCCAAGTTATCAAACCGACTCTATTCTGCATTATAAGTAATTATTAAACAAAATATGTCTAACAATTTGAACAAGCAGATTCAATATAACACCATCAACACAAGTGTGAGTTATGATCCGATGTATATTATTAATAAACCACATTCATGTCTACACTAAAAAACATGTCAATTAGATTCGATAATGATACCAATCATAGTTTGAATAATGCATTGATATTTAGTCGAAATCTTTCTTGACTCCCACAAACACTCTTTTAAGAGAAAATAGCTAAGATTTTCAAAGGGTGTTTCATGTTTTATAGTAAGACATTTATCTACTTGAACTAATAACACAATGATCGAGTAAGACGACCCAAATCAATATATTTGATAAGCTCCCAAAGCTTTCAAACCTAAGAGTGTTAATAAACATAACGTGTTGTACATGATGTTTATATAACATATATAAACCTAGAGATGTTGATACTATATGCAATGCACAAATAATGTTGCAACCAAAATGCAAGAAATCTAGCATACATCCTAATTAGGAAAAACTAGATATAACAAATACCAAGCAAGGCACAAGAGACTAGACATATAAGCAATACTACTACAAATAGCAAGGAACACTTAATAATGTCTACATATAATAATAACACACAAGGAAACATACACAAACAATTAGTTTAACACATAAAACCATTCGTCCATGTTTTGAGTGTTAGATACAACAAAGTATTCATAGCTTGATTTTATTTGAAAATAGTCTTTGACCCATTTAAAATTTAATTAAGTTTAACACTTTGTAAATATATCAATTTTCAAAGATATATCACCAAGAGATGTCCAACTTAATAGAAAAGAGTAAAACACAAGTTTTACGACAAACCGACGCTCAATACTTTGGACAAAGTATGGAACTTAGAAACCATCCAAATTTTAAAGTTTGAATAAAGGTTTGGAAGCATTTTTAATTGAAAGAAAATTCAATTACGTTCGAAATGACAGGTGGCACGACCTCTACGGACATACGGTTGATTTTATATGATTTTTCAAAGTTTTCAAAAATCTGAGTCAGACTGACTGCGGTTCCTTATTGATAAGGATCCGCGGGGAAAAATAAAGAACCGCGGTCAGAGGACAAAAAATGAGTTTTTGGCCAAAATCATTTGGTAACTTTTTGGAAGGACTTAGGACTCTAAAAAATCATTTTAGACACATATAACTCGTATTTTAGTTAATTATGACACACAAAATTTTTATACTTCCAAACATGAAAAGATTTAATTCAAGCTATTATACAAAGTTTATTTAACACCAAAACTTGTACGAATGAAACAACGAAACACATGTCATAAGTAACCACTCTTCATGAACAATTTGATACAAAGATCGTCTCTATTTTTAAAAACCGTTTTCATTTTTAAAAACCATTTGTTTTGAAAAAGAGAGCAAAGATCGATCCAAGCTTTAAAGTACAATATACTTCAAAGATCTTGAGTAACCTCGCTCTGATACCAATTGTAGAAACTAGAAGGGGGGGTTGAATAGTTTCTAGTTCATTTTCAAAACATTTCGGCTCAATCTACTGCCTGCGGTTCCTTATCTCTGCCCGCGGTTCCTTATTGATAAGGAACCGCCGGTCCAATAACGAACCGCCGATAGTGGACGTAGCAACATTTTTAATTTGAAACCTTAACAATACTTTGTATCAAATTCCTTATCAATCTTGACTAGATGTGAGATGTGTTTGATTGAGAGATAAATACTACAAGTAAGAAAACACACAAGCACATCAAATCAAGAGTACATCAAGCAATAGTCTAAATATTAAGCACACGCGTACTAAGCACAAGCTTTTCCGCAATTAGGATGTTTAGACTAATTGATGTACACTAGACCATAATCTAAACATGAAGCACACACGTACTTAGCCATAGCTTTTCCGCAACTTAGATGTTTAGATTATGTGATGCACACAAAGACACACAACACAAGTATGAAACTATAAATACATCTACAAAGGTAAAGACATAAATGTAAATGAAAGTACCGACACGATGATTTATAGTGGTTCGGTCACGAAGCTCCTCTTCGACCTACTCCACTCCTCGAGTACACCTTACTCGAGAGTTACTTCACTAGTCAACAAACTCCTTAAGGTGGAGAAACCATACACAACGTCGCTTATCAAATTTCCGACTCTAAGCTAAAAGTCGAGTCCTAATCTTAGGTAGGACCAATCTACACAACGTCGCCCACTTCACCATTTAACGACACAAGGCTAGATGTCGAGTTCTAATTGAAAGCTAGAACCAATCTTCACGACTCTTCACTTTGAAGCTAAGTGAGAACTTCACACAACACAACTACTAATCACTTTAAAGCTAAGTGAGAACTCACAAGACACAACCACATCACTTTAGAGTTTAGTGAGAACTACCTAGACACAACCACATCACTTTAAAGTTTAGTGAGAACTACCAAGACACAACCTAATCTACCCACTAGTTATGTTTTATGGCCCAACATAACAAACCTTGTGTTTTATGGCCTAAACACATAAACCATATAGATCTAAGCACACATCACTTAGATATATAACTCTAACACTATATCCAAGTACTAACAAGACTTGGATCTACACAACTAACACCTAATCCAAGGATACCCATCACTTGGATATTCTACCCTTATAAACACATCCAAGTGTACCCAACACTGGATCTTCTACATATACATAGTAGGAAGACTAAAAACATAACTTAGATCTATAGAAGGAAAGATCTTCATCATGTAGTGAACCCAACACATCATGGTAATGATAGTGTTCTTCTCTTTGCACTTGAGAGGATGAGGAGATTGAAGATTGAATCACATCTTAAACGAGATTAATCAAAACTAACTAATCAAGGATCTAAGATGGTTTTTGAAAGAAACTGTGCAAAAAGGGTTGAAAGAAAACCTGGAAATGATCCACTATTTATAGGACAACATTGCAACGGTCAAAAACACCCGCGGTTCCTTATCTCTACCCGCGGTACCTTATCAATAAGGAACCGCGGGTTCCTTTAAGGAACCTCCGTGTCGGAGTCCGTGCAAATTTGTCCTTTAGTGGGGATATGCCATCTGGGGTAGTTTATACCCTCAAAGGATATTCCTTTGGCATATGGAATATGCCAAATTCAAATTTCCATTTTCTTTTTAATAAAACATTTTCTTAAAAATAAAGTTAATTAAAATCTTTTGTCACATTTGATTAAAATGTGAGTTTTAAAAAATATTAATCCTTGATCACTTAGTTAGGTTAATGACATGTTTGTACATACCTTGAGTGATTCATGCCGAATGCGGTCTTGGAGGTGTCGAGAGAAGTATACAAATGTATTCTTGAGTGATTATGTGTACCTTGACATTTTACATAATGTATTGCGAATTATACGTTTGTCATCAACAAAACACAAAGAGATTATATCGACAAAGCATCGTAATGTTTGCACTAACACCTTAAAGGAGGCCTTTTAAGATAACCATCAAGCCCGTAATGTCACGACTATTTTAACTAATTATTACAACGTTCTAATAAATAAAACATTATAAACCTATGACCGAACATTCTTGTTTGACTCAATATTTTGAGGCTAACAAGTTCTCCTCGTGCTTCCTCAATTACCTTGACGCGTAAGCGATCACCTTTTCACGTTGTATCAATATAGCTCCATAACCCTTGTGAGACGCATCATAACCATAAAGTCTTCAATTCCTTTTGGCAATGATAAAATCGAAGCAGAACACAACTTGTCCTTAAGCGTTTTAAAAGCAGCTTCTTCATCAACTCCCCACTCAAATGCCCGATTCTTCTCAATAAGCTTAGTCAATGGCTTCGCGATCAACAAAAATTCTTCGATGAATCTCCAAGGACCTTACTTGACAATATTATCAAGATGGAGGGATAGACTTGTAACATTTACAAAAACAAAGGATGAAAAAGGAGTTTAACTTCAAAGTTATAACTCTTTTATGTAACTTGAAGAAAAATCAAAAGATGAGGGACCAAAAAGAAATGTTTGAAAAGTTATGTAACTTTTACTTATACTTGGTCAATGACCATATCACAGTCAAAGTAAACAAACGTCTTCATCCTTATCAAATAAGAGAGAGAAAAGAATGAACCATTCGTTCATAACACTTTCCACCACCATAACTTCAAATCAATTTCAAGAGAGCTACATGAAGATTCAGGCAAAGCTTAAAGAAGGAAAAGTGTTCATCATCATCTCCTCTACAAGGAGATATGATTTAATTAGACCAAAAGTAGACGAAGAAGAAACGCCCAAATTCGATGGGAAGAATGAAGAACAAGATGAATCCTCGTATTTACACGTGGCATCACTGGATTGGAAGTAACACGTCATTCCTCTTCTTCAGACGGCTATAAATAGAAGATCAAGACCTTATTTTCGATGGTTAGCTAGGTGTAGATTTACACATAGTTAGTTAGGAATAGATAGTTTAGTTTTCTCTGTTAGCTTAATGATTTTCTGTTAATCATTCTGTTAGATATTTTGTTTAGTCAGTTGTAACGAATTTCTTTCTCTCCATTAATGAAAGCTTGAAGATTTATCTTTCTTAATCTTTTTCTTTCTCTTATTTCCTACTGTTCTTAAGTTTATATTCATGAGAGGTTTCTTTAAGTTTATTGTTCACGTACTGTTACTGTTCACGCATATTTGATAGATTTCAGTTGAGTTGAAATTGTATTCGTGAGTTGAAATTGCTAGCTTCGTTTAAAAGCTTTTTTGTAGTTCATGATTGATTAGTTTAAAAGCTTTTGGTTCGCTTCTTTAGTCTCGGTTTGTTAGGAATTGTCAGCTTTTTGATCTTCTATCTTTTTAACCTTGATAATCTTGTATTCATTTAGATTTTTTTTTACTGTTACTGTTCACAAGATGGAATTGTTCATATAGTTATTAATCTGTTAAAACATTACTGTTCATTTTGTTTGAATATTTCAGTTTCAGATTGAATTGGTTCTGAAGTTAGTTTTAGTGTTCTCGATATAGAAGATAAGTTTAGTTCAAATTCTCCCTTTAGTGTGATTGGTAAACTTGATGTTAAAAGCTGAGTTGTTTCATTCAAAGAATCTCAAAAGCTTTTTGGTTAAAGTTGTGGTTTGTATTTGGTTTCGATAAGTTCGCTTATCACAAATCAGTTTATCAATAGATCAGTTCATATTAGTGTTGCAAGAAGAAAAAGTTCTATTTTGTTCTTATGCACGTTTACAGGTTGCTGATTGTTTTAGATTTGATCAAGATTTATATTGTTATCGAAAGTAAGGATTTGGAGATTGATTCAAGTGAGCAGTAGTCAGATTGGTAGTGATACTCGAGGTGCGATAGTTAAAGCGAGCTCAGCGCTCCGCTTCGACTCAACGGACTCTTTTACGGAAGAAAAGTTTAAGCGCATATTCAAATTCTACAATTCTTTAGCTTAGCTTTGCTTGTGTCAGTAGGGAATTGGTTTTGCTTGCTTATTAAAATCTATGAACTATTTTTGAATGTGATTGGTTGTTTGTTCATAACTGCCTCTTGTTTTCTGCATATGCTTTCTTAGCGTTTTCGAGTTTTTTTGTTTGAGTTTCGGTATTCAGTTTAGTTGTAAAATAGATTGCTGTAGAGTAGTGTTGCAGGTAGGTCAATTAGTAATTTTTTGTAAGTCGACCAAGATAAGTAGTTAATATTACTTGGTTTAAAGAAAACTTTGTAGAATTGCATATACTGATTTAGGAAATTAAAATCGTTATGTTGGATTTAATCTTGTAAGCGATTTTGGATTTTAGCTTATTGAAAGGAAGAAAAAATTAAGCTGGTCATTTAGATAATACAAAAGATAAATAAGCGTTAAAATTAGGAGCAATTACTTTAGGAGATATGAAAGTCCATACAGTAATCGTCTCCCTAGCTGATCTTTTAGCCAATTTGATCTAACTTTGTCATTAGACAAGAAAGGCCCTCTCTTTTGTATGTCTTTGTGTCACCCACGGTCCACAGTTAACTCCATTTCGTTATTTTTCGTTAGAACAGTTAAGTTCTTGTTGGGTCAGCAGTATATGTTTTATTGGGCTTTGACTTTTCTTTACTAGGATTTTGTATTAGAGTTAACGAAACTTGCATTTGGGAATGTTACCTTACTTTTTATTTTCACTTTTATAGATTGTATATTTTATATTCTTTTTTAATTTGTGTTTAAGTTTGATAAAATCAGTTTTAAGTTTATAATTTTTGTCATTTGTAATTTACTTTTGTAGAATAAAATTTAAATTTTACATTTTATTTTTCATGCATTAAATGTTGTATTTGCAATGTGTTTTAGGTTAGTACGTATATGTAGTATAATTATCTATTTTCATCTTTTTACATGTTTTGTGTGTAAGTAGCTTAATAATACCAAACAAACTATTGTTCACCAAAAACAATTAAGTCGAGCTTGAAAATGTTATATCAATTCGATTAGATACCGAGAACAACTACACTAAAAAACGAAATATTACCCACCAATATATGATGCTCCACCAATATATGATGATGATTCTAGTTCCGATGTGGATGATTATGAAGATTTTGTTTCAGAGTATAAAGACATGCCAACTTATGATGATATTAATGATGTTGATACTCTTTCGAGTGATTCATCAAATGATGACCTTGCTCCTACTTTGGATGAAGATCCTCCACCAAACACTCTTGATACATTGGACAATTACTCATTTGAGGAAGATTTTGCTACTTTTCTCAATACATACTTCCCCAATGGGAATGATTCTCCTCCTTTGGACTTTGATTTTGGTCTTTATCCTCCTTCGGATATTAAGAAACCCGTTGGAAAGGAGAAGAAACCGAACGACACCAACATCCGAAGTACTTATGTTTTGACACCTCTGTATTCACCTTCGTCGGATGAGATTGTGTGATTTATGAGCGGATCTTCTTCAAATTCTACTGAGCCTGAATCTTATTTTCCCCTAAAGGAAAAGGTGTTCGATCCGGGTATCACAATTTTTAAGCCATCTCAGTATCCATCTGATGAAATAAAAGGAAAGATTTTTGGAGCTTATGGAGCGATGCTTTCACTTCATCATACCTTCTACCACCATGCTCAATCTTTGCTTAAGGGAACCTCGCCTACTCTTCTTTGGCTTGTCTTGTTCACCTTAAGCTTGTGCTATTTAATGGATGAGAACCATGTATTTGACCCCGGTGGATGTTCTTCAAGATTCTTACCATTGTAATCAAGGTCGAGTCAGGCTCATGACTCGGTGGACAAAAACAAGCGCTTCTCGGGAGACAACCCGAGTATCTATCCTTTTTATCTGTTTTTATAATAAGTGTAGGGGGAGACCCTCATATGTGTATGTTGTTTTCTTTATTATCATGTGCAGGGATTCAAGCTTTCAAAGATCCATTCTTGATGACGTTTGAAGACCCGTAATTCCGTGTTCCCGTGTTCCCGGTTCTATCCTAAACTCTTTGAATCTCTATTTTATATTCTTCAATATTAAAATAGGAATCACTTTAGTTGTCTCTTCCTTAGCAAGATTTAAACAACGTGCATAATATCCTAAGTGTAGGGGAGTTTACTCCCACATGCTTAAACATTGAGGACAATGTTTATAATAAGTGTAGGGGCGACTTCTATCGAAGTTAAGTGGGCTTTTCCTTGTATTTGTCCTCATTTTAACCGGAAAATTGATTTTTTCGACATTTTTCAAAATTTTTGATCTATTTTGGCCTATTAGTTTTTTCCTTTGTTATCGTCATTTTCTTTCATTAGAATAAATTTTAATAAACGGTTTTAATAAGTTTAGATGTCTTTGATATATTAGGCCCGTCATGAATCTTTTGACTCAACCCGAGTTTAGTTATCCAAGTTTATCTAGCTAGTATCCTTAACGTGTTTAAGTCAAGTTTTGCTAGGCTTTTATTTAGGGAACTTTAAAATGCGAAAGTCTTAACTCTTACGGGTTAAGAACAAGAACTTTTCGCAAGTTCCTATAATTGATCCTAGAAAGTCGTTTATCAAGGGAACTTTAAAATGCGAATTCTAAACTTGAAAAAGTCTAAGAAGTTGCAAGATCCTATAGATGACTTGAAAACCCAAAACTTTGATTTTATTGGCTAAGCGTCCACGAGTCTCATTCCTTGAGAATTTAAATTGTGGAGAACGAGAGATGATAGAGTCAATTATAAGTTTGGTATTCTTTCATGAATTTATGTGAGTTGATTATGAGCATTTTCTCTCATCGCTTGTTAACAAACATATTTGCAATAAATAAGGTCGTACGATTTGAAAAGTAACTTAGTTTCTAGCCCAAGATCGTTTAAAAGTTGCTCGGTATTAATTAGAGTTCATAGGTAAGGCATAACTTATTGAAGCGGGATGCGGAGATTGGCGAGTCCGAAAAGGCCCTAACAAGGCATGAGGGCTACATTTTGTTGCTAAAGATCCAAAGTGATGTGAAGAATCATTTATCAAAAATCAATATGAAGGATCGAGACACACGACGAAAAGCAAATAATCCCCTAAAGATCATGGAGAAGTCTATCCGAAAAGACCCTAGCAAGGTATGAGGATAAATAGATCCAAGTCCTAAAAGGAGGCGGATCGTTGTATATCAAAATCCAAAATAAAGATTGGAGAAAAATGAAGAAGTCGTGGTCCAAGTATGAAGAATCTCTCAAAAACTTCAAGTGAAGAAATTCCTATTATGAAGAGAAGACTATTATTTCAAGAACGTCTCTCAAGATTTGAAGTATGAAGTCACTGCCAAATATCGGTCCGAGAAAGGTCTCAAATCTTGAAGCGAGTTATGCCAAGATATGAACTTTATGAGGTATCTAGAAGCAGTTTTAAAATATTTTTTCTTTTAGCTAACAATTGATTAAATCGTCCTACTTTATTTTCAGCCTAAATAACTATCGAAATAAGTCGAACAATGCATCCTCGTGATCATTCAAGACAACAATAAAATATAAGAGATACACCTAGGAATAAGGGGGTCTAAGAGAATAATTGAGCCACATGAGTGAATGTTAGCTTACTGATGTAGTGGTTTTACTACTCTTTTGGAAAAGAGAGCAAAAGTGGCAAATATTAAGTGTCGGTTTAGGAAAACCAAGCACTAATGACCCTAAATGGGGATCGTTCTCAAGGAGGCCTATTGTGTGTGTAATGAACTGATTATCTTTGTGATTATATTTGTGAGAAAGAAAAATAGAAAGGGGATAAGAAGAGAATGACGGTTACGATGTCGAATTAAACTAAGACGAAAAAGGTGTACACGTAAAACCGTAAAAAGCACCAAAATTAAAATTTTACCCTAAAAATTACCAAAAATCACTAAAAATCCACTAAAATACTCTGAGAGTTTACAAAAATCCAAACTTGCTAAAACCTTTTAATTAATTAAATATTAACTTTTTAATGCTAATTAAAGCCCTAAAAATCAATATTAACTAATAAAAAGTTCCAATCAAGATCTTAAAGTTTGTAAACCTTTAAAATAACCTAATTAAGCTAAAAAGTATTTTTCAAAATTATAAAACCACTAAAAACTATTTTTAAACAATTAAAAACTATTAAAAACTATTAAAACTTAAAATAATTCTAGAAAATAATTAAAAGACTCTAAAAATATTTGGAAAGTTTTAAAATTCCTAATTAAGTGTCTATAATCTAGGAAAAATATAAAAACTTAGAAAATCAGACTTTTAATTTTTAACAATAAATTAATATTAAAATATTATTAAAAATCCAAAAATCATAAGAAAATTCTAAAAATTTGCAAACTAGCTTAATTTAACCTAAATAACATAGAAATGAACTTGAAATTACCTAAATACCCTTAATGGGCCTAGAAAATGGGCTAAACCCAAAACAGATCCTTAATGGGCCAAATTTGAGCCCAAACTGAAAAAGTGGCACAAATAAGCCCAAAAAGCACTACTTGACTAAAAATTTGATTTAAACAACTTTTCCAAAGGCCCAAAAGCTGAAAGTGTGAAATAAGCTAGCTTATACCAAACAACTTATTCTTAATGGGCTTTTTGGCCCATTAAGCTATAAGCTAATGCCATAAGCTCAAATTAGACACACAAGCTTCTTTTTTCCTAAATAAGACTTCTGTAAAAAGAAATTTGAAATAAGCCCAAGGAATAAGCCTGAAAATGCAATAAGCAATCTATAGAAACGACAAAATTGTCGATTTTTAGTTCTAGGCCACCCCAAGAGCTGATTCAAGTTTCTAAAGCTTTTAAATGACTTAAATAAGCTATTTCAACAAAAAGTTTTCAAATAAGCTGACTCAATAAGCTGGAAAAAGCAAATAAGCACTTATGAAAAAGTCAAATAAGTTAGTTTTCTAGCAAAAAGTCAAAGTCAAAGTCCAATAAGCTCCAGTCTAATCAAATGGGTCAAATAATGAAGATCTGTCACAAAAAATAAGTTGTTGCAGGTCTGGATAAGCTAAAATAGCTTATTGATAAGCTGAGTACAAATTAACACTAGTAGGGGCTAGTTTTGGGTGTTGAGCAGTGGAAACGTTTTCCACTGCTTGACTTGTAGACTTTTTTGTCTTTAGTGAACTTTTTGGAGTTTCAGATTTCACAAAGGCATCCAAATGATCTTTGGATCATAAGGAGTCAATAACAACCAATAAATCACAACAAGCAACAGCCAGTTTGTACAGTTAATTCAAACAAGCACCAGATCTGTCACAGACTTAGAACAATAAGCAGTTGAGCACTTATAAGCAGTTTTAGCAATATTCAGCCAACCAAATTCAACCAAATGCATGCACAAGCTATTATAAACTCAAATGAACAAGTCTAAACATTTTTCATGCAATGGCTTAAAGCCTAAATCAAGATTAAAGCTTATGAAGGTTACTGATGAACACTAAACACAAGCAGATTTCACTTTGCTGATGTATTTGACCAACAAGCCAGATTCAACACCTCAAATCTCACAAACAGGTTACAATGACTTTGTTTAAACCACTTTTAGCCCTAAGCATGCATACACCCTAAGTGTTCCCAAGATCCTAGGTCAAAACAGGCAATACCAAAGATTTTATAGCAGATTGTTTGATTTCAAGGTTTAAGTCTAATAACTTGCAGCAAAATACTCTCAAACAAGTGTATGACATATAACAAACACAAACACAAACTTGCAATAACACAATAACACACAATGATTTCAAACAGGTAATCCCAAACACCCCTTTAACTTTTCAAAAACAAGTTTTTCAAATCAAAAGTGAGATTTAAGACCACCCAAGCCCAAATTAACACAACAACAGCTAAGATAAGCAGATTCAAGCAGTTTTAAGCCACAAAATTCACAAGAACACAAGTCACACACAAATATCACCAAAAATCAAGATTTTAGCAGATTTGGGGATTAAGTATGCAAACCTCATGGATGTACATCCACACCCATGAATTTTGAGCTTATGTACTAGCAAGAACAAGTACAACTTCCACAAACAACCCTGCTAAGATTCAACAAGGTTAGAGGCACAATATTAAAATCAGAAAAGTAAAAAGCCTTGATTGATGCAACCTTGTTACCCCACACTTGATTATCCCCAAGTTATAAGCCTCACCACACCTTGATAACACAATATCAGGATGCTATGATCAGCCCTATAGCCAAAGAATTCCAAGGTTTGAACAAGAACTTAGCAAAATATCAAGCTTGAAGGAAAAATGCAAACTTTTGCACTCTCCTTAATAACAGGTTTTGAGATTCAGAAATAGCAAACTAAGAACAATAATAAGCAGATTATAACAATGGCACTTGAGCTTTCTTCAACATTTCAAACACATTTCATTAAGATTGAAAAGGATTTACAGAAAAGTGAACAACTGAAAATTCAAGAGCAAACTAAAATGTAGAAAGCTAAGGCCTTTATATAGGCATACATGAACTAGTTAAGAGCTAAAAAACGTAAACCCTAATAGCTGTGATCTCCCAAAATTGCCCTTGGAGCTTTTTGAACTTCTTGGCTTCATGTGACTGATCTTTGTATTGTAGTGAAGCTGGCATGTGAAAAGTGTATCCAAGGGTCCATATTGAAGCTTAGAAACAAAGCTAAACAAAGTGTGTAGATTCCCTGGCAAAATTTGGCAGTATCCTCAAAAACGTGTGCAGGGCATGGAGCATGTGAACTCTAGGGTGATGTGGCATGGGTTTTTAAAGTGGGGTTATGATAATTAGCACCTTAATCATTAATCTGGAAAAGATTAAGGGCTAATTCATTGTAATTAAGAAATCCCCAAATTGTGTGATGAACATGAAGAACAGGTTTTTAATCTGTTTTTAGGGGTGGATTAGTTTAAAAAGATGTTTTAGGCGCCAAGATTAATTTAATCTTAAACCGGATGAAGTGGAGTGTGAGGTGGATGAATGGTGGGCTGTGATTGGAGGAAAGGTGAGTGGGACACGTGTCACCATGACACTGGTTAAGGTTACTTATGTTGTCTGCCATGATTTACCCCCTATCTTTCAAATACTTGTCACTTTGTAAATAATTAGTGCAAAATCCGGATTCCTTTGTTGTTGAAGTTTCACTTTTCACACTTTTACCCCAAATACTTTTCCAAAGTATTTTCAGGGGTATTTCTAGCCATTTTGTGATTCTTGAGGGACTGAGTTGGCATTTTCTTGATGGATTATGGTCTTAACTTGTATGATTGGCATTTTGGAGGACTGAAATTGGCAAGTCTTCATTTATGAGGGACCATTCTTGCCAAATGTTGAAAGTCAAGGGTCCTTTTGGTAATTTTGGGATTTTCAAAGGACCAAACTTGTAATTTCTTGTTCTTTGAAGGACTTCATGATATATTTGACTTTGTGGAGGATAATGGTTGACAATTTAGCTTTGTTGAGGGGCTAAACTTGTCAAATCTTCAAAGTGGAGGGCCCTTTTGTAATTTTGACAAACTTTAGGGACCAAACTTGTAATTATGAAGATACAAGGGTATAAAGTGTCAGTTCTTCCATATTGGAGGACCCTTCTTCATAATTATTCAAATCTTCAAGTGTTTTTCTTGGGAAAACTTCATTTAGGGCTTGGTTCATTGTGTGGCTTCGTTTCCCGTGTTCGTTTTTGCATGATTCTTGTGATCTTTTGTCATTTTCTCAATATCCGTAACTAAAATACACAAGCAACAAACACAAGCATATATATGGGTATTTTGATGATATTTATTGCATTTTAAGCCCTTTTTGGACGATGAGACTATGTATAAAAGCAGTCTCATCACTCCCCCATACTAAACCATTACCGTGCCCTCACGCAATGCTAGAATAAAGTATCGTAGCACCTCCAAAATTCATTTTTATTCACTTTTATTGAACGATAAACTAGCTACACTACTACTATTGCTACTACTACTTGCGTTTTAGACATAATGTATGATTTTCATCGCAAAATGGGACGTTTAGGTTCATAGAATAAGAACACGTGAATGCTTCGTTAGAAATAATTTCATCGTCCTCGATTTTCACCCTAATTCCATGCCAAGTGTGCAACGAGATGATTGTCATTTTAAGTTAGTAATGCTAACACTACTCGTATGCCCTAATCACGTACTTATCCTCCTATTTTCCTAAGTTGTATCTCTTATATTTTATTTTGTCTTGAATGTTTCACGAGGATACATTGTTTGACTTATGCGATAATAGAGATTTAGGTCTAAAAATAGAGTCCTAACGGTGTAACCAAGACCATCAAATCAATAACCCCTCCTAATAGACAACGATGTCAAAAAATTAAGTCAACAAGAAGGATCGACAAACACGGTTTTATAACGGTTTTGAACATGAGACTTATTACCAAGACTTTTATACGCCCCCTAACGGAAGGGCCTTATTATCTTTGGGTTACCTCCATTGTTTAT
This sequence comes from Glebionis coronaria, assembly GCA_025667525.1. Taxonomy (NCBI): domain Eukaryota; kingdom Viridiplantae; phylum Streptophyta; class Magnoliopsida; order Asterales; family Asteraceae; genus Glebionis; species Glebionis coronaria. Next base: position 453,436,893 of record CM046880.1, read on the forward strand.
TAAACTTTGCCATGAAGCTTTTATTATGACTTCGGTCTTGCCTTGCCTTTTATTATCCGCCTCATCGGTGGTTTTATTAGCCAAAGACGTATATCCTCACGCTAAGGCGAATTTTGGATCTTTAAAGCTTCGAAGATTAAGGCTTGATTCACTTTCAATTTTGCATAGATTTTTCGGCCTTGTGGGGCTTCAAAATGTTTGCTTGATTAAGGTGAGCACTTGAAATCTTATCATTGGGTGAAGCTTTCGATTATTCGGGTGCCAATACTTCAAAACCGTGACGTTGGCGATACCTTAATGTCTTCCCAATTTAATTACACGGAAGCTACTAGAAAAGACTAGAAACCCAACAATCCCAACTAAACCGCTAAGTCAATATTTATTAAGCAAAAAATATTTACATGCGAAGGGAGAATAAGCAAACAACGAGAACACATGAGTTTTTGAAAGAATACGAGTACTCTACGTTTAGCATAGTAACTTATAATTAACCCTATCATTTCTCGTCCTCATTTAAGAGACTTAGCCTAGTGTGAAGTTAAGGAATCAAAGCTAAGTGCTCAACACGCACGGTCGAGTAAAAAATTACTCTTATTCTCGCCATCGGAAAATCTACATTCGTGTCTTCAAACACTTATAAAACATGAAAAAAAAATTAAAATTTGGCCATTTTTAGCCTTATTTTGCAACAAAACGATAAACAAAAAGATAGACTTTGGAAAGCGTGAAGGTTTGACAAGGCAAGTATCTATTCACCCCCCATACTAAAGTTAAACATTGTCCTCAATGTTTTGAGTCTAGGGGTGCAAACACCCTCATACTAGAGACGTAGTCGAATGACTAATCTAGCATGGAAAGGGTGTAACCGTTAAATTTAACGCCGTTTATGAAGTGTGCTAAAAACATAAGGTTAGAACATCAAAGGATATATCATGGATATTGAGAAAGTCTTCAAAGCAAACGATCGAGTGCTCCTATAAAACGTACACGAGAGGCTCCAATTGTGAAGATCATGATTATCTAAAGTCCACAATTCACAAACAACCACGGAACAAAGGTTGGAAGGGCACTACTACATTAGAAAGCGATAATATATACATAGGATAAGCATGGGACTCCGCCACGAGGCACCTCGTTTTTGATTACCGAGTCATGAGCTCGACTCGATCCCCTCAATACTAATTATCATTAGGGAAGGTGACTTGGTCGAGGTATTTCAAGGATGGAACTTCCCCGCCAAAGTAGTGCTTCAACCTATGTCCATTCACCTTGAAATTGGGGCCATCATTTTGAGCTAGCTCGATGGTCCCTTATGGAAAAACTTGAGTCACGGTGAATGGACCGGACCAACGGGATTTCAACTTACCGAAAATGATTTTCAAACGAGAATTAAAAAGCAAAACTTGATCCCCAATGTTAAAAACCCGGTTTTTAATTTTAGAATCATGTAAATTTTTAGTTTTTTCTTTATAAATCAGTGAATTTTCATAAGCAATGTCCCTCAATTCATCCAATTCATTTAATTGCATTTTCTGGTGTTTTCCCGCGGTATCCATATCATCATTACAATGCTTTAGGGCCCAATAAGCCTTGTGTTCCAATTCGATTGGCAAATGACAATTTTTCCCATACACAAGCTTATAGGGAGTGCACCCAATGGGCGTCTTATGAGCGGTCCTAAAGGCCCATAAAGCATCGTCTAACATATCCGACCAAGATTGTCGGTTTTCCCCAACGGATCTCTCCAAGATCCTCTTCAACGCTCGGTTTGAAACCTCGACTTGCCCACTCGTTTGTGGGTGATAAGTCGTAGAAAGCCGATGTGTAACCCCATATTTCCTTAGGACCCTTTCGAGTTGGTCGTTACAAAAATGGGTTCCACGATCGCTTATGATCGCACGAGGGGTTCCAAACCGAGAAAACAAGCTTTTCAAAAACTTGAATACCACACGAGCATCATTGGTGGGCAAAGCCTTAGCTTCCACCCACTTAGATAGGTAGTCAACCGCAACAAGGATGTACTTATTACCATGAGATGATGGGAATGGCCCCATAAAGTCTATGCCCCAAACGTCAAAGATCTCACACACTTGGATGATATTTTGTGGCATTTCATCTTTTTGTGAGGCTTTTCCTTGTCGTTGGCATGAGTCACACGACTTCACAAGATCTTGTGCATCTCGGTAAATAGTAGGCCAAAAGAAGCCGGCATCAAACACCTTCTTAGCCGTGAGATTAGCACCGTGGTGACCACCCGTGGGTCCCTCATGGCAAGCTCTAAGGATATTAGAAGCTTCGATACCAAATACACAACGTCGGATGATTTGATCCGCACAAGTTCGAAACAAGTAAGGGTCGTTCCAAAAGTAGAACTTGACGTTACGAAAGAATTTTCGTTTTTCTTGAGTCGTCATACCCTTGATGATGAAGTTAACCGCATGGTAATTTGCAAAGTCTGCAAACCATGGGGTGGAAGAATCAAGCTTAGAATTAACTACACCAAGTGTCTCGAGTGGAAATGTTTCGGTGATTTCCTTGGGCTCGTAAACACTTTGGTGAGGATCTTCCAAACGAGAAAGATGATCGGCCGCTAGATTCTCGGCTCCTTTTTTGTAAACAATTTTGTGATCAAATTCTTGAAGGAGTAGAATCCAACAAAGTAATCTCGGCTTAGCGTCTTGTTTAGCCATAAGATACTTGATAACCGAATGATCCGTATACACTATGCATTTCGTCAAGACGAGATAAGGTCGAAATTTCTCAAATGCATACACCACGGCAAGGAACTCCTTCTCTGTTGTAGTGTAATTAAGTTGAGCCTCGGTCATCTTCTTGCTAGCATAGTGAATAGGCAAGAAGTGTTTTTCATGACGTTGCCCCAATACAGCCCCAATAGCGTAATCACTAGCATCACACATGAGCTCAAAGGGGAGGTTCCAATTGGGAGCAATAAGAATGGGAGCTTCGGTAAGTTTCCTCTTAAGGATTTCAAAGGCTCGTACCCAATCTTCGTCAAAGACAAAACGTGCCTCTTTTTCAAGAAGATGTGTAATGGGTCGAGAGATCTTTGAAAAATCCTTGATGAATCGACGATAAAAGCCCGCGTGGCCTAGGAAACTCCTAACTCCCTTAACGGTTTTGGGATGAGGTAATTTGGTGATGACGTCTACCTTAGCTTGATCTACCTTAATCCCCGCTTTCGAGACCTTGTGCCCTAAGACGATTCCACTCTTAACCATAAAATGACACTTTTCCCAATTGAGCACAAGGTTGGTTTCCTCACAACGTTTCAACATTCTCTCAAGATTCGACAAACACGAAGTGAACGAATTACCAAACACGGAAAAGTCATCCATGAAGAATTCCATCGTCTTCTCGATCATATCATGAAAAATAGCCATCATGCACCTTTGAAAGGTTCCCGGTGCATTACAAAGTCCGAATGGCATTCTACGATAGGCAAACGTTCCATATGGACACGTAAACGTAGTTTTTTCTTGATCACGAGGATCGATGGGGATTTGGAAGTAACCGGAAAAACCATCTAGAAATCAATAGAAATCGTTTCCCGCAAGACGCTCCAATATTTGGTCCATGGAGGGCAAGGGAAAATGGTCTTTTCTAGTGGCTTCATTCAACTTACGATAGTCAATGCACACTCTCCATCCGGTCACGAGTCTAGTGGGAATTAACTCGTTGGCATCGTTTGGCACAACGGTCATTCCTCCCTTCTTAGGGACACAATGAATAGGACTCACCCAAGGGCTACCGGAAATAGGGTAAATCATTCCCGCGTCAAGGAGTTTAAGGACTTCCTGTTTGATGACGTCGTGAATTTTGGGGTTCACCCTCCTTTGACATTGGATTGCGGGCTTGTAATCTTCCTCCATTAAGATTTTGTGGGTACAAAATTTGGGATCGATTCCCTTAATGTCGGATAACTTCCACACAATTGCCCCTTTGTGATCCTTTAAAACATCGACAAGTGCGGTTTTTCATTATTCGAAAGTTCCTTCGCAATAATAACCGGCAACTTGTCGCCCGCCTCCAAATAGACATATTCGAGATGAGGAGGTAAATCTTTCAACTCGAGGATAGGTGGTTCCTCAAGTGAAGATTTGGGCTCGATACTCATAACCTCCTCGGGTAGAGGAAATGGGAAATCGTTAAGGAAATACTTGATAATCGAGAAGTCCTCATCGTTGTCGAGGTCTTCGTTACAAGTACGTGGAACATCGAATTCTTCCAACATAAAACCACCACCTTCAAATGGAGTGAAGGTTGGTGTCGAATTATCAAGAATTGGATCTAACATAGCGGGATTGCCACTAGTTTCTTCATCACCAAAACCTAGAACTTCTTGTGAAAATTCCTCGCAAACCACGTCGATCATATCAACGAGGTTTATGGTTGCAACATAATAAACATGGGAAATTTGAGAGTTTTGAGTTGCGTTTATAACAAGTTCCTCGTCGTTGAAACGTAAGGTGATCTTTCTAGCATGAACATCGATTAAAGCCATAGACGTATCTAAAAACAAACGACCTAAAATGAGAGGAACTTGAGGATCCGTGGGTATATCAACAACGATAAAGTCTACGGGATAGTATAACTTCCCCACTTTCACAAAAACGTCTTCCGCCAATCCACATGCGGGAATCGTGGAATGGTCGGCCAACTCGATAGACATTAGTGAAGGAGTAAGATTAGGAAGATTGAGCGACTTGAAGATTGTAAGTGGCATCAAGTTAATGCTAGCACCAAGATCGGCCAAGGCGAAGCATTCTTCCAAATCATGGATTGCATAAGGGATCAAAAATTTACCGGGATCACCGACTTTTTGAGGTATGCGATTAAGATAAACAGGCGAACAACTAGACAATTGGTGTAATTTCTCCTTGTTGTTCAACATACTCTTAAAGTTAGCGGCAAATCGAGGCATCATGACCAAAGCATCGGCGAAACTCACATTAAAGTGCAAATCACGAAACATTTTCATAAAAAGCACAAATTGGTAATTGTCGCGCTCTTGAAGTTTCTCCTTTCTAAGTATCGATGGATAGGGAAAAGGTGGTGTGGGTTGAGGCATAGGCATAGCCTTTGGAATCTCGGGTTCCAATGTTGGTAAAGGGTCAACCGTAGGCGTGGCATGAGCGGTACTTCATGGGATTGGGACATGCTCCTTTTGGACCACCATGTGACAATCCGTCAATTTATGATCGATATTTTATTCTCAATATTTATTTGAAAACATTATTTTAATGTTACAATATGAACTCACTTATTTTTGGGAAGTAATTTGGATTTACGTCTTGAAGTAGCGTCGACTACGTCTAAACCGGAGGATTCAACGTTACGTGCTTACGTTTACATACACCGTCTTTGGTGACAGTCCGACATTTCAGAAAATAAATTTATTCGCGAATATTATTTTGGAGTTTTAAATTTTTGGTTCATAAACTCACAAATTTACGAGAAGAGATTAGGACTTACGATTTTATTTTAACGTCCTTTACGACTAAACCGGAAACCTTAGGATTACGTATTTACGTTTTCGAACTCCGTTTTTGATGAGACAATTTTTATTGGATTCGTTTTGTGACGTTGATTCATAATTTATAAAAACGTTTTTCGTAAAACGACCCGAGGGCACGCAAATCGAGAAAACTAGAATAGAGAAATACCCGTAAACTAGTGAGATGGGACAAAATACATTGTCCCACCCCACTAGCTAAGGTTGGACGGCACAACATGACACCACACACTAAGGTGGCATCATGTTGGCAAGCTTGTTACATGTGTAAGCTTAGCTTACATCCTAAGCTTACTTCCCTTTTACCACTAACTCAAAACTAGCAACTCCTCATTCCACCATTTCTTACATGCAATCCACACCAAACTCTCTCGAAACTCCTCCCCCTTTCCGTCCAAAATAAAGCAACAAACACCCATTTTGATCTCTTCTAGCCATGAAACACATGTTTACTAGCTCTAATAAGGAGTTATCTTGAAGCCTTGATCATTTGGTGGCCATATTAACATCATTGGAGGTGATTTTCTTGTGTCCTAGGGCTGATTTTCCAACATATGTTCTTGGTGTTTGATGGTCTTGGAGTTACTTGTTGTATTCATCAAGTCCTTGTCTTCCAAAAGCAAGGAATGCACTTGGTTGGTAAAGAAGATCATCCTCTCCATTTTTCTCTTGTTATTTTGTAAAGAACAAATGTATTTTATTTCATTTTGTATATGTATATGATGTATATATGATGATAAAAATGTTGTGTGGGGATCAAGTGTTGATAGATATGCTTAAAAATGTTAATAACTATAAGAAATAAGGCTAAAATCTTGATTATTTAGTTGGCTGTATAAAAACTGTATATAACTAAAACAAGAACTGATAAAATTGCATGGTATGATCCATTTACAGTAAGTACAAGATGTTATACACATGTGAGAGTTGGTCATGCAATGGAATCAAAATAATGAGTGAGATATGATCAAAACAAGTTAGGTGGTCTAATCTGAATAAGCAGTTTTGTAGGGACTGTTAAGGCATGATAAACTCAAAATGGGCAGTAGCTATAACTACGTTAAATGTAGCACATAATATGAAGAACATGTCACCCAAAAATGAGCTTCTAATTCATTATATAACTCTAGATATGGTAAAAATGGTGAACATGAAGATAAAAATCAGATTTTTGGAATTAATGTTTATTATTATTATATAAGCACTCACATTTTAATGTATAAAATGTAAAAATAAAAACCCACTAACTTATAAAACTTATTTATATAAATATATAAAAGGTTAATTAGATGGATAAATTATATAAATGGTAATGAAATAATATTTATAAGTAATAAAAACTATAAACTTGATTTTTACGACTTTTTCGGCTATTGCCGTCAAATTAACGTTTTTCGCCAAATAAAACTTAGACGACCAAACCCGTCTAATGTAAAGTTTATAAAAGTCATATACTGATGTATAAGTAACTAATACAAGTAAAAACCGATAAAACCCAAACTATAAGAAATACGGACATTTACGAGCTAACTAAACATGTTGGACTAATAATTGGACTTAATAAGATAAATACTTGTAAAAAGAACTTATTGGGCTTAACCCATTTGGGCCCAACATGGAGTGTTTAAATACTTATAATATAAGTACAAAATGGATTAAAACAAGTTAAATAACTAATAATAAGTTTATTTGACTTAAAACGTGTAAATAGGTAAAACTAGTAAACTAGTATAAAAGTTATCGACATATAACACTAGAATGAGTAAACGAGAATATGTAAACCCACTTGATCATCATATATAAATAATCATCATATGTATACATAATTGTTATTTTTATAAAGTCATTAGACAAGAGTCTAAGACGAGTATTATTTGTCTAGGTTTCCGTGATTGAAGCACGTACCGTACATCTGAATTGCCGATAACCCGCCTTCCCATATCAACGTGAGTTCATAGCCTGGAACTCTTTTAAATGTTTTTATAAATGTTTTATAAACCCGCGAGGGAGATAACATGTTAGTTTTTATTAAATAGGACACCATTTGTCCCGATTGTTTGTTTATTGATTTTGGACCCGAATGATTGAATGACCCGATTGTATAACCCGATAAATGATTAAAGGACCAGATAGATGAACTTAAATGGATTATTAAAGTTAGGTTATGTCACAAAAAGTCCCATTAGCATGAATTGTGAACTACCGGGATTTGGTAGACGCTTGTGCATATAATAGTACTATTTGGGGACGATCACCCCAGTTCGCGCCTTGAGTGTTGATCCCCGTCGTGCCACATTGATTGGTAAGCGAATTTATGTATGAGAAGATTTCCATAGCGTGACCTTTGTGACGACACGCTACTTTAGATGGGCAAAATTGGTATCGGGTTAGCTACCCGTTGTTGGTTTAGTAAGGTAACAATGTCATGCGGCTTATAATAATCCAAAACTAACGAAATACTACTAGACGCTCTGAATTACGATGTATTGCCTGACTAGCAATACAGGGTCATATTATTGATATTATGTTTGTATTTTGGTTTTCATAACCATACTTATATAACGGATTGTATTTAACTTTATACAACGTCGTAAGACGTATTGTATGATTGTTTTTACGACATTGGCACGTATAATGATTTTCAAGGCAAATGCCTATATTATGATTTTCGATAAGGATTTGTATAAAACGACTTTGGCTATTTTATGGCCTATTAAAATGATTTGTACAAAATGATTTTCAGTAATAATTTTATACTGATATTATATTGATGGAATTTACTAAACTCTATGAATTCACTCGGCGTTATCGCTGACCTTTTCTTTTAACATGTTTTATCTCATGTGACAAATCTAACATTTTCAGGTAGTTAAATATTTTCTCGTATAATATTTTGAAACTTACTTTTGTGTTGGTTGACGAACTCACAATTTACGGATTTAAATTTGGGCTTACGTGCATAATTTGGCGTCTTTTACGACTAAACCGGAAACCTTAGGATTACATATTTACGTTTTTGAACTCCGTTTTTGATGAGACAATTTTTATTGGATTCGTTTTATGACGGTGATTCATAATTTATAAAAACGTTTTTCGTAAAACGACCCGAGGGCACGCAAATCGAGAAAACTAGAATCGAGAAATACCCGTAAACTAGTGAGATGGGACAAAACACTTTGCCCCATCCCACTAGCTTATATGGGACGGCATATGTGACACACCACACTTAGGTGGCACACATTCTAGCTAAGCTTGCACAAGTGTAAGCTTATGCTTACACTTTAAGCTAAACCTTCCACCAACTTAACAAAACTAACAAATGGTTTTCATTTCACCATTTCATCCATGCAATTCACTCTCAAAAACTCTCTCTACTCCTCCCTTGTGCCGTCCAATTAAAACAACAAACACCATCTTTGATCCCTTCTAGCTACAAACCACATGTTTACTAGTCCTATTAAGGTGTTTCCTTGAAGCCTTGATCATTTGGTGGCCATATAACCAACTTTGGAGGTGATTTGCTTGTGTCCTAGGGCTGATTTTCCAACATATGATCTTGATATTTGATGGTCTTGGAGATACTTGTTGTGTTCATCAAGTTCTTGCCTTCCTAAAACAAGAAATCCACTTGGATTGGTAAAGAAGATCATCCTCTACATTTTTCTCTTATTATTTTGTAAAGAAAAAATGTATTTTCTTTTATTTTGTATATATATATGATGTATATATGATGATAAAAATGTTGTGTGGGGATCAAGTGTTGATAAACATGCTTAAAATGATGATAACCATAAGAAATGAAGCTAAAATCATGACTAATTAGTTGGCTGTATAAAAACAGTAGATAACTAAATGATGAACTGATAAAAATGCATGGTTTGATCTATTTACAGTAAAGTAGATGATGTTATACACATGTGAGAGTTGGCCATGCAATGGAATCAAAATAATGAGTGAGATATGATCAAAACAAGTTAGGTGGTACAATCTGAATAAGCAGTTTTATAGGGACTGTTAAGGCAACTTAGAATTAAAATGGGCAGTAGCTATAACTAAGTTATATTTAGCACATATTATGAAGAAGTTGTCATCCAAAAATGAGCTTCTAAGTCATTGTAGAACTCTAGATATGATAAAAATGGTGAATGTGAAGTTAAAAATCAGATTTTGTAAATAATGTTTATTATTATTATATAAGCACTCACTTTATAATTTATAAAATGTAAAGTATAAACCCACTAACTTATAAAACTTATTTATATAAATGTATAAAAGGTTAATTAAATGGGTAAATTATATAAATGGTGGTAAAAATAACATTTGTAAGTAATAAAAAATATAAACTTGATTTTTACGACTTTTTCGGCTATTGCCGTGAAATTAACGTTTTTCATCAAATAAAACTTAGACGACCAAACCCGTCTAATGTAAAGTTTAAAAAAGTTATATACTGATGTATAAGTAACTAAGACAAGTAAAAACCGATAAAACCCGAACTATAAGAATTACGGACATTTACGAGCTAAATAAACCTATTAGACTAATAATTGGACTTAATAAGATAAAAACTTGTAAAAAGAACTATTTGGGCTTAACCCATTTGGGCCCAACATGAAAAGTATATATACTGATCATATAGGTATAAAATGGGTAAAAACATGTTAAAGAACTTATAAAAGGCTTAATGGACTTAAAATGAATAAATAGTTAAAACTAGTGAACTAGTAAGACGTTACCAAAACGTAAACACTAAAATGAGTAAATAAGGATTTATAAACCCACTTGATCATCATCATATGTACAAAATCATATATATGTATATTGTTATTTTGATAAAAGTCATTGGACCGAGTCTAAGACCGATTATTATTTATATAGGTTTCCGTGACCGAAGCACGCCCGTAGCCGATAATCCGCCTTTCGTTAACAACGTGAGTTCATAGCCTCACACTCTTTTAAATGTTTTATAAAATGATTTGTAAACCCGCGAGGGAGATAACATGCTAGATTTTTATAAAAATAGAACACAAGTAGTCCCGATTGTATGCTAAATGAGATGGACCCGAATGATGTTATGACCCTATATTCGAGACTAAAAGGATTATTAGTAGTTAGGTTATGTCACTTAAAGTCCCATTAGCATGAATTGTGAACTACCGGGATTTGGTAGACGCTTATGCATTTGATAGTACTATTTGGGGACGATCACCCCAGTTCGCGCCTTGACGGTTGATCCCCGTCGTACCACATTGATTGGTAAGCGAATTTATGTATGAGAAGATTTCATAGCGTGATTTTTGTGACGACACGCTAACTTAGATGGGCAAATTGTTTGTCGGGTTCGCAGCCCGCTGTTTTCACAGTAAGGTAACAATGTCATGCGGCTAATAATAATCCTAAAACGTATCCTAATTCAGATACTATAATCTATACGACATGTATAATCTAAATAAACGATAACGACGCTATTAACGATGAATATATTACCTATCATGGTAATATAGAGACTACGGTCTCATGGACGGTTTCAGATGTATGCTTGATTTATATATTGCCTGACTAGCAATATGTGGACTTACTTCCGATATTATACTTGTGTTCTGATTTTCAATGATTGTAAATGATTGTTTTATATAACGGTTTTCATTAAACTCTATGAATTCACTCGGCATTCGCTGATATGATTTTTGCATGTTTTCTATCTCAGGTGCTTGAAGGTAATCCGGATGGAGATCGACTCTGATGGCCCACACTTAATATTAAAAATGTTCATTCGATCTGTGTTTTGTAAACTTAATGACCTGTATAATTTGGGACCTGTTGTACACTTTTAAACCTTTTTATCGAATGAATATTTGTTAAACCTTGTACAACCATTTTTATGTGTTGTCTATGATTGGAGTTATTATGCTATCCCGTAACACTCTGAAAGACCCTTCCGCTGTACCGATACGAAAAATGAGAGTGTTACAGTTTGGTATCAGAGCTCTCGTTGTAGAGAACAAAAGATTTTAAAAACCAAGGTTATGAACAAAACTTTTCAAAATCTTTTGACAATGAACATTTAAGAAAATATTTGAAAAATCTTTTGACTATAACGGTGCCAGAGATCTCCGACGTTACCAACAAGCCCTATTGAGAAGATATATATTTTGATATATATAATTTAATTTATATATATGTATATATCGTGATTTCATTATGTAATTGTTTAACTAGTATGTTATCCTAATACAAGATAAATATATATAAATGCAGATTGTCATGGCTGACCCTAATAGTCCTGTAGAAAACCATGCTATTCCCGAACCTAATATAGAAGATGATCCTTATTTAGACTTAGTAGACTTTGATATCGATGATGAGGAGGAACCATTTGAGGATCCCGAGCCCGAGTTAGGACTAGGAGATCAGATTGCCCCTCAGGTTGACTTAGTAGAGAATGAGATTGAGAATGTGGGTAATGAGAATGTGGATATTGAGAATGTGGGTAATGAGGACGTGGATATTGAGAATGTGGGTAATGAGAATGTGGAGATTGAGAATGCTGATATTGAGAATGAGGATGAGATTGGGTTAGATGAGTTAGATGATGAGGTTGACGACGAGGATGTCGAGGAAGATGTAGGTATAGATATTGACATTGATGACGATGAGGAAGCTGAGCTTATTTATCCGTATGATGTTCCAGAGGGCGAGCCTTTTCCCCCACCAGTTTGTTTGTCTGAGTCTGATTCTGAATCAGAGGAGGATGAGGATGACGATGCACCTGATGGTACCGATGGCATTGATACTCGTAGACGTGAGATAGGAGAGTCGTCTAGTACTCGAGAGGCTACTCATATTGATGGTTTTGCACCATGGGCCTTGAGACGTGATCTAGATGTTTCCCGTGTTAAGAGTTGTGTGACAGAGGTTGGATTAGGTGTCGTTCAGACTCAGGTTGCTTATTTGGAGTCGAAGACTAAGATTGGAGAGAAAGAGCGAGAATTGCTTAGTTTGGATTTGAGTGATGTAGAACGTGGTTTGAATGAGGCTTTTAGGAGGTTATCGGTATTGGAAAGCCGTGAGTATGCTGAGATGAAGAAAAAGGTGAATACTATGGAGATTCAGTTGAGTGTGGCTCGTGCGATGCGTGAGAAAGCCGAAAAGGAGCTGAATATATCTGTGGGTTGGAACAGTAGATTTTATGCCGACATGGTTGAAAGAGGAGTAATCCGTAAGCGCCCAGCTGAAGATGAGTCTAGTGATCGTCCGGCGAAGATCCAGAAGACGATGGGTGATGGACCATCTGGCGGTTCTCAGTAGACCAGTCTGTATTTAGTAGTGACCTTTATATCTTTTGTGTTTATAGCTTTGACTGAACCGACTTGTTAGTAATAGACTTGGCACGAATTTTGAGTGTATATAGTGTTAGAACTTTGATATGGATGTACTAAGACAATACTTTTGTTTCAGATCGAATGAAATATGTATCTTGTCTTGAATTCCATATTGTGCCTTATTTGTAGCTTGATTATGAATTCGATCCATATTATATGAATCCTTGTTGGATGAATGCTTAATACTTTGAAATTGTGGAATTATAGAACTATGTCGCCCAAGAAGGCTGTGACTGAGGATGATGTACGTAGGATTATTACGGAGCAGGTTACCGCATCTATGATTGAATTTATGGAAAATGCTAGAAATGAAGCTGGCGGTAATGGAGCTGGCGGTAGTGGAGCTGGCGGTAGTGGAGCTGGCGGTAGTGGAGCTGGCGGTAGTGGAGCTGGCGGTAGTGGAGCTGGCGGTAGTGGAATTGGCGGTACTAATGTGAATGTGAATGCTAATATTGTGAATGCTAATGCTGGAGGAAATGTAGGAGGACTTGGAACGAATGCACCTGAAGTTGGTGGTTGTACTTATGTGACGTTCATGAAGTGTGAACCTCTACCTTTTAATGGAACTGAAGGTGCTGTAGGATTAAGCCAATGGATTGAAAAGATTGAATCGGTGTTTAGGATTAGTAAGTGTAAGGAGGAAGATAAGGTGACTTTTGCTATGGCTACTCTTAAAGGTCGTGCGTTGACTTGGTGGAACGGGAGAATTGCTTTCATGGGTCTTGATGCTGCTAATGCTAATCCTTGAGCTGAAATCAAGAAGTGGATGACTTTGGAGTTTTGTCCTCGTAGTGTGATCATTAGGTTAGAACAAGAGTTGATTCATTTGAGAATGAAAGGTGTGGACATTGATAGTTACACGAATCGATTCCATGAGTTGGCCTTGCTATGTCCTCGATTGGTGGAACCCGAAGAGATCCGAATTGAGCAATATGTGAAAGGGTTGACCAGGAATATCCGGGGGGATGTGACATCATCTAAACCACTGACCATTGATGATGCTGTTCGAATGGCTTACCAACTCACTGGACAGATAATTCAGGATAAGGAAGATGAAGCCCGTGTAGGTGAGAAAAGAAAGGGAGACGGTGATCGTATAGATAGAGGTGATTATAGGAAGAATTTCAATCGCCGTCAGAACAAGAGAAAGGGGAATGCAAATGCTATTACCAACAATGCACCGCGCAACGATGATAGATGTCCTAAGTGTGGAAACAAGAGGCATCCTGGCGACTGCTGGAAGTGCCGAAATTGCGGAAAGCTTGGACACAAGGTTGAAAGGTGTAAGAAGGGAACGATTTGCTTCAACTGTAAAGAAGAAGGTCATAGGAAATCGGAATGCCCCAAGTTGAAAGCGATTGTACCTGGAAGAAACCCCCAGGGTGGTATCTACCAACTTGGAACGATTGAGGTGAAGAAAGAGGATCCGAATGTCGTTACCGGTACGTTAATACTCAACAATCATTATGTTGTTGCTTTATTCGATTCGGGTGCCGATAGGAGCTTTGTATCCACTAAATTTAGTGCCCTTATTGATATTAAACCTGTTGAGATAAGTACCAGTTACGAGGTGGAATTGGCTGATGGTAAATTAGTGAAAACTAATAAGCTATTAGAAGGATGCTCTCTAAATCTCTTGAACCATTCCTTTCCGATTGATTTGATGTTGATAGAATTAGGTAGTTTTGATATTATTATTGGTATGGATTGGTTGTCGTTGAATAATGCTACTATTTTATGTGGAGAGAAGAAGGTTAAGATTCCTCTTAGGAATAGGACGTTAGTAATTGATGGTAGTCGAGGTGAATCCCGTTTGAAAATCGTTTCATGTATTAAAGTCCGAAAGTACATCAGGAACGGTTGTGAGTTATTCTTAGCTCAAGTGACCGGGAATGAGTCTAGGGAGAAACGATTGGAAGATGTACCTATTATTTTTGAATTTCCTGAGGTATTTCCTAAAGATTTACCAGGACTTCCACCGATAAGGCAAGTAGAGTTTCGAATCGATTTAATTCCTGGTGCTGCACCGGTGGCACGTGCGCCTTACCGATTAGCCCCTTCTGAATTAAAGGAGTTATCTGAGCAACTTAAGGAGTTGTCTGATAAAGGTTTTATTCGACCGAGCTCGTCGCCTTGGGGAGCTCCAGTCTTGTTCGTTAAGAAGAAGGATGGATCTTTTCGTATGTGCATTGATTATAGGGAACTGAATAAGTTGACAATTAAGAATCGATATCCTTTACCTAGGATTGATGATTTGTTTGATCAACTGCAAGGATCTAGTGTGTATTCTAAGATAGATTTGCGGTCAGGATATCACCAACTTCGCGTCCGTGAAGAAGATATTCCTATAACTGCATTTAGAACTCGTTATGGACACTATGAATTTCAAGTAATGCCATTTGGGTTAACTAACGCACCTGCGGTTTTCATGGATTTAATGAATCGAGTGTGCAAGCCCTACTTGGATAAATTTGTGATTGTGTTTATTGACGATATTCTAATCTATTCTAAGAACGAAGATGAGCATAGAGAACATTTGAGGATTGTTTTGAAGTTGTTGAAGGATGAAAGGTTGTATGCTAAGTTTTCGAAGTGTGATTTCTGGTTGGATTCTGTGCAATTTCTTGGTCATGTGATTAACAGAGATGGAATTCATGTTGATCCTGCAAAGGTTGAAGCTATTAAGAATTGGTCTGCACCGACAACGCCAACGGAAGTGCGACAGTTCTTAGGATTGGCTGGCTATTATAGGCGATTCATTAAAGAATTTTCTTTGATAGCTAAACCCTTGACTAAGCTTACTCAGAAGAATAAACCTTTCGTTTGGGGAAGTGATGAAGATGGAGCATTTCAGACATTGAAGCAAAAATTATGTAGTGCGCCAATCTTATCATTACCCGAAGGGAGTGAAGATTTTGTAGTGTATTGTGATGCATCTCTTAGAGGTTATGGAGCTGTTTTGATGCAGAGAGAGAAGGTGATAGCTTATGCTTCTAGGCAATTAAGGAAGAATGAGGAGAATTATACTACTCATGATCTTGAGTTAGGAGCTGTGGTCTTTGCTCTTAGGTTGTGGAGACATTACCTGTATGACACCAAGTGTACGGTATTCACCGATCACAAAAGCCTACAGTATATTCTCGACCAAAAGGAATTGAACATGAGGCAACGAAGATGGATAGAGTTGTTAAGTGATTATGATTGTGATATAAAATATCACCCAGGAAAAGCCAATGTTGTTGCTGATGCGTTGAGTAGGAAAGATAGAGAGCCTATCAGGGTGCGTTCTCTAGTCTTGACCGTGCACAATAATTTGCCCGAGCAAATTAGAAATGCGCAAATAGAAGCTTGTAAGAAGGAGAAATTTGTTAATGAAGGGTTCCGAGGAGAAGGAGATCCTTTAGAGTTTAGAGCTGATGGAGTGAAATGTTTAAGAGGTCGTATGTGGATACCTAAGTTTGGAGGCTTAAGAGACTTGATTATGTTAGAATCCCATAAATCTAAGTATTCCATTCATCCGGGATCTGATAAGATGTACCATGATTTGAAGAAGTTGTACTGGTGGCCGAATATGAAAGCTGACATAGCTATGTATGTTCTTTAATGCTTGACTTGTGCTAGAGTCAAAGCGGAACATCAAAAGCCATCAGGACTACTTCAAACAATTCGATTTGATTATTGTCGATAGACTGACCAAATCAGCACACTTCATTCCGGTTAAGGAGCAGTTCTCACTGGAGAAGCTGACTCGAATATACCTGGATAATGTTGTATGCAAGCATGGAGTGCCTGTATCGATCATTTCAGATCGAGATCCTAGATTCGCATCGAATTTTTGGAAATCTCTCCAAAGATCTTTGGGAACGAATCTCGACATGAGCACTGCTTATCACCCCCAGACTGATGGGCAGAGCGAAAGGACGATACAAACACTTAAAGATATGTTGAGAGCTTGTGTGTTAGACTTTGGTAAGAATTGGGATAAACATTTGTCGTTAGCAGAGTTTTCGTATAACAATAGTTACCATTCTAGTATTAAGGCTGCACCGTTTGAAGCTTTGTATGGTAGGAAGTGTAGATCTCCTGTATGTTGGAGTGAAGTTGGGGATACCCAGCTCACGGGACCGGAATTGATCCGGGAGACTACGGAGATGATAGTTCAGATTAAGAAGAGGTTGTTGACTGCCCGTAGTAGACAGAAAAGTTACGCGGATGTGCGGCGGAAGCCAATGGAGTTTGAAGTGGGTGACCGAGTAATGTTGAAAGTATCGCCATGGAAAGGCGTTATAAGATTTGGAAAACGAGGAAAATTGAATCCCCGTTATATTGGACCCTTTAAGATTTTATCTAGAGTAGGTCCGGTGGCTTACAAACTAGAGTTACCCCCAGAACTTCATGGTGTTCACAACACATTCCATGTATCTAATCTGAAGAAATGTCTAGCAGTGAGTGATGAGAAAATTCCGTTAGGTAAGGTTCGAATAGATGGGAAGTTGCATTTTATCGAAGAGCCCGTAGAAGTTATGGACCGAGAGGTAAAGCAAGAAACAAAGTCGGATACCTATTGTCAAGATCCGATGGAATTCAAAGCATGGACCGGAGTATACTTGGGAACGAGAGGATGAAATGTGGAAGAAATATCCGCACCTCTTCGATTTCAATAGGAAACGGACATCCAAATGAAATGGATCACGAGGACGTTGATCCCTTTTAGGTGGAAAAGCTGTGACAAATCTAACATTTTCAGGTAGTTAAATATTTTCTCGTATAATATTTTGAAACTTACTTTTGTGTTGGTTGACGAACTCACAATTTACGGATTTAAATTTGGGCTTACGTGCATAATTTGGCGTCTTTTACGACTAAACCGGAAACCTTAGGATTACATATTTACGTTTTTGAACTCCGTTTTTGATGAGACAATTTTTATTGGATTCGTTTTGTGACGGTGATTCATAATTTATAAAAACGTTTTTCGTAAAACGACCCGAGGGCACGCAAATCGAGAAAACTAGAATCAAGAAATACCCGTAAACTAGTGAGATGGGACAAAACACTTTGCCCCATCCCACTAGCTTATATGGGACGGCATATGTGACACACCACACTTAGGTGGCACACATTCTAGCTAAGCTTGCACAAGTGTAAGCTTATGCTTACACTTTAAGCTAAACCTTCCACCAACTTAACAAAACTAACAAATGGTTTTCATTTCACCATTTCATCCATGCAATTCACTCTCAAAAACTCTCTCTACTCCTCCCTTGTGCCGTCCCAATTCAAACAACAAACACCATCTTTGATCTCTTCTAGCTACAAACCACATGTTTACTAGTCCTATTAAGGTGTTTCCTTGAAGCCTTGATCATTTGGTGGCCATATAACCAACTTTGGAGGTGATTTGCTTGTGTCCTAGGGCTGATTTTCCAACATATGATCTTGATATTTGATGGTCTTGGAGATACTTGTTGTGTTCATCAAGTTCTTGCCTTCCTAAAACAAGAAATCCACTTGGATTGGTAAAGAAGATCATCCTCTACATTTTTCTCTTATTATTTTGTAAAGAACAAATGTATTTTCTTTTATTTTGTATATGTATATGATGTATATATGATGATAAAAATGTTGTGTGGGGATCAAGTGTTGATAAACATGCTTAAAAATGATGATAACCATAAGAAATGAAGCTAAAATCATGACTAATTAGTTGGCTGTATAAAAACAGTAGATAACTAAATGATGAACTGATATAAATGCATGGTTTGATCTATTTACAGTAAAGTAGATGATGTTATACACATGTGAGAGTTGGCCATGCAATGGAATCAAAATAATGAGTGAGATATGATCAAAACAAGTTAGGTGGTACAATCTGAATAAGCAGTTTTGTAGGGACTGTTAAGGCAACTTAGAATTAAAATAGGCAGTAGCTATAACTAAGTTATATTTAGCACATATTATGAAGAAGTTGTCATCCAAAAATGAGCTTCTAAGTCATTGTAGAACTCTAGATATGATAAAAATGGTGAATGTGAAGTTAAAAATCAGATTTTGGAAATAATGTTTATTATTATTATATAAGCACTCACTTTATAATTTATAAAATGTAAAGTATAAACCCACTAACTTATAAAAATTATTTATATAAATGTATAAAAGGTTAATTAAATGGGTAAATTATATAAATGGTGGTAAAAATAACATTTGTAAGTAATAAAAACTATAAACTTGATTTTTACGACTTTTTCGGCTATTGCCGTGAAATTAACGTTTTTCATCAAATAAAACTTAGACGACCAAACCCGTCTAATGTAAAGTTTATAAAAGTTATATACTGATGTATAAGTAACTAAGACAAGTAAAAACCGATAAAACCCGAACTATAAGAATTACGGACATTTACGAGCTAAATAAACCTATTAGACTAATAATTGGACTTAATAAGATAAATACTTGTAAAAAGAATTATTTGGGCTTAACCCATTTAGGCCCAACATGAAAAGTACATATACTGATCATATAAGTATATAATGGGTAAAAACAAGTTAAAGAACTTATAAAAGACTTAATGAACTTAAAATAGGTAAAATCGGTAAAACTAGTGAACTAGTAAGACGATACTAAAACGTAAACACTAAAATGAGTAAATGAGGATTTATAAACCCACTTGATCATCATCATATGTACAATAATCATATATATGTATATTGTTATTTTGATAAAAGTCATTGGACCGAGTCTAAGACCGATTATTATTTATATAGGTTTCCGTGACCGAAGCACGCCCGTAGCCGATAATCCGCCTTTCGTTAACAACGTGAGTTCATAGCCTCGCACTCTTTTAAATGTTTTATAAAATGATTTGTAAACCCGCGAGGGAGATAACATGCTAGATTTTTATAAAAATAGAACACAAGTAGTCCCGATTGTATGCTAAATGAGATGGACCCGAATGATGCTATGACCCTATATTCGAGACTAAAAGGATTATTAGTAGTTAGGTTATGTCACTTAAAGTCCCATTAGCATGAATTGTGAACTACCGGGATTTGGTAGACGCTTATGCATTTGATAGTACTATTTGGGGACGATCACCCCAGTTCGCGCCTTGACGGTTGATCCCCGTCGTACCACATTGATTGGTAAGCGAATTTATGTATGAGAAGATTTCATAGCGTGATTTTTGTGACGACAGGCTAACTTAGATGGGCAAATTGTTTGTCGGGTTCGCGGCCCGCTGTTTTCATAGTAAGGTAACAATGTCATGCGGCTAATAATAATCCTAAAACGTATCCTAATTCAGATACTATAATCTATACGACATGTATAATCTAAATAAACGATAACGACGCTATTAACGATGAATATATTACCCATCATGGTAATATAGAGACTACGGTCTCATGGACGGTTTCAGATGTATGCTTGATTTATATATTGCCTGACTAGCAATATGTGGACTTACTTCCGATATTATACTTGTGTTCTGATTTTCAATGATTGTAAATGATTGTTTTATATAACGGTTTTCATTAAACTCTATGAATTCACTCGGCATTCGCTGATATGATTTTTGCATGTTTTATATCTTAGGTGCTTGAAGGTAATCCGGATGGAGATCGACTCTGATGGCCCACACTTAATATTAAAAATGTTCATTCGATCTGTGTTTTGTAAACTTAATGACCTGTATAATTTGGGACCTGTTATACACTTTTAAACCTTTTTATCGAATGAATATTTGTTAAACCTTGTACAACCATTTTTATGTGTTGTCTATGATTGGAGTTATTGTGCTATCCCGTAACACTCTGAAAGACCCTTCCGCTGTACCGATACGAAAAATGAGAGTGTTACATCTCAGGAAGACGACAAGAATTCATGGCCCGCACTTAAACAATAATTTCCATTCAAATACTTTATAAAACTTTGTATGAAATGTAATTACTTGGGACCTATGTAACTTTGATATTTATGAATAGAAAATGATTTATTATTAAATGACGCGATTTTTATGCGTTGTCTATGATGTGAGTAATGTGCTATCCCGTAACACCAACTAGTCTTCCGCTGTATTGAGTTGTATAAATTTGGGGGTGTTACAGTTTGGTACCAGAGCTCTCGTTATAGAGAATGAAAGATTTTTTAAAACTAAGGTTTTGAATAAAACATTTCAAAATCTTTTAACTATAAACATTTTTCTAAAAATGTCTAAAAATCTTTTGACTATAACGGTGCCGAAGAATTCCCGAGTTACCGACAAGGCCAAGACTGAGAAGTGTTATTTAATATATATATAACTTGGATTATATATATGTATATGATGTAATTTTATTACATGATTGTTTGATGATTATTTTGATTTTTACACGAGGTATTTATACGACGTAGATTGTCACAAGTAACCGTAAATCCCCTAGTAAATTAATCGAAGCTATTCTCGTAGGAATTCTAGCTATCCTAGATCTAAACCAAGTTGCGGATATTTATGATCCCAACAAAATGGTTGATATTCGTAGAAGTGTAGATATTAGTTGATTGTGATATTGAAGAAGAATTGGCAAGATTAAATCTGATATCGATGTCATGACGATCTTTTCTTATAGAGTGGAGTTTGACAAAACATGACCACCTAGGAAGATGTCATCTGATTCGTTGTCATCCAAATCTTAAATTGAAATCGAAAGGGTGAATGTTGCACTTGAGGCTGTTATTGGAACCATTACCCAAAAGCCTCATGCCACTAATACCTTTCCGAGAAGTCTAGTTGAATGATCAAGTCATTTCATGTTAATGACTCATTTGATAATTGTTGTTGTAAGAGCTAATAGGATTGGAAATTAAGTGTTGATTCATATTGAGATTGTATTGCCTTTACAAGGCCGAAAAATAAGATTGAAAGTATTGGAGAATGAGGTAGAATATCGCATTGAGTATAAATTGGTTAGAACTTGAATAAAGTAAAATTTAACCCGTATGAAATATGAGATTGATAAGAGGAAGTTGTTAAGTTATGTGATTGAATTATAAGGTTTTAATTGATTATTAGTTCGTGTTAAGGGTTGTTCCTAGGCCATTGTCCACTAACGAGGATGCCTAGTGTCCAATAAATAAATTGATGAAATCTTCTTCTGAATTGGGACCGATGGATCTTCCTGGACAGGTGGGACACCTAATGACTCTTGTAGATTAGTATTCATTGTGGTATCTTTTAAAAATCCCTAACTTAACTGAGATATCAGTTGGTAGGATGAGTTTTGAGAATTGTATGACGTAGCGACACGTAATGTGTTACGGTACAACTTTGACTTGTTTGTGATTAATGAAAAAGACTACCTTTGATTGCTAAATTCTACATGTATCGATGTTATCTATCTCTTATTGCTTCATCCTAATGTTCGCATTAGTGATGCAACCATTGAACAAGTACTCATCTTGATTTGAGTTACGTTGTGAATTATTCTTTTTGAGTGCCATCAAGGTCATGAACCTCATGATTATTTGGCTAAGCTCATTTCCTATCATATTGTAGTTAAGATCTTGATGAACAACTCTTCATCACTCTTTTGCAGATCACACATTATTTTTATAAAGTTAAAACGGTATCCTTTGAGAAGATTTAATTTTCATCACAATAAGGATTATTCAAAGTGAGATTTATAAGTGATTGATATCAAAATGAAATTGTTTGTGAGACGCTTTGGAAACTTAATTATTTCCATAACAAAGAAATTCTTTGTAAATTTATTTTTGATTCTTATTTAAAGAATTAGGCATGAAAATGTTTTTACAAATATGATGATAAAATTTTGACGAACTGAGTATTGCATCGTTAACCTTGAAATTGTATATAGTTGCGCGCCTACTTACAATTTGGAATGGACCATGCAAAACTGATTAGTAGTCACCATAAAACTAATGAATAAACACTACATTTTCTTTGAGGATTGTGAAAGATTAAATTTTAATGAGATCTGCAAGAAATGAAAAATAAGGACATAATGCTAGGGACACCTACATATGTGCCTGTAACACCTATTCTTCTGAGTCGAATTTACTCATCTGTGGAAATTGTCTTATTTGACAATTGACAATTCTTTCTTGTCCAATTCTCCCGTAGTGAGATTCTTAGGAAAAGTATTTGGTTACCGAGTGTTGATACCCGACTGGATGTATCGACGTTCTTATCATTTCTTTTGATTTGATTTCATTTGAATGACCTGGGTAACGATCCGAGGAGCTTTCGAATGCGTACTCAAATTATGAAAACATGGGATATATTCATATTCGTTAAATGTTTTCGTCTGTATCCGATTTGAAATTTTATCGCGTAAATCATGTGTTGAACTTACTCTTTTAAGGCTAGTTATGTCTCCTAATATCCTTGAATTTGTGAAGGATTGTGAGTTATTATTAGACTTTTGAGAAGTTCACATCTTATCGACAGCAATAAAACTGGAAAGTTGGTAATGACAGTAGAATGGATTGATTGATTATGACATGACGACATTGTCTTAATTGATGGTAACTCGAGAAGAATTCCCCTAAATGATAAGATGCTGATTATCAAAAGTGATCTAAATAATTCTTGGTGGATGACGATATCCTGTATTTAGACTTGAAATTATAACGTGAATAGTTGTGAATTAGTCATAGATATTATAATCTAGAAAGAACCTAATATGAATTTATTTAAAGATGTTTATGTTATCTGAAACTTTAGTAAGTATTTGTTGGTGAATTACCTAGACTTTTGCCATTTAGGAAAGTCGAATTTGGTATTGATTGTATTCTCGGTGCTGCATCTGTGGCTTGTGCACTGTACGTCAGCACCATCTGAATTAAAGGAATTACCTTACAACTGAGAGAGTTGTCGGAGAAAGATTTTATTCTACCAAGCCTGTCATCATGAAGAGCTATGGTGTTATGATTCCTTATATTTATAAATTACTGAGAACTGAGTAAATTGACAATCGAAAACTATATCCATAACTCGAAATGGAAGATTTGTTCGATCATTTACAAGGTTTTTGATCCTCAGCATGGTTATCATCAACTTCGCATCTGCGAAAAAGATTATCTATTCTAATAATTACATCCAGAACTTGTAATGAACATTATGAGTTTCACGTGATGTCGTTTGGACTGACTAATGCACATGTAGTATTCATAAATTTGGTGAATCACGTGTGTAGCCTGTAATTTGATAAATTCATGCTCGTGATCATTAAGGACCATTTATTTGTTTATAAGAATAAGAATGAGTTAATAATTATTTATAGATTGCCCTGAATTGGCCAAGCGATAAAAACCTGTACCTTAAATATTTAACATGTGATTAGAGTCTAAATCCTTTATATTAATTGACAGTGTGAATAATAGATAATGGAATATATTGACTCTTTAAAAATTAAGATCCCTTTTAAGATTTTGGGTTTTACCAAAAAGAAAGTGCAAATGTGTTTTGACAAATGTTTTGACAAATAATTTATCAAAGGATTTTAAGGGATTATTTCCTTATACACAAATCATTTAACTAAACTCCTGTTTAGGGGTAAATGTTTGTGTATACCTTAAGACAAGTTAAGAAGAATTGAGGAAAACCCATTTAAACCATGACTTAAAAATTTGAAACGACAATTTTTGCTTTTCAAATAAGAAAATTCTGACCAAAGTATAAACAAAGGTTTTTTGAACATTTACGAAATCTTATTAAATATTTTCGATAAATCAACAAAAATCTTGTTAATTAAATTCAAATTATTTTTGAACATTTTATATAATTGGTCGAACTAAGAAATTTAAAATTTTTACGTTTACGTTTCATAAAAATTTAATAATTATTATTTAATTAATTGTAATAATTAACGCCGGATTGAGAAAAACTGATAAAAATGATAGATGAGACGAAACTGAAACTTAGAAGATATGAAGAAAGAATTTTGAATAAATACGGTTATGATAACTATTCCATCTAGGAAAGTGAATATACATACTGACACATAATATAGAAAGAATATTTGAGTGAATTGTGGACATGATATTTAGTTCATCAGGAGAGGTGAACGTAATTACTGACACATTATGTATAAAAGGATAAAGAACCAATTAGGATGTGTTCCTTAATAATGATTGTGCAAAATAAATTGCCGAACAATTTAAAATATAGCCGATGCTTATAAAAAGGATAATATAGATAGCAAAAGGTTTCACGGCTAGTGTGAACCATTAGAGTTGAGAAGCCGATAGCGTTAAATGTCTTAAAGACCACATGTGATTGCCTAAATATGGAGGATTGTGAGATATAGTTATGTTGGAATTTGTAAGTATAAGTATTATATGTATGTCATTTTTGACTAAAAGTATCTTTGTCTGAAGAAGTTGTACTGATGGCAATTATGAAGGCATACATCGCCTCATACATTAGTAAACGTCTAGCTATTGCAAAGGTCATCATCTGAATTTGATTCGATTTGGGTCATCGTCGACAGACTGACCAAATATGCTAATATCATTCTCGTTAATGATAATTGCAAAGGAGTTATGTAAACATAGTGTGCCTGTATCGAACATCTTTATCAAGATCCTCGCTTCGCATCGAATTTCTAGAGATTTGCTCAGAAGTCATTGAGAACGAACCTTGATGAGAGTACTATGTACCACCCCAATCGAAGGGACGAGGTAAAGTAACAATACAAAATACTATAAGCATTGTTCTATGTATGAATGATTGACCTTTGGTAATGGACCGTATAATCGTTTTCCTTTGGAAAGATTATCATTGATTATCATCTTGTTAGGATCAAAATTGAATCTTGTTAAGATTTAGAAATTAGAGCATCTGTAAGCAGGAGTTGAGATGAAGACACCCGACATACACCCACTGTGAGTTGGACATGTCTTTTATGTTTAAGGTTCCTATGATGGCGAACCTAACCTTGCAAAATACCCGACCCGCGAGATCTGAAATGATTGTTGAAATTAGGATCTGATTATTGATTGCCGGTAGTGGGCAAGAGAATATGTGAATATGAAAAGTAGATCTTGAAGTGCCAAATGGGTAGCGAAGTTATGCCACAATTTTTAACCTTGGAAAAATGAATTCATGATCTGAGAAATCATGGGATATAAGTCCCCGTTGTATGGGACCATTGAGATGATGTAAAAGTTGGGATTGAAAGGCATATAAGCTGGATCTACCCTAGGACTTCAAGGACTGCGTGAATTTTGTTTCGTAAATCAAACTTGATGGAATATCTATCAAGTAAAAATCTGATTGTTCTTAGTAAAGCTTAGATCGGCGAAAAGTTGCATTCATCAGAAACCCGTGAACATCATGGATAGAGGAAGTAAGTCAACATTTAGCCTGATCTTATTCCCGTAGTTATGTTTGATGAAACTCGCTTATTGAAATGAATTGCACTTGTGAGAAAAGACCGAATGTGGAGGAAATACCCACATGGCTTTAACTCTAAAAGAAGCGAGTAGTAAGGTAAGATGATCTTTGAGGACAAAGATCTTGTTTAGGGGTAAATGCTGTGACAATCCGTCAATTTATGATCGATATTTTATTCTCAATATTTATTTGAAAAAATTATTTTAATGTTACAATATGAACTCACTTATTTTTGGTAAGTAATTTGGATTTACGTCTTGAAGTAGCGTCGACTACATCTAAACTGGAGGATTCAACGTTACGTGCTTACGTTTACATACACCGTCTTTGGTGACAGTCCGACATTTCAGAAAATAAATTTATTCGCGAATATTATTTTGGAGTTTTAAATTTGTGTTGGTTCATAAACTCACAAATTTACGAGAAGAGATTAGGACTTACAGTTTTATTTTAACGTCCTTTACGACTAAACCGGAAACTTAGGATTACGTATTTACGTTTTCGAACTCCGTTTTTGATGAGACAATTTTTATTGGATTCGTTTTGTGACGTTGATTCATAATTTATAAAAACGTTTTTCGTAAAACGACCCGAGGGCACGCAAATCGAGAAAACTAGAATCGAGAAATACCCGTAAACTAGTGAGATGGGACAAAATACATTGTCCCACCCCACTAGCTAAGGTTGGACGGCACAACATGACACCACACACTAAGGTGGAATCATGTTAGCAAGCTTGTTACATGTGTAAGCTTAGCTTACATCCTAAGCTTACTTCCCTTTTACCACTAACTCAAAACTAGCAACTCCTCATTCCACCATTTCTTACATGCAATCCACACCAAACTCTCTCAAAACTCC
The DNA here is from genome assembly GCA_025667525.1 of Glebionis coronaria. Taxonomy (NCBI): domain Eukaryota; kingdom Viridiplantae; phylum Streptophyta; class Magnoliopsida; order Asterales; family Asteraceae; genus Glebionis; species Glebionis coronaria. Next base: position 453,464,065 of record CM046880.1, read on the forward strand.
TCCCCCTTGCCGTCCAAAATAAAGCAACAAACACCCATTTTGATCTCTTCTAGCCATGAAACAAATGTTTACTAGCTCTAATAAGGAGTTATCTTGAAGCCTTGATCATTTGGTGGCCATATTAACATCATTGGAGGTGATTTTCTTGTGTCCTAGGGCTGATTTTCCAACATATGTTCTTGGTGTTTGATGGTCTTGGAGTTACTTGTTGTATTCATCAAGTCCTTGTCTTCCAAAAACAAGGAATGCACTTGGTTGGTAAAGAAGATCATCCTCTCCAATTTTCTCTTATTATTTTGTAAAGAACAAATGTATTTTCTTTCATTTTTTATATGTATATGATGTATATATGATGATAAAATGTTGTGTGGGGATCAAGTGTTGATAGATATGCTTAAAAATGTTAATAACTATAAGAAATAAGGCTAAAATCTTGATTATTTAGTTGGCTGTATAAAAACAGTATATAAATAAAACAAGAACTGATAAAATTGCATGGTATGATCCATTTACAGTAAGTACAAGATGTTATACACATGTGAGAGTTGGCCATGGAAAGGAATCAAAATAATGAGTGAGATATGATCAAAACAAATTAGGTGGTCTAATCTGAATAAGCAGTTTTGTAGGGACTGTTAAGGCATGATAAACTCAAAATGGGCAGTAGCTATAACTAAGTTAAATGTCTCACATAATATGAAGAACATGTCACCCAAAAATGAGCTTCTAATTCATTATATAACTCTAGATATGGTAAAAATGGTGAACATGAAGATAAAAATCAGATTTTTGGAATTAATGTTTATTATTATTATATAAGCACTCACATTTTAATGTATAAAATGTAAAAATAAAAACCCACTAACTTATAAAACTTATTTATATAAATAATAAAAGGTTAATTGGATTGATAAATTATATAAATGGTAATGAAATAATATTTATAAGTAATAAAAACTATAAACTTGATTTTTACGACTTTTTCGGCTATTGCCGTCAAATTAACGTTTTTCGCCAAATAAAACTTACACGACCTAACCCGTCTAATGTAAAGTTTATAAAAGTCATATACTGATGTATAAGTAACTAATACAAGTAAAAATCGATAAAACCCGAACTATAAGAAATACGGACATTTACGAGCTAACTAAACATGTTGGACTAATAATTGGACTTAATAAGATAAATACTTGTAAAAAGAACTTATTAGGCTTAACCCATTTGGGCCCAACATGGAAAGTTTAAATACTTATAATATAAGTACAAAATGGATTAAAACAAGTTAAATAACTTATAATAAGTTTATTCGAATTAAAACGTGTAAATAGGTAAAACTAGTAAACTAGTATAAAAGTTATCGACATATAACACTAGAATGAGTAAACGAGAATATGTAAACCCACTTGATCATCATATATAAATAATCATCATATGTATACATAATTGTTATTTTTATAAAGTCATTGGACAAGAGTCTAAGACGAGTATTATTTGTCTAGGTTTCTGTGATTGAAGCACGTACCGTACATCCGAATTGCCGATAACCCGCCTTCCCATATCAACGTGAGTTCATAGCCTCACACTCTTTTAAATGTTTTTATAAATGTTTTATAAACCCGCGAGGGAGATAACATGTTAGTTTTTATTAAATAGGACACCATTTGTCCCGATTGTTTGTTTATTGATTTTGGACCCGAATGATTGAATGACCCGATTGTATGACCCGATAAATGATTAAAGGACCCGATAGATGAACTTAAATGGATTATTAAAGTTAGGTTATGTCACAAAAAGTCCCATTAGCATGAATTGTGAACTACCGGGATTTGGTAGACGCTTGTGCATATAATAGTACTATTTGGGGAAGATCACCCCAGTTCGCGCCTTGACGGTTGATCCCCGTCGTGCCACATTGATTGGTAAGCGAATTTATGTATGAGAAGATTTCCATAGCGTGACCTTTGTGACGACACGCTACTTTAGATGGGAAAAATTGGTATCGGGTTAGCTACCCGTTGTTGGTTTAGTAAGGTAACAATGTCATGCGGCTTATAATAATCCAAAACTAACGAAATACTACTAGACGCTCTGAATTACGATGTATTGCCTGACTAGCAATACAGGGTCATATTATTGATATTATGTTTGTATTTTGGTTTTCATAACCATACTTATATAACGGATTTTATTTAACTTTATACAACGTCGTAAGACGTATTGTATGATTGTTTTTACGACATTGGCACGTATAATGATTTTCAAGGCAAATGCCTATATTATGATTTTCGATAAGGATTTGTATAAAACGACTTTGGCTATTTTATGGCCTATTAAAATGATTTGTACAAAATGATTTTCAGTAATAATTTTATACTGATATTATATTGATGGAATTTACTAAACTCTATGAATTCACTCGGCGTTATCGCTGACCTTTTCTTTTAACATGTTTTATCTCAGGTACTTGAAGGTAATTCTCAGGAAGACGACAAGAATTCATGGCCCGAACTTAAACAATAATTTCCATTCAAATACTTTATAAAACTTTGTATGAATTGTAATGACTTGGGACCTATGTAACTTTGATATTTATGAATGGAAAATGATTTATTATTAAACGACGCGATTTTTATGCGTTGTATATGATGTGAGTAATGTGCTATCCCGTAACACCAACTAGTCTTCCGCTGTATTGAGTTGAATAAATTTGGGGGTGTTACACACCACCTCGGGTTCCTCCTCAATTGCTTCCTCCGTAGGAGCAATTGGTTGAGGAGTCGGTTCCTTAAGTGTCTTACCACTACGTGTGGTAATTACTTTCATCTCACCCTTAGGGTTTGATACGGTGTTGCTAGGAAGACTACTCGAAGACGGTTTACACATAATTGCCTCAAACATAGATGAGATTTTATCTTCAAACTTGGATTGCCTCTTCTCGGCTTTAACCATTTCTTGCTTTATCTCATGTTGCCCTTGTTCCATTTTTTGTTGGTTTTGTTGTAACCTAGTTACGGTTCCTTCCATCTTGTTGGTATGGATCTTAAGCTCATTAGCTAACTCATTTTTCAACTCTTTTTTCAAGTCGTTCTTAAACTCGGATCTTAGGCTAATGATTTCTCTTTGAATATTGTCAAACCTAGAATCATTCCCGTTAGCGTATTCAACAAATTCATTTGGAAGATCTTTCAACGTTTGCAAACCTTTGTTGTTGTTTTGAAAATCATTTTGATTTTTGTTTGAAACTTGATTATTAGCCCCTTGATTACCATAGTTTCCCTTGTTGAAATTGGTTTTGAAACCAACTTGATTGTTGCGATAGTTGTTTTTATCATTTTGATTTGAACCAAAACCCGGTGGAGTCAATTGATTAGAGCGGGTAACTTGACCGTTTTGGTTGTAAGTTCCCGTGGCCGCGTAGGCACTCGAAGTGTTACCACCGTTGGTAATGCACTCGGAGAAATCATGACCTCCACCACAATACATGCATGAAACCTCAACCGCTTTAGCCTTAGCGGGAGCACTTGGTTCACCAACTTTAAACTCAATCAAAAGTCCTTTAAGCTTATCAAAAATCTTGTTTTCCAAGTTCGCCTCAATTTGGCAAGCATCGATGGTAGTAGACAAAGAAGGTGTAGCCGAAGACGAAGCCTTACGAACACTAGACGTTCTACGAGGACTATACACCTTAGATCTATTCTCAATTATCACCAAAGCTTCCTCAACCGTTCTACACAAAAAATTACCACCCGCGGATGCATTTAAATAATCCCTTTCATGATCATTAAGTCCATTGTAAAACGTGTCAATTTGATGCAAGTCGGAAAAACCGTGACGAGGACATTCATGTAACATTTCCTTAAACCTATTCCAAGCCGTTGAAAATCTTTCATTAAACTCTTGTGAAAATTTTGAAATCTCGTTTTTCAAGTGTGTAGTCTTAGAGGGGGGAAAAATTGGTTCACAAACTTAGACACGAGATCCTTCCACGTCGATATAGAATTGGGTGGCTCTTTCACCAACCAAATTTTAGCGGGCCCCGCTAAGGAATACGGAAAAAGCATCATCTTAATTGAGTCATTCGAGACATCCTTAAACTTGCAAGTGGCGGTAAGACGATTGAATTGGCGGATATGGTTGTGTGGATTGTCCTTCTCATCACCACGGAATTTGTTGTTTTGGATCATCGACAACAAACCCGTTTTCACTTCAAAATTCTCGGCAAGGATAGCGGGAATCACAATAGCCTCTCCATAACCCTCAGTGGGTGCTTGAAGTAACTCCATCATAGTTTGATTCGCCATGGTTGGTGCTTCTCTTACAATGGGTTCGTCAATAGGAGACTCCTCACTAGAAAGATTAGGAGTGGGAGTTTTGTTCTTTCGTTTACGTGCACGTCTTGCTTGATTACGAGTTAGCATAAACGTCACGTACAACGAGGGGATGAGCAAAGAAGATTCTTTTTGGTGTTTTGTATTTTTCATTTTTTTTGTGGTTTTTGATTGTATTAACCTTTTTGGATTTTGGTGAATGTGTTAAGTAGACAAAAATCTACAAATCTCCTCCTTAATCAAATGTCTTGATTAAAGAAGCCTCAAGGAATGAAAACGATCACATGAAGTGAACGCCTTCGATGACTTTAGAACGTTGGTGGAACATCAAAACGTTCAAGAGGGTTTAATCAATGAAACCAAGAAAATATATATGATACTTAGTAATACTTTGGGCGGCAAAACCCTCGATTATCTCTCAAAATCAAATACTCACAAGCAAGCGGGGAAACGAGGTGGCGCGAAGCACTTAAGAGCCTTTTTCCTTAGGATATATTTTATAATATCCGCCTTATACCTACCTTATAGTTTGTATTTTTCAAGATTGAGCTTCACGAAAGTATTTATCTATTTTTGCCTCTTTCTTTGGTTTGAGATTCGAATACAATGACTGGGTAATGACCTCCCAAGTCAAGGTTGTGATTTCTCACGTATTTGGAGTACTTGTGAATTTATTGTTCTACGTATACAATATAGTAATAGTATTCACACAAAAATGGAAAACCGATAATACGTATTAGTAGAGTGCTACTAATACAAATACCATTTTGGTTAGTATATAAAAACAACAATTCCAAATCAAAACACAACACGCCTCCCCAGCAGTGGCGCCAAAATGATGTAGTGGTTTTACTACTCTTTAGGAAAAGAGAGCAAAAGTGGCAAATATTAAGTGTCGGTTTAGGAAAACCAAGCACTAATGACCCTAAATGGGGATCGTTCTCAAGGAGGCCTAGTGTGTGTGTAATGAATTGATTATCTTTGTGATTATATTTGTGAGAAAAAAAATAGAAAGGGGATAAGAAGAGAATGACGTTTACGATGTCGAATTAAACTAAGACGAAAAAGGTGTACACGTAAAACCGTAAAAAGCACCAAAATTAAAATCTTACCCTAAAAATTACCAGAAATCATTAAAAATCCACTAAAATATTCTGAGAGTTTACAAAAAAATCCAAACTTGCTAAAACCTTTTAATTAATTAAATATTAACTTTTTAATGCTAATTAAAGCCCTAAAAATCAATATTAACTAATACAAAGTTCCAATCAAGATCTTAAAGTTTGTAAACCTTTAAAAAAACCTAATTAAGCTAAAAAGTATTTTTCAAACTTTTAAAACCACTAAAAACTATTTTTAAACAATTAAAAACTATTAAAATTTAAAATAATTCTAGAAAATAATTAAAAGACTCTAAAAATATTTGGAAAGTTGTAAAATTCCTAATTAAGTGTCTACAATCTAGGAAAAATATAAAACTTAGAAAATCAGACTTTTAATTTTTAACAATAAATTAATATTAAAATATTATTAAAAATCCAAAAATCATAAAAAATTCTAAAAAGTTGCAAACTAGCTTAATTTAACCTAAATAACACAGAAATGAACCTGAAATTACCTAAATACCCTTAATGGGCCTAGAAAATGGGCTAAATCCAAAACAGGTCCTTAATGGGCCAAATTTGAGCCCAAACTGAAAAAGTGGCCCAAATAAGCCCAAAAAGCACTACTTGACTCAAAATTTGATTTTAAACAACTTTTTCCAAAGGCCCAAAAGCTGAAAGTGTGAAATAAGCTAGCTTATACTAAACAGCTTATTCTTAATGGGCTTTTTGCCCCATTAAGCTATAAGTTAATGCCATAAGCTCAAATTAGACACACAAGCTTCTTTTGCCCTAAATAAGACTTCTTTTAAAAGAAATTTGAAATAAGCCCAAGGAATAAGCCTGAAAATGCAATAAGCAATCTACAGAAAACGACAAAATAGTCGTTTTTGAGTTCTAGGCCACCCAAGAGCTGATTCAAGTTTCTAAAGCTTTTAAATGACTTAAATAAGCTATTTCAACAAAAAGTTTTCAAATAAGCTAACTAAATAAGCTGGAAAAAGCAAATAAGCACTTATGAAAAAGTCAAATAAGTTGGTTTTCTAGCAAAATGTCAAAGTCAAAGTCCAATAAGCTCCAGTCTAATCAAATGGGTCAAATAATGAATATCTATCACAAAAAATAAGTTGTTGCAGGTCTGGATAAGCTAAAATAGCTTATTGATAAGCTGAGTACAAATTAACACTAGCAGGGGCTAGTTTTGGGTGTTGAGCAGTGGAAACTTTTTCCATTGCTTGACTTGTAGACTTTTTTGTCTTTAGTGAACTTTTTGGAGTTTCAGAGTTCATAATGTCACCCAAATGCTCTTTGGATCATAAGGAGTCAATAACAACCAATAAATCACAACAAGCAACAGCCAATTTGTACAGTTAATTCAAACAAGCACCAGATCTGTCACAGACTTAGAACAATAAGAAATTGAGCACTTATAAGCAGTTTTAGCAATATTCAGCCAAACAAATTCAACCAAATGCATACACAAGCTATTATAAACTCAAATGAACAAGTCTAAACAGTTTTCATGCAATGGCTTAAAGCCTAAATCAAGATTCGAGCTTATGAAGGTTACTGATGAACACTAAAAACAAGCAGATTTCACTTTGCTGATGTATTTTACCAACAAGCCAGATTCAACACCTCAAATCTCACAAACAGGTTACAATGACTTTGTTTAAACCACTTTTAGCCCAAAGCATGCATACACCCTAAGTGTTCCCAAGATCCTAGGTCAAAACAGGCACTACCAAAGATTTTATAGCAGATTGTTTGATTTCAAGGTTTAAGTCCAATAACTTGCGGAAAAATACTCTCAAACAAGTGTATGACAGATAACAAACACAAAAAACAAACTTCCAATAACACAATAACACACAATGATTTCAAACAGGTAATCCCAAACACCCCTTTAACTTTTCAAAAACAAGTTTTTCAAATCAAAAGTGAGATTTAAGACCACCCAAGCTCAAATTAACACAACAACAGCTAAGATAAGCAGATTCAAGCAGTTTTAAGACACAAAATTCACAAGAACACAAGTCACACACATATATCACCAAAAATCAAGATTTAAGCGGATTTAGGGATTAAGTATGCAAACCTCATGGATGTACATCCACACCCACGAATTTTGAGCTTATGTACTAGCAAGAACATGTACAAGCTTCCACAAACAACCCTGCTAAGATTCAACAAGGTTAGAGGCACAATATCAAAATCAGAAAAGTAAAAAGCCTTGATTGATGCAACCTTGTTACCCCACACTTGATTACCACAAGTTATAAGCCTCACAACACCTTGATAACACAATATCAGGATGCTATGTTCAGCCCTATAGCCCAAGAATTCCAAGGTTTGAACAATAACTTAGCAAAATATCAAGCTTGAAGGAAAAATGCAAACTTTTGCACTCTCCTTAAAAACAGGTTTTGAGATTTAGAAATAGCAAACTAAGAACAATAATAAGCAGATTATAACAATGGCACTTGATCTTTCTTCAACATTTCAAACACATTTCATTAAGATTGAAAAGGATTTACAGAAAAGTGAACAACTGAAAATTCAAGAGCAAACTAAAATGTAGAAAGCTAAGGCCTTTATATAGGCATACATGAACTAGTTAAGAGCTAAAAAACGTAAACCCTAATAGCTGTGATCTCCCAAAATTTCCCTTGGAGCTTTTTGAACTTCTTGGCTTCATGTGACTGATCTTTGTATTGTAGTGAACCTGGCATGTGAAAAGTGTATCCAAGGGTCCATATTGAAGCTTAGAAACAAAGCTAAACAAAGTGTGTAGATTCCCTGGAAAAATTTGGCAGTATCCTCAAAAATGTGTGCAGGGCATGGAGCATGTGAACTCTAGGGTGATGTGGCATGGGTTTTTAAAGTTGGGTTATGATAATTAGCACCTTAATCATTAATCTAGAAAAGATTAAGGGCTAATTCATTGTAATTAAGAAATCCCTAAATTGTGTGATGAACATGAAGAACAGGTTTTTAATCTGTTTTTAGGGGTGGATTAGTTTAAAAATATGTTTTAGGCGCCAAGATTAATTTAATATTAAACCGGATGAAGTGGAGTGTGAGGTGGATGAATGGTGGGCTGTGATTGGAGGAAAAGGTGAGTGGGACACGTGTCACCATGACACTGGTTAAGGTTACTTATGTTGTCTACCATGATTTACCCCCTATCTTGCAAATACTTGTCACTTTGTAAATAATTAGTGCAAAATCCGGATTCCTTTGTTGTTGAAGTTTCACTTTGCACACTTTTGCCCCAAATACTTTTCCAAAGTATTTTCAGGGGTATTTCTTGCCATTTTGTGATTCTTGAAGGACTGATTTGGCATTTTATTAATGGATTATGGTCTTAACTTTTATGATTGGCATTTTGGAGGACTGAAATTGCCAACTCTTCATTTATGAGGGACCATTCTTGCCAAATGTTGAAAGTCAAGGGTCCTTTTGGTAATTTTGGGATTTTCAAAGAAACAAACTTGTAATTTCTTGTTCTTTGAAGGACTTCATGATATATTTGACTTTGTGGAGGATAATAGTTGAAAATTTAGCTTTGTTGAGGGGCTAAAGTTGTCAAATCTTCAAAATGGAGGGCCTTTTTTGTAATTTTGACAAACTTTAGGGACCAAACTTGTAATTATGAAGATACAAGGGTATAAAGTGTCAATTCTTCCATATTGGAGGACCCTTCTTCATAATTCTTCAAATCTTCAAGGGTTTTTCTTGGGAAAACTTCATTTAGGGCTTGGTTCATTGTGCGGCTTTGTTTCCCGTGTTCGTTTTTGCATGATTTTTGTGATCTTCTGTCATTTTCTCAATATACGTACCTATAATACACAAGCAAAAAACACAAGCATATATATGGGTATTTTGATGATATTTAATGCATTTTAAGCCCTTTTTGGACGATGAGACTATGTATAAAAGCAGTCTCATCACTTACTAACTTATAATAACAATGATCTCGTTTTTAAGCTTGGTATGGGGAACGTGAAACTTGAGGGTGACAAACATTCATGACATCCAAAGCCCTAATGTAAGTCTTCGATCTCTTTACTTTTTCTCCCTTCAAGTATTTTGTTATTTTCTATCTTTCTAGTTTCATTAATGTCTTATGTTTAATAAAGGATAAGGTGGGTTAATTATGATGGAAAATGTAAATCTTGCTTTGTAACTAATGCATTGCATGAGGGAATTGCAATGGTCAAGTGTAGGGGATTTGATAGGTGTGAAAACACCCATCCTTTTACCACTTAATTATAATAATAACCAAGCCTAAACGTGTATTTAATGTCGTAAAAGTCGGAATTATGCGTGGTTTGTGTTTTTGTTGTGATTTAGGACCAAAATGTGAAAAGGGAAGAAAACACGGGCTTTCACGGGCTTTTATCGAAAAAAAGACAAAAGACGAAGTCAAAAGATCAAGAGTGCAAAAAGAACGGAAGTCAAAGGCCTATTATGAAGATTTGTCGAAGAAAAAGTCTAAAGACGAAAGTTTAACGAAGTCGAAGAACCAAGTCTAATAAAAGAAGAAAATTACAAGACGAGTTCATTTCATATCAACAAATCCCGAGACAACGTCGAGAAAGACGAAGAATTTAAAAGATGAAAAGACGAGAAATAAAGAAGAAAGCAACACACTCCTTCCATTTACTCCTATAAATACCTTCCTTATGTCATTAAGAAGGGTGTTAACTAATTTGATAAATTAGTTCTCCATTTTTATTAATTATCTTTTAATACTTATCATTTATTTTTCAAGTTAATTCAAGTAAGTCTTTAAATTTGTATTGTTGAATCTTAATTCTTAATCAAGCTTTTCATAATCATCTCATTCTTCCTTTCTTGTTTTTAAAATCTTGTTTGATTAATCTTGAAGATTGGTTAATCTTGTTGTTTATTTGATAAAAGTTCTTATTTTTCCATTGTTCTTATCATTTTCATGCAATTGATGTTCTTTCCTTATTGTGTTTTTAGCTTATTTCTTGTTTAGCTTATTTTCTTTTAAGTGTTTTCAAAAGTTTTATCTTTTAAAAGTTTATTTTATAAATTTTGTTTATTTAGTGTTTTGATAGTTTTTAAATTTGTGCTTATTTAGTTCTTCTTATTATTGTTTTAATTAGTTTTTTGGTAATTGCTTATTATTAAAGTGCTTATTTGGTTATTGCTTATTTACTTTTTGTACCCCATCATAACTTTCTTAAGGGTATTTACTTGTTCCGATCGAGTAAGTGTGATCGCATAAACCTTAGGGTTTCTACTTGCGATCCATTACTGCGATCAAAGACTACGATCACAACTACGATTCACTACTGTGATAACTGATTGCGATCCAGGGTGTGATCGGGAGTGTGATGCAGGGTGTGATCGGGAGTGTTATCCAGGATCGGGAGTGCGATCCAGAGTGTGATCGGGAGTGCGATCGGGAGTGCGATCCAGAGTGTGATCGGGAGTGCGATCGGGAGTACGATCAGGAGTGCGACCGGGAGTGCGATCGGGAGTGCGATAGAGACTGCGATCGGGAGTGTGATCGGGAGTGTGATCGGGAGTGCGATCGGGAGTGCGATCGTTAGTGCGATCGGGAGTGCGATCCAGGACTACGATCCAAGTCTCAATCCAAGCTATGATCGAGATTTGCGATCGGATTGCATTTTTCAGTTTTTATTTCCTATTTTTATTTTTAAATTCAAATTTAACTTTTCCCGCCATTTTTACTTAGAATTATTTTAAACTTGTTTTGCCCAAGTTTTATTTTTAAGTTTAAAAATTTTAATTTTTGTCGAGTTTTAATTTTTCGTCATTTATTTTTAAAAGCCTTTATTTCTTAGTTTAAATTTTCAAGCTTTTATTTTTATTTTTAATTTAATTAATTACTCATCGACATTTTCATTTTAAAATAGATAATCAGCGACAAACATATTCTTTCTTTTTACCAAGTACAACTGAGTCACACGATTAACCGTGATCAATTCGAATCGAGACAAAACGAACTTCTTAACTACAAAACCTTTGTATTAGCGCACGAGCAACTGATGCAGCTCCAGGCACCAAACTGATCCGAAATTCGACTTCACGAGATGGCGGCAATTCCGGCAACTCTTCAAGAAAAACTTCAGGATACTCACGAATCACTGGCGCATCCTCCAACTTTGTCTCTACATCACCGTTACTAGAAATTCGAGCCAAAAACACATCACACCCTTCCTCCATGTACCTAATCACTTTCAAGCAAGATATTACTCTCAAACGAGAAGTACGTTCGTCACCCTTCACTGTCAACACCTTGTTTCTCAATGGAATATGAACTAATCTCTCTCCACAAACAATCACCACACCATGCGAAACTAACCAATCCATCCTTATAATTACATCAAACGATCCTAGCTCTATTGGTATCAAATCTATATCAAACACGTAATTCCCTAACTTCAAGGAACACCCTTTTTGTATAGAATTAGTGCTAACAATCTTTCCATCGGCTAATTCCACATTATACTTAGTTGTTAACATTACTGGTTCTCTATTGATAAGGCGACTGAATTTTACATCTGCAAATATTCTATCTGATCCTGAATCAAACAATACACTAGCATAACGAGCAACAAGTAAAAACGTACCGGTCACCACGTTCGGACCTTGAGGCTTGCCTGCAGTCCCCACCACATAAGCTGGAGCAGCAGCGTTTCCTCCTTGTCGATTCCCAGCCTTAGGACAATTTCCTTGTTTTTGTCCCTTCTCACCACATCCAAAACATACCATCACTATCGTGGCATTCGCACCCATCGCCAAGCCTCTTGCTCGACACTCTACAGCCTTAAGCCCTGCCTTTCCACACTTGTTACACGTAGGAGGGCAATTCCCCACGTGATACCAATTACAACGGCCACATTTCGGATTGACCTTGTTTCCTCTAGGCACTGTGGCAGCTCTCATTACATCATTCCTCCTTTGGTTAAACTTCTGATTTCGGTTAGTCCCTTAGGTGTTATTGCGATAACCCCCACGATTCTGACCTTGTGCTTGACCAGCTTGAGCCGTCTCCCATTTCCTCTTGTCACCTTCAGCCACACTATCTTTCTTATCTTGCACCTTCACATCCATTAGAGCATGAGCCACTTGGACAGCTTCATCAAAAGATCTCAGCTTTGATGAAGTAGTCTCACCCTTTATGTTGCTTGACAATCCTTTGATATATTATTTCATTTTCTTGTGGTCATCCGTAAAAGTATCAGGGCACGACAAGATCAACTGATTAAACCTCCTTTTATAAGCAGTCATGTCATTGTTTCTCAACACTAGATGCCTTAGTTCATCCTCTAACTGACCCAATTCCTCTTCGAGACAAAATTTCTTTGTCAAAAGTTCCTTTGTAGCAACCCAAGTCCTCCCATTGGCCACTACAAGCCCAACAGTAGCCACTTGGTTGTTCCACCAACTCAAAGCGTCATCAAGAAAAGTAGCAGTCGCGAACTTCACTTTATTAGCTTCAGAGCACCCACTGATTTCAAAGGTACTTTCAATCTTCTCCTCCCAACGACGAAGTTCTAAAGCTCCTACAGTCCCATGAAATTGCGTAGGTCCGCACTGCGAGTGGTGACTGCTTTCATCTCCCCTCTTGGATTAGCAACGGTGTTACTCGGAAGAGAACCCGAACCAGAGGCTTGATTACTTGGAAAGAAACTAGCCATCATGTTCCTTAAGTCATTCGTTTGACTTGCCAAAGAGTTTCGCATATCGGCTCGAAGATCATTCACTTGTTTTACCATATCTGCTTTCATGTTGGCCATTTCCCGCTGAAGATTCTGTACTATCGCATCATTAGTCCTCATGTAAGTTTCAACCTCGTGGTTAAATACGATGGGTTGGTTGGGAGGAGGAGTATGGTAGGCAGGTGGTTGATAAGCGGGTTGTTGGTAAACTTGGTTGTTTCTTTAAGGTAGATATGGGGTTCTTTGGGTTTGATATTGATTTGGAGCACGAGGTTGGTTTTGATTGTTGCGATTGAGGTTGTTTGGGTTTTGTGGGGGAAAACCGGGTGGTGAAAGAAAGTTGTTTGAGCGATAGCTGAGCAAATTGCGGTCACCTTGAGGACGTGCTTGATATCCTCCTATAGAAAAGTTACCGTTCGCGGCATACACATTTTCCGGATTGTCATGATTCGAAGGACAATCGGTGTATGAGTGAGATCCCCCGCATATCTCACATGATTGATGATTCTGGTAAATTACGACTTTTAGGAAAAGGTGCGTAAAAGCGGTAAGTATTAAGTGTACGTTTAGGAAAACATAAACACTAATGACCCTTATGGTGTGAAAGTTCGTTTCCCAAGGAGGTATATGTGTGTGAAAACTTGTTAAATGTTTGAGATTAATAATTGGTTTAGAAGAGGATGTGAAAAGAAGATGACGAAGACGTGAAATTAATACTACGACGACAAAACGTAAAACCGTAAAAACTACAAAAATAAAAATTAATTCTAAAAATTACCAAAAATTCACCAAAATCAAAATTAATAAACTAAGAGTTTACCAATGATCAAAACTTTTTCAAACCTTTTAAATAATTAAATATTCAATTTTTAAATGCTAATTAAAGCCCTAAAAATCAAATAAATTATCAAAAAGCCCAAATAAATATTTTTCAATTGGTAAACCTCTAAAATGACCTAAAAAGATTAAAAACTATTTTTAGAAATTTTTAAACTAATAAAAAATATTTAAAATGATTTAAAAACTATTAAAACTTAAAATAATTATAAAAATTAATCTAAAAGAGATAAAATTATTCTAAAAGTTGCAGAAATCCTATTTTAATGTATTTAAGCTAAGAAAAATGTAAAAAGTTGAAAAATGTGAAATTTGAGAAATAATAATAAAATAATATTAAAATAATATTAAAAATCCAAAATTTATAAAAAAATTCTAAAAACTTGCAAACTAGTTTATTTTAACCTAAATAAATAGAAAATCAAAGTGAATTGACCAGAATACCCCTATTGGGCCCTGAAATGGGCCAAACCCAAAAAAGTCAACCTAAATGGGCTTTTTAGCCCATAAAGTCAAACTTGGCCCAATTGATTTGGAAAAGCCCTATCTGACTCAAAATTTAATTCTAAACACAAAACTCTAAAGGCCCAAAAGCTGAAAGTGAGCTTATCACAGCTTATTATGCAAACAGCTTATCCTTATTGGGCTTTTTAGCCCATTAAGCAATAATCTAATGCCATAAGCTCTAATTTGACACACAACCTTCTTTTGGGATGCTTAAGAGATCTGTAAAAAGAAATTTTGAAAAAGCACACTCAATAAGCCAGAAATAAGCAAAGTAATATTTCACTAAAAGACAAAATAGTCGTTTTTGAGAAATAAGGCACCTCAGGACTTGATTCAACTTGCAAAATTTCACAAATGGACTCAATAAGCCAAAACAATCAACAAAATTCCAATAAGCAAAACCAATAAGCCAGAATAAGCCAATAATCACTTATGAAAAAGTCAATTAAGTTGGTTTTCTAGTCAAACCCTAAAGTCAACCCTCCAAATGCTCCAGTATGAACAAATGGGTCAAATAATGAGCACCTATTAAAAAATCCAAGTTGTTGGTGGTTAAAATAAGCTATTATAGCTTATTGATAAGCTGAAACCCAATTAACACTAGCAGTGGCAACTAGCAGGGGAAAGGAGTTCCCACTGCTTTGACGATTTGACCAAGCTTTTTAGAGAGTTTTAGTTGGATTCAATTAGAAACAAGGGCACCCTTGTGATCAGTGAATCACAAGGAGTCAGTAGCAACAAGAAAATCCAAATATGGTTCACACAATAAGCCAGAATCAATCAAACAGTCACTAGATCATGCACAGACATATGAAATAAGCAGTTACGCACTTAATAAGCAGATTTAGGATGAATAAGCCAACCAAACTCAACAGGATGCATACACAAGCTATATAAACTATGAATAAGCACAAATAAACTTATACGAAACACTGAATCAAAGTAAATAACAAGATCAAAGCAGATGAATGTTACTGATGAACAAGGTGAATATGCAGAAACCTATTTGGTGATCTAAATGACCACAGACCCAAATTCAAGCACTCAAATATCTTCTCCTAGTGTAATTAACTAAGGTTTAGCTCTTGTTAGCCCTATCCTAAGATTAGATCTAGGTGTACTCAAAATCCTAGCCAATTTTACCAAGTAACAAAGATTTTATACCCTAATTAAGAATCTAGGTGTTTCAAACCACAAAGTGTGCAGCAAAGCAGCCAAGTATACCAGATAAGCATGTAACAACAGATAAAAACACAATCCAACCACTCAAAACACCACAAATCCAAACTATGCAGTTGACCCAAACAACCCTTAAAAACCTGTTTTCACAATTTTTCAAAGGATTATCCAGTTCTAACCCACACATCAAACCTCAAACACTTCAATAACATCAAACAACACCAGATGAACAATATTCAACCACAAAATCACAGATTCCACAATAATCATGCAATAATCATAAAATTCAAAAAAATAAGAGAGAAATTGAAAAGGGAAGAAGGTGCAAACCTCTAAGACCTACATCCAGGCCCTGGATTGTTTGAGCTTAGGTACTAGCAGAACAAGTACTAGCTTCCAATGCTGCTAAGAAGAACAAACCAACAAGTGAGATCAATATAAACAAGACTTTCTGATTTTTGAGACCCAAGCTTTATCACTTAAAACATTGCCTCAAAAACCTTCAAACATCAAAGTGGAACTCAGATTTAGGCTATTCTAACACCAACTTTTAACAAATATCAAAGAGATTTAACAAAATTTAGAAAATCAACTTTTATTAATTTAAAAAGGAATTACAAAGATTGATAGCCTAAAACTGGAACAAAGCTCTCTCACAGGTTGAGGAGTCTTTATATAGGCAAATGTCAAGGCTAGCACTATTCACAAACCCTAGAAGTGAAATTCCCTAAATGTCCTTGAGTCTTCTAGACGTTTTCTTGGTGTGAGCTGTCCAAAGTGATCTTGGATGTTCATTTTAGCTTTGGAATGAAGAAAGGATTCTTAGCTATTGATTTGGCCACATAGGATGACTTGGAGAGGAGGGTGTGATGTGATTGGGTGAACGGGTTAGGGTGTGGGGTCCAAGGAGTAGTGGAGAAGAGGGAATTAATGTGGGGAAAGGTTTAGCCTTAGGTGAATCACACGTATGAACTCCTAATTTGAATTAACCCCTTGATGGTAAAAAGTTAATTATGGGTTCATAAGTGCTACAGTAAAAGGTTTTGATCCGAAATTAGGGGAGGGTAATTGTTTGGCGCGTATTTATTAAGTTTAAACTTCTAAACTTGGCTGCTTTGGCCCTCCTTCTTCTTTTCTTCTTTCATTTGTGTTTGAAATGTATCAGCGCCCAATTCCTTTGTTAACAACTTTCAGAACTTGACAATTTTGGCACAAACTTTTGGAAAAAGGGTTATAAGGATTGTTTTTGCCATTTTTGCATATTTCAAGGGCTGATCTTGGACATTGTTGATCTTCAAAGGTCTTCAATATGACTTTGACTTCATGAGGGACCATAATTGGCAATTTAGAATTGTTGAGGGACTAAACTTGCCATTTCTTCAAAGTTGAAGGACCATTTGTATAATTTTGACAAACTTAAGGGACCAAACTTTTAATTATCAATATAAAAGGGTTTTAAGTGTCATTTCTTCATTCATTGAGGATCAATCTTGCATGTCTTCAAGTCTTCAAGAATAAATTTTGGATAAATCATGAACTAGGGCCCGGTTCTTTGTACGGCTTCGTTTCTCGTGTCCGTTTTTCCTTGTTTCTTGTGATCTTTTGTCTTTTTCACGATATCCATACCTAAAATACACAAGTAAACAAACACAAGCATATATATGGTATTGTATGACATTTTTATGCATTTAAAGCCGAACGATGAGATCATGTATAAATGCCATCTCATCACTCCCCCATAGTAATCCATTGTCGTGCCCTCACGCAATGCTAGAATAAAGTATCTAAGCATCACTAAAGTTCAAAGTTTATTAGCCTTTATTGAAGAGTAAAAGACTTGCAACATACTACGAAGATGTGTAAAGACATAATGTATGATTTTCATCACAAATGTGACTTTTAGGGTCAAAGAATAGAAACAAGTAAATGCCCCTTAGAGTAAACTTCGTCATCCTTGATTGTCATACATTTCATGCTAAGTGCAAAAACGAGATCATTGTTGGTACAAGTCACAATGCTAACACTACTCATACGTCCAAATTGTGTAATACTTTTTCTCCCCGCAATCCTAGTTATTATAAAAAGAAATGGGTTACTAGCATTTTTTAACTATTTGTCATGGATCACAAGTGATTCATATTGACTTATTTGAGTAGTTATTAGTCCGAAAGCAAAGTAGCACGATTTAATCGATAGTTAGCCGAAGAACAAAATCTTTTAAAACGGCTTCTCGTGTATCTCCTTAAGTTCATATCTTGGCATAACTCGTTTCACAATTTGAGACCTTTCTCGGACCGATATTTGGCATGTACTTCATACTTCAAATCTTGGGAAGACGTTCTTGAAATTATGGTCTTCTCTTCATATATTTGGAATTTCTTCACTTGACGTTTTTTAGAGATTCTTCATATTTGGACCACGACTTCATCATTTTTCTTCAATCATTATTTTGGACTTTGATATACAACGATCCGCCTCCTTTTCGGACTTAGATATATTTATCCTCATACCTTGTAAGGGTCTTTTCGGATAGACTTTCTCCATGATCTTTAGGGGAGTAATTGCTTTTCATCGTGAGTCTCGATCCTTCATATTGATTTAGGAATAATGATACTTCACATCATCTTGGATCTTTAGCAACAAAATAGAGCTCCTCATGCCTTGTTAGGGCCTTTTTGGATGATCGCCAATCTTCGCGTCCCGCTTCAATAAGTTATGCCTTGGCTATGAACTCTATTCAACCCCGAGCAACTTTTAAACGATCTTGCGCTAGAGGCTAAGTAACCTTTCAAATCGTACGACCTTACTTATTGCAATTATGATTTATTCCTAATGCATTGATCTTATGGGAAGAAAAAGCCACAATTAAAAACATATGAGTTTTTGAAAGAACATTTTCATGTTCTACGTTTAGCATGATCACTTGTCTAACTCTATCATTTCTCGTTCTTCACTATATAAAGACCTCTAATTAAAGAGACTCGTGAATACTTAGCCATGCAAGTCAAAATTAAGCCAAATTTGGATTAGCTTTCATTAAGACTATATCAAATCAAAGTTTTGGGTTTTCAAGCCACCTATAGGATCTTGCACTTTCTTGGACTTTTTCAAGCTTAGAGAATGCATTTTATAGTTCCCTTGATAAGTGACTTTCTAGGATCAATTATAGGAACTTGCGAAAAGTTCTTGTTCTTAACCCGAATGAGTTAAGACTTTCGCGTTTTAAAGCTCCCTATATAAAAGTCTAGCAAAAATTGAATTGAGCGGGTTAAGTAATGTAAATGGCTCCAAATTCCCATCAAGTCGAAAATTAGCTCTTATTCTACCCATCGGAAAATATACATTCGTGTCTTAAAAACACTTATGAATACTAAGAAAAATTTTAAAATTTGGCCATTTTTAGCCTTATTAGCAACAAAACAAAACATTGAAAATTGGAAAGCGTGAGGGCGTAGCAAAGCAAGTACCTATTCACCCCCATACTAAAAGTAAACATTGTCCTTAATGTTTCGAGTCTAAGTGTGGAGCACCCCCATACTAGAGACGAAGAATCGAATGCTTAGGATCTAGTATGGAAAGGGTGATCAACAATATATCTAAAGCCGTTTATCAAGTATGCTAAAAGATAATTGTTAGAACAATAAAGGATATGTCAATGGATTCGTGAAAGACTTCTTCAAGCAATCGATGGAGGCTCACGTAAACGAACACGAGAGTCTTCAATCGTAGATGATGATGATGATCTAGATAACACAATCACAAACAACCATGAGACAACGAGTTGGAAGGGTACAAGTCCCCTTATTAGTAAATAGTAAGCATAAAAGGATAAGCATGGGATCTCCCCCACGAGGAACCTCGTTTTTGATTACCGAGTCATGAGCTCGACTCGATCCCCTGAATGCTAATTTTCATTGGGGAAGGTGACTTGGTCGAGGGCAACCATTGAAGGAATTTCCCCACCAAAGTAGTGCTTAAGCCTATGTCCATTCACCTTGAAATTAGGACCATCATCTTGAGCTAGCTCGATGGTCCATAAGGAAACACTTGTGTAATGGTGAACGGACCCGACCAACGAGATTTCAATTTCTCGAAAAATATTTTAAGTCGAGAGTTAAAAAGTAACACTTGATCACCAACGTTAAAAACCCGGTTTTTAATCTTTGAATCATGAAACTTTTTAGTCTTTTCTTTAAAAATTAATGAATTTTCATAAGCATTGTCTCTTAATTCATCTAATTCATTCAATTGTATTTTCCGGTGATCTCCCGCGGTCTTCAAGTCAAAGTTTGCATGCTTAAGGGCCCAATATGCCTTGTGCTCCAATTCAATAGGCAAATGACAATTCTTCCCATAGACTAACTTATAAGGAGTGCAACCGATAGGTGTCTTATAAGCGGTCCTAAAGGCCCATAAAGCGTCATCGAGTTTGTCGGACCATGAAGCACGGTTTTCTCCAATCGACCTTTCTAACATCCTCTTCAAAGCTCGGTTCGAAACCTCGACTTGCCCACTCGTTTT
Source organism: Glebionis coronaria (assembly GCA_025667525.1). NCBI lineage: Eukaryota > Viridiplantae > Streptophyta > Magnoliopsida > Asterales > Asteraceae > Glebionis > Glebionis coronaria. Next base: position 453,484,264 of record CM046880.1, read on the forward strand.
CGGGTGATAAGCCGTAGAAAGACGATGAGTAACTCCATATTTCTTTAGGACCTTCTCGAATTGGTCATTACAAAAATGGGTTCCACGATCGCTTATAATAGCACGAGGGGTTTCAAACCGAGAGAATAGTTGCTTCAAAAACTTTACTACGACACGAGCATCATTAGTAGGCAAAGCCTTAGCTTCCACCCACTTAGAAAGGTAGTCCACCGCGACGAGGATATATTTGTTGCCATGAGATGATGGGAACGGCCCCATAAAGTCTATTCCCCATATGTCGAAAATCTCACACACTTGAATTATGTTTTGCGTCATTTCATCACGTTGAGACGATTTTCCTTGACGTTGGCACGAATCACACGACTTCACAAGTGCGTGTGCATCACGATAGATAGAAGGCCAAAAGAAACCGGCATCGAAAACTTTCTTAGCCGTGAGATTAGCATCGTGGTGACCACCCGTGGGTCCCTCGTGACAAGCTCTAAGGATATTAGAAGCTTCGGCACCAAAAACACAATGTCGAACGAGTTGATCTGCACAAACCCGAAAGAGATAAGGGTCGTCCCAAAAATAGAACTTGACGTCACGAAAGAATTTTCGCTTTTGTTGTGTGGTCATACCCTTGATTATGAAATTGCCCACATGGTAATTTGCAATGTCGGCAAACCATGGGGTTGTGTCTTTAGAATTCACTACACCGAGAGTCTCAAGAGGAAATGTCTCGGTGATTTCCTTGTTCTCGAAAACATCTTTGTGAGGATCTTCTAGACGAGAGAGATGATCGGCCTCTAGATTCTCAGCTCCTTTTTTGTCAAGCACGGTGACATCAAATTCTTGGAGGAGGAGCATCCAACGAAGCAATCTCGGCTTAGCATCTTGCTTAGCTAAGAGATACTTGATAGCTGAGTGGTCGGTATACACGATGCTTTTAGTCAAGACGAGATAAGGTGGGAATTTCTCAAAATCATAGACCATGGAAAGGAATTCCTTTTCCGTTGTGGTGTACTTTAATTGAGCCTCGGTCATCGTCTTACTCGCATAGTCGATAGGACGGAAATGCTTGTCATAACGTTGCCCTAAGACGACCCCTATAGCATAATCACTTGCATCGCACATGATTTCAAAGGGTAATTCCCAATTAGGAGCAACAAGAATGGGAGCTTCGGTAAGTTTCCTTTTGAGAGTTTCAAAAGCTCTAACACAATCCTCATTGAAATTAAAAGGAGCATCCTTCTCGAGAAGGTGTGTCATAGGTCGAGAGATTTTCGAAAAGTCCTTGATGAAACGACGATAAAAGCCCGCGTGGCCTAGGAAACTCCTAACTCCCTTAACGGTTTTGGGATGAGGTAACTTGGCGATGACGTCTACCTTAGCTTTATCGACCTCAATCCCCACTTTCGACACCTTATGTCCTAAGACGATTCCTTGTTTACACATAAAATGACATTTTTCCCAATTAAGCACAAGATTGGTTTCTTCACAACGTTTTAACATTTGCTCGAGATTAGATAAACACGACGTGAACGAATTGCCAAACACCAAGAAGTCATCCATAAACACTTCCATCGACTTCTCGATCATATCGTGAAAAATCGCCATCATACACCGTTGAAATGTACCCGGTGCATTACAAAGTCCGAAAGGCATCCTACGATAAGCGAACGTTCCATAAGGACACGTAAAAGTAGTCTTCTCTTGATCACGAGGGTCGATAGGGATTTGAAAGTAACTTGAAAAACCATCTAAAAAGCAATAGAATTCATTTCTCGTGAGTCGCTCCAACATTTGATCCATGAAGGGCAAAGGAACGTGGTCTTTACAAGTGGCGTCATTTAACTTTCGGTAGTCAATACACACCCTCCAACCGGTCACAACACGAGTGGGAATTAACTCGTTGTTTTCATTAGGCACAACGGTCATTCCTCCCTTTTTAGGGACACAATGGATTGGGCTCACCCATGGGCTATCGGAGATAGGATAAATCATTCCCGCGTCAAGGAGTTTAATTACTTCCTTTTTAATGACATCGTGAATTTTGGGATTCACCCTTCTTTGACTTTGAATTGTGGGTTTGTAGTCCTCCTCCATTAAAATCTTGTGAGTACAAAATTTTGGGTCAATACCCTTAATGTCGGAAATTTCCACGCAATTGCCCCTTTATGAGCTTTAAGAACATTCAAGAGCTCGGTTTTTTCATCATTAGCAAGACCTCTTGCAATAATAACCGGCAACTTGTCATCACCTTCCAAGAATGCGTATTCAATGTGAGAAGGAAGATCTTTCAATTCAAGGATAGGTGGTTCCTCGATTGAAGATTTTGGTTCAACACTCATAACTTCCATTGGCGGAAGAAATGGTGGAATAGAAGTATCATCACTAATCAACACCTCATCTTCATTGTCGATTTCATTTGAAGTGAGATCGACCCCTTGGAATGGAGTGAGATTTGGTGTTGAATTAGCAAGAATCGGATCCAAAATAGTGGGATTGCCACTTGACGAGCTATCGGAAAAACCTAACACTTCTTGTGAAAACTCATCGCAAACCACATCAACGATGTCAATGTGATTGATGGTAGCGATTTCATAAACATGAGAAGGTTTCGAGTTTTGAGTAGCGTTTATAACAAGTTCCTCTTCGTTTAATCTCAAAGTGATAGTTCTTGCATGAACGTCGATAAGCGATCTCGAGGTGTCTAAAAATGAACGACCTAGAATTAGAGGAACTTGAGGATCCGCGGGGATGTCAACTACTATAAAATCAACGAGATAGTAGAACTTCCCCACTTTCACGAAAACATCTTCGGCTACTCCACATGCCAAAATCGTAGAATGATCGGCCATCTCGATAGACATGTTCGAAGGAATGAGAGCCGGAAGCGAAAGCTATTTCCAAATGGAAAATGGCATCAAATTAATGCTCGCACCAAGATCGGCCAAGGCGAGGCATTCTTTCATATCTTGTATGTCACAAGGAATGAGAAACTTTCCGGGGTCACCAACTTTTTCCGGTATGCAGTTAAGATAAATCGAAGAAAAATTAGCAAGCTTTGAAAGCTTTTCCTTATCGCTCATCATACTAATAAAAGTGGAAGCGAAACGAGGCATATACAACAATGCTTCAGATAAACTCACATCAAAATGCACTTGTTGAAACATTTTTATAAAAAGCTCGATTTGTTGTTTGTTACGTTCTTGCAATTTCTCTTTGTTTCGTCTCGAAGGGTAAGGTAAGGGTGGTGTGGGTTGGACATTAGGCAACAGCCTTGGAATCTCGGGTTCCACAATTGGTATTGGTTCAACCGTAGGTGTGGTTTGAGCGGTACTTCGTGGGATTGTAATGTTCTCCTTTTCGACCATCACCTCGGGTTCTTTCTCGATTTCCTTCTCCGTAGAAGTACTTGGACGAGAGATTGGTTCCTTGAAAGTTTTACCACTTCGTGTAGTAATAACCTTCATTTCTCCCTTCGGGTTTGAAATGGTATCACTAGGAAGACCACCCGAGGAAGAGGGTTTACACATGATTGCTTCAAACATCTTAGCCATTCGGTCCTCAAATTTTGATTGCCTAGCATCCGCTTTTAACAACTCTTGCTTAATCTCATGTTGTCCTAATTCCATCTTTTGTTGATTTTGTTGAAGACGTTGGACATTTCCTTCCATTTTATTTGCATGAGTTTTATGTTCATTAGCAAGTTCATTTTTAAGCTCGTTTTTCAACTCGGATCTTAAGCTAATCATCTCACGTTGCATGTTATCAAATTTTGCATCATTTGCTTTAGCATAATCCAAAAATTCTCCTTGAAGATTTTTAGTGTGAGCATTTTGAAAACCTTGTGTAGTGTTTTGAAAATCACGGTTTTGGTTTTGATTAATGACTTGTCCATTACCACTTTGATAATTCCCTTTGTTGTAGTTACGTGAATTGCCTTGATAATTACCACCTTGGTTGTTGTTTCGATAGTTATTAGCATTTTGATTTGGTGGAGCTTGATTTGGGCGGGAACCTTGACCGTTTTGGTTGTAAGTTCCCGTTGCTACATAAGCACTCGAAGTGTTACCATCCGCGGTAATGCACTCGGAAAGATCATGAGCTCACCACAAGACAAACAACTCTTAGCAACCGCTTTAATCGAAGCGGAATTCGAAGCTTCTTGAGCTTTCCAATGGGACATAAGATTAGCAAATCTATCAAAAAACCGATTTTCCTCATTAGCTTCATCATGTAAGGCATTAATGCTACGAGACGATGATGACGATGACGAACCCAAATTGGCAACACTCGGTGTGTTACGAGGGCTATAAACCTTAGATCTATTCTCGATAATCTTTAAAGCTTCATCGGTCGTTTTGCACAAAAAATTACCACCCGCGGCGGCATTCAAGTAATCTCGTTCATGATCATTAAGCCCATTATAAAAAGTATCAATTTGATGCAATTCCGAAAAATCATGGTGTGGACATTCATGTAACATTTCTTTAAAGCGTTCCCATGCCATTGAAAAACTTTCATTATTTCTTTGTATAAATCGTGAAATCTCATTTTTCAAATGTGTTGTTTTAGATGGTGGAAAAAACTTGTTCACAAACTTAGAAACGAGATCACCCCATGTCAAAATCGAATTTGGCGGTTCTTTCTCAAGCCAAATTTTTGCGGGTCCATCTAACGAGTATGGAAATAACATCATCTTAATGGCGTCATGTGGAACATCCTTAAACTTGCTAGTAGCGGTGAGACGATTAAAATTCCTAATGTGATAATGCGGGTTATCTTTCTCGTGACCTCTAAACTTATTAGCTTGCAACATCGACATTAAACCCGTCTTAATCTCGAAATTCTCCGCAAGGATGGCGGGAATCACAATGGCCTCTCCAAAACCCTCGGTGGGTGCTTGTAGCAACTCCATCATAGTACGATTAGCCATGACGACTTCTTGTTCTACAATAGGTTCAACAATTGGAGGTTGTTCTTCAATCAACGTCTCTTGATTGGCTTGCTTTTGAAGACATTTACGAGATCGTTTTGCTTGATTACGAGTGATCATAAACTTCACGAAGAATGGGAGGTGAGCAAAGAAGATTCTTTTTAGGTGTTTTGTGAATTTTCAAAATTTTTTTTTGTGTTTTTGATTGTATTTAATATTTTTTTGGATTTTGGTGTATCTTCGTAGACAACAATCTACAAAATCTCTCCTCGAATCAAACTCTTGATTAAAGAAGCCTCAAAGGAATGAAAACGATCACGTAGAGTGAACGCCTTCGAATGACTTTAGAACTTTGGTGAAAACCAAATTGTTCAAGAGGGTTTAATCACAAAGAAACCAAGCAAATATATTATACGTAATAATACTTTGGGCGGCAAAACCCTCGATTAGCTTTCAATCTAGAAATACTCACAAGCAAGGGGGAAACGAGGCGGCGCGAAGCGCTTAAGAGCATTTTTCCTTAGGGTATATTTTATAATACCCGCCTTTTACCCACCTTATAGTTTGTATTTTTCAAAATCGAGCTTCACGAAAGTATTTATCTATTTTTGCCTTTTTCTTTTTGTTTGAGATTCGAATACAATAATTAGGAGATCAAATCCCAATTAAGGTTGTGTTTTCACACTTTTGGAGATATTGTTTATTTGTTGTGATACTTAATACAATATAGTAATAATAATTTCACAAGAAAAATCAAGAAAACCGATAATACGTATTAGTAGATTTCTACTAATACAAATACTATATGGTTAATATTAAAAACAACAATGCAAATTAATCACGACACACCTCCCCGGCAGCGGCGCCAAAATGATTGTGGTAAATTACGACCTTTAGGAAAAGGTGCGTAAAAGCGGTAAGTATTAAGTGTACGTTTAGGAAAACGTAAACACTAATGACCCTTATGGTGTGAAAGTTCGTTTCCCAAGGAGGTATATGTGTGTGAAAAACTTGTTAAATGTTTGAGATAAATAATTGGTTTAGAAGGGGATGAGAAAAGAAGATGACGAAGACGTGAAATTAATACTACGACGACAAAACGTAAAACCGTAAAAACTACAAAAATAAAATTAATTCTAAAAATTACCAAAAATTCACCTAAAATCAAGATTAATAAACTAAGAGTATACCAATGATCAAAACTTTTTCAAACCTTTTAAATAATTAAATATTCAATTTTTAAATGCTAATTAAAGCCCTAAAAATCAAATAAATTATCAAAAAAGCCCAAATAAAGATTTTTCAATTGGTAAACCTCTAAAATGACCTAAAAATATTAAAAACTATTTTTAGAAATTTTGAAACTAATAAAAACTATTTAAAATGATTTAAAAACTATTAAAACTTAAAATAATTATAAAAATTAATCTAAAAAAGATAAAATTATTCTAAAAGTTGAAAAAATCCTATTTTAATGTATTTAAGCTAAGAAAAATGTAAAAAGTTGAAAAATGTGAAATTTGAGAAATAATAATAAAATAATATTAAAATAATATAAAAAATCCTAAATTTATAAAAATTCTAAAAACTTGCAAACTAGTTTATTTTAACCTAAATAAACAGAAAATCAAAGTGAAGTGACCAGAATACCCCTATTGGGCCCTCAAATGGGCCAAAACCAAAAACAGTCAACCTAAATGGGCTTTTTAGCCCATAAAGTCAAACTTGGCCCAATTGATTTAGAAAATCCCTATCTGACTCAAAATTTAATTCTAAACACAAAACTCTAAAGGCCCAAAAGCTGAAAGTGAGCTTATCACAGCTTATTATTCAAACAGCTTATCCTTATTGGGCTTTTTAGCCCATTAAGCAATAAGCTAATGCCATAAGCTCTAATTTGACACACAACCTTCTTTTGGGATGCTTAAGAGATCTGTAAAAAGTAATTTTGAAAAAGCACACTCAATAAGCCAGAAATAAGCAAAGTAATATTTCACTAAAAGACAAAATAGTCATTTTTGAGAAATAAGGCACCTCAGGACTTGATTCAACTTGCAAAATGTCACAAATGGACTCAATAAGCCAAAACAATCAACAAAACTCCAATAAGCAAAACCAATAAGCCAGAATAATCCAATAAGCACTTATGAAAAAGTCAATTAAGTTGGTTTTCTAGTCAAACCCTAAAGTCAACCCTCCAAATGCTCCAGTATGAACAAATGGGTCAAATAATGAGCACCTATTACAAAATCCAAGTTTTTGCTGGTTAAAATAAGCTATTATAGCTTATTGATAAGCTGAAACCCAATTAACACTAGCAGTTGTAACTAGCAGGGGAAAGGAGTTCCCACTGCTTTGACTATTTGACCAAGCTTTTTAGAGAGTTTTAGTTGGATTCAATTGGAAACAAGGGAAACCTTCTGATCAGTGAATCACAAGGAGTCAATAGCAACAAGAAAATCCAAATATGGTTCACACAATAAGCCAGAATCGATCAAACAGTCACCAGATCATGCACAGACATATGAAATAAGCAGTTATGCCCTTAATAAGCAGATTTAGCATGAATAAGCCAACCAAACTCAACAGGATGCATACACAAGCTATATAAACTATGAATAAGCACAAATAAACTTATATCAAACACTAAATCAAAGTAAATAACAAGATCAAAGCAGATGAATGTTACTGATGAACAAGGTGCATATGCAGAAACCTATTTGCTGATCTAAATGACCACAGATCCAAATTCAAGCACTCAAATCTCTTCTCCTGGTGTAATTAACCAAGGTTTAGCACTTGTTAGCCCTAGCCTAAGCTTAGATCTAGGTGTCTTCAAAATCCTAGCCAATTTTACCAAGTAACAAAGATTTTATACCCTAATTAAGAATCTAGGTGTTTCAAACCACAAAGTGTGCAGCAAAGCAGCCAAGTATACCAGATAAGCATGTAACAACAGATAACAACACAATCCAACCACTCAAAACACCACAAATCCAAACTATGCAGTTGAGCCAAACACCCCTTAAAAACCTGTTTTTACAATTTTCAAAGGATTATCCAGTTCTAACCCACAAATCAAACCTCAAACACTTCAATAACATCAAACAACACCAGATGAACAATATTCAACCACAAAATCACAGATTCCACAATAATCATGCAATAATCATAAAATTCAGAAAAATAAGAGAGAAATTTAAAAGGGAAGAAGGTGCAAACTTCCAAGACCTACATCCAGGACCTGGATTGTTTGAGCTTAGGTACTAGCAGAACAAGTACCAACTTCCAATGCTGCTAAGAAGAACAAACCAACAAGTGAGATCAATATAAACAAGACTTTTTGATTTTTGAGACCCAAGCTTTATCACCTAAAACCTTGCCTCAAAAACCTTCAAACATCAAAGTGGAACTCAGATTTAGGCTATTCTAACACCAACTTTTAACAAATATTAAAGAGATTTAACAAAATTCAGAAAATCAACTTTTATTAATTTAAAAAGGAATAACAAAGATTGATAGCCTAAAACTGGAACAAAGCTCTCTCACAGGTTGAGGAGTCTTTATATAGGCAAATGCCAAGGCTAGCACTATTCACAAACCCTAGAAGTGAAATTCCCTAAATTTCCTTGAGTCTTCTAGACGTTCTCTTTGTGTGAGCTGTCCAAAGTGATCTTGGATGTTCATTTTATCTTTGGAATGAAGCAAGGATTCTTAGCTGTTGATTTGGCCACATAGGATGACTTGGAGAGGAGGGTGTGATGTGATTGGGTGAACGGGTTGGGGTGTGGGGTCCAAGGAGTAGTGGAGAAGAGGGAATTAATGTGGGGAAAGGTTTAGCCTTAGGTGAATCACACGTATGAACTCCTAATTTGAATTAATCCCTTGATGGTAAAAAGTTAATTCTGGGTTCATACGTTCTACAGTAAAAGGTTTTGATCCGAAATTAGGGGAGGGTAATTGTTTGGCGCGTGTTTATTAAGTTTAAACTTCTAAACTTGGCAGCTTTGGCCCTCCTTCTTCTTTTCTTCTTTCATTTGTGTTTGAAATGTATCAACGCCCAATTCCTTTGTTAACAACTTTCAGAACTTGACAATTTTGGCACAAACTTTTGGAAAAAGGGTTATAAGGATTGTTTTTTTTTGTCATTTTTGCATATTTCAAGGGCTGATCTTGGACATTGTTGATCTTCAAAGGTCTTCAATATGACTTTGACTTCATGAGGGACCATAATTGGCAATTTAGAATTGTTGAGGGACTAAACTTGCCATTTCTTCAAAGTTGAAGGACCATTTGTGTAATTTTGACAAACGTAAGGGACCAAACTTGTAATTATCAATATACAAGGGTTTTAAGTGTCATTTCTTCATTCATTGAGGATCAATCTTGCATGTCTTCAAGTCTTCAAGAATAAATGTTGGATAAATCATGAACTAGGGACCGGTTCTTTGTACGGCTTCGTTTCTCGTGTCCGTTTTTCCTTGTTTCTTGTGATCTTTTGTCTTTTTCACGATATCCATACCTAAAATACAAAAGTAAACAAACACAAGCATATATATGGTATTTTATGACATTTTTATGCATTTAAAGCCCGAAAAGAACGATGAGATCATGTATAAATGCCATCTCATCAATTGACTCAAAGCATTAGCTTGGGCAGTGATTTGTTTGGCATTGTTGGCGGTTTAGAGAGCAAGTGATTCAACAAGCGAAGTAAGATTATCAATTCTCTTGTCGCTCTCATTAGTGCTAGCACTAGCCACATTAGTTCGAACACTCTTGGTTTGCACTCTAGACTTATTCTCCATAATGTCCTATGCAGCATTAGAAGACTTAACCAAAATGTTACCCCCGAAGCACTATTTAGTGAATCTTGGTCATTCATGGTTAAACCATTGTAAAATGTATTAATTTGATGTACTTTTGTGAAACCATGTTGTGGACACTTTCTTAAAAGTTCCTTATAACGGTCCCAAGATTCACTAAATGTCTCACCGTACTTTTGTTCAAATGTATTGATTTCATTCTACAAAGCGGTAGTACGTGAGGGTGGGAAAAAGTAATTGATGAATTTGGTCTCTAAATCCGTCCACGTAAGAATACTTTGTGGCGGTTCCTTATCAAGCCAATTCCGGGCTTGTCCCTCTAAGGAGAAAGGAAAAAGTTGCAAGTGAATCACTTCTTGTGAAACCCCATTGTACTTAACCGTATTGGTGAGTTGAAGAAACCTTTTTATATGGTCATGAGGATTATCAAGCGAACGTCCCAAGAAAGGTTGAGCAGAGACTATTTCAATGAAGCCGGATTTAAGCTCAAAGTTGTTGGCTCCAATCTCGGGTATGACAATAGCATCAGTGTTGCCCTCTATGTGCGATTGCAAAAGCTCGATCATTGGTTGATTGTCCATGGTGACAATAGGTGGAGTAATGACTTCGGCTTGAGCTACTTTCTTCTTACGAGCACGAGTACGCATACACACCTACAAAAGGAAAAGCAAAATAGACAAGAAATATTTTTGTTTTTTTTATGTTTTTCTAATTTTTTTGTATTTTTGAAAATTTTATATTTTTTAGGATTTTTGAAAATTTAAGCAAGCAAATAACGTTCAAAAGTGAACGGATCCCAAAATCCAACGCGTCTCTCACTTAAAACCGTTAATCTTAACGAAAAGAGCCGGCAGTGGCGCCATTTAATACAAGGTTTTAGCCAAGTATAAAATAATTTCGTTCCAAGTCTTTTCGAATTTATTACTAGTAGAAAGTGCGACTCAGTCGTTCTTGGTGGAAAAATAAAATGGTTTGGTTATCTATTTTTAAACTAAAAGCAAATAAGAAAATGTCGTTGAGTGAAATGAAATCTTGAAAATTTAAACTAAAAATTACTAGAAAAACACTTGGTAAAAACAGAGATTTCAGGAAGTGTGCAATTTTTTTGGAAATTAAGACTTTGTAAAAACAAACATTTAGCCCATCGGAATACCCTATCGGAATCCAGTCGCAATATCCAACCGCAATGCACCCAAAAGTAATCCTGTCGCAATAATAAAACTTAAACCCAATCGCAATGTTACAAACTGAGTCCTGTCGCAATGTCCTATCGCAATAACACCAAAAGCAAGCTCGTCGGAATACCAATCGCAAAACGCATCTGAATATAAAACCCTAATGCTATCCAGAGATCGCAATGTGCATCGCAATACAAAACCCTTATGCGATGCACATATCGCAATATGTGTCGGAATACCCCATCGCAATGGGGTATTACTTTGCGATGGGAATTAATCCGAAATAAGCTAGGACTTAATCTATTTTCAATAAGCTCAATCCAAGACTTAACCAACTCAATAATAAGCCGAACTAATAAGCATGAAACAAGGACTTTTAAACTCTAAATAAGCAAGCTTTTTAAATCAAACTTTGAAAATATTAAAACTTTAAGAAAACTTTTAAAAAGTAAATAAGCTAAGTACCAAATAAGCCAATAAGCATAATAAGCTCAAAGCTTATCTTGCACAAAAACTTAGATATGATCAACAAGATAAACTTTTTTAACCACAAAATCATTAAAATAAAAACGTAGGAAATAATATTTTCGGATTAAAAGTAAACCAAAATCAAGAAATGTAGAAAGAGATTAATGAACAAAAAGCTTAACTTGAACTTGTGATTAATGAAATCAAAATACAAGAATGATTAAAAGCTTAAACTTGGAAGATAAAGAAAAAGATGAAACTTAGTGAGAGAAAGTTTGAAACTTTCTCTCTCTAAAAACTAGAAAAAAAATGAAAATGAAAAATAGCTAACCACTCTCCTAATGTGTTTAAGAGGGTATTTATAGGGAAATAGGGAGGTGCATGTGTTGCCTCCTCTTTCTTTCTTCTCGGCTCTTCGTCTTTTAAGTTCTTCGACTTTTCTCGACGTCGTCTCGGGATTAATTGAACTCGTCTTATAAATTCTTCACTTATTTAGACTTGAGTTCTTTGACTTCACTAAACTTCCGTCTTTTTCTTTGATAAATCTTCAGAATAGGCCTTGGACTTCCGTTCTTTTTGCACTCTTGATCTTTTGACTTCGTCTTTCCTCGTTTTCTTCGATAAAAGCCCGTGAAAGCCCGTGTTTTGTTCCTTTTTCATCTTTTGGTCCTAAAACACAATAAAAACACAAACCACGCATAATTCCGACTTTTACGACATAAAATACACGTTTTGGTCTTGTTATTATTGGAAATAAGTGGTAAAAGGATAAGTGTTTTCACACTTATTAATTATTACAATTCTTTTTCATTCTTCAACCCCTTAAATTCTTACCAATACGTCATAACTAGCACCTTTTTGTGATTGTTCTAGTGCTAACTTAAGTACTTGGTCCGCATTCATCTACGTTCACAATCTTTCTCCATCTTTCCTAAGGACTACTATATCTTGTGTAGAAACTAAAAGGGGGGGTTGAATAGTTCCTAGTTCATTTTCAAAACATTTCGGCTTAATCCACTGTATGAGTTTCTGTTGTCCCATATATTTGTGATGATTAAGCAATGAAGAAAGAAAGAAAATAGATGAAGAAGAGATGAATTCCTAGAGAGAGAAAGTAGTGAGAGAACGTAGAGAGGAGATGATTAACTTGGTGAGATTAGATTAGAGAAAATAATTTGTTACAAATGACCATCCACCCTCCTAACATGCTAGGAGGGTAGTATATATAGTCCACCCACATGCGGGCTTTAATGGACTATATATTGGGTCGGGCTTGTCTTTTGGTCTTTAATTAGTTTAAATCCAAGCCCGTAAACCACGACTAATTAACTATCTATTACAACGTTCTAACTAATGTTACAATAATAACCTATGACCGAGCATTCTTGTTTGACTCAATATTTTGAGGCTAACAATCTCCCCCAATGTGAGGTCATTCCTCTTTGATATTTGGATTCCAAAGGAGATTTATGAATTTCGTCATAAATGAGTCTTGAACGTGTAACAGTAGTTTTGTTCCTTCATGCTGTGATCTTTGAGCCTTTGTCGTTGTCTTTCGACTTTGTCTTTAAGTCTTGAGATCTTTAAATCATTCTTGACTTGTCTTTGCCATCTTGTGATCTTGTGTCTTTATCCACATGTTCACACTATCAATTGTTGGATAAGTCTTTGGGCATGAATATGTGGTTGTGAATCTTTGACTTTGCTGAGTACACCATGACGCCACCTTCCTGATACAAAACATAGACACGGACTGAATGGCTTTGACATTCGTCCTAAATCGGTAGCGTTTTACCTCCGGTCGGTGAAGACCGTTATACGATATTAAATATCGTACCTGTGATCAGGCAGATTCAGTTAAGAATCTCCTTGACAGGGTTTCGCGGCAGTACTAGCCGTTCTCTTTACTCGACCGTCTCGAAGCAAGACTGCGAACATAAAGAGTGAATCAATTGGATAAATATCTGCTTGATTAAAGTCGTCAATTCAAATTCCTGGAACAAGTTTGATTTATTAAGAATCTTACCATTGTTGCTTTCCAGTTGACACAAGTTTGATTCATAAGAATCTCACAAGTTACCTACCGTAGCGCTGTTTGATGTTGACGCTAGAAGGATTTCCATTCGTCACTATGAATATTAATAAATATCACTCTGAATGTTCTTGCAAGACCATAAAGATATTGCGTAGAAACCTGAAACGAGTTTGAATCAATTCAGAATCAAACCACTGTTGCTTTTCAGTTTTACATATGTTCATTTCATAAAGAATCTTTCATATGACCTACCGCAGTGTTGTTTGATGTTAACACTGGAAGGATTTCCACTCATCATTGTGAATACTAAGTAGTATCACTCTGAGTGTTCTAGCAATATCGCAAGGATATAGCGTAGGACTCTCTTGATCTTCATCTGTGTGTCCAATAACGTCATGAATTAAAGATGTTGTGGGTATTTGATCGTAACCATGAAAACCACTTTAAATTCTAACAAAGTGTTTGAAAGACATTTAACACCTTGCTAGTTTTGTCGTTTCATAAATGCTCCCCCTTCACATGTGCATCGATAATCGAAAGTGTTTCGCACATGTAGGTAAGAGTTAAAGTGCGTGAGTCTTATATAAGATCACATTTTAATCACATTTTCTCCCCCTGTAACACCCCCAGTTTCACGAGGCAGCGGAATATCAACATTGGGTGTTACTTCATAGCACATCACACATTGTCATAGAAAACGACCTCAAAAGAGACGTTTTATAAAATAAACCATTCGATAATTTTATTAAATCAGAGTACACAAAAAAGAGGTCCCACCAATTTATACAAACCTTAATAAATATAAAATTTTGTCAAATGTATCGAATGGAAATTGTTTGTTTTGCCTTTACATTATCCCGCGCGGCTCCATGCTCCAGCTGCTCTTAAACCTATACACCTGAGAATACATGCTAACATGTCAACACAACGGTTGAGTGAATTCATAGGTTTTTAAATAAACAATAATGGGGTTTGAAATAAACCATAAAGCTTTTGAACACAAGAATCTCATCCACTGTCGATAGTGCAACACATGCAATACCCAAAGTCCACGCTATTCTACTAAGCCATGACACCGAAGCCTTAAGTATAATAATGCCCTAGTCAGGTATTTTGCCGAATACCCCCTTACTTCTAATACAACACACCTGGCTGAGCCTCCAACCCACAGGTGCGACCTGCCCAGGTGGGGGCCATCCCCGATGGATCCATCCGTCTGTACCAGCGCCTACCCATCAAGGGTAGTTAACGGTTCATGGGTTTATAGGGACTTTCCAAATTTTGGCAATACAGCACTTAGCAAATAGCGGTTCACAATCAATACAATCAACACTTGTGTTCATCTTTCAAAAGCATTTAATCAACCATCTTACATTCATTTACAACAACATGTATTCGTTCAACGCATATAGCAAACCACATGTTTATTCATAAACATGTATTCTCTCTAAACCATATATATATAAACATCATATATTTTTATACCAAGAGCATGTATTCCCCCTCGCGGGTTTATAAACACGTATAAAGTAGTAAAAGCGAGGCTATGAACTTACCTGATATAGCTATTACACGTAGATCAAGGAACAAACGTTCAATAGTCGATACATGACTTCACGAGATATTAATCGCTCATTGATCGAGAACGAGATGCCCAACGGCCGACATATAACCGAACGAGACCTATAATGACGAGACGTGTCTTAGGCTCAAGACTATACATAAGTCAAATAAAAATGTAAGTAGTGCACTTTAGTAAGTTTGGACATTGTATAAGTTTATAAACTTTTTATAAAACCTTTGATAACAATTTGTCATCTATTATCCCATTTTGAAAGTTAATACCATTATAGTCCATTATAATTGTACGTTAGGCTTTTATGGTTGAATTCTACTTTCTATGCATTAGGGGTTCTAAAACGCCTCTAAACGACATCAACTTAATGTTGTTCGATGGTCTAGTCTCGGGGCACATAATAATCAGTATATAAATGCGTCCATGCTTCCCGATAAGTGGGTCCTACCACTTCGGTTTTTATAAAAATGATCAAGTTACTCATTTCATCATTACGGTTTGCTTTAACCAATTTTATGATATGTCTTGGTATTTAAGCCGTTTATCCTAAACCGTAATGAGTCCCAAATCGGTTTTCATACTCCTACTACTGTAATTAAGTCTACTATACATGTTAGTAACTCCCATTACTTATGGTTTTATGATAAAAGGGTCAAATGATCAAAACATCAATTCGGGTCAAAGCTGTTTTTGGACAGCAAGGTTCGGTTTCACGGTTTTGGCCGCCATTTCCAAACCGTATGTCCGTGGAAAACTATCCGACTCGTGTGTGTTATAAATAAGTTTAGCTACAACTTTTAGTTTTACCTTTTTAATAGGTTATGTGTTCTTATATACGTTTTCTGCCCGTTTATACAGCATGCTCAGATTTGACACTTTTTATCGTTTCGGCCATATCTAATTCATCGGGTATCGTCACGAGACGTGTCACCCGGGGAAATACTCACAAGACAAGCCTCTATCTTAATAGGTCAAGCAAATAAATCTTAAAACCAGTGAGGTTATACAAAATACTACGTTTTTCAACTGATATAGATTATTCATTATTAGTATGAACCGTAGGCTTGTTTATCATTTTTAAAACATTATTATACATATACAATGTCCAAAAATCACTAACTAACTAATAAAATCTTTAGTTTACAGAAGTAAAATAATAATTAGAATGTTCCAAGATAAATTTACAAGTAAAATTACTATAGAAATTACAAAAAGGATCCTTACAAAGGATGATGAACAAGTATCAACAAGGATGCTCACTCCTGATCAAACTCATCATCAAACCATCAATACTTATATTTTTCCCAAGTTTAGAAACACATCAAGAAATCTTCCTTGATCAGCCACTTAACCTCCAAAGTGATGATTTTGATATTGTTTTATGATGTTGATGAAGATGGTGTAAAGTAACCCAAATAATAAGCTAGGTTACTTGATCTTAAACATCATATATCCATGGCTAGTTAGACCAAAATATACGGCTATAGTTCGGTCATGATGATGCTCGGAAAAAGCAAGTTGGAGAAAAGTGTGAATGAGTTTTGAAATGTTATTGTTTATTAGATTTAGATAAGGACCCATATACAATTGCATTTACAAAGGCATTAGTATGGAACAAGTTTTAGGATAGAGGACACTCGTGTCATCTTTTTTTAATCTACGGATGACACGCCACTTTGGATGTGGTGTTGTTGTCTTGTTATTATTTTGTATAAGATTGATCTTATAGTACGTAAAGTGGTATTTTCGAGACCCGATATTTTAAAAGTTCCGCGATTTGAAAGTTACGCGTAAAACACGAAAAATAAACGCTTAATATAAACTTAAGAACTTCGAAATTCGGATAAAGTTTATATTTTGATAAATAAATAAGGGCTTATAATTTAAAATACGTTAACACGTCGTATAAAGGAATGACATTTAAAGGCTTAACTTAAATTAGGAATAATGCTAGTAAAGCGAGAAATTAAAACGCCGAACATAAAAATATTTCTATGTCATAACCAGAATATTTACGATATATGATGGACATTAACTTTGCCGATAAATAATAATTAACACATATTCGATACGTTAAAGCCCTAATCTTTCCGGTTAGTCGAGAATTAAATATTATTCATTGAAAGAACATGCCAAATAAAATTCGATTAATAAATATTGGTCCAAATATTAGAAATAAGATTAGAGCTCGGTCTAAATATTGATTTTAATGTTCGGGTTATTACATCCCCTATCTCTAATATATAAAATCTTTTGATATTAGAGATACCAAATTTGATTTAAATATATTTTAAAAAATAGTCTTGATGATCTTCGGGAGAAAGATGTGTTAATCTTTTGCATGAAGTTGAATTGCTCCCCTCAAAAATTGAACCAATGGAATTGTCATTACGAGGATTTGATCCACATTAAACTTTTGAGGATAGGAGTTGTTGAACACACAATTTTTGAAAGATTTTGAATATCATTGAGAAATTCTTGAAAAAATTGTGTTCAACGTTTTTTGAAAAATCAATTCTTTTTGACGAAAAGGTTTTTCTAAAGCATAAACTTGAGTTCATAGACTTTGAATGTCTTGACGAATCCACTCAAGTGTAAGAATATTTAACTTCTTTTGCTAAGGGTAAGAGTACAAAAGCGTACACTCCCCCGTGAATTTAGATCCGGGTTGCAATCTGAAAGTGATTACAAGCCATTTTGTTGAGCTCAAAACGTTGAATGTTTTGTGACAAGCTCAACCCAAGATAGATTGCTCTAACCGTTTGGTAGGATAAGGTATCTTTAAAGATACACTTTCCTTTATTTGAAGTTCGAGTTACAGTCTGACATTTAACTGTAAGTCGTTTACATGAGCTTAAAAACTTTGAATGTTTTTATCGAAAGCTCATGACCGAGAAATTTAAGTTTCCCGTTGTT
Source organism: Glebionis coronaria (assembly GCA_025667525.1). Taxonomy (NCBI): domain Eukaryota; kingdom Viridiplantae; phylum Streptophyta; class Magnoliopsida; order Asterales; family Asteraceae; genus Glebionis; species Glebionis coronaria. The sequence continues at coordinate 453,502,187 of CM046880.1, forward strand.
GAGGATAAGTAATCATCGTGATCAACTTTCCTTTCTTTGAAGTACGAGTCACAATCTGAGGTAATTGTAAATCATAGAAATGACATGTTTTGAAAATATTTACAACTTTCATTCGAGATTTATGTACACACCCGTGTCGTTATTGAGCGACATTTCTAGGTACGTCCATATTATCGATACTGAAAGACATGTCGAGAAGAATATTTTTGGTATTTTGAAAGTTTTTCCATTTTTTATTTTGTTTTTCTATGGATATTTACGTTTTATTATATATTTTTTTTCAAGTTTTTCGAAAATAATCCAAAATAGACTTTTGTATGGCAGAAGAAGGTGATATCGAATGTACAGAATTGGAACCCTTTGAAGAAGGAGAAGTGGGTTCAGAATCTGCTGTTGTACCTGCAATCACAGAAGAAGAGTTTGCACAAATACTAGAATTAGGAGTAACAAATTCCTTTTCAGCGTGTGGAACAGTAGCATTAGTGCTGGTGCAGGTGGCATCACTCTTCTCTATTGGAATCCACTTAAGACCAACTTCCGTGAAGATTCGACCCGTTGGTTTCCACTGAAGACTAGATTTAGGAGTAGCTTTCTCTTGCACAGCGGAAGACTTCTTTGGATAGAAACTATGTCCTTTTTTAATCCATGTTTCAGATTTGTTGTGGTTGCTTTTCTTTACGACGGGTTTGTATCTCCTTGTTGTCTTATGGGATTCTGTATTCGATCTCCGTTCAAAGGAACGAGATTTGACCTCATAAAGGTATTAAAGAATGCAATGGTCATGATTTCCATTGTGAATGCCCTTTTTGCAAGTGGGACATACAGGGAATTTTGGATTCACGAAAGTACTTGTATTCCTTTGTTTTCCAAATCGTTCAGGCGTAGTGTTTGAAACACTACTATTCATGGATGGTTTCCAATTCCTAGATTGATGAAGAGGGATCCTAGGTTTTGGTTGACTACCATTAGGAGTGTGTATAACTCTAGCGGGATTTGGTGAACTAGGTTTTTCATACACCGGTTTGTCTTTCTGAATCTTCCCTTTTTGTTTCGCATCCTCTAGGTTGTGGGTATGAACGAGGTCATTTGAACCTACAGATTCCTTTTGTGGACGTGAATGTCACACGTTTTGGAGGAGTCCTAGAAGTGCTAGGTGCATGCACATGGTTGGGTTTAGCAACAGTGTGCTTTCTAAATGGAGGAACATAGGGTGATATGGATGGTTTTGGAACACTTGGTTGCACATCAGTCTTGGGGGTAACCTAGATTTCATATGAGAAGAATTGGAGAACGGAGTCGGTTTTCCTAAGATAGACGGCTTTGGATCCTTGTAGGCATTGGTTTGTCGAACAACAGGTTTCACAACTTTAGGTTCCACAACTTTCCCACCCATCTTGGCAACGAGTTTCTGTAACTCTGCTATCGCTCTGTCCCTGTCTTGTGACTGAGCTTTCAACCCTTTAATTTCCAAATTCTGTGCATTCATTTCTCTAAACGTTTGGGAAATTCTTCTTGCAATTTATTATCACGTGGAAAACTACCAACTTCTTTTTGCAAAGCAAGTTCAAGTGAATGACAATGTTTTTGAAGGAAATCAGTTTTGTGTTGAAGTAACTCAAAAGCCTTTTTGTCAACATTTTCTTTACGTTTCGAGAGCTCAATTTCAAGACGTTCACATTCTTTGATCTTATCAAGATATTGGCATGCAACTTCAGAATATTCATCAATATCAGCACAAGATGTAAAATAAGCACACATAACATCTTTAGAAACGCATTCTTGCAAGAGTAAATCATATTCATCTGAAAAGTCAGTCTTCTCCATTTGAAGATCTTCAATGTGTTTCTCAAGAGATTCAACGTATTTTAAATCATCATACATTTCAGTCCGAATGAACTCCTCAAGTTGAAGAACAGTTTCTTTAATCAACGCCGTGTTAGGAATCAAGAGTTCTTTCACAAGCAAGGTAATATCTTGAGGAATCGGACGTGTCCACTCAGCATTTTCACGTTTTGCCCAGTCTCTTTCAACAATAGATTTAACATTATCTATGTGGTGTTTAAGAATACCTAATGTTTTCCTACTCTTGCTTTTAGATTCATCTAGAGGGAGGTAGTTGATGTATTTGTAAACATTAGATTTCTTAGGGGCAAATGCTTTCTTCCATTGAATTCTCTTTTGTTTGCATTCTAGAAACACTTCCTCACGAGTTTTCTGAGTTTATTTGTTGAACAAGCCATAAATACTATTCTCATAAGCATAATTATAAGGTTTCACAAACTCCTTATTAACAAGTGGTTGACTATCAGCATCCCAAAGGGCAGTCTCTTTACTATTGGCACTAACAGGCATGCAGTTAAGATCTGTCCTTTCAGTCTCATCAAGATAAAGATGCGGGTTCGCAGCTTGAGCTTTGGCAAGGTACTCAGGACTTGCAAAGCTAGCTTGACCCTTAAACATCGAAGGAGGTGCTAGCATTCTTACAGATTGAATAGAATCATGCGTTTTATAAACAACGTTCTTCAAAAAGTCGACTTGTGCTTCTAGTTTCGTAACTTTTTCGGTTTCTTTATCATATCTACTTTTGAAGTCTTGTTTTAACGCATATACCTCTTGTTTCTTATCCTCTAGAATTTTAGCAGAATCAATAGTGGTCATAGAGAGCTTTTGTTCAAGTTCATTAACTTTGGTATTGGCAAGGTACGTTTTTTGACGTTCATCCATTAAGAAAACATTATATTGACGCTTCTCTTTTGCTAATAACTCAAGAGTTGTATTATATTTGTTTTCAAAATCGTCCTTTTGACCTTTTAACGCACTTCCCTTGTACCCCTCAAGCTCTTTGGTTTTCTGAAGGAGCTCATCTCTATAGGTTTCAGTCATCTCAGTAGATTTGATAAGAGCAGCTTTTCATTCTTCAAAGCTTTGAGTGAGCGTAGCGTTTGCCTTCTTTAATTGCTTTTGACTCTTTTTATTTTCAGTGACATCTTTTTGTAAAGTAGCAATTAAATTAGCAAACGCAATACGTTCCTCTTCATCATATTCATTTGCATGTTGATCATCCTCAGACTCATTATTGCACATGTCTGATGAATCGGGTGTGGTATTGCTATCAACCGTTTCCATCATACATGTGTCATTAATGGCATTGGGTAGATCACTATGCTCAGGAATATCACCAAACACATTATATTCATCAGTAGTGTGTACCTTATCGAGTGGCTTAGTGTCAAAGATAGGGCCATTGTCATCTTCAGTGACTTTGAGAACTTCTTCAACCTTTGCCATGTACGAGTAATGTGCATCGAGCTCTTGATCAGAATCTTCATCATCAGTATCATCAAGCATTGCTCCTTCCTCAGCTGACAATTTAGCCCCTGCTTCCATTTTCTTGCATAACAACATCTTTTCCTTGTGATAATTGGAGTCTCTAACCCTTTTCGGCTTCCTGCATTCCTTTGCCATATGCCCATAACCTTGGCAATTAAAACATTGAATCCCGCCCTGCTGAACCACTTGACTTTCAACCGTTTCCCTATTCCCAGTAGCAACAGCAATCCTCTGAGTATCATACTTTGCAGTTTGTCGATCATATCTTGCAGAACCCTCAACATGCGTTGGATTATGTCGATCATACCTAGAAGGACTTTCACCACGTCGACGTGTGTCATACCTTGGAGGACTCTCAACATATCGGTTCTTGGTGTTAGATGATGTGCGAAGATTGTTGTTGGTGGGTTTGTAGATTTTCTTGTAAGTCTTCATTATGTAAGCAATTTGTTGTTTCATCTCTTGGTTCTTTTGAGCTTGGTCTTCATCACTATCTTCTTCAGATGATGACTCAGATGGTGGTGATGGTGCTCTTGGCGCTTTACCTCGAGATTTTGTGGAAGATGAAGACTTAGATGATGTGGAATATCGTGGTGAAGATGATGTATTGGAGTATGGCTTAGGAGCACGAGAGTGATGATCGTGAACATGTTGTGTGGTAGTCACTAAAGCAAGTGGATTAGCCGTCTTGGCAACATGTTCAGTTCGAATCTCATTTGCTTCATTCTGAAATTGCTTCAAGATGTCAAAGAGTCGATGATATGAGACCTCGTCTAACTTTTCTTGTTGTTTCACCAAAGTGACGAACCGTGTCCACTCGGGTTGAAGTTGTTGAAGAAATTGGACATTGACTTGCATGGTGGAGACTTGCAGGTTATTTCTTGTCATGTTATTCATCATCTTATAAAACCTGGAGTAGTAAGAGTCAATTGATTCTCCATCCCTTGAAGTAAACTTGCCAAAATTCCAAAACAAGTTTGTTTTGACATCTTGTTTGTTGAGTGATTCTCCTTGTTGCAAGCGTTCAATTGCAGTCCACATTTCATGTGCTGTCGGACATGCATCAACCGTGGAGTAAATATCATCTCCAATCCCACTTAAAACCATATAGATGGCTTCCTTCTCCGCATCATGCCAAGCATAATTTTCAGGTGTGAGATCAGCTCTTGTTTCATCACGTTCACTTGCAGGTATTGGATCAGTAGTATCTGTGGCTGCTCTTGGAGGAATTGAGATCTTCTTGAATATATATGGTCCATGAGTAATACATTTCCTCAAGGCATCACCATTAGGTCTTGTGTCAAGGTATCGTATAAAACGTGATTGCTATTGAGCATACCGACCAGATACAAGCATTGGTGGTCTCTCTTTGTTACCCGCCACCATTATGTTGTTGTTCGTCACACGATATTCGGCAGTAGAATCCATCTCAATATTCTCAGAAATGATGAAGTGAATATGGATCTTAAGTAGATTTGTTGTGATTGTTGTTGTGGTTTAAATTCCGAAAATTGCAATTTTTCTCCAGTCCGACAATAAATTCTCCAGTCCGACAAAAACGGTAGACCCAAAAATTTTGTATCGCCAAATTTTTTTATTTATTTTTTTTTTTTTTTGATCTTCGTGTAAACGATATTACGAAACTAGTCTAGATGGTGGCTAAGTCTAAAAAATACTCAAACAAAATTTAGCAAAACACATCATCGGAATGTCCCATAATCGGAATGTCCAATTGGAATGTCTAATCGGAATGTCTAATCGGAATGATGATCGGAACGACCTTGTCGGAATACCAAATCGGAATGATGATCGGAAAGACCTTGTCGGAATACCTAATCGGAATGATGATCGGAAAGACTGGTCGGAATACCAAATCGGAATGATGATCGGAAAGCTGGTCGGAATGTTGAAACCCTTTTCCGATGCTACTGATCGGAATCCCAATCGGAATCTATAATCCCTTTTCCGATTACACCAATCGGAATAATAGTGCTGTTACGAGATTTTGGGGTAAAAAATGAATTTTTCGACAAGAAATCCGCGATTTTAACCAACCAAATGCGACCAAATACCTACCACAGCTATGTAGAAGATTTATATCAAGATTTAGAGCATAGAAACACAAAAAGAATCTTGAATTCGATATGATTATATGAGAAAATCACACGAACCAAGTAAAATCAACAACGAATCACAAAACTACCCCATGGCGATTGATACCAAATGTTGTCCCATATATTTGTGATGATTAAGCAATGAATAAAGAAAGAAAATAGATGAAGAAGAGATGAATTCCTAGAGAGAGAAAGTAGTGAGAGAAAGTATAGAGGAGATTATTAACTTGGTGAGATTAGATTAGAGAAAACTATTTGTTACAAATGACCATCCACCCTCCTAACATGCTAGGAGGGTAGTATATAGAGTCCACCCACATGCGGGCTTTAATGGACTATATATTGGGTCGGGCTTGTCTTTTGGTCTTTAATTAGTTTAAATCCAAGCCCGTAAACCACGACTAATTAACTATCTATTACAACGTTCTAACTAATGTTACAATAATAACCTATGACCGAGCATTCTTGTTTGACTCAATATTTTGAGGCTAACAGTTTCTTTATTGTACCCGCGGTTCATTATCAATAAAGAACCGCCGGTCCATTTAGGGAACCGCTGACAGTGGACGAAACCATTTATTGAATGTTAAACTTAAACAATCCTTGGTATCAAATTCTAGATCAAGCTTGACTAGATATGAGATGTGTTTGATTGAAAGATAAATATTACAAGTAAGAAAACACACAAACACATCAAATCAAGAGTACATCAAGCAATAGTCTAAACACTAAGCACAAAAGTACTAAGCATAAGCTTTTCCACAACTAAGATGTTTAGACTAAGTGATGTACACTTAACCATAATCTAAACATAAAGCACACACGTACTAAGCCTTAACTTTTCCGCAACTTAGATGTTTAGATTATGAGATCTACACAACACACAACAACATGTAAATGCATCAACAAGAGTAAATACATAAATGTAAAGAAAAGTACCGACACGATGTTTTATAGTGGTTCGGTCACGAAGCTCCTCTTCGTCGTACTCCACTCCTCGAGTACACCTTACTCGAGAATTACTTCACTAGTCAACAAAACTCCTTTTAAGGCGGAGAAAAAGCATACACGTTGCTTACACATTTCCTACACTAAGCTAGATGTCGAGTCATAATCATAGGTAGGACCAATCTACACAACGTCGCCTAATTCACCATTTTCTAACACAAGGCTAGATGTCGAGTCCTAATCTTAGGTAAGACCAATCTACACCCATCTACACCAATCTTCACACTAGTTATGTTTTATCGCCTAACATAACAAACCTTGTGTTTTATGGCCTAAACACATAAACCATTTAGATCTAAGTACACATCACTTAGATCTAAGACTATAAAAATATATCCAAGCATATACATAACTTGGTTCCTAACACCTATTCCAAGGATACCCATCACATGGATATACTACCCTTACAACACATCCAAGTGTACCTACAACTTGGATCTTCTACATATACATAGAAGGAAGACTATAATCAGGACTTGATCTAGAAGGAGAGATCTTCATAATGTTATGACTAACAATTCACAAGGATGGAGGTGTTCTTCTCATTGTACTTGAGGAGGAGGAGGCAAATCAGGAATGGGTTTTTTGAGGTGAATTTTATGTATTTTTCCACACTTTTGATTGGAAGTAAACACTTTCTATTTATAGGGAAGTCTTGCCTTGGAGAGGTATCTTTGATCCATTGGATAAAAGGATGCACCCAAATTCAAAATTTGAATTTTGATTTTATTACTTTCCCTCCATCTTCTAGAAGCAAATTCAAAATTTGAATTTTAAATTCATTTTTCCCTAAAAGTCTTGATTGAGCTTAACCGGCTTGTCTGCCCACGGTTCTTTAGTTATTCTCGCGGTTCGATATCCTTAAGGATCTACGGGTACTATAAAGAACCGCGTCCTTTTTGTCTTTCATGACAAATGCAATCTTCAAGGTGTCGAGAGAAGTATACATAAGTATGCTTGAGTGATTACGAGTACCATACACATTTTACATAATGTATTGCGAGTTATACGTTGGTCATCACCAAAACATAATGGGATCATCTCGATTAAACATCGTAACATTTGCACTAACAGTCCCCCCCTTTTTGATGATGAAAAACAAGTAAACCGTAATGCATAGTAAAATGTGAAACTTACTCATTTACACTTCCTTTTCCCCCTTTTTTCGAATCAGAAAGCTAGTCAACGTCTTTGAAGAAGAGAAGAATCAACATCGAGAGAGCACGCACCCAAAGTGGTAGTCATCGATTGCACGTCATTTGAGGAAGAGAAGAATTGACGTCACGAGAGCTTGCATCCGAGAGGTAGTTTTCATTTGTAGAAAAGAAGGATCGACTTTGAAAGAGCTTGCATCCAAAAAGCTATTCGTCCCTTGTAGTCATCGGTTGAGAGGCGAGAATCCAAACCGTAGACCCATCATCAAAAGATATTGAGCTTGCGTCATCCTAGTGAATTCTTCAATAAACATAGGTTAACCAACTTCATGCATAATAAAATGCTTATCTTCGAGGTTCCAAAATTCGTTACTTGCATGAAGTTTCATGAATGCAAATGTAATGACTAGAAATCACATATATGCTCCCCTTGATATGAGCTCCCCCTTGCTTGAGGCACCAATGAAGCAAGGATAGTAACAAGCTACAAAGAAGGGTTAGAAAAGTCCTACAAAACAAAGTTAGTGGACAAGAGCATATATGTATAGCAATGTCACCCAAGCGGAATTAACATTAAACATCTTAAGTACAAAGAGAGGGACTCAAGAGAAAGCTAAAACAATCTTAACTTTTAGAAGTGTCAAAATATGACATGTTAAGAAAAATAAGAGGGCTATTAGATAGAAAAGAGAACCCAACTTATTTTGGTGACACCAAAAAATATATAAAGAGGACTAAGATAGAAAATAGTGTCCAATTTAAAAAAATATGTGGAGAGGACATACTCCACTTTTATATATTGGCATGAATACCGAAATAAAGAGAGTATGACAAGGACAATAAAATAATTCCACATAGTCGAAAAGAGAGGAAGAATGACTATGGGGAAAAATGAAAATGAGGACGATAGAAAAGTCGTTTTCACAACCAATGACAATCATTGGAGAAAGAAGTGTGCACGCGATGCAATCAATCAAAAGACAAGTCGAAGGAGAGGATCTTGACAAGATCAATTTATAATTATTTGAATAGAGGTAGAGAAGAAACATCCATACCAATTGTAATGATAATATGTCAATGGGTAAAAAGCTTAGAATTTTGGAATCACCCAAGAAAATTCAAGATTTAACCAAAATCCTCTCAAAAGGTTAAAAACATAGAATTGTTGGAATCACCCAATCCAATTGTTAATTTTAACCGCAATCAACTCTCAACAACGAGAGAGAAAAAAAATCTCAAATCAAAGACATTTTTTACCTTAAAAATAATTCCTTTAGAAAGATCCAAAAGCTTTAAGTCGGGAATCAAGGTACAAAATAAAGAAAAACCAAAAGCGAGGATAAATTGATGCTTAAGAAAAATACTAGATATAAGACATTATAGGCAAGGATCCTTATGAATGTCGAAACCAAAAAGATGACTTAATGATATAGATAAAGAGATCAAATAAGCCAAAGAATAAAAAGACCAAGATAGACGGTGTTTAGCATAGGATAAAATACATGCTCAAAGTTTTGTAAATCTTCTCAATCATTGTGAATGTTCAAAGAACAATTACATGACGAGGAAAGAGTGAGACTGGACTCGACTTACTTTAGAAATGATAGAATAGAGAGGCTCAACTTAGAGAGGCATGATTAAAATAAATCAAGAGAGACTCAACAAGGAAGTTAAGGATAACTTCACAAAATAATTCAAGAATACTATATATTTATTAGATGATAGAGAAGTCTTGAAAGAAAACAAGAGAACAGTCTCAAAAGAGAAGAAAAGAAGGAATCTTCAAGAAAACTCGTCAAAGAGAGAGATAGACCAAAAACGAACAAAAGGGAGTCACTAGTCGCGGTTAGTTAAACAGGTCTGCGGTTCATTATCAATAATGAGCCGCAAGGTTATTTGAGGAACCGTGGACAGTGGGTGTCCAAAAATGATTATCGACTCAAAAGAAAATCACTTGGTCAAACAATTTAAAATAAGATTCTAAATGGCTTGAAAGTCAATGCTTCGGATATAACTTTTAACAATTGCACTTGCAAGTTAAAATTACTTGAATATTTCAAAAGAAATATTTAAGCTGTCAATCATCCTAGGAGAGAAATTAGATTTAAATCTAACATTCCTTGACAACCGAGTGAGAAAATGTAACACCCCCAATTTACCTTGCGTAGCGGAATATCACAATTGGGTTCTAGTCAAAGAATCATCACACACAAGCCATAATGAACGACTTAAAAGAGACGTTTAAAGCATAAGTAAATGTAAACCATGTTAAATTACAACAACATCATTGTATAATTGTTTCCAAACCCCAAAAGCATAAACAGAGTAGCGTTAGGTCCCCACAAATCTTAAACCATAAAAACCAACCAAATTGTTTTACAATACATCATGAAATATAAAATTGTCTTTGAAAAAAAGGGAGGAAAACAAGTTAGACCGCCCAAAAGCCACAACAACATCCATAGCATGCTCCGCCACAATCATCCTCGATTACCCGAAACACATGCTTAAAATTGTCAACAAATAATGTTGAGCGAGATCTATAGGTTTCCAAAATCACAACTTAACATAAGTATAAAAATCATTCATGATTATTAAATAGTATGTTGATCATTACAAACTAATATTGGGTATTACTCATTATAGCATAAGCAATTTAATTATGTTTAAGCTCATGACACCGACCCCATAAACTAGTCAACCTCGCCAAATGCCGGCATGATCTAAATAAAGTGATTGCCCCTCTTAGGTATTCATTGCCAAATATACCTTTTTTCTCAACACAAGTTATCCATACGCAGAGGGTACACAACGTACTAGCTCTCGTCTAGGATAGGGTCGTCAACCCAATAGTACTATCAAATGTTCAAGCGGCTATGTCCAATCCACAAAAGGATCAAACAATAGTTAACGGTTCATGAATTTAGGGTCTTTAGCAACTAGCTACTTAACATAATTCAAGACATCATTCGGGTCCAATAATCAGTCACGACTTATGTTCCTTTTCACTTACATAGCATGTATCCCCCTCGCGGGTAAAAAAATAATTTAAAATAAAATAGAAAGCGAGTCTGTAGACTCACTTTAAGTAGTAGTGGTAGTATTAGCAAAGACGTAGACGAAAACAATCACCGACGATGAGGACGCCCCGGGAAATCAAATACAACACCTAACAAACAAATGCGAAATGAATCAACGCCTTCAAGTACCTTCAAGTACTGTATGTACATATTTAAGAACACTCAAAGTTTATATAAACTCATGCCAAAAATCTAACCAAGTGATATTTACTAGACACGTTTATTGTTATACGTTATTAGAACTTTTTCTCAAATTACAATTCTGTCGGTACATACCTAATGTACGGACTGAATTCTCATACTTAAACATCACGAATTTTTACGAAACTCGCTGTAGACTTAACTTACATCATGTAAAAAGCTCACAAAATTTTTCATAAAAAGATATTACTTTTAAGTCACGCTGCCCAACACATTTCCAACCTTGAAAATCCGGGCAGATTTGTACCCTAACGTCGTAAAACCATTTTGACTTACTTAACCATTTCCATTTGTAAAACCAATTCCTAAGTTTGAAAATAGACTCATATCTCCAGGTTTTGAGCTAAAGAACAGGCTTCAACTATTTTTGAAACTCTACTTATAGTCCTTGAGATTTGACCTAATATCGAACAAAAATTCGGATTGCGTCGATACTCGCCTCCCGGTACACAAATTTTTTAAACTTACATAACTTTTGACTCGTTTGGAGTTAAAAGCTCTATCTTATACCAATAAGGTAGAAAGAATCTCTACAACTACATTCTATAATATAAACCTGTACTTAAACCTAACACCACGAAAAATAGCCTTAAACAATCTGTTATAAAAAGACACTTGAAAAATCCTATCTACACTTGTTTTTAATCCATTCCATCAACTCCTATACCCCTAATATCATCATTATGTTGGGAATAAAATATGGGTCAGTTCACTAGACGCTGATAAGAAGACTTCAAGCACTGATAGGATGACATTGGACGCTGACAGCCAAGTGTTGACTTTGAAGAAGTCAACGCTGATAGCCTTGAAGATTAACACTGATGGAATACATCTTCATACGAATCTTTTTGTTTATTTGTTTCTTTATTTGTGTATGGTAAAGATAAGCTCGACATTGTATTTTCCATTATTATCTTTACCTAGAATAGTTGATTCGTAGCTTATTGTACAAGACTTCTTATTCTATTAAAGAAGATCTTTTAGGTTAAAGTTAATAATCAGTTTTCATAAGTTTTCACAAGTTAAACCTCTTTCATTGTAATCAAGTTCGTTTATCCTAATACCAATGAAAGTTTGTTTAACATCTTTGTGTTTTAGATTAAGTGTTAATTCCGCATAACACTTAGTTACTTTATTCATAAGCAAAGGTTTCTCTACGTGTAGTACTTGATCTAATCTCGTATACACAAAGCTTAATCGATCTAAGTTTGGGATCAACAAGTGGTATCAGAGCTTGTTGAGAAACTTTTGATCTTTAAGTAACGCAAGAACCCTAAAACACCAAAAACCCTAAAAACCCTAAAATTCTCAAAACCCTAAAAACATCATGTCTGGCACAGATCAACCTGCTGCTTTGCTACAAAACAACTCCACAAATCCTAGTATCAAAATTCCCATGTTTGATGCCAGGAACTTCGAGCTTTGGAAGTCCAATTTTGAGCAATATATAGCTATTCATGACTACACTCTTTGGGAGATTGTTGAATATGGGAACACATTCGACAAAGCACAAAAGATTGCTGCTGCTATTGCCACAAGGACAGCTGTTCCTAATTGTCCTGAAGCTGATAAGAAGGAAAAGCCTGGAGATGGAAGAGCTGTATCTGTTGAAGATATAGCCAAGAAAAGGGTGGACATGAAAATATTGAACATCATGAAACACGCCCTAGGTCATGAGAATCAGCACAAGTACAAACGCTTTGAGTCTGCAAAAGAGCTTTGGGAAGCTCTTGAAGTAGCACATGGTGGCAATGCTGACAAAAAAGAAGAAAAGAAGAAGCAACTCTTGCATGAGTATGCTGTCTTTAAGGCTCAAACCAATGAAAATCTCAGCAGTGTGAGAAGTAGACTGCTTGACATCACAAGTCAACTTTCCTTCATGGGAACACAGATTGATGACCCTGACTTGAATGCTACTTTTCTCAAAAGCCTTGGTGATGTATGGAAGATTGAGACAAGATCTATTCTTGTCAATAACACCCACAAGACTTCCACGTTTGATGACATCTTCAACAAACTAAGACTGTTGGATAATGAATGGCTTTTGGAGAGTGATAATAAATCTTCCAGCAGCAACATGGCCTTCTTCTCACAATGTGAAGGCCAATTTGATTCCATGAACTCCTATGGACATCCAGTCACTGGATCTCAATGTGTCAACGTTGGATCACAGCCTGTCAGCGCTGGATCATATCCTGTCAACGCTTTATACTCAAGCGCTGACACACACAACTTTGGCGCTGATAGAATTAAACCTGCTGGTTTAGATCTAGATACTGTGTGTGCATTCATTGCTTCTTTTCCCAGTGATTCAAGGATTACATATGAAGATCTTGAGCAGATAAGTGATGAACAATTGGAAGAGATGGACATCAAGTGGACTATGGCTCTTGTAAGTTTAAGAGCAAACAGGTTTAACAAAAGGTTCAAGAAGAAGATGACCTTTAATGCTAAGGATGTTGCTGGATTTGACAAATCAAAGGTTGAGTGCTACAATTGTCATCGGATGGGGCACTTCATGAGGGAATGTAGATCTCCAAGAAGATCTGATGCTGGAAAGCCCTCAAGCCAAATGGTTAAGAGCCAAGATCCCAAGGCCATGGTTGCTGTTCAACAAATTGATGGTGTTGGAGGATGGGACTGGAGCTGGAACTTTATGGCTAAGGATGAGGAAGAGGACAGAGCTTTGGTTGCTGAAGTTAAAGAAGAGCATGTTGAATATGCTCTCATGGCACACTCCTCCTCTTCATCAGACAATGAGGTATATGATGATGCTTTCTGTTCTAAGGGTTGTCGTTTAAATACTGAAAAACTAAATCAAGAGATAGTAAAATTATTAGATGAGGCAAGTACTGAAAGATGCAAAGTATCTAATTATCAAATTGCTCTTACCCAGACAGAAAAGACAGTAGCTGAGTATAAGAAAATGGAGTTTGATTTAAAGGATCAAATAAATATCTTAAAACATGAGTTACATCAAAGTAAAGATGTTCAAGATATAGTAAACAGGGTTAATCTTGATTTGATAGCTCAGTTAGAGGAGGCTGACAAAAATAAAGATAATGTGAGTCTTAAAATCCAGAGATTTGATAAGGCCACACAATCCCTAGGAGAGTGTGTTAGCAAACAAAGAGACTCTAAGGACATGAGTGGGATTGGGATGAAAGATTATACTGGTGTTCCACCACCAGCTGGGGATTTCTATGGTGTCCAATCAAAGGACTTATCTTGGACTGGCTTGCCAGAACTCCAAGAGAAGGAATTCATTCCTCCACCTAGAGTGACTTCCCCAGTTGAAGAATACAAGCAAAAACTGACTGACCTAGATGAGTGGAAGAAAGCTAACCACACTTTGTTTGTTAAGGGAGGGTTGTTGTGTGAAAGTCCAAATGAGCCCACACCAATCATGATACCAATTGTGGAGTCCAATGATCCTACACCTATTAAAATCACACACCCAATCACTGGCAAAGCTGTTGACCTTGGCCCACAGACTGTTAGAAAACCTAGTGTTAAGTATGCAGAGATGTATAGGAATACTAGGTCACCAAAAAGCCAAGTTAGTAACCATGGAACAGGCTTCTTTGCTTCTAGACCTAAGACTATGTCTAGAAAAGCTTGTTACTCATGTGGTAGCTTTTCACATTTGGCTTACAAATGTGTCAACGCTTCCAATGTCAACGCTGATAGGAACCATTTCAGCGCTGACAAAAGTCAACATAGGTCAAACACTGTCAGACCAAATACCTTTGTGAACAAAAGTTCACAAGTTGTTAGACCAGCCCCATTCTTTTCTAGAGGGTCTAACACACAAGGCCTAAGACCTTTTCAAAAATCAAACACTTGGTCCAATAGGCAATGGGTTCCTGTAGCAAACCCTAGGTTCAACGCTGATAAAGGCAATCGGGGCGCTGACAAGAACAATTTCAGCGCTGACAGACACACTGCCAAACCTAGGTATTTGCAACCACAGGGAAATAGGTCTAAAGCTTCTACTAGCTTAACATGGAGACCAAAACAAGACCAAAACTCTAATTCTACTGGTGTTTCTATGACATGCAACAGGTTTCAATATATTTCAAAAGCCATGTCAACACCAATTGGGGTTAACTGGGAATTTCATTCAAAAAGGGATGAAAATGGGGTTGTTATGAGAACCAAGTCTGTTCTTGTTGAACAACCAGAATTCAAGTCTTCCAAGGCTTGGGTTCCCAAAGAAAACTAATGTGTTTTCTTTATGTGCAGGGCATTTAGAAGAAGATCAATGATTATGGATATTGGGATATTGGATGCTCAAGGCACATGACAGGAAAGGAAGACTATCTGACGAACTTCTCTCCTATTCAAGATGGTGATAGGGTATACTTTGGAGGAGGCTATGGCACCATCACAGGAAAAGGGACCCTTATTACCAATAATCTACGTTTTGAGAATGTCTTCCTGGTAAAAGAACTGGATTATAATTTGTTTAGTGTATCACAAGTGTGTGATAACAAAAATAAGGTTCTTTTCACAGATACTGAGTGCTTGGTGTTAAGCAAAGATTACAAGCTCCCTGAGGAGAAATACATAGAATTTAGAACACCAAGGCATAAAGACATATATAATGTGAATCTTAATGGAATTAAGATGAATAATAAAATGATGTCATGTTTTTATGCTAAAGCCTCAATAGATGAAAGTAATCTTTGGCACAGGAGATTAGGGCACATAAACTTTAAGAATATCAATAGACTTGTGAGGCTTGGTTTAGTTGATGGTTTGCCTGAAAAGGCTTTCCACAATGACCACTCTTGTGTTGCATGTCTTAAGGGCAAGCAACACAAGGTCTCATTCAGGTCTAAACAGGTGCACTCGAGTTCTAAACCACTTCACTTATTGCATATGGACCTCTTTGGTCCAACTAATATAGAAAGTTTGAAGGGTAAATCATATTGTTTTGTTATCACTGATGATTTTTCCAGGTTTACATGGACTTTCTTTTTAGCCAAGAAAAGTGAAACTGCCCAAAGTCTGATTAATTTCATTACCCAGATTGAAAAGAAGAATGGTAATGAGGTCAAAATTATTAGAAGTGACAATGGGGGTGAGTTTAGAAATCAGTTGTTAGATGATTTTTGTGCCAAAAAAGGGATTACTAGGCAGTTTAGCATAGCTAGAACCCCACAACAAAATGGGGTTGCTAAAAGGAAGAATAGAACCCTTATTGAAGCAGCCAGAACCATGTTGGCTGATGCCCACTTTCCTATAGCCTTTTGGGCTGAAGCTGTTAACACAGCTTGTTATGTTCAAAATAGGGCATTGGTCAACAAAATACATAATAAGACACCTTATGAGTTACTTTGGGGAAGGAAGCCAAATATTGGCTTTCTCAAGCCTTTTGGATGTCATGTAGTTGTTTTAGAAACTAGTGAGGCCCTAGGTAAATTTGATTCAAAAGGTGATGAAGGCTACTTCATGGGTTATTCAGTGCAGAGCAAAGGATATAGGGTTTACATTAAAAAGGAATAACGTATACTTGAAAAAGTACATGTTAGGTTTTTAGAGAGTAAACCTAGTGATCCTGAAAGTGGTCCAAATTGGTTGTTTGACTTAGAACCTTTATCTAGAGCTTTAAATTATATGCCTGTTACTGATCCAGACATTGTGAAGGTAACTTCAAGTGTTTTGGAAAAGAGAATTGGTAATGTTTCAGGTATACAGGTTGCTAAGGAGGATGGACCACCAGCAGTTGAGTCATCTCCCACACAAGAATATGTTACACTTCCTATATGGACAGATGAGTATTATGCTGCTGCTGCTGCTAGGAAAGATAATGGTGGTTTCCAAATACCACCAAATACAAACATGCATGGTTCTTCAGGCGCTGACAAAGGCAAATCAAGCGCTGACAAGAGCACTTCAGACGCTGATGGATCAGACGCTGACACCTACAGTTCAAGCGTTGTTAGCCCAAGCGCTGACAAACAAGGTTCAGACTTTGACAACACCTTTGCACATCTTTTCTCTTCCCATTTTGAACAAGGTGGACCTTCCAATGTCCATGAAGAGATTTCTGTTGATCAAAGAGAGTCTGATGAAGAAGATATTGGCAACATGGAGCGTGAAGTTGAGGACACCAGACTTTTTGAAGGAGGAGTTCTCACTTCCACAGCAAAGGATCACCCCTCATCTCAGATCATTGGTGATGTTATGGCTCCAGTTCAGACACGAAGATCCCATCAAAATCTTGGTGGATTTATTGCCAATATTCACAAGAAGGTTGATACCCCTCTTGTACAAGCATGTTTGTTTGCATGTTTTCTGTCACAAGAAGAACCCAAGAAGATTTTTGATGCTCTCAAAGAACCTAGTTGGGTGGAAGCAATGCAGGATGAGCTTCACCAATTTGCTATACAAGATGTTTGGGAGCTGGTTGATTGTCCTAGATATGTGAGACCAATTGGGACAAGATGGGTTCTAAGGAACAAGAAAGATGAAAGAGGTATTGTGGTTAGAAACAAGGCACGTTTGGTAGCTCAGGGATATACACAAGAGGAAGGTATAGATTATGAAGAAGTTTTTGCACCAGTTGCAAGAATTGAAGCTATCAGAATTTTTCTAGCTTATGCCTCTTGTATGAACTTCACTGTTTATCAAATGGATGTGAAGAGTGCTTTCCTCTATGGAAAAATTGCTGAGGAGGTATATGTTATGCAACCTCCTGGTTTTGAAGATCCTGAAAATCCAGACAAGGTTTATAGAGTGAAGAAAGCTATGTATGGACTTCATCAAGCCCCAAGAGCATGGTATGGAACATTGTCCACCTACTTGGTGGAAAATGGTTTTAAAAGGGGCACCATAGATCAGACATTGTTCACTAAGAAGAAAGGTAAGGATGTCTTACTTGTCCAGGTCTATGTTGATGATATCATTTTTGGATCTACAAATCCAAAGATGAGTGAAGACTTTTCCAAGCTTATGACAGATAAGTTCAAGATGAGTGCAATGGGTGAGATGAACTTCTTTCTAGGGTTACAAGTTCATCAGAAAGAAGATGGTATCTTCATCTCCCAAGACAAGTATGTATCTGAAATCTTGAAGAAATATGGTTTTTCTCCACATGAAAAGGATGCTTCCACTCCTATGGATAGGGAACACCCTTGGGGAAAAATTGGAGCTGGAAAGGATGTGGATGTTAGGCACTATAGATCAATGATTGGTTCATTGATGTATCTTACAGCCTCAAGACCTGACATCATGTTTGCTGTGTGTGCTTGTGCACGTCATCAAGTGACTCCCAAAGAATGTCATCTTTTTGCTGTGAAAAGAATTTTTAGGTACCTAAGATGTTACCCAGATCTTGGATTGTGGTACCCAAAAGATTCTCCATTGGAGCTTATTGCATATTCAGACAGTGACTATGGTGGTGACAAGTTTGATAGGAAATCCACAACTGGTGGATGTCAATTTCTTGGGAGTAGATTAATATCTTGGCAATGCAAGAAACAAACAGTGGTGGCAAACTCTACAACTGAAGCAGAATATGTAGCTGCAGCTGCTTGTTGGATTATGGGTATAATTTCATGCATACCAAGATTTTTGTAGACAATATTAGTACTTTATGCATTATTAAAAATCCTGTACATCATTCTAAAACCAAACACATAGAAATTAGACATCATTTTATAAGAGATTGCTTTGAGAAAGGTTTAATACAACCAGATAGGGTAGCTACAGAGGATAATGTGGCTGATTTATTAACTAAACCTTTTGATGCTGGAAGATTTCAATATTTGGTAACAAATATTGGAATGGTTAATCTCACTTAATATGTGTTTTGGAACCTTTTTGTAAAAGTATGTACAGGATAATGCATTGTTATTGGTCTTTGTGATGATTTAGATTTTTCCACTTTATTTTTCTAACATTGACAAAGGTGAATGTAACGCTGTCAAGTGTTATTTTGCTGTTGTTAGAGATATTATTGTCTAACGCTGACAAGAGTTCCTTTAACGCTGATAAGTGTTGTCGGGGCGTTGTCAGAAACGAATGTTAGTTTTGTGGTTTTCAATCTAAATGTATAGGTGGTGGTAGCTTCATGCCATTGGATACAGAGTTGCTTATGGATCTTTGAAGAGCTATTTGGACATGTTTTTGTTTATGGATGATGGTTGGAATATTTATATTCCTATCTTGACATAAATTTTTAATGTTCATATATATTTTGAGAAACTCATGTATCATAGTTTAAGGGGAGGTTTAAGGAACCTTTAGGACTTTTGGGTATTCTTATAATACTCTCATCACAATTCTAGATTGTGTCCACAGGTGAGTATGGGTTAGTTTTCCTAAACCATGAGGCACTGTAGCATGCAAAGTTGACAAACTATGCATGCTGCCAAGACATTTTTGGCCTAGAATTGGTTATGGTCTGATGGGAGACTTGGGAATAGTTTTGTTATGGGTTTACCTGGGAGTTACAAAGAATTTTATGAAAAACTTTGTTGGTAAGAATTTTGGTTAGCAAGGGACACTAGAGGTCATTTGTGTCTATCTTGCTTAAGCAAGTGTGCATAAATGGACAGTGCTTGCCGCCCAGTAATTATTATCAACTTGTAAGATATTTCCCTTAGGATAAATTACTTTGTTAAGGTCTTTTTCTTTTTAAATATTTTTATTTTATTTTTTAGACGCTGACAAGTTTTTCTCCAAACGATGTTACGTCCAATCGTGACGCTGACAAGGCTTTAGGCAAACGCTGACAAGAAAATATAGCCGTTGGGCGCTGATGGGCTATTTTTGACCGTTGACACCTAGTGGGCCCTACCCAGTTGTTATTTTTGACTAATCTTTGGCCGTAATTTTGGGGAGTTGTTACTTTTAATTAATGCATGAGATAAGTTATATTTGATTCAATATTTTCATCATTGCTTTTTGAATATAACTGCCTCATTTTTGACCAATCAAAATCATGCATCTCTCCTATAAATTTGGCTAACTTTTTTATTCTGGGTATTCCTATTTTCTTGTCTAATATTTTTCTCCTAGATTTTACCCATATCACATACCCTAAACAGCTTTAAACATGGCACCAAAGTTCAACTCAAGCAATCTGACATTGGAGTTCAAGAGCCAACATAATATGGTAGCTTACTTGACTGCTGATAATGATTTGTTCCCTCAGTATTCACAAATGGTGGCATTTTTAAATGCATCCTCTCTAAGTTATGCACTTTCTCATGAACCATTAGTCCCTGTCGCACACATTAGACAGTTTTAGAACACTGTTAGTTCCACAACAGCTAATGGAGTGACCACATTAACATCTACTGTTCATGGAAGAACATGGGTGGTCACTGAAGCCTTGGTTCGCCAAGCTTTGCGTCTTGATGACGCTGATGGTGTGACTACCCTTGCCGTTGCAACAATAGAACAAGGTCTTAGGGAATTGGGTTATCCTATTCCTGCTGGTAAATCTTTAAATAAATATCATAAGCAGGAATTTCCCTCTGACTGGAAATATTTGATACATGTCCTTTTACAATGCTTAAGTCCAAAATGTACTTCTTTTAATGAAATTAACAGGTCAATTGCAAGTGCTTTGGTTTGTATCACACGTGGGCTTAAGTATAATTTTTCAAAAATGATTTTTGAAGGGATGTGTAAAAATAAGGGAAGTAAAATGACTTTGGCTTACCCACGATTTTTACAAATGGTATTTGATTTACAAGGATATTGTACTAGGGATCATGACACTTTTTATGAGATCCCTAAGCAAAAGAAAACCATTTTTGACAAGATGAGCTCCACAAACAGATCCATACCTCTTACCCAAGCCATGCTTGAAGTAATTCAGGCTGCTCAACCACAACCAGACCCTGCACCTCAACTTGAGCCTATCCATGAACCATTACCTTCACCAGATCACATGGACATTGACCAACCCAACGCTGACACTCAAAATGTTGGCGCTGACACAGCCAATCCCAACGCTGATAACATCCCTGAACAATCCCAAACACCCCTTAATCAACCAACACCCACACAATCTACTTCATCTTCCACCCCATTACAATCTAGGTTGCATAAACGCCAAAGGACTGCTGGAGTGTTCTCCTCTAGTGGTCCTAGCCTTGTTGCAGAGAGAACCACCTCCACAAGTGTGGCTGGTGACATGGGTGAGGCTGGGGCTATTGACACAGGCTTAGAAGCTGGTCAAGACAGTCCCAACATCATTAAGACCTCATCTATGCCCTATGATTCTATTTTGGGAGGTCAAATCCCCATTCTAGCTGAGGGCAGATTGGAACCTATGACAATGATTGAATTGACGGCTGCTGTCATTAGCTTGCAAAAGCAAAATGTCAGCCTTGTACAAATTGTCAACAAACAGGGTCGTGAACTCCAAGTATTGAGGGAGCGGGTAACTGTTTTGGAGAATCCAAGTAGCAGGAGTCTAATGGAGGAATCTTCCAAAGGGGAGGATGAGGAGGATGAGTTGATTCATACAGCAAGTGAGGAAGAGAGTGGTGATGAAAAAGAAGAGGATAGCTCAGATTCAAGTGTTCAAAATATTGAAGATCCAGAAAGACTTGAATATGGGGATGAGTTAGCAAAGGAAAGATTGAGTGATTTGAAGAATCAGATTGATTGGGACCTTCTTGAAATCACCAGAATGTACCATGCTTGGGAAGACAAAGTAATGGACAACCCAGGAATGAGTTTGTCAGATCAAATTTGGGGGTTGGAAGTTCTTCTCAGGGTACAAGATAACATAAAGGTGATTTTGAGGTTTAATGCACAAGAGGTCAAGACCTGGCTTAAAAGAGATAGAAGGCAGTTGTATTACAAGTTGCTTAGATGCCATCAACCTAGATGGACATACAAGAAGTTGCTGGCTTTATCTTTTGAGGAGCTAGAGTATAGGGCACATCCTATTTGGAGGAATGTGCAAGAAAATAATGTCTATCAGTTTCTTTCAGAAGAAAGGAAACAAGAGCTTGCTGAGGAAATGCAGATTCAAACGGAAATGAGGATTGCTCAAAGACCAGTGAAGAAAGGAGATCCTCTCCAATTTCCCAAAGATATGGATGTGTATTATCCAACTGAAGGTGTCATAAGGAAGCATCTCAAGCTTTCTCCATTGGAAGCTTCAAATTTGGTTAATGTAGTACCTCTAGATGACAGAAATCCAATCATCAGTTTTGATGAAGATGAGTGTGGATTTTGGAAGATTGGCAGGTTTGGAAAGGAGGTACATACTTTCACTTCAGTTATTTCCATCTTTGCAAGCATAGACAGAGAAGACTTGGTGCATCTATGGAGATTAATAGAGGCCAAGTATACAGCTGAAGCACCTACTTCAGCAAATGGAATAAGACTTTGGAACACATTTTTGACTTTGTGTGGTCCAAGAGAAGCAGATCCTGCCATATGGAAGGATCTTGAAGATGATCTCATTAATCTTCATTGGAGGCTTTATTCTACTTGTGGTGTATTTCATTTAAGCTCTACAAAGTTTTCAGAATATCTACTTGTGGATGCTGACTATTTCTTGTCCAAGAAAGTATTGGAGAAGATGAAGGAGACACCCTTGGAGATTGATTATACTAGTGACGTGGCCAAGGACTTGATTAGATATGTTTATCACCAACATAAGAAGTTTTTGCAAGATTCCTCCTAAGCCTCAAGTTTTTATTTGTGAAACTTGATCATTGGAATAGATATCAAGTTTAGGGGAGGATTGTTGGGAATAAAATATGGGTCAGTTCACTAGACGCTGATAAGAAGACTTCAAGCACTGATAGGATGACATTGGACGCTGACAGCCAAGTGTTGACTTTGAAGAAGTCAACGCTGATAGCCTTGAAGATTAACACTGATGGAATATATCTTCATACGAATCTTTTTGTTTATTTGTTTCTTTATTTGTGTATGGTAAAGATAAGCTCGACATTGTATTTTCCATTATTATCTTTACCTAGAATAGTTGATTCGTAGCTTATTGTACAAGACTTCTTATTCTATAAAAGAAGATCTTTTAGGTTAAAGTTAATAATCAGTTTTCATAAGTTTTCACAAGTTAAACCTCTTTCATTGTAATCAAGTTCGTTTATCCTAATACCAGTGAAAGTTTGTTTAACATCTTTGTGTTTTAGATTAAGTGTTAATTCCGCATAACACTTAGTTACTTTATTCATAAGCAAAGGTTTCTCTACGTGTAGTACTTGATCTAATCTCGTATACACAAAGCTTAATCGATCCAAGTTTGGGATCAACACATTAAACTCTCTTTCACAACATCCTAAATCACTTGTATTAATAATCTTCATAAAACCCCCTTTCATAAAAATCAACATGCAATCAAATCAATACAACTAAAAATGATGTAAACATGTTTTTAAACATAAACCCATACACAAAATAAATCAAACATCAAAAACAAACAAAAACCCCCTTTGGTCGTGGATTTTGGGGTTCAAAACCACCAAGAAAATGTTTTTCCAACTTGTTTTATTGATTATTTATCATCACATACACTTAGTTCAAACATGTATATAGTTTAATTTAATCAAAACCCCTTTTTGAAAAATCATATATTTAGGAAAAGATTAAGTGAATGCATGTGTGTTTTTAATTGATTAGAAGACTTACAATGATGAAATAAGAGGTGGTATTTGATTAGGTTGTCAAAAACCTAAAAAAACCAATGGTGGTGATGGTGTGGGGTGGTGGTGTCATAAAGAGAGGGAGGGGAGAGGGGTGGTGACATTTTTGAAATGAAAAATGAAAGCGTGTGTTTGGTTTGGTTCCTTTTGTATGTTAGGAGGGACCTAACTTGCCATGTTAACTATCTTTTGGCCTTATTATCAAACAACTATTTAAAGAGCGGGAATATGGACTAGTAGTGGGTTTTGAATTTTTGCGGGAGTCGGGGTTCGTCCCGGCTACCTCAAAATACTTTTAGATGGTTCAAACGCACACAAAATGGAATAAAAACGGTTCCGACTCGACTTAACACGTAAATAAAATAAAAACTTCGAAAAATTCAAATATCGATCAATCAATAATAAAAGATTAATTTTGTGCTGTGACACCCTAGAACCGAGGTCATTAACGATACCCTAAATTACGCTAAATTTTGAAATTTTTAATAAATTTTAATTTCTATATTTATAAGTATTTTGGTTAAAGCCGATGTTCGAGGTTATAATTTTTACGTTTGACGATTCAAGAAGGACGATGACGATTACGATCCCGATGGATGCCCAATTTTATATAATTATTGACGATTTATCGATAATGTAATTTTTCGAGATTTTTATTTACGGTTCGTGTTAAGTTGAGTCGGGTGAGTTTTATAGCCTTCCGAGTACATTTAAAGTATCCCAAAAATATTTTGGAGTGTTCGGGATGATTTCCGACTCCCGTAAAATTTTCAAAATTGACTAGTGAGTCGAAATCGCAAAGTTTTAATGGCGTTTTTAACTTAAGGCCAAAAGAAACCTTTATTTACCATTTGGTCCTTCCCAATCACACAAAATGACACAAACACAAACACACAAACACATTTCACAAAACAAAAATCAAACTCTCTCTCTCTTTGTCCTTAGGCCGACGGCCAAACACAAACACCACCAATCCACCATTTTTTCTTGAGTTTTCACAAAAACTAACTTAAGACCACATCTTAGAATCCCTTGGTGAGTGTTAATCCGTGGTTTGATTACACATGCACTAACATAAATTTTCCAAAAATTTTCAAGATGATCCAAATTCGTTTTTGAGGCTAATTGTTGTAATGCATGTTAAATTCATGTGTATTGGAAGCATAATCACCAAGAAAACCCACCAAAATCAATTTGGTTGTGGTGATTGGGTCACCCAAACCCCACGGCACAAGGGGTGTTTGGGGAGACATGGTGGTTGATGGATTTTGAGCATTTCCTTGTGTTTGGTTATGTGTTTAATGATGTTTTACATAGGTTTAAATGGTTGCATGTTCATTTTTAGATGATTAGGATTATGAGGATTGGTTGATCAATAGGGGTAGGACTGAAATTTTGTGTTTGGATATGTTTAGGGAGGCTTAGGATGATGCCTAGTGGTGGTTAGAAGGTTTGAAATCGAGTCTAAGCATGGTTTTGGTATAGCCAAATTTAGGCAGAAACTTTGAGGCCTTTTCATAAAAATTATTTTTCTTCCAGGTCTTAAAAACTAAATGTAGTTGTAGAGGGTTTTTTTATCTTTAATTTGGTATAAGGTAGAGCCCGTGACTCAAAACGAGCTAAAAGTTATGAGGTTTTAAAGATCGAGTACCGGGAGACGAGGACTTTCATAATCCGAATTTATGTAAAGTTTTAGTCAAATCCCGAGGACCACAAGTATGAATTGGTAAATGGTCAAGGGTCAAAATTTGGTCCCAAACCTGTGTAAATGAGTCTATAAGTTGACTTAGGAGTCAAAGAAGTCAAAGGTGCATTTCAAATGGGTCAAAGAGGTCAAAGTTGGTCGAAGTACAATTTCAGCCCGTAAAATGTAGTTTTGGAAAAGCGTCGAGTAACGAGTCGTAAAAGTAAAAACTTTTATTGGGCTTAAAAACATGTCATCTACAGGTCTTATAGGATTTTTGAGAATTTTGTCAAATTTTATAAGTATGGTTAAGTATGGTAAAACAGCCCGTACTTTCGGCAAGTACCGGCGAGAATGGATAAAAATGGATAGCGTAAATAATGAGAACGAATGGTACAAAATGAGTAACGCTTGTTGTTTTGTTTTTGGCGTGAGTTATAATTGTCCTAAGTGACTAGTATATATGTATATTATACAGTACCGTAAGGTATTTAAAATGAGATTACTCATTACGCGTTATTTGTGATAGGTGTTGAATTACCCGGGCATCCGTAACATCGTCAGTGATCATCCCTCGAACTACCGACTACTTAAGATATAAGGTGTGAATTTATAGCCTCGCTATTATTTATTTCAAATTGTTTTACCCGCGAGGGAAATGCATGCTAGTTTTTAAAAGGAACGTATATCATGAATGATTGTTAGACCCGAAAGTTGCCTTAGAAATTGTGTTGAGTACCAAAGTTGCAAAAGTCCCTAAAATCATGAACTGTTAACTATTGTCCTGCCCTCGAGTAGGGGGAAATAGCCGCTTATGCAATTTGTAGTACTACGGGGTTAACGACCCAATGCTAGCCGAGAAGCTGTACGTTTAGTAAGTTCTGCGGTAGATTATTTTGTATGAGAAATAAGGTATAATTGCAACTGATGCCTTTAGAAGGGGAACTGGTTTCATCTGAATCACGCCGGTATTTATTACGCGGGTGATTGAGTTAACGGATTAGTGTCATGAGCTTAAACACAATTGTCAGTATCCTGATTATAGATTGTTTGATCGACAAGTCTATAAATGATCACGAATGGTTTTTATTTTATATACGTTCAAATGGATTGTAAAACCTATGAATTCCACTCAACGTTTTCATTGACCAAATTTTTGGCATGTGTTTCAGGTAACCGCTGAAGTGTAGAATGGAGCATGCATGGGATGGATGTTGTGTGTATGGCTTGGAGTCCGCTTGTTTTTCCTCCTTTTTCTACTTAAACATTTTTAGTTTTAATGTTATGTTGTTGTAAAACTAAAATTCTTGGGTTGAGATTCATGGGGACCGAAAACGCTAAACTCTGTTGTACCAAATTGGGGTTGGAAAAAAACGTGGACATGTAGCATCTAACAATTTTTAAATTCAAGTTTTAAGTTGACGTCTTTTTAGCGTCGTTTGATATATCTTGTGTGCAATGAATACTGTGTAGCACCCAATGTTGTAGTTCCGCTGCGCATAGCATTTGTGGGGGTGTTAAAGATTGGTAATCAGAGCCATGAGTTATAGAGAACTAGGTCGTTTTTGAAAATCCTAAACTATAACTTTTGGTGTCGTAAGAAAGGGTCCAAGCATACACAACTATCCTGCATGGCTCCGGTAAGATTTATTGTTGTATTTGTGGCATTTGACGTATACTTTTGAGTGAAGTGTATATGTGGGTAATTATTACGTAAGTATGGAGATTACTATATGTAGACGTTGAATTTTACGTGGAATATCCGACATCGTAATTTTTGTATTAATCATGCATGAGCATCATATTATTACATTTCGGGCATATGTACCACCTTTGCATTGCATTTGCATGCATGTATTTATAACTATTGTATAATTACTTATGTACCCTCCGAAATTCGCTGTTATTGCAGGAATGGCCGAGGTACCGCCTAATGATAATGGAAACGATTACGTCGTAGGTCGCGAAGGGGGAAGTGTTGGAACAGTAGCTGAAGGACAAGATGAGACGAACGATGTACAAGCCCAGGACCCCGACCAAAGGAGAACTACTTGCCCCAGGCCTATGCGTACTTCCCATCTGGTTGGTGTACCAGGTATCCCCAGAAGAGCCGTAGGTGCAGTGAGCGCAAATTCTCTTCATCAAGGCATCCCAAGAATTTGCTGTCCCGGACCGAGGATTTATCATGACGTACGACGGGTTGTGAGAGGTTTGGACGAATCGATGTGCATGCGGTACGTAGTGGAATCAAGGGTGATCAGTAGATTCGACGAAAATGAAAGGGCAGACCAAAGACTGTTGGAAAGGACTGCAAGAGTTGAGTATGATGGGAATGTGAACAAAAGTGACATCAACAGTTTAAGATCAATGGTTGCAAATTTAAGTGCTAGTCTTGACCGTGTGAGGGAAGATCAAGTGAGGTTGTCGAGGATGCAGAGTTGGGAGCATCGCGTGAGAGCATCATTGCCCCCGGATTGGAGATTCGTGGACGATTTGGAGATGGAGGCGAATGACTTCATGATTCAGCCGCCTACTAGAGGTGCTTGTATTACGGTGGGAAGTCAGGTAGCGATTGAGTGTGGATCCACATCAGGGACGAAAAAGGAAATGGAATGTGGGCCGGATGATAAAGGAAAGAGAAAAATGGATGATGTGGATGAGGACGATAGTGATGAGGAACCTGAGGAAGACGATGACGAGCCGCCATCCAAGAGGCCGTGTGGATCACCACATGCCTAGTTACTTGTTTTGTATTTTCTTTGATCATTGTAATAGAACTGTTTTAGACTTTTGTATGATGGTATTATGACGAGAAACTCAAGTACTTGAGTTTTGTGGTGAACGATTGTAGTGGCAATAATTGTCACAATTTTGGTTAATTATCAATACAATCCACGTTACCTTTCATGATCTGTGATATGTCTTAAATTTGATCTTTTGTGATGTGAATTGATGAATATTAGTAACTCTGTAGTGATGTGTCGTTGTATGTATATTATGTCTGGGAAACTTGATATGTATACTTACATTGTTTTTCTATTTTCCCTGTCTTGCAGAAAGAGATATTCGATAACACCATGCCTCCAAAGTTGACCGCCGATCGTGTTAACACCATGATTCAGGAAGCTATAGCAAATGCGTTGGAAGCGGACCGAGCCGGGAGAAATCAGGACCAGGGAAGGAACGCGGGGAGACAGCAAGCCCCGAGAGTGTGTACCTATTCTAGCTTTATGAAATGCGGTCCCACGCAGTTCCGTGGAACGGGTGGAGCTTTAGAACTTAGACGATGGTTGGAAAAGGTTGAAAGTACGTTCGAAATCAGCGGTTGTGCAGAAGCGGACAAAGTGAAGTTTGCAGCGGCTACGTTTCTTGATGATGCGTTAAGTTGGTGGAATACCCAGGTAGCTACGGTTGGATTGGCTGTAGCGAATGCAAGGACGTGGAATGCGACAAAAGCTCTGTTGACTAAGAAGTTTTGCCCGGAAGAGGAATTGGGACAATTGGAGGATGAGTTGAGGCACTTGACCTTGAAGAACAACGATATCGCTGCCTACACTAGGAGGTTTAATGAGTTAAGTCTTTTGTGTCCAGACATATTTGCCAATGATGCCAAGAAAATGAAACAGTACATTAAGGGTTTATCCAGCAATATTAAAGGTGAAACAACTTCGTCAAAACCTGGGTCGTTTGATGAAGCGGTCCAGATGGCTCACGCATTGATGGACGTCAAGCTCCAGGACAAGCAGAACTCCATTGTTGAAGGCAACAAGAGGAAATGGGAAGCGGCACAAAGCAATCAATCCCAAGGCCAGAACCGAGGTGGAAATCGAAACAACCATGGGCCAAACCGAAATCAGCAGTTTAACCAAAGAAGGAATGAAGGGATGAGGGCAGTGACGAACCCTAGAGGAGTGAAAGTGAACCCCCATTGTGGTAAGTGCAATTTGTATCATGTTGGGAATTGCCCACCTGCATGCGGCAAGTGTGGAAAGGCAGGTCATAGGACATCTGGTTGTCGAACGGGAGGAGTAGCCACTGGGGCTAATGCTATCAGAATGAGAGGATGTTATGGTTGTGGAGAGAGGGGTCATGTGCAAGCGAATTGCCCGAAGGCAGGAAACAAGCGGGGAGGAAACAATGCGGCTGCTGTGTATCAAGTGGGAACGGCTGATAAACCACAGGGTCCTAATGTGGTTACCGGTACGTTTTTGCTAGACGCTTGTTATGCTAGTATTTTGTTTGATTCTGGCTTCGACAAGAGTTTTGTAGATGTTAAATTTAGTCTTCATATCGATAGAAAACCGGTGTTGTTAGCGACTAGTTATAACGTTGAGTTAGCCGATGGAAAAATTGTTAGTACGAATTCTATACTGAAAGGGTGTACCTTGAAGTTAGGAAATTACGCTTTTAAAATCGACTTGATGCCTATAGAGCTAGGATCGTTTGACGTGATTGTGGGAATGGATTGGCTAATGGCGCACAGTGCTATGATCGTCTGTGGCGAGAGATTAGTTCAGATTCCGTTGAGGAATAAAGTTTTGACGGTGAAGGGTGACGAATGCACTTCTCGTTTGAAAGTGATTTCCTGTTTGAAAATGATGAAGTACGTAGAGAGCGGATGCGATGTGTTTTTGGCACAAGTTTCGAGTGATGGTGATTTAGAGGCGAGGATTGAAGAGGTACCAGTTATTTGCGAGTATCCGGAAGTTTTTCCAGACGAGTTGTCGGGTTTACCGCCTACCCGTGAGGTCGAGTTTCGAATTGATTTAGTGCCAGGAGCTGCGCCGGTTGCACGTGCACCTTATCGCATAGCACCATCCGAGTTAAAGGAGTTATCAGATCAACTGAAGGAATTGATGGACAAAGGATTTATTAGGCCGAGCTCATCACCTTGGGGAGCGCCAGTGTTGTTCGTAAAGAAGAAAGATGGTTCGTTTCGGATGTGTATTGACTATAGGGAACTCAATAAGCTGACGGTTAAGAGTCGGTACCCATTGCCGAGGATTGACGATTTATTTGATCAATTGCAAGGTTCCAGTGTGTACTCAAAGATCGATTTAAGATCAGGGTATCATCAACTGCGTGTAAGAGAGGAAGATATCCCTGTAACTGCCTTTCGTACGCGGTATGGACACTTTGAATTTCGAGTGATGCCGTTTGGGTTGACAAACGCGCCTGCTGTATTCATGGACCTCATGAATCGCGTGTGCAAGCCGTATCTAGATAAGTTTGTTATTGTTTTCATCGATGATATACTTATTTACTCTAAGAGTAAGGAGGAGCACGAGAAGCACCTAAGAAAGATTTTGGAGTTGTTAAAGAAGGAGAAGCTGTATGCAAAATTCTCGAAGTGTGAGTTTTGGTTGGAATCAGTGCAGTTTCTAGGTCATGTGATTGATAGTGAGGGAGTTCGTGTGGATCCTGCCAAGATCGAAGCGATCAGGGAATGGTCAGAACCGACGACGCCGACTGAAGTTCGACAATTCCTTGGTTTAGCTGGGTATTATCGAAGGTTTATTGAAGGATTTTCGTTGATTGCAAAACCATTGACAAGGCTTACCGAAAAGAATAGGGTGTATGAATGGGGAAATGAGGAAGAACTTGCTTTCAAAACGCTTAAGGATAAGTTATGTTCCGCACCGATATTGTCATTGCCTGAAGGAACCGAGCACTTCGTAGTGTATTGTGATGCGTCTCGTAAGGGTTATGGAGCGGTATTGATGCAACGTGAAAAGGTGATAGCTTACGCGTCGAGGCAACTAAGGAAGAATGAGGAGAACTACACGACGCACGATTTGGAATTAGGAGCTGTAGTTTTTGCGTTAAAGTTGTGGAGACATTATCTGTATGGGACAAAGTGTGTTGTATTCACTGACCACAAGAGTTTGCAGCACATTTTAGATCAAAAGGAGTTGAATATGCGACAGAGACGATGGGTTGAACTACTGAGTGATTATGACTGCGAAATTCGCTACCACCCTGGCAAGGCGAATGTTGTAGCGGATGCACTGAGTAGGAAGGAACGGGAGAAACCTTTGAGGGTTAGAGCTTTAGTGATGACTGAGAGCGTTGACTTAACCGAAACTATACTGAAAGCTCAAGAGAGGGACTAATGAAAGGGAATGTTGAAGCTGAGAATTTGGGACGAATGTTGAAACCTCTTTTCGTGATTAGGTCAGACGGACTGAGATATTTTGAGAATCGGATTTGGTTACCACTGTGTTCATTTGAGGAAGGAAAGCCTGGAGTTAGAGAATTGGTTATGAATGAGTCGCATAAGTCGAAGTATTCGATACATCCTGGATCGGATAAAATGTATCACGACCTGAAGAAAGTTTACTGGTGGCCGAATATGAAGGCGGATATTGCTCGTTACGTTAGTAAGTGTTTGACTTGCGCGAAGGTTCAGGCAGAACATAAGAAACCATCTGGATTGTTGGAACAACCAGAGATCCCAGAATGGAAATGGGAGAAAATCGCTATGGATTTCGTGACGGGTTTACCTAGAACTCCTAGTGGATGTGATATGATATGGGTAATTGTGGATAGGTTAACGAAATCTGCTCATTTCTTACCAATGAAGAAGACGGACAACATGGAAAAACTCGCCAGCGTGTACGTGAAGGAGATCGTCTGTAGACATGGAGTGCCGTTATCGATCATTTCGGATCGCGACAGTAGATTTACGTCGGAATTTTGGAAATCGCTTCAACGTGCGATGGGCACTGAATTGAGTTTAAGCACGGCTTATCACCCGGAAACTGACGGCCAGAGTGAACGAACTATTCAGACGATGGAGGACATGCTCCGAGCATGCGTGATTGATTTTGGAGGAAGTTGGGAACGCCACTTGCCTCTGGTGGAATTTTCATATAACAATAGTTATCATGCGAGTATCAAGGCAGCACCGTTCGAAGCATTGTATGGAAGGAAGTGTAGATCGCCTGTGTGTTGGAGTGAAGTGGGGGAAAGTCAATTGACTGGACCCGAAATGGTTTTAGAAACGACAGAGAAGATTGTGCAAATCAAGAACCGACTACTTGCTGCGAGAAGCCGACAGAAGAGTTATGCCGATAACCGAAGGAAACCGTTGGAGTTTGAAGTTGGAGATATGGTTATGCTCAAGGTATCGCCGTGGAAGGGTGTAATTCGTTTTGGGAAGAAAGGAAAGTTGAGTCCGAGGTATATTGGACCGTTTAAGATCGTTGAACGAATTGGACCAGTAGCGTACAAGTTAGAATTGCCGACCGAACTTAGTGCTATTCACGACACGTTTCACGTATCGAACCTGAAGAAGAGTTTGGCGGACAAGGAATTGGTGATTCCTTTGGACGAGATTCGACTAGACGACAAAATGCACTTTGTGGAAGAACCTGTGGAAATTATGGACCGAGAGGTCAAGAGGCTGAAGCGTAGTAGAATTCCTATTGTGAAAGTCCGATGGAATTCTAAGCGTGGACCGGAATACACTTGGGAACGTGAGGACTTTTTCAAGGAAAGGTATCCTCATCTGTTCTAGTAGAACGAAATGTGAGTACAAGAAGAGGCGAGCACCGGGACGTCGCTCTCTTTAAGGAGGGGTGGATGTGACACCCTAGAACCGAGGTCATTAACGATACCCTAAATTACGCTAAATTTTGAAATTTTTAATAAATTTTAATTTCTATATTTATAAGTATTTTGGTTAAAGCCGATGTTCGAGGTTATAATTTTTACGTTTGACGATTCAAGAAGGACGATGACGATTACGATCCCGATGGATGCCCAATTTTATATAATTATTGACGATTTATCGATAATGTAATTTTTCGAGAATTTTATTTACGGTTCGTGTTAAGTTGAGTCGGGTGAGTTTTATAGCCTTCCGAGTACATTTAAAGTATCCCAAAAATATTTTGGAGTGTTCGGGATGATTTCCGACTCCCGTAAAATTTTCAAAATTGACTAGTGAGTCGAAATCGCAAAGTTTTAATGGCGTTTTTAACTTAAGGCCAAAAGAAACCTTTATTTACCATTTGGTCCCTCCCAATCACACAAAATGACACAAACACAAACACACAAACACATTTCACAAAACAAAAATCAAACTCTCTCTCTCTCTTTGTCCTTAGGCCGACGGCCAAACACAAACACCACCAATCCACCATTTTTTCTTGAGTTTTCACAAAAAATAACTTAAGACCACATCTTAGAATCCCTTGGTGAGTGTTAATCCGTGGTTTGATTACACATGCACTAACATAAATTTTCCAAAAATTTTCAAGATGATCCAAATTCGTTTTTGAGGCTAATTGTTGTAATGCATGTTAAATTCATGTGTATTGGAAGCATAATCACCAAGAAAACCCACCAAAATCAATTTGGTTGTGGTGATTGGGTCACCCAAACCCCACGGCACAAGGGGTGTTTGGGGAGCCATGGTGGTTGATGGATTTTGAGCATTTCCTTGTGTTTGGTTATGTGTTTAATGATGTTTTACATAGGTTTAAATGGTTGCATGTTCATTTTTAGATGATTAGGATTATTAGGATTGGTTGATCAATAGGGATAGGACTGAAATTTTGTGTTTGGATATGTTTAGGGAGGCTTAGGATGATGCCTAGTGGTGGTTAGAAGGTTTGAAATCGAGTCTAAGCATGGTTTTGGTATAGCCAAATTTAGGCAGAAACTTTGAGGCCTTTTCATAAAAATTATTTTTATTCCAGGTCTTAAAAACTAAATGTAGTTGTAGAGGGTCTTTTTATCTTTAATTTGGTATAAGGTAGAGCCCGTGACTCAAAACGAGCTAAAAGTTATGAGGTTTTAAAGATCGAGTACCGGGAGACGAGGACTTTCATAATCCGAATTTATGTAAAGTTTTAGTCAAATCCCGAGGACCACAAGTATGAATTGGTAAATGGTCAAGGGTCAAAATTTGGTCCCAAACCTGTGTAAATGAGTCTATAAGTTGACTTAGGAGTCAAAGAAGTCAAAGGTGCATTTCAAATGGGTCAAAGAGGTCAAAGTTGGTCGAAGTACAATTTCAGCCCGTAAAATGTAGTTTTGGAAAAGCGTCGAGTAACGAGTCGTAAAAGTAAAAACTTTTATTGGGCTTAAAAACATGTCATCTACAGGTCTTATAGGATTTTTGAGAATTTTGTCAAATTTTATAAGTATGGTTAAATATGGTAAAACAGCCCGTACTTTCGGCAAGTACCGGCGAGAATGGATAAAAATGGATAGCGTAAATAATGAGAACGAATGGTACAAAATGAGTAACGCTTGTTGTTTTGTTTTTGGCGTGAGTTATAATTGTCCTAAGTGACTAGTATATATGTATATTATACATTACCGTAAGGTATTTAAAATGAGATTACTCATTACGCGTTATTTGTGATAGGTGTTGAATTACCCGGGCATCCGTAACATCGTCAGTGATCATCCCTCGAACTACCGACTACTTAAGATATAAGGTGTGAATTTATAGCCTCGCTATTATTTATTTCAAATTGTTTTACCCGCGAGGGAAATGCATGCTAGTTTTTAAAAGGAACGTATATCATGAATGATTGTTAGACCCGAAAGTTGCCTTAGAAATTGTGTTGAGTACCAAAGTTGCAAAAGTCCCTAAAATCATGAACTATTAACTATTGTCCTGCCCTCGAGTAGGGGGAAATAGCCGCTTATGCAATTTGTAGTACTACGGGGTTAACGAC
This sequence comes from Glebionis coronaria, assembly GCA_025667525.1. Taxonomy (NCBI): domain Eukaryota; kingdom Viridiplantae; phylum Streptophyta; class Magnoliopsida; order Asterales; family Asteraceae; genus Glebionis; species Glebionis coronaria. The sequence continues at coordinate 453,537,103 of CM046880.1, forward strand.
CCAATGCTAGCCGAGAAGCTGTACGTTTAGTAAGTTCTGCGGTAGATTATTTTGTATGAGAAATAAGGTATAATTGCAACTGATGCCTTTAGAAGGGGCACTGGTTTCATCTGAATCACGCCGGTATTTATTACGCGGGTGATTGAGTTAACGGATTAGTGTCATGAGCTTAAACACAATTGTCAGTATCCTGATTATAGATTGTTTGATCGACAAGTCTATAAATGATCACGAATGGTTTTTATTTTATATACGTTCAAATGGATTGTAAAACCTATGAATTCCACTCAACGTTTTCGTTGACCAAATTTTTGGCATGTGTTTCAGGTAACCGCTGAAGTGTAGAATGGAGCATGCATGGGATGGATGTTGTGTGTATGGCTTGGAGTCCGCTTGTTTTTCCTCCTTTTTCTACTTAAACATTTTAAGTTTTAATGTTATGTTGTTGTAAAACTGAAATTCTTGGGTTGAGATTCATGGGGACCGAAAACGCTAAACTCTGTTGTACCAAATTGGGGTTGGAAAAAAACGTGGACATGTAGCATCTAACAATTTTTAAATTCAAGTTTTAAGTTGACGTCTTTTTAGCGTCGTTTGATATATCTTGTGTGCAATGAATACTGTGTAGCACCCAATGTTGTAGTTCCGCTGCGCATAGCATTTGTGGGGGTGTTAAATGTGCACCCGTTGGTATGGTAGTCATTATTGGTTCTTCTTAAATCGTCAAACGTTAAAATTAAGACCTCCAACATTGGTTTCAACTTAAACCGTCAAACATATGACAAAAAAAAATTCTAAAAATTTCAAATATATACTTAATTTAGGGAATAATAGTGACCTCGGTTTCGGGGTATCACATCCTCCCCTCCTTAAAGGAACGACGTCACGGCGTTCTCCTCTTCTTATACTCACATTTCGTACCACTAGAAAAACGAGAGGATACTTTTCCCTAAAGAAGTCCTCACGTTCCCATGTAAATTCTGGTCCACGCCTAGAATTCCATCGCACCTTCACAATGGGAATTCTACTATGCTTGAATCTCTTGACTTCTCGGTCCATAATCTCCACCGGTTCCTCCACAAAATGCAATTTTTCGTCGAGCTGAATCTCGTCCAAATGAATTACCAAATTCTTATCCGCTAAACACTTCTTCATATTTGACACGTGAAACGTGTTACGAATAACACTAAGCTCATTCGGTAAATCCAACTTATATGCTACTGGTCCAGTTCGTTTAATGATCTTAAATGGTCAAATATACCTTGGACTCAACTTTCCTCTCTTTCCAAAACAAATTACTCCTTTCCATGGAGATACCTTAAGCATAACTGATACAAGGCTTTTGACACCCCGTATAAAAATTAAGTTCGTTGTGTTGGTCTAATCGAATTGATCTAGATTAACTATGCGACTCTGCTGTTCTTTGGTGGAATAAAAGTTGTGTTGTTGTAGTAATTAAAAGTGCAAGACTTCAAATGAAAATGACTTTAAGTAAATCTAAATCTAACTTAAAATAAATGGCAAGTATTTAAAAACGTGACTAAAATTAAAGGGCACTAAGAGTAAATAACGCAACCTTAAATCTAACTAAGGCAAACTTAAAACGCAACTAAAACTAAAACTTAAACTAAGGCAAGGCTAAAATAAATCTAAGGCAAATAAACTTAAAGTGCGTCTAAGAAAAAAGGCGGGAAAAATAAAGCTTGAAATTAAAAGGCAGAAACTTAAAAACTAAAATTAATGAACCTAAAAATCAGCTTATCCGGAATAATACCCTTATTCGGAATAAATGGCTTACTCGGAATATGTCACCTATCCGGAATAATCCTCTATTCGGAATATTGGTCTTGATTCGGAATAACTTCTTATCCGGAATAATCTTGCTATTCGGAATGTCCTGGCTATTCAGAATAATGCCCTATTCGGAATATTCTCCCTATCCTGAATGTCAGCCCTATGCGGAATACCTAGCCTATTCGGAATAAATCCCTATTCGGAATATTCTTGCCTATCCGGAATGTCAGCCCTATGCGGAATGTCAGCCCTATTCGGAATACCTGGCCTATTCGGAATAAATCCCTATTCGGAATGTTCTCCCTATCCGGAATATCCAATATTTCGGATGGACCACCTGGGTTAAGACCTTGATTCGGAACAATATCTTACTCAGAATGTCTGGAAGATCAGAACCTGGGAAATACAAAAACAAACACCCCGAAGAACAAGGCAACACAAATCTATACGGATCTAATAAAAACTAAGCAAAATCAACCACAAGATTAAATCAAACTAGTAAATAAACATCTATTAATCATAAACAATCAATCCAAAACAATCAAACTCACAAAACTAATCAAGATAATCAAAACCCACTTTGATCAAAATAAGAACATGAACATGAACATAAACATGAAAAACAAAGATTAAAGAAAGGTAGGATGAGATCAAACAATAAAGATAAAGATAAACAAGAATTAAAAGAACACTTACTTGAAATTAAATGGTAATTAAGGTGCAAGACAAGTATTTAAATTTGACAAGTAATTAAATGACAAGGTAATTAAAAGTGGAAGAACTAATTGTCACTATTAGCCAACAAAGAAAAATGCTAATCTCATCTAATCTATATATAGGGGAGGTTAAGGAGTGCTTAGGAAACTTCCTCTCCTCCTTCCTTTCTTCTTAATTGCATGATTAAGTCCCTAAGGCCTTTAATCTTCATTTAATTGCACCATTAGTCCTTAAGCCTTTAAATCTTCTTTAATCTTGGACTTTAATGACTTTTGGCTCGGGATTTCTTTTAACTCGTCTTTTAATTCTTCAATAAATTAGACTTGAGTTCTTCGGCTTTAAGTAAACTTCCGTCTTTTGACTTTTTCTTCGATAAATCTTCAGAATTGGTCTTGGACTTTTGTTCTTTTTTCACTCTTGACTTCTTGACTTCGTCTTTCATCTTTTCCTTCAATAAAAGCCTGTAAATGCCCGTGTTTTCTCCACTTTTCACCTTTTCGTCCTAAATCACAACAAAAACACAAACCACGCATAATTCCGACATAAAAAACATAAAATACACGTTTTGGCTCGGTTATTATTGTAATTAAGTGGTAAAAAGGATGGGTGTTTACACACCTATCAAATCCCCTACACTTGACCATTGCAATGTCCTCATGCATTGCATTAGTTTCAAAGCACGTTTACATTTTTCATCATAATCGATCCACGTTGGCCATTATTAAAGAGATAGAAAATTATAAACATTCAAAGGAAGAAAATAAAGAAATCAAAATCATACCTTGGGTTTTGGAAATGTCATGAATAATCATCATTCTCAAGTTTTCACTTTCCCCAAACCAAGATTAAAAACGAGATCATTGTTATTATAAGTTAGCAAACTATCACGAACTCATGTGGGCAAATTATTCACTTAGACTCCCTTATTCCTAGGTGTATCTCTTATATTTTATTATAGTTTCAAATGATCACGAGGATACATTGTTTGACTTATTTCGATAGGTTATTAGGCCGAAAATAAAGTGAACGATTTGATCAATAGTTAGCTAAAGGACAAAATCTTTTAAAACTGCTTCTCGGGACCTCAAAGAGTTCATATCTTGGCATAACTCGCCTCGCGATTTGAGACCTTTCTCGGACCGATATTTGGCAGCGACTTCATACTTCAAACCTTGAGAGACGTTCATGAAATTATGGTCTTCTTTTCATATAGGAATTTCTTCACTTGAAGTTTTGAGAGATTCATACTTGGACCACGACTTCTACATTTTTCTCCAATCTTTATTTTGGATTTTGATATACAACGATCCACCTCCTTTTATGACTTGGATCTTTTTATCCTCATACCTTGCTAGGGTCTTTTCGGATACACTTCTCCATTACTTTTGGGGAGTTTTTCCTTTTCGTCGTGTGTCTCGATCCTTCATATTGATTTTTGATAAATGATTCTTCACATCACTTTGGATCTTTAGCAACAAAATATAGCCCTCATGCCTTGTTAGGACCTTTTTGGACTCGCCAATCTTCGCATCCCGCTTCAATAAGTTATGCCTTGGCTATGAACTCTAATCCATACAGAGCAACTTTTAAACGATCTTGGGCTAGAAGCTAAGTAACTTTTCAAATCGTACAACCTTATTTATTGCAGATAAATTTATTAGCAAGCGATGGGAGAATAGGCTTATAATTAACTCACATAAATTCACGAAAGAATACCGAACTTATAATTGGCTCTATCATCTCTCGTTCTCCACAGTTTAAAATCTCAAGGAATGAGACTCGTGGATACTTAGCCTATTAAATCAAAGTTTTGGGTTTTCGAGTCGCCTATAGGATCTTGCAAACTCTTAGACTTTTTCAAGTTTAGAAATCGCATTTTAAAGTTCCCTTGATAAACGAGTCTCTACGATCAATTATAGGAACTTGCGAAAAGTTCTTGTTCTTAACCCGGGAGAGTTAAGACCTTCGCGTTTTATACCTCCCTATATAAAAGCCTAGCAATACTTGACTTAAAGACGTTAAGGGTACTAGCTAGAGTAACTTAAGATAAGTAAACTCGTGTTGAGTCAAAAGATTCACAACGTTTGAATATTAAAACCACTTTATTAAACATTTATTCTAGCAAGGAAAGAAAATAACTATACAAAGGGACAAACTAATAGGCCAAAATAGATCAAAAAATTTGAAAAATGTCGAAAAATTGATTTTCCGGTTAAAATGAGGACAAATACAAGGAAAAGAGCCACTTAACTTCGATAGAAGTCCCCCTACACTTAACATAAACATTGTCCTCAATGTTTAAGCATGTGGGAGTAAACTCCCCTACACTTAGGACATTGTGTACTTTGTTTAAATTTTGCTAAGGAAGAGGCAACTAAATAGATTCCTATTTTAATATTGTGAAAATAGAAAATAGTGAATCGAAAAGAGTTTAGGATAGAACCGGGAAGAAGTGAACACGGAATCACGGGTCGTCAAGAATCATCAAGAGTGGATCAGTGAGCGTTCGAATCCCTAACTATAAGAAGAAAGGAGAGGAAATAGCAAACCAACGGGTCTCCCCTACACTTAGGATAAAGAAAGCTAAAAGATAGATTCATGGGTTGCTTCCCAAGAAGCGCTTGGTTTTTGTTAACCGAGTCGTGAGCCTGACTCGACCTTGATTATCATAGGAAGAAGCATGAAACATATCCACCAGGATCAAAGACATAGTTTTCGTCCATCAAATAGCACAAGCTTAAGGCGAACAAGGCAAGACAAAGAAGAGTAGGAAAGGTTCCCTTAAGCAGCGATGGAGCACGGTGGAAGCAAGGGTGAAGTGGTGCAAGAAGATTTCCATAAGTTCCAAAGATATTTCCTTTAATTTCATCAGGTGGATACTGAGATGGCTGCAGAATATCAATACCGGGGTCGAACACCTTTTCCTTTAAGGGAAAATAGCACTCAGGCTCAGCAGAGTGTGAAGATGATCCGTGATGAAAATGCACAACCTCGTCCTCAGAAGGTGGACAAAGAGGTGTTAAATCATATGTGCTGCGGATATTGGTGTCGACCGGTTTTTTCTCCTTTGAAAGAATGTTCTTCAAATCCAAAGTAGGATCAAGACGATAATCTTCAAAATCTAAAGGAGGTGCATCACTCTCATGAGGGAAGTAAGTGTTGAGAAACGTAGAGAAGTCTTCCTCAAATGAGTAATCGTCCAAAGTAGGATCGAGTGATGGCGTAGGATCTTCATCATGGGAAGAATCGCTCGAAAGAGTATAGGCCTCATCAAAATCATCATATGTGGGCAGGTCGGGATACTCGGAAGTACAATCATCAAAATCATCCGAATCTGACCTAGAATCATCATCATAAGCATCGAAGATCGGTGGAGAATCATAAATGGGAGAAGGTTCCGAATTGGAGAGAGAATCATCCACATCATCATGAAAAAGTGGATTATCAATGAAAGAGTCGAATAGAGGATTGTTGTAGATGACAAAATCATCGAGCACATTAATCATATTCGCAGATTCTCGTCCATAGGATTTGCCTGTAAGCTTCCCCATTTTAAAAACTTGTGAATCATTCCCGACTCGTAAGATTAACTCACCTTCGACAACATCAACTAGAGCTCGTCCGGTTCTCAAGAATGGCCGACCAAGTATTAAAGGAATACGAGGGTCCATTTCATAATCAACAACGACAAAATCGACCGGGAAAGTAAATGTGCCAACTTTGATGAACACATCTTCGGCAATACCAACGGGGTAAGCGAGAGTGTGATTTGCAAGTTCAAGAGTCATCTTTGTTGGAGTAAGGTCGGGCAATGATAGTGTTTTCCAAACACTCAAAGGCATAAGATTAATACTAACCCCGAGATCAGCAAGGGCAGTAAATTCTTCAGTTTTGTTGAAAATGCAAGGCAACACAAAACGACTGGGATCTCAAAGCTTTTCCGGAAGTTCTTTAAGAATAACTGCAGAGCAGTTTTCATTTAAGTGTGTGTTGACGAGCTCATTCAACTTTTCCTTCTTGTTAAGCAATTCCTTGAATGCTTTGACATATTTCGGCATGTGGACAAGTGCTTCAAGAAAGCTAATGTTGAAGTTCATTTGAGAGATCATCTTCACATAGCTCGACACTTGAGAGTGATCCTTGGTTAGCATTTTGGTCTTGCCTAAACAAGAGGGATAAGGGATAGTGGGTTTGGGTGGTGAAGGTGTAGGTGTAGGTAAAGGTTGAGATGTTGAAGGGTCCTTCCTAGGTACATCGTCATGACGAGGCGGAGACGGTAATGGTGCACTAATACTAGGTGTAGGAGGAGTAGGGATAAATGGTGGTGGAGGAGGTGTAGATGATGGGGGTGGGATTGGTGGATCGATAATGGTAATTTCACTACGGGTAGTTATAGCACTCACATTTGCTCGCGGATTGGGGACGGTGTTTGAAGGTAGAGAACTCGAAGAAGAAGGTTGAGCTGCGGGAAAGAAACTAGCAAGCATATTCTTCAAATCATTTGTTTGAGTGCTAAAGGAGGATTGAATATTATCTCGAAGCTCAGATCTAATCTCATTTCCTTGCTTGGTGATATCTCCTTTTAGATTGATAATTTGGCTCTGTAGATTCTTGATTTGCTCACCTTGGGTTCTCATGACGGCTTCAACCTCGGGATTAATGGGTGGGGTTTGTTGAGCGGGTGGGTGATAAGGATTAGAAGCTCTTGGTGGGATTTGGTTACTTCTATTGTAGTTGTTGGCGGGGTTTTGGTTTTGAGGAGAAAAACCGGGTGAAAGGTAGTTGTTGGACCGGTAACTCAGCAAATTTCTATCCCCTTGAGGTCGGGCTTGGTAATTTTCCGGTGAATAATTACCATAAGCTGCATACACATTTTCCGGATTTCCTTGAGTAGATGGACAATCGGTGTATGAGTGTGTACCGCCACATGTTTCACAAGAAGGTGCAACCGCTTTAACTTGTTGTTGTTGGTTTGAAGCGAGAAGCAAGATACTTTTGCTCATTTCAGTCATCATGCGGGTGAGTTCGGTCATATCAGGGTTTGCTGATGTAGAAGAAACATTGACTCTCGGGTTGGTCCTTGAAGAAGCGGAGGAATCCCGATTTTTGTGATGAGTAATCATGTTCTCAATAAGCTCTCTACACTCCTCGGGTCTCCTTTTCATAAATGTGCCACCGGCGGCTGCATTAATCGTATCACGATCACGAGCAGTCAAACCGTTGTAGAAAGTATCAATCAATATGACAGGGAGCATGTTGTGGTTTGGACAACGATCAATCAAGACATTATATCTTTCCCAAGCATCAAAAAGAGATTCATCGGGTTCTTGCATGAAACCGCTGATTTGAATGCGATGGCTCGTGACCATGGATGGTGGAAAGTAGCGCGACAAAAAGCGTTGAGTCATGTCATCCCAAGTGTGAATAGAATTGTTCGGGAGACGATCAAACCATTTCTCGACAAGATGTGATAAAGTATGTGGAAAGAGTTGAAGGCGAAGAACATCCATTGTGGCACCAGGCAACTTCATGCTTTGGGTGATTGTAATGAACTTGTCGAGGTGTTTGTTGGCATCATCATCAGGCAATCCACGGAAAGGATTTGTTTGCACTTGCTGAATCATGTGGTGCTTCAACAAAAACTGCGGAGCCGTGATTTGCATCGGCGCAATCGGTCCTCCTCGTCCAAACATGGTAGGTTGACAAAGCTCCTCCATTGTCCGAAGGTCGGGCTGTGGAAGAACATTGTTGTTATTGTTGAGGTGCGGTGGATTATTGTTGTTGCTAACACCTGACATACTTAATTATTCTCGAGTCTCGGGCTCTTGATAATTAGAAGATCTAGTACGCATACACCTGAAAATGAAAAAGAAAAAGAAACCAAACACAAAGACAATATATATATACAATAAAGATAAAATCTTTTTGGATTTTTTAAATTTTTAATTTTTATGGATTTTAATCAATTTTTAATTTTTTATGGTTTTTTGAATTTTTTTTTTTGCAAGAAAAGTAACGCTCACAAGTGAACGGTTCCCAAAAAGCAACGCGTCTTTCACATAAAACCGTTAATCTTTACGAAAAGAGTCGACAGCGGCGCCATTTGATACAAGGCTTTTGACACCCCGTATAAAAATTAAGTTCGTTGTGTTGGTCTAATCGAATTGATCTAGATTAATTATGCGACTCTACTGTTCTTTGGTGGAACAAAAGTTGTGTCGTTGTAGTTGTTAAAAGTGCAAGACTTCAAATGAAAATGACTTTAAGTAAATCTAAATCTAACTTAAAATAAATGGCAAGTATTTAAAACGTGACTAAAATTAAAGGGCACTAAAAGTAAATAACGCAACCTTAAATCTAACTAAGGCAAACTTAAAACGCAACTAAAACTAAAACTTAAACTAAGGCAAGGCTAAAATGAATCTAAGGCAAATAAACTTAAAGTGCGTCTAAGAAAAAAGGCGGAAAAAATAAAGCTTGAAATTAAAAGGCAGAAACTTAAAAACTGAAATTAAAGAAACCTGAAAATCAGCTTATCCGGAATAATACCCTTATTCGTAATAAATGGCTTACTCGGAATATGTCACCTATCCGGAATAATCCTCTATTCGGAATATTGGTCTTGATTCGGAATAACTTCTTATCCGGAATAATCTTGCTATTCGGAATGTCCTGGCTATTCGGAATAATGCCCTATTCATAATATTCTCCCTATCCGGAATGTCAGCCCTATGCGGAATACCTGGCCTATTCGGAATAAATCCCTATTCGGAATATTCTTGCCTATCCGGAATGTCAGCCCTATGCGGAATGTCAGCCCTATGCGGAATGTCAGCCCTATGCGGAATACCTGGCCTATTCGGAATAAATCCCTATTCGGAATGTTCTCCCTATCCGGAATATCCAATATTCCGGATGGACCACCTGGGTTAAGACCTTGATTCGGAACAATATCTTACTTGGAATGTCTGGAAGATCAGAACCTGGGAAATACAGAAACAAACACCCCGAAGAACAAGGAAACACAAATCTATACGGATCTAATAAAAACTAAGCAAAATCAACCACAAGATTAAATCAAACTAGTAAATAAACATCTATTAATCATAAACAATCAATCCAAAACAATCAAACTCACAAAACTAATCAAGATAATCAAAACCCACTTTGATCAAAATAAAAACATGAACATAAACATGAAAAACAAAGATTAAAGAAAGGTAGGATGAGATCAAACAATAAAGATAAAGATTAACAAGAATTAAAAAGAACACTTACTTGAAATTAAATGGTAATTAAGGTGCAAGACAAGTATTTAAATTTGACAAGTAATTAAATGACAAGGTAATTAAAAGTGGAAGAACTAATTGTCACTATTAGCCAACAAAGAAAAATGCTAATCTCATCTAATCTATATATAGGGGAGGTTAAGGAGTGCTTAGGAAGCTTCCTCCCCTCCTTTCTTTCTTCTTAATTGCATGATTAAGTCCCTCAAGCCTTTAATCTTCATTTAATTGCACCATTAGTTCTTAAGCCTTTAAATCTTCTTTAATCTTGGACATTAATGACTTTTGGCTCGGGATTTCTTTGAACTCGTCTTTTAATTCTTCAATAAATTAGACTTGAGTTCTTCGGCTTTAAGTAAACTTCCGTCTTTTGACTTTTTCTTTGATAAATCTTCAGAATTGGTCTTGGACTTCTGTTCTTTTTGCACTCTTGACTTCTTGACTTCGTCTTTCATCTTTTTCTTCAATAAAAGCCCGTAAATGCCCGTGTTTTCTCCACTTTTCACCTTTTCGTCCTAAATCACAACAAAAACACAAACCACGCATAATTGCGACATAAAAGACATAAAATACACGTTTTGGCTCAGTTATTATTGTAGTTAAGTGGTAAAAAGGATGGGTGTTTACACACCTATGAATAACCAGGTCACCAACTTCGAATTCCAATGGTTTCCTCCTATTATCGGCGTAACTCTTCTGTCGGCTTCTCGCAGCAAGTAAAGGGTTCTTGATTTGCACAATCTTCTCGATAGTTGATGAGACTGCTTTTATACATAGTCTCATCGTCCAAAACGTGCTTTAAATGCATTGAATATCATCAAAAATACCAAATATATGCTTGTGTTTGTTACTTGTGTATTTTAGGTATGAATATTGAGAATATGACAAAAGATCACAAGAAACAAGCAAAAACCAACACGAGAAACGAAGCCGCACAATAAACCAATATTGAAGAATTGAAGATTATGCAAGAAGGGTCCTCCAATATTGAATAATTGACACTTTAAACCATTGTATATTCATAAATATAAGTTTGGTCCTTAAATTTTTTCAAATTTACAAAAAGGCCCTCCACTATGAAGACTTGCCAATATTAGTCCTGCAAAAAGTCAATCATACAAGTCAAGACCATAATATTTGAAGAAAATGCCAAAACAACCCTTCAAGAATCATTAAATGGCAAGAAATACCCCTGAAAATACTTTGGAAAAATATTTGGGGCAAAAGTATGAAAAGTAAAACTTCAATAACAAAGGAAATCTGAGTTTTGCTTAATAAAACTTAAACGAAAGAAAGAAGGAAGGTGAGGGACCAAAATGGGTAGACAACAAAAGATATCTTAACCACTGGTGGGGTGACACGTACCCCATTCACTCCAACCAACCAATCACACCTCACCAAACTGCCAAGTCACCTATCCACTTAACCCGGTTTAATATTAATTAAACCCTTGGCACCTAAACAACTTTTTAAACCTTAGTATTTCCCTAATCAGATCAAACTTAACCACTATTCACTCAAGAACACAATTGGGTTTTCTTAAACTGCTTGAAATTAAGCCACCAAAGTGTCCAGAATTATGATTAAGGGACTCTTAATCACATCCCAACTTTAAAAACCCATGCCACATCACCCCATTCCCCTGCTACAAGGTTGAGGAAACTACCAAAAGTTGACAGCCATCCAACAAATTGCATCCAGCTTCATATCTAAGCTTCATTTCGAGCCTTAGATCAACTCACAACCTTTACACCTCACACATACAGCCAAGAATCCTTCACACGAGCTCAAGTTATTCAAAATCGACAAGGGCATTTTTGGGACGTCAAGCATTATGGTTTTGTGTTTTTATCAGTTCTTAGTTCACATGTAAGGCTCTATATAAAGTCATTAGGTCACAACATAGCAATTGCTCTTGGTTTTTCCTTTGTTCACTTTTCTTTAAATCCTCCTTCATGTTTAATGAGAAGTGTTCGAATTTGTTAAAAAAACCCAAGTGCCAATCTTTTTATCTGCTTATTATTGTTATATGTTTGTGTTTCTTGAATCCTAAAACTTGTTTTCAAACTTTGTGCAAGAAAATTGCCCAAAGTTCAAAAATCTAATTTCTTGCTAAATCCTTGATTTGAACCCTAGATATCTTTTGATTATAAGTTGTCTATACACCCTGATAAGGATCTTATCAAGGTGTTGTGAGCTTATAGTTTGGGAATATTCAAGGTATGGGAACAAGTTTGCATTAATCAGACTTTTTTTTCATTTTTTCTGTTTTTATAATTGTGCTAACCTTGTTGATTCTTAGAAGCCTGATATTGGAAGCTTGTGCCTTGTTTTGCTAGGCACATTAGCTCAAACATACGTGGGTGTGGATGTACATCCATGAGGTTTGAACTCTAATCCTAAAAATCAGTCAAAAAGGAGGTTTTTTGTAATATTTAGTTCTTCTTGTGTATGTGTTGTTCTTGTGCTCCAAATCTTGTTGTTTATGCTTAAGGTTGTTGATTTGATGCTTATGTATGCATGTGGTAACCTGAAAACGTTTTTGATTTGGTAAATCTTGATTTGAAAAAGTTAAAAGGGTGTTTGGGTCTACTGCTTGTTTGAGGATTTTGTGAAATTGGTTAAGTGTATGTTGGTTTTTTGTTCTTATTCTTGTGTAAGTGATAAAGTTGAGTGATAAATTGCATTCTTTGAGTTCTTGAACACTAAAATAAAACAAAGAGGTATAAAATCTTGATTTCTTGTTGTTTTGAGCTGTGATTTTGGGGACACCTAGTTCTAGGCTTAGACTTAGGGTAACTAGTGCTAAATCATAACCATTATAACTTGTTAGTAAGACTTGAAGCTTGGAATTTGGATTTATGGTCAAGTATATCAGCAAAAAGTACTTGTGTTTGCTTGCTTATATCAGAAACCTGTTTATGCATGAAACTAGCTTAATTCTTTGAACCAGTGTATATAGCTTGTGTGTGCTTTTGGTGCAATTTGGTTGGTTGAATCTTGCTAAAACAGCTTTTGAAGTATAACTGCTTATTGTTCATATCTGGTACATGTCTGGTGATGTTTTGAATTAACTGCACTGATTGGCTTGGTGAATTTGTGATATCTTTGTTGTTTCTGACTCCTTGTGATCTACTGATTACAAGGGTGCCTTGTTTGTAACTTGAGTCAACAAAAAAGTCACATAAGACAAAAAGTCAATTTGGTCAAGCAGTGGAAACTTTTCCCACTACTGAACCTCCAAAACTAGCCCCTGCTAGTGTAAAACATCAAACAGCTTATAAGCCATTTTGGCTTATCCAGACTTGCAAAAACTTATTTTTTGTGATAGATCTTCCTTATTTGACCCATTGATTTGATCTGGAGCTTATTAGGGTTTGACTTTGACTTTTTACTAGAAAACTCATCAAGTTAACTTATACATAAGTATTTAATTGCTTATTCTGGTTTATTGCTTGTACTTATTGGAAAACTTTTTGATTATTTTTCTTAATTAAGTCATTTAAAACCTTTTGAAACATGAATCAGCACTTGAGGTGGTCTAGAACTCAAAAACGACTATTTTGTCGTTTTGGGAAGAGAGTCTTGGCTTATTTCAGGCTTATTTCTTGTGCTTTTTCAAATTTTCTTTTTACAGATCTCTTTGGTAACTCAAAAGAAGCTTGTGTGTAAAATTTTAGCTTATGGCATCAGCTTATAGCTTAATGGGCCAAAAAGCCCATTAAGAATAAGTTGCTTTGAAATAAGCTAGCTTATACACATTTTCAGCTTTTGGGCCTTCAGAGATTTGTTTTTAAAATCAAATTTTAAGTCAGATAGGAAGTTTTGGGCTTATTTGGACAATATTTTTCTTATTGGGCCATAAAAAGCCCATTAAGGGGTCTGTTTGGACTTTTGTCCCATTTCAAGGCCCAATAGGGGTATTTTTGTAATTTCAAGTGCATTTTTGTTTTATTTAGGTATTAAATAAACTAGTTTGCAACTTTTTATAATTTTTTATAAATTTTGGATTTTTATTAACATTTTATTATTATTTTATTATTAAAAATTTATATTTAAATTTTTACAAGTTTATCATTTTTCTTAGTTCAAATACATTAAGTTAGGAATTTTACCATTTTTAGATTAATTTATTGTCATTAGATTAATTTTTAGAATTATTTTAAGTTGTAATAGTTTTTAATTGTTTTTAAATAGTTTTAATTAATTTTAAAATTTTCAAAAATAGTTTTAAATTTAGTTAAGTCATTTTGGAGGTTTACAAGTTAAAAATCTCATTTTGGGCTTTTTGTTAATTAAATTGATTTTTTGGGCTTTAATTAGCATTAAAGAATTATTATTTAATTAAATAAAAGGTTTGAGTGATGTTTGATTTTTTTGTAAACTCTAATTATATTTTTTAGGATTTATTGAAATTTTTTAGGAATTTTTAGGGTAATTGTTGTTCCCATTTAATCCATAACACAAGATTTAGAGAGAGAAATAGTAGAAAAGTAGAAAGAGAAAGTAGAGAGAGAAGTGGAAGGTTTACACTAGAACTAGGTGTTTTATGAAATGAACCAACACCCTCTTTCACATGTGAAAGAGGGTTATATACCCACGAACCAATGGGCTTTCCATGGGCCGTGGGTTTGTGACTTGGGCCGGGCTTGGCTTAGTCTTGGGCTTACGCCCCTAACTTAGACAATATTAGCTTAAAGTCCAAACCCGGTTTTCCCGACTAACCTATTACAATACAAGACCTTTTAACGACTAAGATGACCTGTTACATTCTTGTTCGACTATATAAAATATAGGGCTAACATTCTCCCACAATGTATCGGTCATCTTAAAAAGCTTAAAAGCATAAGATGATTGAGTGAATACATTCTTGTAGAGGAAATCTTCCTGCTTTGGTCTTGATCTTGTTTGTAACAGCTTTGTTCCTTCATGCTTTCGTGATCTTTATCTTGATCCTTTGTCATTTGACTTTGAGTGCTTGAGATCTTCATCTGTACTCCTTGTGACTAACCTGACCTATTACATTCTTACATTCTTAGGTATCTTGATTATCGCCATCTTGTGCTCTTGTGACTTCTGAATCGACATCGGTATCACAGCTACGCCACCTTCTTGATATGCAGCAACATATATAGACACGGATAAAATGGCTTTGAACATTTCATCCTAACTCGGTAGCATTTTACCTCCGGTCGGTGAAGACCGTTAAACGGTATTAAATACCGTACCTGTGATCAGGTGGATTCGATTAAGAACCTCCTTGACAGGGTTTTCCGGCGGTAGCAGCCAGTTCTCTTTACTCGACCGTCTCAAAGCAGACTGCGAACGTAAAGAGTGAATCATAAGGATAAATTATCCGTCTGATTAGAGTCGTCAATTCAGATTTCCTGGAACAAGTTTGATTCTAAAAGAATCGTACCATTGTTGCTTTCCAGTTTGTCACAAGCTTGCTTCATAGAGAATCTTGCGAGTTACCTACCGCAGTGCTGTTTGATGTTGACACTGGAAGGATTTCCATTCGTCACTGTGAACACTAAATAGTGTCACTCTGAATGTTCTGGCAAGATCACACGGATTTTGCGAAGAAACCTGGAATCAAGTTTGAATCAATTAAGAATCCAAACTTAGTTGCTTTCCAGTTATCACAAGTTTGATTCGTGTAGAATCGCACAAGTTACCTACCATGAGCTTGTTTGATGCTGACTCAAGCAGGATTTCCATCTTCATTGTGAATCGTATCACTCAGATGTTCTGGCAATATCACAAGGATAATGCGTAGGACTCGATTGTGTGCTAATGAGATGATAGATAGATCTCGATTGGCTCTAGACTCAATAATTGCATTTTGGTAATCGGAGGCTGGAGCAGACTGCCACCTCTTCAATATTAACTGACTCGGAGTGAGAAAGTCAATAGATACGTGTTGATCTCCGTGACAATGAGACAAGTTTCTTTTGAGAGAAACTCGAATGGCTGGGAAGGGTTGTGCATTGCATCACTGGGTCCATGATGACTTGTCTTCAATAGATGTATTGACCCGGTTTCTGCCTAAGTTCCATAGAATATTCAACTCCTTCAATGCTTACCAATACGTCATCATTCGCACCTTGTTGTGATTGTTCCACTGCTAACTTAAGTACTTGGTCCGCATTCAGCTTCATTCCACTCCATCTTTCCTAAGGACAACTATTTCTAGCTATGGAATGTCCTTGGGTAGATCCCTCCGGTTCTGGTTGGATCATAGGACTTAGTTTCCTATCCTAAACCACCTTTTGACTCCATCGTTCCGTCGTGGATAGTAGGTTGTTTTGGGTATAGATCATAACCATAAACCATTGAAAACCATTCAAAGTGTTTGATAAAAATCAATACTTTTAACACTTGAAAGTTTTACATTTCCGAAAAGCTCCCCCTACACACATGCATCGATATACGAAATAGTTTGGTATGTGAAGGAAAGAGTTGCACTTGAGTCTTTAAGATCACATGTTGCGATATATTACATTTTAATCACATTTTCTCCCCCTATCTCTAATATAAAAATATAATATTAGAGATGCCAATTTATTAAAATGGGACATTTTCCGAAAAATCGACGGGAGAGAAACATGTGTGCACGCATGAATCATGGAACATTTTCAGTCGGGTCGCTCCCCCTCAACAATATATGTGTGTCTTGAGACAAAATTTTGACAAAATTTTAGAAAAACGACACCACAAAATATGTTGAGGTACGGAGTTGAGATGCCTTTTCTGATATAATATATTACATTTGACAATTTCATATCATTTTCGGAATGTGTTGGATACATAAAATATGACAATTTTAGAGATGTACCCAACAACATTAAAAGGCTTGATTTTAAAACGCTCCCCCTCAAAAATTGATCAAAATAACATATGATAATTTTGAGATATAAAAACCACTTATGAGGAAGGGAGTGTTGAACACATAATTTTGAAAGATTTAGAAAAACCTTTTGAGAAATGCTTGAAAAATTGTGTTCAACGGTTTTAAAATAATCAGGATAGAAGACTTCTCTTCTATTGGTTAGGGAAAGCGCACTGGAACGTACACTCCCCTTTCGGGTCCGTTTTTCATGAGCTCAAAACTTTGATTGTTTTGTGACTAGCTCATGACCGAGAAAAATAAATTTCCCGTTGTGAAGGATAAGTTATCATCCGTGAAAACTTTCCTTAAGTTGAAGTTCGAGTTCTAAGCTGACATTTACTTAGAAATCGTTTTTCATGAACTTAAAAACTTTGAATGTTTTTATGAGAAGCTCATGACCGAGAAGTATGAATTTCTCGTTGAGAAGGATAAGTTATCGTCCGAGATAGACTTTCCTTAGTTGAGGTCCGAGTCCTAAGCTGTGATGCGCTTAGAAGTCGTTGTGAGAGAATATCAAGCAGCTTCATTTGCCAAAACCTCCAAGTCTTCTGGAGACATATACTTCATACCAAGACGGCCAACAGATATGCAAACCTATCTTTCGATAGAGCTTTTGTAAACAAGTCTGCCAGCTGGTACTCAGTTCTGACAAAGTATAATTCCACGATGCCGCGTTCCACTTGTTCCTTGATGAAGTGATATCTGACATCGATGTGCTTGGTGCGGGAGTGCTGAACCGGATTGCAAGATATGGCTATGGCCGACTTTTAGTCACAATACATAGGTATTTTATCAAAGTGGAATCCATAATCCGTGAGTTGGGTTCTCATCCAGAGGACTTGAGCACAACACGCGGATAGAGCCACATATTCTGCTTCAGCTGATGAGAGCGAAGTGCAATCCTGCTTCTTTGACGACCAACTGACAAGTTTGTCTTCCCCTAGAAATTGTATGCTACCAGAAGTGCTTTTTCGACTATCAAGACAACCTGCGTGATCAGAATCTGAAAAAGCTGTTAGATGAAAATCGGTTTCCCTCGGATACCAGAGTCCCATGTGAATGGTATTCTTAAGGTACCGAAAGATCCGTTTAACCTCTTTGAGGTGCTTTTGAGTAGGTCTGGCTTGATATCGTGCAAAATAGCATGTGGCATGATGAATATCAGGCCTGCTGGCTGTAAGATACATAAGTGACCCGATCATACTGCGATATCGCGTTTGATCTACGGGATATGAGTACAAGTCAGCGTCTAGGGATGTGGTCGACAATGGTGTACCAACGCGAGCACATGAGGTCATACCATGCTTTTTAAGTATCTCTTGAGCATACTTAGCTTGGTTAATGAAGATACCACGTGGGGATTGATGAATCTGGAGGCCTAAAAAGAATTTTAGCTCCCCCATCATTGACATTTCAAATCTGCTGTGCATTAATTTTTCAAAACGTTTTGAAAGTTTTGGGTTCGTAGAACCAAAAATAATGTCATCAACATAAACTTGCACCAGCATTATGTCATCCCCATATTTATTAGTAAAGAGAGTAGGATCAATAGAATCTTTGGAGAATCCTTTGGACACCAAGAAGTTTGAATGTTCTTCGTACCATGCCCTGGGAGCTTGTTTAAGTTCATATACAGCGTTCTTGAGACGATAGACTTTGTAAGGATGATGAGGATCGATGAATCCTTCCGGCTGATTCACATACACTTCTTCCTTCAAATGACCGTTGAGAAAAGCAGTTTTAACGTCCATCTGAAAAACCGTGAAGCCCTTATGTGCAGCATAAGCAAGGAATATCCTGACAGCTTCCAAACGAGCAACTGGAGCGAATGATTCATCGAAATATATCCCTTCTTGTTGACGATACCCCTTAACCACAAGACGAGATTTGTTTTTGATGATGGTTTGTTCTTCATCCAGTTTGTTTTTCCAGATCCATTTGAAATCTAAAATTGACATTCCATAGGGTCGGTCAACAAGTTCCCAAACATTTAGGCGTTCAAACTGATGATTTTCGTCTTGCATTGATTCAATCCACGCATGATCAGTCATGGCTTGTTTGATGTTTGTAGGTACAGTTGAAGTCACGGTGAGTGCATACATACACACATCGCCATCGGTTTCGAGTTGTCTGCGTGTTCGAACCGGTTGTGAAGGATTTCCAATGACTTGCTCCAATGGATGATCACGTTTCCAATGGTGAGTGGATGGATATGGTTGGTAGAATGTATGCATGTTGGACGGATCAACATGTTGAGTAGAAGACTCTCCGACTTCGAGTACCGGTGTACCGAACGGATTGATAAATTCTTCATCGTCAGGTTGTGCATCGACTGCTTGATTGTTGTTTCCTCCTTCAGCATTGACGGTTGGTGATGTTGGTTGTATAACAGTTTCTTGAGTTTGTTGAGTATCCACTGGAATTGTCTCTTGAGCAATGGTTGCTGAAGTAGATGCAGTTGTGTCTTGTTGACTTTGTGCGGGTGCATCAGCAGTATTGACAGCGGAAGGCTTTGACACAACTTGATTCTTTCTATAGTAATATTCATCAAACATTGGATCATATAAATCAACCAACTCATTCATTTGTGTCGTATCCGTCGAGTCTGCTGTAGGAGTATTTTCTTGACATTCTTACACGGGACGTACACTGTTGTGTGTAGGTGCCATTGCTGGACATTGAGGTGCGGGACTTGAGCTGTGGTGATCAAGTACCATCTGTGGCAATTCGTCAAAGTTCACATGAATTGTTTCGACAATAATCTTTGTTCTCTTGTTATAGACCCGATATCCTTTCGACAATGTAGCATACCCCACAAAAATACATGCATCACCTTTTTCTTTCATCTTGTCGAGATTCTCACCGTCTTTAAGGATGTAGCATAAAGATCCAAATACGTGAAAGAATTTGACAGTAGGTTTCCTGCCATTGATGATGTGGTAAGGTGTATTTTCATGTCTAGGGATGACGAGAGAATGATTCTGAGTATAACAGGCAATTACAATTGCTTCAGCCCAGAAGAATAGCGGTAATTTTGTAGCAGAAAGCATTGTTCGAGCAGCCTCAACCAAAGTACGATTCCGTCTTTCGACAACGCCGTTTTGTTCAGGAGTTCGAGCAATAGACGTTTGATGTTCGATGCCTTCTTCTTGAAAGTAAGATTGCAAGTTCTTGTTCAAAAATTCAGTACCCTTATCCGTTCTTACGGTTAAGACTTGAGCTTGAAGATTGTGTTGTATCATCTTGAGAAAGTTTTTGAGAACCTCTGGTGTTTCATCTTTGGACCTTAAGAAGAAAGTCCATGTGTATCTAGAGTAATCATCAACAATCACTAGAATATACCTTTTTCCGTTGATACTCTCTACACGCATGGGACCACATAAATCCATGTGTAGAAGTTCCAATCGTCCTTTTGAGCTAGGGGTAGTCTTTGTTTTGAAAGACTTCCGTTTTGCTTTCCCCAACTCACAAGAAGAACAAAGATGGTCTTTGACGAATTTCAACTTAGGAAGACCGGTCACAATATCATTCATCGAAAGCAAGTTGATGGTGTCAAAGTTGAGATGTGTCAATCGTTGATGCCATAACCATGCTTGAGATGATGACGCTTTAGCCATTAAGCAAATTGGATTTGTTGAAGATGTTTCTTGAAGAGTTACTGTGTAGAGATCAGAACCACGAGAACCTGTAAGAAGGTCATTCCCATCGTAGTCTCTAACATAGCAAGTAGATTTCCGAAAAGCCACTTCCAAATCCGCATCACAAAATTGACCAACCGAGAATAAATTGTGATTCAGTCCCTCAACGTAATAAACCCGTTTTATAGTGATATTCCCTTGAACCAAGTCTCCATATCCGAGTATCGGTGCAAATTGATCATTTCCAAACCGTACCGTACCCAGAAACTTCTCCACGAAGTTAATGAGAAGCTTGAGATTGCCCGTCATATGCTTTGTGCACCCGGAGTCCATTATGAATAGGATGATTTCGACGAGCTGCAGAAGAATTAGAAGACAATGTAGCATTTGAAAAATGGGAGCCCTTGATAGAAACGGGTTCCAAAATAGTAGCGGACCTAGATTCTAAAGGCAAGCTAACATTCATAGACCCAATTAGAATGGGGGTTGTCTTAGGTACCCATTTGTATCCGGGTGGTGTAAATCTTGAATACCCCCGTGTACATGTCCTAATCATGTTCCAATAAAGCTTATTTAACCTGCTTTGTTTACGTAGAGTAGTGGATTCTAACGCACTTAGTTTCTTAAGTGGTTGCTCAGTGGATTGGTTCAAAGTTCTTGTGGGTTTACTAGTACTAGTGGGCATACGAATAGGCTTCCTAGTTCTAGTATTCACGCCATTATAATTAAGAGCACAAGCATCATGATTGAAAGTACGAACACATTTGCCACATTCAACACAAACAAATTCAACATTCGAGGTCTTAGCATTTAAACTGTCATTACATGCAGTTACAGACGTTTTATTCTTAGAAAACTTAAAATTCCTACGGTGATCTTCTACTTCATTCTTCTTCCCTTGACTATTGTTAGGCATGACTCTATCTTCAACTCTAGTGCTCTTAAGCTGTGGTCCGCTAACACTAGTAGTGGGATTTAGTCATGTAGAAGAAGACACACGTTGATTAGTTTTCCTAGTATTCCGAGGTAACTGCGTTGTTCCAGTTTGAGTGGACCTAGTGTTCATCTTATACATTCCAGGTGCTATCACATTAGTGCTCTTATCATTTCCTATCTTAGGCAAAGTCTGTGGGGATTGTCCCAAAATAGATGATTTAGGGCATTTAACCGCATTCGGTTGACGAACGGCTGATGGTTTACCCAAAACAGACTTTCCTTTCATTTTCTCAATGAGTTTCTGTAACTCACTTATGGCTATGTCCCTTTCTTTTAGCTGAGCTTTCAAATCATTTATTTCGAAATCTTTTTCATTTAGTAGACGAAACGAAGAAGCTGACATTTCTTGACACTTTTTATGATTATGATATTTTTCACCTTTTTGTGAAGCAAGTTCAAGAGAAATGGAGTGTTTCTCAAGTTGAGAAAAACTTTTCGAAAGTTTGTTGTATGACTGAATTTTTTTTGAAAGCTCTACTTCAAGATTGCGATATTTCTCGTCCGATTCTGACGCTAGACATGCTACATGACAATATTGATCAAGATCGGTATACACACCAAGTATAGCATTCATATGGTCAGCATAAAAGTATTCCTTATAAAGTCGATCAATTTCGTTAGAAAGTTGGTGTTCTTGTGTTTTTAATTTAATTTGAAGAAAATCAACTTCATCTTCAAGAGATTTGACATAGCTTAAATCAGTTAACATTTCCTCAATGAGAGCATTATAAAACATTTCCACATTTTTTGAAAGATCATCAATGGTTGCAACAATGCATTGTTGAATGACGACTTCTACTTGTGGGTTAGGTTTAATATTCCAAATGGTATACCTAGAAACTTTTTCATAGTCGACGACACCTTTGTACAAATTTAAAACCCCTTGTTTTATAAACTCAAATTGCTGAACACTTTTGCTTTTCTCATCCCATTTACGTTTTTCATCCAAAATTCGCTTTTCTAACAAAATTGATTGTTTTTTGAAACTCCTTTTTAAAGAAACTTTCTTTTGTGGTTCATCACTTGGTGGTGGAACACTATTATACATATTTTGTTCTTTTGAAAGTTCTTTTTGAGGTACAAACTTAATATAATTATTAGAATCAGAAAGGTTTATTAAATCACTTAAGTTTCATCGACTTTCTTCTTGTTGACGAATGATTTCGTCGCAGTCAGGGGAAAGCATAAGAGCAAGATTATCAACATAACAACCGATATCATAAAGAGCAGGCTTGGTACTTTGAGCTTTCTTGAAATATTCAGGCTTGACAAAACTCGTTTTCATATTTCTATTGAGCATATTCATAGTTTGAATAGACTGAACCGTTTTGTAAACAATGTTGTTTAACGTGTCGACTCTCTTTTCCAAAGAAAGAATTTTTTCAATATCCTTTTCTTCACGAGTTTTATAAAGATCAGTTTGTTCTTTGTTAACCGACTCTAATTCAGAAATTTGGAGTTTATGTAGCAGCAGTTGTTCTTCAAGTTCCGATATCTTCTGTTTTGAGATATGAATTTCGTGTGTTACTTCAGAACAATATTGTTCGTTGAGCACCTTACGTTCATATACCAAACCATTAGCTATTGCAACCCGTCGATCAGCTTCTTTTACATAATCACACTCTTTAAGCCTGTCTATCTCCTCGGCTAAGGATGTGTTTGCTTGTTTCAAACGTTTATTAGCCTCTTTGTTTTCCTCAATTTCATGTTTTAAAGAATCAATAATAGACACAAGCAAATCACGGTCCTCATCCGAGTCAGTATCCTGAATAGCATTTCCGTCATCATTACACATATGCTGTGAATCCGTAGAGATATTGCTATCCTCCGTGTCCATTACATATGTGTCATTGATGCTTTCGGGTTGCTCAGGATGCCGTCGTTCATTAGCAAACACATTATAGTTATCATGTGATGGTACCTTTTCAAGTGGCTCAGAATCATAGATGGGTCCAGAAGTATCATCAGTCTTTGGGATCACTTCTTGAATCTTTGCCATGTACACATAATGTGCCTCTAACTCTTGATCATCGGCTTCATCATCAGTGTCATCACGCTAGTCAACTTCATCTACTGTGAGTGGAATTCCTACTTCTTCTTTCTTGCACAGCAACATCTTTTCCTTGTGATATCCCGAATCCTTAACCCGTTTTGGCTTCTTACATTCCCTAGCCATGTGCCCAAATCCCTTGCAGTTGAAGCATTGAATCCCAGTCTTTTGCACCACCGGAGTACCTACAGTATCTCTAGCCCCAACTTGATTCAGCATCCTCTGATTATCATACCTAGGTGCATGATCAACTTCCTTATATCTAGCATTGGATGATGATCTGAGGTTGTTGTTGGTAGGTTTGTAGATCTTCTTATAAGTTGTGGTGAGTAAAGACATGAGTTCTTCAATATTCTTGTCCCTTGAAGTTTGTTCATCATCACTGTCTCCATCTGACTCGGTGTCATACTTTGGAGGTGGAGTGGGGACAATTGCTTTTGCTTTATGTTTAGCAGCAGCTAGAGGTTTGGTGGATGAGCTTGCTGACTTCGAGGAATGATTAGGTGGTTGTTGACGAGGAACGGGTTTTGTTGAAGTAGCAGCCACAAAAGCAATAGAATTAGCAGACCGTTCTACCTTTTCAGCCCTTAGTTCATTCACTTCATTCTGATGTTGTTTCAAGATATCATAAAGTTTGTGATAGGAGATGGTCTTGATATCTTCCCTTTGTTTAACCAAAGTCACAAACCTTTGCCATTCCGGTTTGAGTTGAAGTAGAAACTGAACATTGGCATGATGGTTGGATATGGTGCACTGATTTCTGACAAGCTCATTCATCATTTTATAGAATCTCGAGTAATATGAGTCAATGGATTCACCATCTTCAGATGTGAATTTTCCAAACTCCCAAAGTAGATTAGTCTCGAGATCTTGAACATTGATCGACTCACCTTGCTTCAATAGATGAATTATATTCCACATTTCCATATCATTAGGACATGCATCAACTGTGGAATAGATATCGTTATCAATTCCAGTGAGTATGACGTTTACATCATCAGCTTCAGCTTGGAGGAGTTTCTTTTTCTCAGCAGAACATGTGTCAAAATCCTCCATAGCTCGTATAGTTGATGAAGTACCATCCTCTGCCTGTGTAGTAATTGGTCTGAATTCAAAAACTGGAGGTGGATTCTCAAGGCAGTGACGAAGAGCAGTTCGGTTTTCTTTTCCGTCGAGGAATCCGAGAAAACGAGATCTCCATTGAACGTAGCAACCAGCAGTGAGCACAGGTGGATTACCGTTACCACCTTGTTCCAAACGAATTTGATTAGCAGTTGCAATGTTGATGTTGTTGTTAGACATGGTGAATACTTGTGGATGAATTGCAGATCTTAGTGGATTTGTTGTGATGATGTGTGGTTAAAATTGAAATTCCGAAAATTCAAAAAATTCTTTTCTCAGCCCGACAATAAATTTCCCAGTCTGACAAAACGGTAAGCCGAAAATTTTTGTATCGCCATATTTTGAATTTGAGTTAGAAATAGCCAAAAGCTAGTAGGGAAAAAAATTGAATTTAATTGACCTAACAAATTTTAACTCAAACAAAATACCCATCGGAATGTCCATCGGAATACTTATCGGAATGTCCAGATCGGAATGTCTAGATCGTAATGCTCAGATCGCAATGCTCAGATCGCAATGCTCAGATCGGAATGCTCAGATCGGAATGCTCAGATCGCAATGCTCAGATCGCAATGCTCAGATCGGAATGCTCAGATCGTAATGTCCAGATCGTAACGTCCAGATCGGAATGCTAAGATCGTAATGTGCTGTCGCAATGTTAGATCGGAATGTGGCTGAGATAATTTGGACAGAGTAACGACTTATAAAAAACCCTTAAACCCGTCGGAATCCCAGATCGCAATGCACGATCGGAATATCCAGATCGGAATAAGGTATCGAAATACAGTGATCGCAAAGTAGAATCCTAAGATTATTGCGATCAAATCCCACACAATTGTACTTTCTGATGGTAACAGTTGCTTGAATTTCGGAATGAAGAAAAACAAGAAATTTCGCAACTTTTGATCCAAAAAATTTGTGTTTTAGCCAACACCAAGATACCCAAATCACTACTACAACTATGTAGATGATTTGTATCAAGAAAAGACCATAAAAACACAAAAAGAAAAATCGGACGTGAGATATGGATCATAAAAGCCACGAAAAATCAAGAACACCACACACGAATCTTCAATCACCTATCCACTATAGGCTCTTGATACTAAATGTTGTTGCCATTTAATCCATAACACAAGATTTAGAGAGAGAAATAGTAGAAAAGTAGAAAGAGAAAGTAGAGAGAGAAGTGGAAGGTTTACACTAAAACTAGGTGTTTTATGAAATGAACCAACACCCTCTTTCACATGTGAAAGAGGGTTATATACCCACGAACCAATGGGCTTTCCATGGGCCGTGGGTTTGTGACTTGGGCCGGGCTTGGCTTAGTCTTGGGCTTACGCCCTAACTTAGACAATATTAGCTTAAAGTCCAAGCCCGGTTTTCCCGACTAACCTATTACAATACAAGACCTTTTAACGACTAAGATGACATATTACATTCTTGTTCGACTATATAAAATATAGGGCTAACAGTAATTTTTAATTTTGGTCACTTTATACGGTTTTACGTGCACGACTTTTCGTCTTAGTTTAATTCATAATCGTAACCGTCATTCTCCTCTAATATCTTTTCTATTTTTCTTTTCTCATAAATCATAATCACATCATTAATCTTATCTTTACACAACACACTAGCCTCCTTGAGAACGATCCCCACTTTGGGTCACGGTTTTCCTAAACCGTCGTACTTACCCTCATTACACTTTGTTTTCCTAAACAAGTGCTAATTTTATAACATCATTTTGGCGCCGCTGCCGGGAAGGCGTGTTGTGTTTTGAGTTGAACAATTGTTGTTTTTATATAGCCATAATAGCTATTTGTATTAGTAGCACTCTACTAATACGTATTATCAGTTTTCGTTTTTTGTGTGAATACTATTACTATATTGTATACGTAGAACAATAAATTCACAAGAACTCCAAAAGTGTGAAAACACAACCTTGATTGGGAGGTCATTACTCAATCATTGTATTCGAATCTCAAACAAGAAAGAAAAGGAAAAATAGATAAATACTTTCGTGAAGCTTAATTTTGAAAAACACAAACTATAAGGTGGGTATAAGGCGGGTATTATAAAATATACCCTAAGGAAAAAGGCTCTTAAGTTCTTCGCGCCGCCTTGTTTCCCCTCTTTATTGTGTGTGTTTAGATAAAAAGAGCTAATCGAGTGTTTGCCAACCAAAGTATTATCTAAGTATCATATATATTTTCTTGGTTTCATTTGATTAAACCCTCTTGAACGTTTTGGTGTTCCACCAACGTTCTAAAGTCATCGAAGGCGTTCACTTCACGTTATCGTTTTCATTCCTTGAGTCTTCTTTAATCAAGAGATTTGATTAAGGAGGAGATTTGTAGATTTTTGTCTACCTAGTACAATCACAAAATCCAAAAAAAGTAAAAACAATCAAAAACCACAAAAAAAATTGGAAAAATTAAAAACACCAAAAAGAATCTTCTTTGCTCATTCCCACGTTGTACGTGACGTTTATGCTTACTCGTAATCAAGCAAGACGTGCACGTAAACGAAAAACCGACAGGAGTCCACACCTACTCCTAATATTTCTAGTGAAGAGTCTCCTATTGACGAACCTATCGTAGAAGAAGAACCAGCCATGGCGAATCGAACTATGATGGAGTTACTTCAAGCACCCACCGAGGGTTATGGAGAGGCTATTGTGATTCCCGCTATCCTTGCGGAGAATTTTGAAGTGAAAACGGGTTTGTTGTCAATGATCCAAAACAACAAATTCCGTGGTGATGAAAAGGACAACCCGCACAACCATATCCGCCAATTCAATCGTCTTACCGCCACTTGCAAATTTAAGGATGTTGCTAATGATTCTATTATGATGATGCTTTTTCCGTATTCCTTAGCGGGGCCCGCTAAAATTTGGTTAGAGAAAGAGCCACCCAATTCTTTATTGACGTGGAAGGATCCCGTTTCAAAATTTGTGAACCAATTTTTCCCGCCCTCTAAGACTACGCATTTGAAAAACGAGATTTCAAAATTTTCACAAGAATTTAATGAGAGTTTTTCAACGGCTTGGAATAGGTTTAAGGAAATGTTACATGAGTGTCCTCATCACGGTTTTTCCGAGTTGCATCAAATTGACACGTTTTACAATGGTTTAAATGATCATGAAAGGGATTATCTAAATGCCGCCGCGGGTGGTAATGTTTTGTGTAAAACGGTTGAGGAAGCGTTGTTGATAATTGAGAATAGATCTAAGGTGTATAGTCCTCGTAACACATCGAGTGTTCGTAAGGCTTCGTGTTCGAATTCACCTTCATTGTCCAATACCATCGATGCTTGCCAAATTGAGGCGAACTTGGAAAACAAAATCTTTGATAAACTTAAAGTACTTTTAATTGAATTCAAAGTTGGTGAACAAAGTGCTCCAACTACGGCTAAAGCGGTTGAGGTTTCATGTATGTATTGTGGTGGAGGTCATGATTTCTCCCAGTGCATTACCAACGGTGGTAACACTTCGAGTGCCTACGCGGCCACGGGAACTTACAACCAAAACGGTC
Source organism: Glebionis coronaria (assembly GCA_025667525.1). Lineage (NCBI taxonomy): Eukaryota > Viridiplantae > Streptophyta > Magnoliopsida > Asterales > Asteraceae > Glebionis > Glebionis coronaria. Next base: position 453,565,128 of record CM046880.1, read on the forward strand.
AAGTTACCCGCTCTAATCAATTGACTCCACTGGGTTTTGCTCCCAATCAAAATGCTAACAACAACTATCGAAACAATCAAGTTGGTTTCAAAAACAATTACAAAGGGAACAACTATGGGAATCAAGGGGCTAATAACAATAAAGTTTCAAACAAAAATCAAAACAATGATTTTCAAAACAACAACAAGGGTTTACAAACTTTGAAAAATCTTCCAAATGAATTTGTTGAATACGCAAATGGAAACGATGCTAGGTTTGATAATATTCAAAGAGAGATCATTAGCCTTAGATCCGAGTTTAAGAATGACTTGAAAAAGGAGTTGAAAAACGAGTTAGCAAATGAGCTTAAGATCCATACAAAAAGATGGAGGGAAATGTAACTAGGTTACAACAGAACCAACAAAAAATGGAACAAGGACAACATGAAAGAAAACAAGAGATGATTAAGGCCTAGAAGAGGCAATCTATGTTTGAGGATAAAATTTCATCCATGTTTGAGGCTATAATGTGCAAACCGTCTTTGAGTAGTCTTCCTAGCAATACCATATCGAAACCTAATGAAGAGATGAAAGTGATTACCATACGAAGTGGTAAGACACTTAAGGAACCGACTCCTCAACCAATTGCTCCTACGGATGATGCAATTGAGGAAGAACCCGATGTGGTGGTCGAAAAGGAGCATGTCCCAATCCCACGAAGTACCGCTCATGCTACACCTCTGGTTGACCCATTACCACATTTGGAACCCGAGATTCCAAAGGCTATGCCTATGCCTCAACCCACACCACCTTTGCCCTATCCATAGAGACTTAGAAAGGAGAAACGTCAAGAGCATGATAATTACCAATTTGAGCTTTTTATGAAAATGTTTCGTGACGTTCATTTTAATGTGAGTTTTGACAATGCTTTGGTCATGATGCCTCGATTTGCCACTAACTTTAAGAGTATGTTGAACAACAAGGAGAAATGGCAACAATTGTCTAGTTTTTCATCGGTTTATCTTAACCGCATACCTCAAAAAGTTGGTGATCCCGGTAAACTCTTGATCCCATGTGCAATCCAAGATATGGAAGAATGCTATGCCTTGGCCGATCTTGGTGCTAGTATTAACTTGATGCCACTTGCAATCTTCAAGTCGCTCAATATTCCTAATCTTACTCCATCACTAATGTCTATCAAGTTGGCCGATCATTCCACAATTCCCGCATGTGGATTGGCGGAAGACGTTTTTGTGAAAGTGGGAAATTTCTATTATCCGGTAGACTTTATCGTTGTCGATATTCCCACGGATCCTCAAGTTCCTCTCATTTTAGGTCGTTCGTTTTTAGATACGTCTATGGCTTTAATTGATGTGCATGCTATAAAGATCACCTTACGTTTCAACGACGAGGAACTTGTTATAAACGCAACTCAAAATTCTAAAATTTCTCATGTTTATTCCGTCACAACCATAAACCTCGTTGATATGATTGACGTTGTTTGTGAGGAATTTTCACAAGAAGTTTTAGGTTTTGGTGATGATGAAAATACTGGCAATCCCACTATGCTTGATCCCATTCTTGATAATTCGACACCAACATTCACTCCATTTGAAGGTGGTGGTTTTACGTTGGAAGAATTAGATGTTCCACGTACTTGTGACGAAGACCTCGACAATGATGAGGACTTCTCGATTATCAAGGATTTTCTTAACGATTTCCCATTTCCTCCAACCGAGGAGGTTATGAGTATCGAGCCCAAATCTTCAATTGAGGAACCACCAATCCTTGAGTTGAAAGATTTACCTCCTCATCTTGAATGTGTATTTTTGGAGGAGGACGACAAGTTTCTGGTTATTATTGCGAAATATCTTTCGAATGATGAAAAAACCGCACTTGTCGATGTTCTAAAGGATCACAAAGGGGCAATTGCGTGGAAGTTATCCGACATTAAGGGGATTGATCCCAAATTTTGTACCCACAAAATCCTAATGGAAGAAGATTACAAACCCGCAATCCAATGTCAAAGGAGGGTGAACCCCAAAATTCACGACGTCATCAAAAAGGAAGTCCTAAAACTCCTTGACGCGGGAATGATTTACACTATTTCCGATAGCCCCTGGGTGAGTCCTATTCATTGTGACCCTAAGAAGGGAGGAATGACCGTTGTGCCAAACGATGCCAACGAGTTAATTCCAACTAGACTCGTGACCGGTTGGAGAGTGTGCATTGACTATCGTAAGTTGAATGACGCCACTCGTAAAGACCACTTACCCTTTCCCTTCATGGATCAAATGTTGGAGAGTCTTGCGGGAAACAATTTATATTTCTTTTTAGCTGGTTTTTCCGGTTACTGCCAAATCCCCATCGATCCTCGTGATCAAGAAAAAACTACATTTACGTGTCCATATGGAACGTTTGCTTATGGTAGAATGCCATTCGGACTTTTTAATGCACCGTCAACCTTTCATAGGTGCATGATGGCTATTTTTCATGATATGATCGAGAAGACGATGGAAGTATTCATGGATGACTTTTCCGTGTTTGGTTGTTCGTTCACTTCGTGTTTGTCGTATCTTAATAGAATGTTGAAGCGTTTTGAGGAAACCAACCTTGTGCTAAATTGGGAAAAATGTCATTTTATGGTTAAAAGTGGAATTGTCTTAGGGCACAAGGTTTCGAAAGCAGGGATTGAGGTAGATCAAGCTAAGGTAGATGTCATCGCGAAATTACCTCATCCCAAAACCGTTAAGGGAGTTAGGAGTTTCCTAGGCCACACGGGCTTTTATCATCGATTCATCAAGGATTTTTCAAAGATATCTCGATCAATTACACATCTCCTCGAAAAAGATGCACCTTTTGTCTTTAACGAAGATTGTGTACGAGCCTTTGAAATCCTTAAGAGGAAACTTACCGAAGCTCCCATTCTTGTTGCTCCCAATTAGAACCTCCCCTTTGAGCTCATGTGTGATGCTAGTGACTACGCTATTGGGGCCGTATTGGGGAAACGTCATGAAAAACACTTCTTGCCTATTCACTATGCTAGCAAGACGATGACCGAGGCTCAACTAAAATACACTACAACGGAGAAGGAATTTCTTGCCGTGGTGTATGCATTTGAGAAATTCCGACCTACAAGAATTTGATCACAAAATCCTTGACAAAAAAAGAGCCGAGAATCTAGCGGCCGATCATCTTTCTCGTTTGGAAAATCCTCACCAAAGTGTTTACGAGCCAAAGGAAATCACCAAAACATTTCCGCTCGAGACACTTGGTGTAGTGAATTCTAAGCTTGATTCATCTACCTCATGGTTTGTGGACATAGAAAATTACCATGCGGGGAACTTCATCATCAAGGGTATGACGACTCAACAAAAATGAAAATTCTTTCGTGACGTCAAGTTATATTTTTGGAACAACCCTTACTTGTTTGGAACTTGTGCCGATCAAATCATTCGACGTTGTGTCACCGAAGCTTCTAACATCCTTAGAGCTTGCCATAAGGGACCCACGGGTGGTCACCATGATGCTAATCTCACGGCTAAGAAAGTCTTTGATGCCGGTTTCTTTTGGCCTACTATTTACCGAGATGCACATGCACTTGTGAAGTCATATGACTCATGCCAACGATAAGGAAAAGCCTCACAAAACGATGAAATGCCACAAAATATCATCCAAGTGTGTGAGATCTTTGACGTTTGGGGCATTGACTTTATGGGGCCATTCCCATCATCTCGTGGTAATACGTACATCCTTGTCTCCGTTGACTACCTATCTAAGTGGGTGGAAGCTAAGGCTTTGCCCACCAACGATGCTCGTGTGGTAGTCAAGTTTTTGAAAAGCTTGTTTTCTCGGTTTGGAACCCCTCGTGTGATTATAAGCGATCGTGGAACCCATTTTTGTAATGACCAATTCGAAAGGATCCTAAGGAAATATGGGGTTACACATCGGCTTTCTACGGCTTATCACCCACAAACGAGTGCGCAAGTCGAGGTTTCAAACCGAGCGTTGAAGATGATCTTGGAGAGATCGATTGGGGAAAACCGAACGATCTTGGTCGGATAAGTTGGACAATGCTTTATGGGACTTTCGGACCGCTCATAAGACGGCCATTGTGTGAGAACTCGTATTTTTCCCGGTATTATTTTATTCTTTTACTCGTGCTTTTCGAATTTTCCAACGTATTACATTCTTTTTAAATTCTTTATACTAAATCTTGGTATCTTGATAATTTTAATGAAATATACTTTTCAAGTATTTCCTGATCATCGATAATAATATTTTCGGATATAAAAAAAAATTATTTTTATTTTTATTTTTTCACATTTATTTACTATAGTAACCGAATTTAAAATTAACATTTAGACTGAGTTCTAATAATATTGTTAATATTCGGGTCAATATTTATTACCCAAATTTTATTTGTCATGATCATTTTACTAATAATATTGAATTTTTGGTTAACCGACAAGGTTATTGCTTTAATGTATCAAAAATGTGCCTTTTATTATTTATTGGCAAAGTCTATGTCCTTCATCGACCATAAATATATTTTTATGACATAAAAATATTTTTTATTGTCGTCGTTCTAATTTTTCATTTTATTAGCATTCTTCGTATTTACGTTAAACCTTTATGCGTCGTTCGTTTATACGACGCGTTAACGTTTATTAAATCATAAGCCCTTATTTATATATCGAAATATAAAAGTTCTCCGACTATCAACGTTTTTATTTTATATTGAACGTTTATTTTTCGTGTTTTACGTGTATATTTCAAATCACGTAACTTTCAAAATATCGAGCTTTAACAATACCCGCTTTATCGTTGTGTTAGATAAACTTAGTAAACAATAATCACACCAACATTGTCCTTTGGTGTCAACACGTCACCAAAACCATGCCAAATGTTTACACATATTGCACGACTATTTTTTTTTATATTAAAATACTAAGCATTTGTATTACACTTGAAAAAAAACTCATTCATTCTTCTCGTTCATTCTTGTTTCATTTTTTTTCTTTCCCGAGCTACACCACCACCATAAACATATCTTTAAAAAATATTTACTAACCATATTAGATTAAGATTTAAAGTCATGTCTTGTTAGCAAAATTATTGGATCGTTCATTTATAAAAAAAAGAACTATTGGAGTTGAAGTAAAGACTATCTTGGAGGGTGACTTCTTTGTCAAAATCTTGGTGGAGGGCATTGTTTTGGTGTAGTTGTTGTTGTATTATATCTTGCACTTTTAAAGGTCTACACTCATCTCTTTTGATTTATATTTATATATTTTGGTATGTATTATTAGTTATCATTTTATTACTGATTTCATTGATTTAATAACTATTTAAGAAAGTGTTGGACATTGAATATGGGTGATGTTTAAAAACTTAATAAACAAAGTCTTGGGATAAAGTAGTAACAAGATAAATTTTAACCAGTTAAAAACATGATAAAACTTGTTTCTCAGTAGGTTTGGATACTTGGATAGTTATATAGGGTGATAGGCTTTTGTTTTGTTGCGATTTTGCCGGGTCGCTCGTCTCGTGATGATGCCCGATGAATTAGATATGACAGAAACGATAAAAAGTGTTGAATCTGAACATGCTGTATAAACCGACTGAAAACCAATATAAGAACACATAACCAAGTAAATATGTAAAACAGTAAGAGGTAGATAATTATATGTCGAACCTCCATGAGTCGGATAGTTTTCTATAGACACGCGGTTTAGAAATGGCGGCCAAAACCGTGAAATCGAACCTGGCTGTCCAAAAACAGCCTTGACCCGGGTTGATGTTTTGATCATTTTGACCTATTGTAAATATAATTTGAGGTCATAGAAATTCAAGATCAGTAGATTACATGATTTCTCGACCATGCCGATATAAATAACTCATTTAGATTATGTACGGTTAGGGAGAAATGGCTTAAATACATAGACATGTTGTCAAATTTGCGTAATTGAACCGTAACAATAAAATGTGTAGCTTCGCCATTTTTATAAAACCCGAGGCATTAGTACCCACTTATCGGGAAGTTGAAACCTATATACATACTGATAATTATAAACCCGAGACCCGACCAACATGAGATATTAAGTTGATAACGTTTGGAGGTGTTTTAGAACCCGAAAAACTTATAAAGTAGGTTTGGGCCATAGAAGCCCAACATACACTTATAATGGCTATTGGACCATCATTGTGCCTGATATTATCAATAAGTTTGAAGTTCAATACTGATATTAAAATGGAATAAAGTCACAAGAACTTGTAACGGGCCACTAATAGACTTTACTGGGCTTAATGGTTATAATGAGTTAATACATGAAAGATTTTTATCACAATTCTTATGAAGCGTTTTATAAAACTTATGCAATGTCCAAACTTACTAAAGTGAACTATGTACATATATGTATGACCTATGTATAGTCTCGAACCTAAGACGCCTCTCGTCATTATAGGTCTCGTTCGGTCATATGTCGACTGTTGGGCATCTCGTTCTCGATCTATGAGCGATTGATAAATCTCGAAGTCGTGTATCGAATATTAGACGTTTGTTCCTTGATCTACGTGTAATCGCTATATCAGGTGAGTTCATAGCCCCTTTTTACTAGTTATACATTGTTTCTAAACGCGGGGTGAGATTTTACATGGTGGAACACATTCATTTAAAATTGTATGCTATCCAGAACTTGTATGCTATCCAGATCTTGTATGCTTTCTAGAACAGATTACCAGTATTATTATTGCTTTTAGTCAATAGCCTTAAGTTTCCTCTCCTAATCATGAACCGTTAATTTACTTGTGTTGCTAAGCGCGAATGTTGTGGGTGGATCCATCGGGATTGACAATCCCCGTCCCATGTTGCGGTTGTTTAACCATGACGCATTTCATTTGTTTATACCTGAGTATTTAGGCTGAATACTCCCTAGAGGAACTTACATTGAGTTAAGCTTCGTTTCATGAACTAAATAGCAATAATAATGGTTTCGGACTATGGTTATCGTACGTAACCATTTTCCCTATTTACTTGTTTTACAAATGAATACTTGTGTTCCACACCTTTACTGCTAAACCTATGAATATCACTCAACTTTATGTTGACGATTTTACATTTTTAATCTCAGGTATTATTACTTAGCTTTGCTTGGATGAGAGCCCGCATGATATTATCACAACTTGGAGATTTTTGTGTTACTTTTTAAAGCTTGGTTTTGGTAAAAGCTGTCAGGAGTTTATCCTATACTTTTGGTAACAACATGTTACAAAACCATGTTTAAATAATATATTTTTCCGCTTATAAAACTCTGGGACCTTTGTTTAAAAACTCTGATCTTTTTGTGATGTAATGTATAAGTTTATATTACGTCAACTTTATGTCAACAATATTTCATTTATTCTTGTACCATGACGTGGAACCCCCTTGCTGCCTATGTGTTTCCTTGCCTGATTTTGGGGGTCTCACACATTGGGTGCACTCCTTATATGCTTGTGTATGGGAAGAATTGTCACTTGCTAATTGAACTCGAACACAAAACTTATTGGGCCCTTAAGCATTGTAATGATGATATGGAGACCGCGAGAAAACACCAGAAAATGCAATTAAATGAATTGTATGAATTGAGAAACATTGCTTATGAAAATTCATTGATTTACAAAGAAAAAACTAAAAAGTTTCATGACTCAAAAATTAAAAACCGGGTTTTTAACATTGGAGATCAAGTGTTACTTTTTTTATCTCGTTTGAAAATATTTTCCGGCAAGTTGAAATCCCGTTGGTCCGGTCCATTCACCGTGACTCAAGTTTTTCCTTATGGGACCATCGAGCTAGCTCAAAATGATGGCCCCAATTTCAAGGTGAATGGACATAGGTTGAAGCACTACTTTGGCGGGGAAGTTCCATCCTTGAACTACCTCGACCAACTCACCTTCCATAATGATAATTAGTATTGAGGGGATCGAGCCGAGCTCATGACTCGGTAATAAAAAACGAGGTGCCTAGTGCGGGAGTCCCATGCTTATCCTAAGTACATATTATCGCTTTCTAATGTAGTAACGTGTGGGAATTTGTGCCCTTCCAACCTTTGTTCCGTGGTTGTTTGTGATATATGGTTTTTAGATGATCATGATCTTCACGATTGGAGCCTCTCTTGTTTGTTTTATGGGAGCACTCGATCGTTTGCTTGGAAGAATTTCTCAATATCTATGATATATCCTTTTATGTTCTAACCTTAGGTTTATAGCACACTTCATAAACCACTTTGAATTTAACAGTTACACCCTTTCCATGCTAGATGAAGCATTCGACTACGTCTCTAGTATGGGGGTTTCCAACCCTTAGACTCGAAACATTGAGGACAATGTTTAAATTTAGTATGGGGGGGGGTGAATAGATACTTTCCTTGCCAAACCTTCACGCTTTCAAAAATTTTTCTTTTTGTTTATCGTTTTGTTGCAAAATAAGGCTAAAAAGGCCAAATTTTAAAATTTCTCTCATGTTTTATAAGTGTTTGGAGACACAAATGTAGGTTTTTTGATGGCGAAAATAAGAGTAATTTTTTACTCGACCGTGCGTGTTGAGCACATAGCTTCGATTCCTTAACTTTATATTAGGCTAAGTCTCTTAAATGAGGACGAGAAATGATAGAGTTAATTATAAGTTACTATGCTAAACGTAGAGTGCTCGTATTCTTTCAAAAACTCATGTGTTCTCGTTATTTGCTTATTCTCCCTTCGCTTGTAAATATTTTTTGCTTAATAAATATTGACTTAGCGGTTTAGTCTTGATTGTTGGTTTCTAGTCTTTTCTAGTAGCTTCCATGTAATTAAATTGGGAAGACATTAAGGTATCTCCAGCGTCACGGTTTTGAAGTATTGGCAACCCGAATAATCGAAAGCTTCACCCTATAATAAGATTTCAAGTGCTCACCTAAATCAAGCAAACAATTTGAAGCTCACAAGGCCGAAAAATCTATTCGAAACTGAAAGTGAATCAAGCCTTAATCTTTGAAGCTTTAAAGATCCAAAATTCGCTTTTAGCGTGAGGATATACGTCTTTGGCCATAATAAACACCTCATGGCGAGGTTAAATAAAAGGCAAGGCAAGACCTAAGTCATAATAAAAGCTTCATGGCGAAGTTGAATAAAAGATGGAGGTAAACCTATGATAATAAGGCCCATCCGATAGGGGGTGTATAAAAGTCTTGATAATAAGTCTCATGTTCAAAACCGTTATAAAACCGTGTTTATCGATCCTTCTTGTTGACTTAATTTTTTGACATCGTTGTCTATTATTAGAGGCTATTAATTCGATGGTCTTGGTTACACCGTTAGGACTCTATTTTTAGACCTAAATCTCTATTATCGCATAAGTCAAACAATGTATCCTCGTGAAACATTCAAGAAAAAATAAAATATAAGAGATAAAACTTAGGAAAATAGGAGGATAAGTACGTGATTAGGGCATATGAGTAGTTTTAGCATTACTAACTTATAATGACAATGATCTCGTTGCACGCTTAGCATGGAATTGGGGTGAAAATCGAGGACGACGAAATTATTTCTAACGAAGCATTCACGTGTTCTTATTCTATGAACCTAAATGTCCCATTTTGCGATGAAAATGATACATTATGTCTAAAACGCAAATAGATGTAATAGTAGTAGTGTAGCTAGTTTATCATTCAATAAAAGTGAATAAAAATGAATTTTAGAGGTGCTACGCTACTTTATTCTAGCATTGCGTGAGGGCACGGAAATGGTTTAGTATGGGGGAGTGATGAGACTGCTTTTATACATAGTCTCATCGTCCGAAACGGGCTTTAAATGCATTAATTATAATCAAAAATACCAAATATATGCTTTTGTTTGTTACTTGTGTATTTTAGGTACGGATATTGAGAAAATGACAAAAGAACACAAGAAACAAGCAAAAACGAACACGGGAAACGAAGCCGCACAATGAACCAAGCCCTATTGAAGATTTTCCATGAAAAAACCCTTGAAGAATTAAAGATTATGCAAGAAGGGTCCTCCAATATTAAATAATTGACACTTTAAACCCTTGTATATTCATAATTACAAGTTTGGTCCTTCAAGTTTGTCAAATTTACAAAAAGGGCCCTCCACTTTGAAGAATTGGCAAGAATGGTCCCTCAAAAATGAAGACTTGCCAATATTAGTCCTCCAAAAAGTCAATCATACAAGTCAAGACCATAATATTTGAAGAAAATTCCAAAACAGCCCTTCAAGAATCATCAAATGGCAAGAAATACCCCTGAAAATACTTTGGAAAAGTATTTGGGGCAAAAGTGTGAAAAATAAAACTTCAATAACAAAGGAAATCTGAGTTTTGCTTAATAAAACTTAAATGAAAGAAAGAAGGAAGGTAAGGGACCAAAATGGGCAGACAACAAAAGATACCTTAACCAGTGGTGGGGTGACACGTGCCCCACTCACTCCAACCAACCAATCACACCTCACTAAACTGACAAGTCACCCATCCACTTAACCCGGTTTAATATTAATTAAACCCTTGGCGCATAAACAACTTTTTAAACCTTAATCTTTCCCTAATCAGATCAAACTTAACCACTATTCACTCAACAACACAATTGGGTTTTCTTAAACTGCTTGAAATTAAGCCACCAAAGTGTCCATAATTATGATTAAGGGACTCTTAATCACATCCCAACTTTAAAAACCCATGCCAAATCACCCCATTCCCCTTCTACAAGGTTGAGGAAACTGCCAAAAGTTGACAGCCATCCAACGAATTGCATCCAACTTCATATCTAAGCTTCATTTTGAGCCTTAGATCAAGTCACAACCTTTACACCTCACACATACAGCCAAGAATCCTTCACATGAGCTCAAGTTATTCAAAATCGACAAGGGCATTTTTGGGACTTCAAGCATTAGGGTTTTGTGTTTTTATCAGTTCTTAGTTCACATGTAAGGCTCTATATAAAGCCATTAGGTCACAACATAGCAATTTCTCTTGGTTTTTCCTTTGTTCACTTTTTTTGTAAATCCTCCTTCATGTTTAATGAGAAGTGTTTGAATTTGTAAAGAAAACCCAAGTGCCAATCTTTTTATCTGCTTATTATTGTTATATATTTGTGTTTCTTGAATCTTAAAACATGTTTTCAAACTTTGTGCAAGAAATTGCCCAAAGTTTAAAAATCTGATATCTTGCTAAATCCTTGATTCAAACCCTAGAAATCTTTGGATTATAAGTGGTCTATACACCCTGATAAGGAGCTTATCAAGGTGTTGTGAGCTTATAGTTTGGGAATATTCAAGGTGTGGGAACAAGTTTGCATTAATCAGACTTTTTTCATTTTTTTTGTTTTGATAATTATGCTAACCTTGTTGATTCTTAGCAGCCTGATATTCGAAGCTTGTGCCTTGTTTTGCTAGGCACATCAGCTCAAACATACGTGGGTATGGATGTACATCCATGAGGTTTGAACTCTAATCCTAAAAATCTGTCAAAAAGGAGGTTTTTTGTGATATTTAGTTCTGCTTGTGTATGTTTTGTTCTTGTGCTCCAAATCTTGTTGTTTATGCTTAAGGTTGTTAATTTGATGCTTATATATGCATGTGGTAACCTGAAAACGTTTTTGCTTTGGTAAATCTTGATTTTAAAAAGTTAAAAGGGTGTTTGGGTCTACTGCTTGTTTGAGGATTTTGTGAAATTGGTTAAGTGTATGCTGGTGTGTTGTTCTTATTCTTGTGTAAGTGATAAAGTTGATTGATAAACTGCATGCTTTGAGTTCTTGAACACTAAAATCAAACAAAGAGGTATAAAACCTTGATTTCTTGTTATTTTGAGTTGTGATTTTGGGGACACCTAGTTCTAGGCTTAGACATAGGGTAACAAGTGCTAAATCATAACCATTGTAACCTGTTAGTAATATTTGAAGATTGGAAATTGGATTTATGGTGAAGTATATCAGCAAAAAGTTCTTGTGTTTGCCTGCTTATATCAGAAACCTGTTTATGCATGAAACTAGCTTAATTATTTGAACCAGTATATAAAACAAGTTAAGTTGTTCTTATTTAAGTTTAATATAGCTTGTGTGTGCTTTTGGTGAAATTTTGTTGGCTGAATCTTGCTAAACCAGTTTTTGAAGTATAACTGCTTATTGTTCATATCTAGTACATGTCTGGTGATGTATTGAACTAACTATACTGATTGGCTTACTGAATTTGTGATACTTTGTTTTTTCTGACTCCTTGTGATCCACTGATTATAAGGGTGCCTTGTTTGTAACTTGAATGCACAAAAAAGTCACATAAGACAAAAAGTCAATTTGGTCAAGCAGTGGAAACTTTTCCCACTACTGAACCTCCAAAACTAGCCCCTGCTAGTGTAAAACATCAAACAGCTTATTCATAAGCCATTTTGGCTTATCCAGACTTGCAACAACTTATTCTTGTGATAGATCTTACTCATTTGACCCATTGATTTGATCTGGAGCTTATTAGGGTTTGACTTTGACTTTTTACAAGAAAACGCATCAAGTTGACTTTTACATAAGTGCTTAATTGCTTATTCTGTCTTATTGCTTGTGCTTATTGGAAAACGTTTTGATTATTTTGCTTAATTAAGTCATTTAAAACCTTTTGAAACTTGAATCAGCACTTGAGGTGGTCTAGAACTCAAAAACGGCTATTTTGTCGTTTTGTGAAGAGAGTCTTGGCTTATTTATGGCTTATTTCTTGTGCTTTTTCAAATTTTATTTTTATAGATCTCTTTGGTGACTCAAAATAAGCTTGTGTGTCAAATTTTAGCTTATGGCATCAGCTTATAGCTTAATGGGCCAAAAAGCCCATTAAGAATAAGCTGATTTGAAATAAGCTAGCTTATACACATTTTCAGCTTTTGGGCCTTCAGAGTTTTGTTTTTAAAATTAGATTTGAAGTCAGATAGGAAGTTTTGGGCTTATTTGGACAACATTTTTCTTATTGGGCCATAAAAAGCCCATTAAGGGGTCTGTTTGGACTTTTGGCCCATTTCAAGGCCCAATAGGGGTATTTTTGTAATTTCAAGTGCATTTCTGTTTTATTTAGGTTAAAATAAACTAGTTTGCAACTTTTTAGAATTTTTTATAAATTTTTTATTTTTATTAATATTTTATTATTAAAAATTAAAATTTAGATTTTTACAAGTTTTTCATTTTTCTTAGTTCAATTACATTAAGTTAGGAATTTTACAATTTTTAGATTACTTTTATTGTCATTAGATTAATTTTTTAAATTATTTTAATTTTAATAGTTTTTAATTTTTTTAAATTGTTTTAATAAATTTTAAAATTTTCAAAAATAGTTTTAAATTTAGTTAAGTCATTTTAGAGGTTTACAAGTTAAAAAATCTCATTTTGGGCTTTTTTTAATTAAATTGATTTTTTGGGCTTTAATTAGCATTAAAAAATTATTATTTAATTAAATAACAGGTTTGATTGATTTTTTATTTTTCTAAACTCTAATTATATTTTTTCGGATTTATTGCAATTTTTTAGGAATCTTTAGGGTAATTTTTAATTTTGGTCACTTTTTACGGTTTTACGTGCACGACTTTTCGTCTTAATTTAATTCATAATCGTAACCGTCATTCTCCTCTAATCTCTTTTCTATTTTTCTTTTCTCATAAGTCATAATCACATCATTAATCTTATCTTTACGCAACACACTAGCCTCCTTGAGAACGATCCCCACTTTGAGTCACGGTTTTGTTAAACCGTCGTACTTACCCTCATTACACTTTCTTTTCCTAAACAAGTGCTAATTTTACAACCATCAGTAGGCTCTAAAATCATCTCAGGTCCAGTCAATTGGCTTTCTCCTACTTCACTCCAAAAACCGGCGATCTACATTTCCGTCCATACAAAGCTTCAAACGGTGTTGCCTTAATACTTGCATGATAACTATTGTTATATGAAAATTACACTAATGGCAACTGACGTTCCCAGCTTCCACCAAAATCAATAACACACGCTCGGAGCATATCTTCCAACGTCTGAATAGTCCTTTCGTTCTGGAAGTCGGTCTCGGGATGATAGGCCGTACTCAACTCAACTCAGTGCCTAACGCATGCTAACGAGATATCAAAAACTCAGAAGTAAATCTACTGTCACGATCTGAAATAATCGATAAAGGTACTCCATGTAGACAAACGATCTCCTTCCAATACACACTAGTAAGTCTCTACATACCATCCGTCTTCTTCATAGGTAAAAAGTGAGCAGATTTCATCAATCTATCCACAATCACCCGTATCATATCATAACCACTAGGAGTTCTTGGTAAACCCGTCACAAAATCCTTAGCGATCTTTTCCCACTTCTATTCCGGAATCTCTGGTTGCACCAATAATCCAGACGGTCTCTTGTGTTCAGCCTTAACTTTCGCACAAGTCAAGCACTTACTAACGTATCGAGCAATGTCCGCCTTCATATTCGGCCACCAGTACACTTTCTTCATGTCATGATACATTTTATCCGATCCAGGATGTATCGAATACTTCGTCTTATAAGACTCATTCATAACCAAATCTCTCACTCCAGGTACTCCTTCCTCAGGTGCACATAATGGTAACCATATTCGATTTTCGAAATACCCCAGCCCGTCCGATTTCACTACAAAAAGCGGTTTCATCCTTCTCCCAAATTCTCTGCCTTAACATTTTCCCTCATCAACCCATTCGCTTGAGCCTTCAAAATCAGTCCGGTCAAATCAACACTCTTCGTCATCACCAAAGCTCTAACTCTAAGAGGCTTTTCCCTTTCCTTCCTACTAATTGCATCAGCTACTACATTCGCCTTTCCAGGATGGTAGTGAATCTCGCAGTCACAATCACTCATTAACTCAACCCATCTCCTTTGCCTCATATTCACTCCTTCTAGTCCAAAATATGTTGCAAACTCTTGTGGTCCGTGAACACAACACACTTGGTTCCGTACAAGTAGTGTCTCCATAACTTCAACGCAAAAACTACAGCACCTAGATCCAAATCATGCGTAGTGTAGTTCTGTTGTCCCATGATCTTAGATGATTAAAGAAGAAATAAAGGTAGATAAAAGATGAATTATAGAGAGAGAAAGTAGTGAGAGAAAGTAGAGAGAAGTGTGTGATTCTTATGGAGGATTAGATTAAAAAAATGAATCAATCAACACCCTTCCTAACATGCTAGGAAGGGTATTTATAGCCTTTGCCTACATGTGGCTTAATGGGCTATAGTTTGATTGGGCCGGGCTTGAATAAATGCTTAGTACCTTAAAAGAGGCCTTTTAAGCTAACCATCAAGCCCGTAATGTCACGACTATTTTAACTAATTATTACGATGTTCTAATAAATATTACAATATAAACCTATGACCGAACATTCTTGTTTGACTAAATATTTTGAGGCTAACAATCTCCCCCAATGTGAGGTCATTCCTCTTCGATATTTGTAGATCTATGGAGATTTACGAATTTCGTCATAAATGAGTCTTGAACGTGTAATAGTCGTCTTGTTCCTTCATGCTGTGATCTTTGAGCCTTTGTCATTGTCTTTCGACTTTGTCTTTAAACTTGAGATCTTCAAATCATTCTTGACTTGTCTTTGCCGTCTTGCGATCTTGTGTCTTCATCCACATGCTCATACTTCGCACTATCTTGAAAACTTGCTAATAATCTCCTTTGAGTAGAGGTCATTCCTCTACATTAATTGTTAAGGAAGATTTTGATCATCAGAGTTGCAGAAGTCTTTAGCTTTCTTGATTGTTGAATGTCTTTGGGCATGTGAATGTGGTTTTGAATCTTTAACTTTGCTGAGTACACCGTAACTGTTGGGTCAAAAAGTTGATGTGTCAGAAACTCAAAAATGAAGAAAACATGAAGACATTTGTCTAAGCGTTGTCAAGAGCAAAACAAGCATTGACAAGAGCAAATCGGAGGTTGATGGCTCAAGTGTTGTCATGTACAATCTAAGCATTGTCATGTACAAACTAAGCATTGACAGAAACGTAGACAAGAAGCCTTTGGAAGCTTCTATTTAGATAAACATGCAGGAGATATTCTGTATAAGTTTAGTTGAATAGAAGATTTACCTGTTTATTTGATAATATCTCTTGTAAAACCCTAATCCTTAGACTATAAAAGGAACCAAGGGTATTAGGTTTATTCATAACTTTCATATACAATGTAAACCTAAAATCATGTATCGACTAGACGTGGGATTCAATGTGCATACGTCTAGTGATTGTTGATTATTAATATAATTAGCAATCCTTTTGTTTTATTCATGTGTTTTGTGCCTAAACACCTTGTTAATGTTTCGTGTTCTAATTCCGCTTTGATTATCTAATCATATGAACATTATGCATTCCTAGTAGCTTAAAAGATCCGTGAAACTTAGGTTTCCACAATTGGTATCAGAGCCTCGTGGCTCGTGATGCTAGGACCAACAAGGTGTTCGTGTATGGTGAAAAGAAGAAAAATCCGTCTAGGGTTTTTTGGTCTTTTTTGTGTGCGCAGCAGTATTCAGAAGGTCATAACTTTTGATTGGACCGTTGGATCGTCATGAAATTTCTTGTGTGTGTTCTATACACATATATCTAGACATCCACCGGAGGGATTGTCATGTTTTATCCCCAAGAAAAGTTATTAGGCGTCAAAGTCAGCAGTGAGTATATGTAGTGTTCTGTAAACAGCCATGTTCAAAATACGTTTTCTCCTTCGTTAACCGTTGGATCTTCGTGATTTTTGAACTGTAGATTCTTGGCACTTGTGTCTAGAATATCACCGAAGGGATTTTTGATCTGAGCCCTAATGAAGACATTATTCAAGGTCAAAGTTCGCTGATTAAGGTATTAATATTTTTGCTTTTTCACATGAAATCATGAACTAGGGTTACACAAACCCTAGATCGACATAAAAAGCAGAATGTTATGAGGTTTGTGGCTGTTGTGATTCAAGATAGTACACGATCTAAGGTTTATTTACAAACCCTAAGTTAGGGTTTTGATGAATAAAGCTATAAACCCTAGATTGAGTTTAAAACAGAAGAGCTACTGTTGTGATGTTCGAGTTTGGAAGAAGGTACGAGCAGCAAGTAGCATACATCATGGTATATGGAGGTGCAGCAGCATGGATCTTGGTTTGTAAATTAGGGTTTGTATGATAAACCCCAATTATGTGATCAATACGTAATGGGTTGTGACAGCAAGATCAAGAGATATTCGTTATCAGTAGACAAGTAGAGGCATACATCGTGACTTGTAAACAATCAGACAAGATAGAGGGTTCAATGTGCGACTGTCCAAGAAAAGGAACGCGATAGATTATTGTTGTTATTCACGTGATGATGTTAAGTTACAAGGACGAGTGTGACTATTGCTGGGAATCATACACGTTGGAGCTATTAGATGTCGTCCAATCAATTTCAATCAAGAAGGTCGATAAAGAACTTTATCCAGTGATGACTGCTCGTGTGGACTGTGTTGGTAAAGTCTGCACAAATTTATACGATCTGATGGTTGTAGTTCGAGACTCCACATATCACCAGATAGTGAGATATGATTTTTCATATAAAATCTTTGATTTTAGGGGATATGCTATAAACGTGGATTTCCCAAAAATCAGGTGACTTTTATTTATCGTATATTTGCTGTTCTTGTCGGAAAAAAATTGTTTCTGGTCATGGATATGAGTTGGTAGATACGTGAATGTTGGAGATCACATGTTAGCATGGAAATATCTAAGGACTGTTACTGATCCTATAAAATCTCCTACATTTGGGTGAATATGCAGTTACATAAGGATATGCAATTATCTTTTCCATATTTGCTCTTTAACTATCCTGCTTGTTAAAGTTTATAATTTTTGATAACTTAGTTGATGTGAACGTGAGAAGTGTGAGGTACATTGGTGAAAAAGGTGTTACTCACGTAAGGAAAAGCCAACCCTTCATTCACGTGGGACAAAGAAAGAGAAGCACTGGATTATTCATGTTTAAACAGTAAAGTGACGTGAAGAAAGGAGTTTAGCTGATTGTCAGGATATTATTTTGGGAGTTTATCTCATGGGTATTCAAGAGTTGCTGATTATTAGGGATATGGCGTATCTCACACATGGGTTGGTATGTGTCTCATATATTTTGCTTTTGGTCCAAGTATAATTTCATTATTTTTGGACGTACAAGTAAAGTATAAATGCATGCTATTATGGGCTTATGTCATATTCTATTTTTGGAAGTGATATAAATTAAAGAAAAGAAATATCACGTGGAGTTCCAAGATCGTAGCTGTAGATGATGTCATCGGTTGAGTCAAGTCGTTGACAAGAAAGTAAGTTGGACGCTGACGTTTGTTATTTAGGCGCTGACAGGGTTTAAGGTTGACGCTGACAATAATAAGTCAAACGCTGATAGGAAGCGTTGACAGTGTTGTCCGAGAAATGATTGACCCAAACGTTGATAGGTATTGTCCGATATTGGACAATACACATGACAGATATATTGGATAAAGTAGTTTCTCGGATAACAAAAGGATAGCTGATGTTTGAGAAAATTTGTACGTTTTTAGCTCACAAAAGGAGGTATTTACATGCAAAGGTACATGGGATATCCAAAATATCAAGTTGATAATAATGGCTCAGATATTTTTACAAGGAGTCAATGATTTTTAAGTAAGTTGGCAACAATTCATGAAGACTTTGATTGATATTAGAGTATGTAATCAGGATAGCCTTGTGAAAGAGCTATTCGCTAACAGCTTTTACATATGAAGATATAGGTTCATTAAGACTTGTCATGAAGAGGTGTTGGCTTAAGGGGAAGAATTCGTATTGTAAGTTTGATGTTTGAAGAAGATTTTCGCGAGGTTATGTTCTATCATATCTTGAAAGTAATTGGCATGACAACTAACTTTCAAGATAACTTGTCCGTTCTTTAAATGTTTGGTGACGAAGACTTGTCATAACACTTGAAGGAGTTACATTATCGTGCTCAGTGTCTCA
Organism: Glebionis coronaria; assembly: GCA_025667525.1. Classification (NCBI taxonomy): domain Eukaryota; kingdom Viridiplantae; phylum Streptophyta; class Magnoliopsida; order Asterales; family Asteraceae; genus Glebionis; species Glebionis coronaria. The sequence goes on from CM046880.1 coordinate 453,584,116, forward strand.
CAAAGGATGAGAATATTGACAAGGGATCGAGGTCTACTTATACTTTGTGCCATGAGTATAAGTTCTTTATCACGTGGATAGTACAAGACATGGAACATAGGTTTGGGTTACTCTACTTCTACATCAAGAATACTTTATTTATTTTTCTTCAAAATCATTACATAGAGCCTACATTTGGAGAATCTTCAAGATTGCGTACATTGTTTACTTCCCTGTTGATGTGACAAAAAGGGGAAGACATACATGCTACACTAGAGGGGATGCAATTTGAAGATCATGTACAACTTACAAGAGATACACAAAGAGTTTTGCCGACATCAACTAGGGGAAGATTGTTGGGTCAAAAAGTTGATGTGGCAGAAACTCAAAAACGAAGAAAACATGAAGACATTTGTCTAAGCGTTGTCAAGATCAAAACAAGCGTTGGCAAGAGCAAATCGGAGGTTGATGGCTCAAGTGTTGTCATGTACAATCTAAGCATTGTCATGTACAAACTAAGAATTGACAGAAACGTAGACAAGAAGCCTTTGGAAGCTTCTATTTAGATAAACATGTAGGAGATATTCTGTATAAGTTTATTTGAATAGAAGATTTACATGTTTATTTGATATTATCTCTTGTAAAACCCTAATCCTTACACTATAAAAGGAACCAAGGGTATTAGGTTTATTCATAACTTTCATATACAATGTAAACCTAAAAGCATGTGTCGACTAGACGTGGGATTCAATGTACACACCTCTAGTGATTGTTGATTATTAATATAATTAGCAATCCTTTTGTTTTATTCATGTGTTTTATGCCTAAACACCTTGTTAATGTGTCGTGTTCTAATTCCGCTTTGATTATCTAATCATATGAACATGATTCATTCCTAGTAGCTTAAAAGATCCGTGAAACTTAGGTTTCCACAGTAACGTCACCTTCATGAGACAAAACTTAGACATGTTGATCCCAAACTTAGATCGATTAAGCTTTGTGTATACGAGATTAGATCAAGTAATACACGTAGAGAAACCTTTGCTTATGAATAAAGTAACTAAGTGTTATGCGGAATTAACACTTAACCTAGAACACAAAGATGTTAAACAAACTTTCACTTGTATTAGAATAATCGAACTTGATTACAATGAAAGAGGTTTAACAGTCGAATACTTGTGAAACTTATTATAACTGATGATTAACATTAACCTAAAATATCTTCTTTTATAGATTAAGAAGTCTTGTACAAGAAGCTACGAATCAACTATTCTAGGTAAAGATAATAATGAAAAATACAATGTCGAACTTATCTTTACCATACACAAATAAAGAAACAAATAAACAAAAAGATTCGTATGAAGATATATTCCATCAGTGCTAGTCTTCAAGGCTGTCAGCGTTGACTTCTTCAAATGTCAACGCTTGGCTGTCAGCGTCCAACTTCTTCTTATCAGCGCTTGAACTCTTCTTATCAGCGTCTAGTGAACTGACCCATAATTTATTCCCAACAATCCTCCCCTAAACTTGATATCCACTCTAATGATCAAGTTTCTGAATAAATACTAAAGGCTAGGAGGAATCTTACAAAAACTTCCTATGTTGGTGATAAACATATCTAATTAAGTCCTTGGCCACGTCACTAGTATAATCAATCTCCAAGGGTGTCTCCTTCATCTTCTCCAATATTTCTTTGGACAAGAAATAGTCAGCATCCACAAGTAGATATTCTGAAAACTTTGTAGAGCTCAAATGAAACACACCACAAGTAGAATAAAGCCTCCAATGAAGACCACTGAGGTCATCTTCAAGATCCTTCCATATGGCAGGATCTGCTTCCCTTGGACCACACGAAGTCAAAAATGTGTGCCATAGTCGTATTCCATTTGCTGAAGTAGGTGCTTCAGCCTTATACTTGGCCTCTATCAATCTCCATAGATGCACCAAGTCTTCTCTGTCTATGCTTGCAAAGATAGAAATAATCGAAGTGAAAGTGTGTACCTCCTTCCCAAATCTGCCAATCTTCCAAAATCCACACTCATCTTCATCAAAACTTATGATTGGATTTCTGGCATCTAGAGATACTACATTAACCAAATCTGAAGCTTCCAATGGAGAAAGCTTGAGATGCTTCCTTATGACAGTTTCACTTGGATCATACATATCCATATCTTTGGGAAATTGGAGAGGAACTCCTTTCTTCACTGGTCTTTGAGCAATCCTCATCTCCTTTGCAATCTGCATTTCCTCAGCAAGCTCCTGTTTCCTTTCTTCTGAAAGAAACTGTAAGACATTATTTTCTTGCACATGCCTCCAAATAGGATGTGCCCTGTACTCTAGCTCCTCAAAAGATAAAGCCAGCAACTTCTTGTATGTCCATCCAGGTTGATTGCATCTAAGCAACTTGTAATACAATTGCCTGCTATCTCTTCTAAGCCAAGTCTTGACCTCTTGTGCATTATACTTCAAAATCACCTTTATATCATCTTGTACCCTGAGAAGAATTTCCAACCCCCAAATTTGATCTGACAAACTCATCCCTGGGTTGTCCATTACCTTATCTTCCCAAGCATGGTACATTCTGGTGATTTCTGGAAGGTCAAAATCAACCTGCATCCTCAAATCTCTCAACCTTTCTTTTGCCAACTCATCCCCATATTCAAGTCTTTCTGGATCTTCAATGATTTGTATACTTGAATCTGAGCTAGCTCCTTCTTTTTCATCATCACTCTCTTCCTCACTCTCAGAAGTGGCAACAAATGGTGATGTCCAACTTCTCTTCAAATCTTGCTCCAAAAGTTGTTCAGCCAATTGTTTATCAAATGCAATTTGGGCTGCATCCTTCTTTGGAACCTCTTCTTCAACCAAAATTCCTTTACCCTTGTCTTTTGGATCAATGGTAGGTAAAGTAGATGAAGATACCTGTGTAGACACATCTTTGATGATTGTTGATGACTGGAATACATCAACACCACCTGCAGGTTTGTCAGCGTTCAAGTTACCTGTGTCAGTGCCCCGTTTACTCTTGTCAGCGCTGGATGTGTCAGCGTCCAAACTCTTGTCAATGCCAAGATTACTTGTGACAGCACCCTTGGATGTATCAATGACAAGGTGCTTCTTCAAGTTGGTGAGTGCTTCAACAACATTTAAAGATTCACTAAATTGTGAACTCTTCTCACTGGCTGTATGAATCAGCTCATCCTCTTCATCCTCCCCTTTGGAAGATTCCTCCATCCTACTCCTGCTACTAGGATTCTCCAAAACAGTTACCCGCTCCCTCAATGCTTGGAGTTCACGGCCCTGATTATTGACAATTTGTACAAGGCTGACATTTTGCTTTTGCAAGCTAATGACAGCAGCCGTCAATTCATTCAATGTCATAGGTTCCAATCTGCCCTCAGCTAGAATGGGGATTTGACCTCCCAAAATAGAATCATAGGGCATGGATGAGGTCTTAATGATGTTGGGACTGTCTTGACCAGCATCTAAGCCTATGCCAATAGCCCCAGCCTCATCCATGTCACCAGCCACACTTGTGGAGGTGGTTCTCTCTGCAACATGGCGAGGACCACTAGAGGAGAACACTCCAGTAGTCCTTTGGCGTTTAGGCAACCTAGATTGTAAGGGGATGGAAGATGATGTAGATTGTGTGGTTGTTGGTTGGTTAAGGGGTGTTTGGGATTGTTCAGGGATGTCATCAACGTTGGGATTGGCTGTGTCAGCGCCAACATATTGAGTGTCAGCGTTGACATTGGCTTGGTCAACGTCCATGTGCACAGGTGAAGGTAATGGTTCAAGGACAGGCTCAAGTTGAGGTTCAGGGTCTGGTTGTGGTTGGGCAGCCTGAATTACTTCAAGCATGGCGTGGGTGAGAGGTATAGGTCTGTTTGTGGAGATCATTTTGTCAAAAATGGTTTTCTTTTGCTTAGGGATCTCATAAAAATGGTCATGATCCCTAAGACAATATTCTTGTAAATCAAACACCATTTGCAAAAATCTTGGGTAAGCCAAAGTCATTTTACTTCCCTTATTTTTACACATCCCTTCAAAAATCATTTTTGAAAAATTATACCTAAGCCCACGTGACATACAAACCAAAGCACTTGCAATGGACCTGTTTATTTCAGTAAAAGCAGTACATTTTGGACTTAAGCATTGAAGAAGGACATGTATCAAATATTTCCAATCTGAGGGAAATTCCTGCTTATGATATTTATTTAAAGTTTTATCAGCAGGAATAGGATAACCCAATTCCCTAAGACCTTGTTCTATTGTTGCAATGGCAAGGGTAGTCACACCATCAGCGTCATTAAGACGCAAAGCTTGGCGAACCAAAGCTTCAGTGACCACCCATGTTCTACCATGAACAGTAGATGTTAATGTAGTCACTCCATTAGCTGTTGTGGAACTTACATTATTCTAAAACTGTCTAATGTGTGCTACAGGGACTAGTGGTTCATGAGAAAGTGCATACCTTATGGAGGATACATTTAAAAATGCCACCATTTGTGAATACTGAGGGAACAAATCATTATCAGCGTCCAAGAAAGCTACCATATTATGTTGGCTCTTGAACTCCAATGTCAGATTGTTTGAGTTGAACTTTGGTGCCATGATGAAAGCTGTTTAGGTTATGTGATATGGGAAAAATCTAGGAGAAAAATGTTAGACAAGAAAGTATGAATACCCAGAATGAAAAGTTAGCCAAATTTATAGGAGAGATGCATGATTATGATTGGTCAAAAATGAGGCAGTTATATTCAAAGAGTAATGATGAAAATATTGAATCAAATACAACTTATCTCATGCATTAATTAAAAGTAACAACTCCCCAAAAATTACGGCCAAAGATTAGTCAAAAATAACAACTGGGTAGGGCCCACTAGGTGTCAACGGTTAAAAATAACTCATCAACGCCCAACGGCTATATTTTCTTGTCAGCGTTTGCCTAAAGCCTTGTCAGCGTCACGATTGGTCTTAATAGCGTTTGGAGAAAAACTTGTCAGCGTCTAAAAATAAAAATATTTAAAAAGAAAAAGACCTTAACAAAGTAATTTATCCTAAGGGAAATATCTTGCAAGTTGATAATAATTACTGGGCGGCAAGCACTGTCCACTTATGCACACTTGCTTAAGCAAGATAGACACAAATGTCCTCAAGTGTCCCTTGCTAACCAAAATACTTACCAACAAAGTTATTTCATAAAATCCTTTGTAACTCCCAGGTAAACCCATTATAAAAATATTCCCAAGTCTCCCAACAGACCACAACCAATTCTAGGCCAAAAATGTCTTGGCAGCATGCATAGTTTGTCAACTTTGCATGCTACAGTGCCTCATGGTTTAGTAAAACTAACCCATACTCACCTGTGGACACAATCTAGAATTGTGATAAGAGTATTATAAGAATACCCAAGAGTCCTAAAGGTTCCTTAAACCTCCCCTTAAACTATGATACATGAGTTTCTCAATATATATATGAACATTAAAAATTTATGTCAAGATAGGAATATAAATATTCCAACCATCATCCATAAACAAAAACATTTCCAAATAGCTCTTCAAAGATCCATAAGCAACTCTGTATCCAATGGCATAAAGCTAACACCACCTACACATTTAGATTGAAAACCACAAAACTAACATTGTTGCTGACAGTGCCCCGACAACACTTATCAGCGATGAAGGAACTCTTGTCAGCGTTAGACAATAATATCTCTAACAACGGCAAAATAACACTTGTCAGCGTTAAATTTATCTTTGTCAGTGTTAGAAAAATAAAGTGGAAAAATCTAAATCATCACAAAGACCAATAACAATGCATTATCCTGTACATACTTTTACAAAAACGTTCCAAAACACATATTAAGTGAGATTAACCATTCCAATATTTGTTACCAAATATTGAAATCTTCCAGTATCAAAAGGTTTAGTTAATAAATCAGCCACATTATCTTCTATCTCTACCCTATTTGGTTGTATTAAACCTTTCTCAAAGCAATCTCTTATAAAATGATGCCTAATTTCTATGTGTTTGGTTTTAGAATGCTGTACAGGATTTTTAAGAATGCATAAAGTACTGTTATTGTCTACAAAAATCATGTGCCTAGATGCATCCACTGTCCCAATATCCATAGTCATTAACCTGTTTTTGAATGCCCTGCACATAAGAAAACAAATTAGTTTTCTTTGGGAACCCAAGCCTTGGAAGACTTGGATTCATCTGGTTGTTCAACAAGAACAGACTTGGTTCTCATAACAACCCCATTTTCATCCCTTTTTGGATGAAATGCCCAGTTAACCCCAATTGGTCTTGACATAACCTTTGAAATATAATGAAACCTGTTGCATGTCATAGAAAGACCAGTAGAATTAGGGTTTTGGTCTTGTTTTGGTCTCCATGTTAAGCTAGTAGAAGCTTTAGACTCCTTTCCCTGTGGTTGCAAATACCTAGGTTTGGCAGTGTGTCTGTCAGCGCTGAAATTGTTCTTGTCAGCGCCCCGATTGCCTTTATCAGCGTTGAACCTAGGGTTTGCTACAGGAACCCATTGCCTATTGGACCAAGTGTTTGTATTTTGTAAAGGTCTTAGGCAATGTGTGTTAGACCCTCTAGTAAAGAATGGGGCTGGTCTAACAACTTGTGAACTTTTGTTCACAAAGGTTTTGGGTCTGACAGTGTTTGACCTATGTTGACTTTTGTCAGCGCTGAAATGGTTCCTATCAGCGTTGACATTGGAAGCGTTGACACATTTGTATGCCAAATGTGAAAAGCTACCACAAGTGTAACAGGCTTTTCTAGACATGGTCTTAGGTCTAGAAGCAAAGAAGCCTGTTCCATGGTTACTAACTTGGCTTTTTGGTGACCTAGAATTTCTATACATCTCTGCATACTTAACACTAGGTTTTCTAACAGTATGTGAGCCAAGGTCAACAGCTTTGCCAGTGGTTGGGTGTGTGATTTTAATAGGTGTAGGATCATGGCTCGTGATTGGTGTGGGCTCATTTGGACTTTCACACAACAAACCTCCCTTAACAAACAAAGTGTGGTTAGCTTTCTTCCACTCATCTAGGTCAGTCAGTTTTTGTTTATACTCTTCAATTGGGGAAGTCACTCTAGGTGGAGGAATGAATTCCTTCTCTTGGAGTTCTGGCAAGCCAGTCCAAGATAAGTCCTTTGATTGGACACCATAGAAATCCCCAGCTGGTGGTGGAACACCAGTATAATCTTTCATCCCAATCCCACTCATGTCCTTAGAGTCTCTTTGTTTACTAACACACTCTCCTAGGGTTTGTGTGGCCTTATCAAATCTCTGGATTTTAAGACTCACATTATCTTTATTTTTGTTAGCCTCATCTAACTTAGCTATTAAATCAAGATTAACCCTGTTTGTGATATCTTGAATATCTTTACTTTGATGTAACTCATGTTTTAAGATATTTATTTTATCCTTTAAATCAAACTCCATTTTCTTATACTCAGCTACTGTCCTTTCTGTTTGGGTGAGAGCAATTTGATAATTAGATACTTTGCATCTTTCAGAACTTGCCTCATCTAATAATTTTACTATCTCCTTATTTAGTTTTTCAGTATTTAAACGACAACCCTTAGAACAGAAAGCATCATCATATACCTCATTATCTGATGAAGAGGAGGAGTGTGCCATGAGAGCATATTCAACATGCTCTTCTTTAACTTCAGCAACCAATGCTTTGTCCTCTTCCTCATCCTTAGCCAAAAAGTTCCAGCTCCAGTCCCATCCTCCAACACCATCAATTTGTTGAACAGCTACCATGGCCTTGGAATCTTGGCTCTTAACAATTTGGCTTGAAGGCTTACCAGCATCAGATCTTCTTGGAGATCTACATTCCCTCATAAAGTGCCCCATACGATGACAATTGTAGCACTCAACTTTGGATTTGTCAAATCCAGCCACATCCTTAGCATCAAAGGTCATCTTCTTCTTGAACCTTCTATTAAACCTGTTTGCTCTTAAACTTATAAGAGCCATAGTCCACTTGATGTCCATCTCTTCTAATTGCTCATCACTTATTTGCTCAAGATCCTCATATGTAATCCTTGAATCACTGGGCAAAGAAGCAATGAATGCACACACAGTATCTAGATCTAAACCAGCAGGTTTAATTCCATCAGTGCCAAAACTGTAAGTGTCAGCGCTTGAGTGTGAGGCGTTGACAGGATGAAATGCAGCGCTGACAGGATGTGTTCCAACGCTGATAGGATGTGATCCAGCGTTGACACATGCAGATCCAGTGACTGGATGTCCATAGGAGTTCATGGAATCAAATTGACCTTCACTTTGTGAGAAGAAGGCCATGTTGCTACTGGAAGGTTTATTATCACTCTCCAAAAGCCATTCATTCTCCAACAGTCTTAGTTTGTTGAAGATGTCATCAAACCTAGAGGTTTTGTGGGTGTTATTGACAAGAATGGATCTTGCCTCAATCTTCCATACCTCACCAAGGCTTTTGAGAAAAGTAGCATTCAATTCAGGGTCATCAATCTGTGTTCCCATGAAGGAAAGTTGACTTGTAATGTCAAGCAGTCTACTTCTCACACTGCTGAGATTCTCATTGGGTTGAGCCTTAAAGACAGCATACTCATGCATGAGTTGCTTCTTCTTTTCTTCTTTAGTGTCAGCATTGCCACCATGTGCTACTTCAAGAGCTTCCCAAAGCTCTTTTGCAGACTCAAAGCGTTTGTACTTGTGCTGATTTTCATGACCGAAGGCGTGTTTCATGATGTTCAAAATTTTCATGTCCACCCTTTTCTTGGCTATATCTTCAGCAGATACAGCTCTTCCATCTTCAGGCCTTTCCTTCTTATCAGCTTCAGGACAATTAGGAACAGCTACCCTTGCGGCAATAGCATTAGCAATCTTTTGAGCTTTGTTGAATGTGTTCCCATATTCAACAATCTCCCAAAGAGTGTAGTCATGGATGGCTACATATTGCTCAAAATTGGACTTCCAAAGATCGAAGTTCCTGGCATCAAACATGGGAATTTTGATACTAGGGTTTGTGGTGTTGCTTTGTAGCAAAACAGGAGCAGGAGGTTGTTCTGAGCCAGACATGATGTTTTTAGGGTTTTGAGAAATTTAGGGTTTCGTTGTTTTAGGGTTTTTGGTGTTTTAGGGTTCTTGCATTACTTAAAGATCAAAAGTTCTCAACAAGCTCTGATACCACTTGTTGATCCCAAACTTAGATCGATTAAGCTTTGTGTATACGAGATTAGATCAAGTAATACACGTAGAGAAACCTTTGCTTATGAATAAAGTAACTAAGTGTTATGCGGAATTAACACTTAACCTAGAACACATAGATGTTAAACAAACTTTCACTTGTATTAGAATAATCGAACTTGATTACAATGAAAGAGGTTTAACAGTCGAATACTTGTGAAAACTTATTATAACTGATGATTAACATTAACCTAAAATATCTTCTTTTATAGATTAAGAAGTCTTGTACAAGAAGCTACGAATCAACTATTCTAGGTAAAGATAATAATGAAAAATACAATGTCGAACTTATCTTGACCATACACAAATAAAGAAACAAATAAACAAAAAGATTCGTATGAAGATATATTCCATCAGTGCTAGTCTTCAAGGCTGTCAGCGTTGACTTCTTCAAATGTCAACGCTTGGCTGTCAGCGTCCAACTTCTTCTTATCAGCGCTTGAACTCTTCTTATCAGCGTCTAGTGAACTGACCCATAATTTATTCCCAACAAGACACGGACTAAATGGCTTTGACATTCGTCCTAAATCGGTAGCGTTTTACCTCCAGTCGGTGAAGACCATTACACAATATTAAATATTGTACCTATGATTAGGTAGATTCAATTAAGAACCTCCTTGACAGGGTTTCGCGGTTGTACTAGCCGTTCTCTTTACTCGACCGTCTCAAAGCAAGACTGCGAACATAAAGAGTGAATCAATTGGATAAATGTCCGCTTGATTAAAGTCGTCAATTCAAATTCCTGGAAAAAGTTTAATTCATTAAGAATCTTACCATTGTTGTTTCCAGTTGACACAAGCTTGATTCATAAGAATCTCGCAGGTCACCTACCGTAGCGTTGTTTGAGGTTGACGCTAGAAGGATTTCCATTCGTCATTGTGAATATTAATGAATATCACTCTGAATGTTCTGGCAAGACCATAAAGATATTGCGTAGAAACCTGAAACGAGTTTGAATCGATAAAGAAACAAACCACTGTTGATTTTCAGTTTTACATATGTTTAATTCATAAAGAATCTTACACATGACCTACCGCAGTGCTGTTTGATGTTAACACTGGAAGGATTTTCACTTATCATTGTGAATACTAGTAATTATTACTCTGAGTGTTCTAGAAATATCGCAAGGATATAGCGTAGGACTCTCTTGATTGTCATCCGTGTGTCCTAACGAGATTTGATTGATCTCTTGTCTCTAGACTCGATTGTGCACTTTTAGTAGTCGGAGGCTGGAGCAGATACAACCTATTCAATATCAACTATCTTGGAGTGACAAAGTTAATAGAAGTCATGTTGATCTCCGTGACAATAAAACAAACTTCTTTTGAGAGAAGCCTGAGTCAGCGGGGGAGGGGTTGTGCATTACATCACTGGGTCCATGATGTGTTGTCTTCATAATGTGTTGACCCGGTTTTTGCCTAAGTTGTATGAAGGGCTTCTTTGTTTACACCCTTTATCCTTACATTTATTTTTCATTCTTCAACCCCTTCAATGCTTACCAAGACATCATTACTAACACCTTGTTGTGATTGTTCCAGTGTTAGCGTTAGTACTTAGTCGGCATTCAGCTTCGTTTAGATTCTACTCCATCTTTCCTAAGGACTTATAATAATCTATTGGATTATCCCTGGGAAGATCCCTCCGGTTCTGGTTGGATCATAGGACTAAAACCTAACCACCCTTTTGACACCAATACGTCGTGAATTAAAGATGTTGTGGGTATTTGATCGAAACCATGAGTGCTTGAGTCTTTAGATCACATTTTAATCACATTTCTCCCCCTATCTTTATTATATAAAATCGTTTGATTTTAGAGATACCAAATTTGATTAAAATATATTGTGAAAACATAGTCTTGAAAAACTTTCGGGAGAAAAATGTGTCAAACTTAGCATGAATTTGGAACGCTCCCCCTCAAAAATTGATCCAATTGAATTGTCATTGTGAATATGTGATCCACACTTTACTTTTTGAGGATAGGAGTTGTTGAACACACATTTTTTGAAAGATTTTGAATTATCATTGAGAAATTCTTGAAAAAATTGTGTTCAACGCTTTTTGAAAAACTCTATTTCTTTTTGGCGAAAAAGTTTTTCTAAAGCATAAATTTGAGTTCATAGACTTTGAATGTCTTGACAAATCCACTCAAGTGTAAGAAGATTTCTCTTCTTTTTGCTGAGGGTAAGGGCACTAAAGCGTACACTCCCCCGTGAATATTGATCCGGATTGCAATCTAAAAGTTATTACAATCCATTGTGTTGAGCTCAAAATGTTGAATGTTTTGTGACAAGTTCAACCCAAGATAGATTGCTATACCCGTTGTTGGAATATTGTCCAAAAGAGACAATTTCCTTTATAAAAGATAGAAATGACATGTTTTGAAAAATATTTACAACTTTCATTCGAGCTTTATGTACACACCCGTGTCGTTATTGAGAGACATTTCTAGGTACGTCCATATTATCGATACTGACAGACATGTCAAGAAGAATTATTTTGAATTTTCAAAAATTTTTTATAATTTTGTATTTTGCTTTTTCATTAATATTTAGATGTAGATATTTGATAGATGAATCAAGGAGGCTTCTTTGTCAGAATCTCCAGTTCTGCTGGTGTCAAACATCTCATACCAATTTGCCTAACTAGATACGTAAACCTCTCTTTCGAAAGAGCTTTTCTAAACAAGTCAGCTAATTGGTAATCAGTTCCAATAAAGTATAATTCAACGATACCCCTTTCAACTTGTTCCTTAATGAAGTGATATCTGACATCAATGTGCTTCGTGCGGGAATGCTGTATTGGATTGCAGGAAATGGCTATGGCGGACTTTGAGTCATAGTACATAGGTACTTTATCAAAGTGGAAGCCATAATCTGTGAGTTGTGTTCTCATCCATAGAACTTGAACACAACATGTAGATAGATAAACATACTCCGCTTCGGAGATGACAGTGACGTGCAATCCTGCTTCTTGGAAGACCATCCCACAAGCTTATCTTGACCTAGAAATTGTGCACCATCAGAAGTACTTTTTCATGTATCAAGACACCCTGCATGATCAAAATCTGAATAAGCTGTTAGAAAGAATTTTATTTCCCTCGGATACCAGAGTCCCATGTGAATGGTATTCTTAAGGTACCGAAAGATCTGTTTAACCTCCTTGAGGTTCTTTTCAGTGGGTCGTGCTGGATATCGTGCACAATAACACGTAGCATGTGATATATCTGGTCGGCTTGCTGTTAAGTACATGAGGGAGCCGATCATGGAACTATATCTCGTTTGATCTATGACATCTCCCTCTAAATCAGCATCTAGGGATGTGGTTGATAATGGTGTCCCAACGGGGTCACATGAGGTCATACCATGCTTTTTGATTATCTCTTGCTAATACATAGCTTGGTTGATAAAGATACCACTTGGGGATTGGTGAACTTGAATTCCTAGAAATAATTTTAGTTCACCCATCATTGACATTTCAAATTTGCTGTGCATTACTTTTTCAAACCATTTTGAAAGTTTTGGGTTTTTAGACCTGAAATAATGTCATCAACATAAATCTGCACAAGCAAAATGTCATCCCCATATTTATAAGTGACCAAAGTTAGATCAATTGAAACTTTTGAGAAACCTTTGGAGACCAGAAATTTCGAGAGCTCGTCGTACCACGCCCTAGGAGCTTGCTTGAGTCCATAAAGTGCTTTGTGGAGACGATAAACCTTGTCAGGATAATGAGGATTGACGAATCCTTCCAGCTGTGTGACATAGACTTCTTCCTTCAAAGGACCGTTAAGAAACGCCATATTTACGTCCATTTGATAAACGAAGAATCCCTTATGTGCAGCATAAACATGGAAAATCCTGACCGCTTCCAAACGAGCTACTGGTGCAAATGATTCTTTAAAATCAATGCCCTCTTTCTGTCCATACACTTTAGCCACTAGCCTAGATTTATTCTTGATAATCGTGTTTTCTTCATCCATCTTGTTTTTCCAGATCCATCGAAGATTTAATGGTGTTACATCGTATGGTCTGTCAACAAGTTCCCAGACCTTAAGTCTTTCAAATTGTTGAAGTTCATCCGTCATTGATTCAATCCGAGCGTGATCTGTCAATGCTTCTTTGATATTTTTTGGTTCAGCTGTACTCACGGCGAGTGCGAACATACAAACATCGCCATCGGTTTAAAGTTGTCATCTTGTACGAACGGGCTGTGAAGGATTCCCAATTACTTGAACCAAATGATGATCTCGGGTCCAATGATGTGTTGTAGGATGTCGTTGGTAGAACATATGCATGTTTGACGGATCAACATGGCGAGTAGAAGACTCTCCAGTTTCGTGTACCGGTGTCCCGAATGGGTTGATAAATTCGTCTTCGTCATTTAATGCATAGTCTGCTTGATTTGTGTTCTCTGGAGAAATGTTAGTAGTTGTGGATGTTGTAGGAGCGGTTGTTGATGTGATATTCTGAGGAGGTAAATCTGAAGCAACCCGTGTTTAAGTAGATGAAGTTGTATCCTTTTGTTGACGATGATCTGTATAATCATTCATATCATGAGTGACAGTGACTTTGATACAACATGTTTCTTCCCCGTGAAATATTCATCATACATTGGTCAATATAACATTTCCAACTCTTCAATTGTCGTGTTGAATGTCATATATGCTCTAGGAACATTTCCTTGAACCAGATTTGAACTTGACGGTTCATTGTTGTGGTCTTGAGTTCCGAGTTCCGTGGGGTTGTGAACGGAAGTCATTTGTCATTGTGGTTCGGGACTTAAACTGTTTTGTTCAAGTGCCATTTCTTGTAATTCTTCAAATCGGATGTGAATCGTCTCGACTATCAATTTTGGTCTCTTGTTGTAAACTCTATATCCCTTAGACGGAGTTGCATATCCCACAAGAATACATGCATCACCTTTCTCTTTCATCTTGTCCAGATTTTCACCATCGCGAATTATGTAACACATACATCCAAAAACATGAAGGTGTTTCAGTGAAGGTTTTCGATCATGAATTATGTGATATGGTGTCTTTTCGTTTCTTGGGATAATTAAAGATCGGTTTTGTATGTAGCATGCAGTAGACACGGCTTCGGCCTAAAAGTATAGTGGAAGTTTTGAAGCGGATAATAAGTTTGAGCAGCTTCAACTAAAGTACGGTTTCGTCTTTCAGCAACGCCGTTTTGTTCGGGTGTTCGAGCAATAGATGTTTCATGTTCAATTCCTTCACCTTCAAAATAATTTCTCAGAGTTGAATTCAAAAATTTTGTGCCTCTGTCAGTACGAACCACTTTTAATTGAGCTTGAAGACCACGTTGTATCAATTTAAGGAAGCTGATGAGAACTTCGGGTGTTTCATCCGTGGACCTCAAGAAGTGAGTCCATGTGTACCTTGAGTAATCATCGACAATTACCATAACATATTTCTTCCCATTGATACTATAAAACCCGCATGCTTTTACCATGAATAGTACCCTTAAGATCGTACGTACTAGATTAAAACTTTCCTATTATAACATGATTACGATTACGTGTTAGGATTTTACGTATTACGTACGTGTTAGAACACGATAAGTATTTACTACGCACGAACATGCAATAATTATTTGACAATAATTAATCACGAACATGCGATCATGAAATCATGAACGTAATTATATCCCTAACTATTATTAATTACGTATATATATTTATTACGAGCGTAAATAAATATATTAGGTCACGGTAATTATTTAACGAGAACACATTAAGCGTGAACACAAATAAACACGAACGAACAGTTAAACATTGAGACACGGAAAACGGTACGGGTACCCCATGTGGGGCCCCTTACCTGCGGCAACAAGGGAGATATGGGTCAAGCCCAACTCAAAATTTACTAAAGAAGGGTAAAAGGAAAGGTCACTACTCATTTTTTCACTTTACAAAAGATTTTTGCAAAACCTAAAAAGTTCTTCCTTCTCCTTCTTTTTCTTTTTTGGCCGCCACCCATAAACACACCAAGGGGGTGTTTATTTGATATTTGATCTTGGTTTTGGTGCAAGTGTTCGTGTTTGTTCATCCTTGTTTAGATCCACGCATTCGGTAAATTCTTTTAACCCTTTTTCTTTTTGATTCGATCTATTAAATAATTAAGAACATGTGTTTTTTTTAAAAACCTAATTAAAACATATATCTAACATGGAATTGGTTTTGGAATAAATCAAAAAGGGTGTTTTAGGGGTGTTTGTTTTTGGCCGGCGCCTAAACCGAACCCAAGGGGGTCTCGGTTTGGCTACTCGACCACCGCCGAGACCATATGGTCCCGGTTGGTTGGTGTGGGTCCGACGGCAGCAACAGGACAAGGGGAACCCCGAAGTGGTTCGGGGTATGGTGTCGATTTCATGTCCGGTTCATGGTTCTTAGTCAAGATCCGGTTCACGGTGTATGTTAGGATTATTATTTTTATAATCTTATGTTAAAATTAAATTAATAAAGATGACATGATTAATTTAATAACATGACTTAGGTTACTTTAATTATTAAAATCATGAAATTATTAACCTAAGTATTTTATATTTTTAGACTTATAATTAATTAATTATTTAAAAACCATGGTTATAATTAATTAATTAACATGACTTAGGTTATATTATTAATAAATAATAATAATACATGTTTTAACCTCAGTATTTAACTTTATTTAATTAAAAACATGATATACTTTAATTAAATATTTTAACCTATAGTTTATTTTAATTACATGAAATAGTTAATAAACTATACATTATATCATATGACTTAGAAAATAATCATAAAAACACTTAGGCTTATATACTTAGCTTATTTAACCAACTTATATCTAATTATGGAAACGTTCTATTTTTAGAAACTTATTTAAATAAGGCAGCTAATCTATTAATGGAAACTTTCTATTTTTAGAAACTTATTTATTTCAGGCAGCTAATCTATTTATGGAAACTTATTTAAATAAGGCAACTAATCTATTTATGGGAACTTTCTATTTTTAGAAACTTATCTATTTTAAGCAGTAATTCTATTTTTGGAAACTTTCTATTCTTGGAAACTTTCTATTTTTGGAAACTTTCTATTTTTGGTAACTTTCTATTTTTAGAAACTTTATATTTTTGAAAACTTTCTATTTTAGGAAACCTTCTATTTTTGGAAAGTTACTTATTATTACACAGTAAGTATAATAATACGTGGAATACCAGAAATACTTAATCAGAGTAAACAGAATATAAGATAAACACAGTTTAAGGCTTAAAAACAGTAAAACATGATAAGAACATATAAAATAAGCTAAGACATGACATAAAATCAGTTACGTATTAGCAAGCACATACTCATTCATGTATGTATTTATGTAGCATTAGTGATACGGAAGTAGGATTCCTCTCAGTTCGTCTTCTTCGTTCACTGGACATAAGGTACGGATTCCCGTCCTTTCAGTATGGACATTCTTTCCTTATTAGGTTTCCCGTATACAGCCAAATGTTTTCTCGTAGTATAAGTTATGTGTTTGATTTGCTTATGTTTTATTTAGAATACCTATAGCCATATACATGCATGACCAGTTTCACCTAGTTATGGAGGTACCATAACCATAACATTAGAGGCACTGATGTTATGACTTCACCACGGCGGAGTGATTGCTCGTGGCGTCCCTTCAGCTTTTGGCCATTTATATTATATTTATCATGTGGGGCGTATGGGTGCATCCTAGTTACATGTTTTCAGTCAGGATTTCATGATGAATGTGGTGTGTGCCTTGCATCCTTCACAAGGAGCTGATCCCTCCTACCCAAACCAGCATATTAAATTAGAGGCAACCCCTCTAATTTGCATGATGAGGTCACCCCTCCAAGTATTCATGCACGGTGGATTTTCATGACCTATATTGGCTAATGGTAAAATATGATAAACAGTTTTTACAAGATAAACATAAGGCTTTTCAAACTATAAAACCAGTTTTATCAAGACTTAACCAGGTTACTCGGGACTTAGTTTCTTCCGCTGTTATATGTTATATGCTTATCCTATTCATGCTTTATTGTACATCCGTGCACTGAGCGTATTGCTCAGCCGTTTTCCTTTTCTATGTTCCCAAAACGGCAGGTACTTAGGGACGCTCGTAGACTTTAAGCGTACGTGCATATGGACTGAAAGCTTTCTAGCCTTTCTTTACCTTATGCATTACCTTTCTTTTGATACATTTGCTATGGACATTGTTTAGTCCTTTCCTTTACTATACTATGTTTGTGTTTGATGAGCTTTACTTTTGGACTACCAATGTTTGATTCTGGTATTTTCCTTTTATGGTCATGTAATGTTTAGACATTTTTCCTTGTATGCTTTGATGACACGCCATAATTACGTGTGAAATTTCCATTATCAATATGGGGTGTTACAATTATGGTATCAGAGCCAAGGCTTCGACCTGTATGCTCTCAAATATGACCTGTGATTAGTGGTTAGTCACTACGGTCTTCCTTGAAATGACAGTTATTTTCATGCATTCATCATTTTACGCATACATATATATGTCATTGTCGTAGATTTATGACTAAGTAATGGTTGGTACAGGACTGGCCCTATTTAGTCGCATGTGTTTTATCGAAACTTTTAAATTTGGGACCGACCCATAGGCGTCCCCTCGCCATGTCTTTTGTTTTGGGTGAACTGACCATAGGCGTTCACTCTCGAGCATACAAAAGTTTTCATAAAACTGCATCATGCATTCATACACAAAAATTTTCTTGCATAAAATTTTTCTCTTGAAATTTTGGTATAAATTTTCTTCATGTATGTATATTTTATGTTTTGATCTGTTTAATCATATGTTTCAAGTTATACTGTCAGATGGTTCTCACACGCGAACAGGAACAACTCAATGCTGCATTCCAAGCTGCAATGCAAGCTTTGCTTCCTCAACTGAGGAACGACATCAGGGCTGAAGTTCAAGCTGCCAACAATCAGCAGCATAATCAGGCACCTCCTCCTCCTCCTCCAGTGACATTAGCAGTATGGTTGGAGAGATTCAAAAAGCTCCGTCCTCGAGCTTTTGAGAAGACATATAGCCCCAGTGATGCTGAAAGCTGGTTGGCTCACATCGAGAAGATTTTCAATGCTATGGGTTGTGACCCCACGTACAAGGCGAGGTTGGCATGCTATTGGTTTGAAGGCGATGTGCTAAATTGGTGGTTAGCATTGATGCAGTCTGAGGGTGGTGACGAGTAGGTTGCTGGTTTGACTTGGGCTTAGTTCAAGGACAGGGTGATGGAGCAGTTCTTTCCCAAGGATGAGCAAGACAAGCTCAAGAGAGAGTACCATGGGATCCGACAGAGAGCTGGGGAGAATAGCAACGAGTTTATGCAGCGCTTTCTTAGCTTAGCTGGTTTCCTTGGTGCGGCTGCAGGTACTCCTGAAGAGCAGGCACACCACTTTCGGTGGGCTCTTCGCACATCGTTCGCGAACAATCTGGTGTGTGCTACGTTCAACACTGTAGCACAAGTGGCCGATGCAGCACGTAAGCTGGAGATGATGCAAGAGAGATATGAGTTTGGGGAAGCTGAGAGACCCGAAAAGAGGTAAACATTCGTATTCAAGCGGTGATCAATCCGTATTCTTTCCATATATGTAAATTATTCATCTCTTTAAATGTATCATCCAGGCAGAAAACTGGGACCGGTCTTAGTCGGCTACTCAGCAACAGCCTCATCAGCCCAAGGGAAACGGTCAGACTAACGACCGTTCTGCTACGGATAGGCGTGGCGGTAATGATAATTACCGTAACAACGCTAGACACTCCAACAACAGCAGGTCCTAATACTTACGCATTTCCTTATGATTTTATGTTATAACTCATATTCTGACACTTTAGCAAAAACTTCTACCATGAACCATGGAAACGGTAGGGACCAGAACCAGAGAGGTTCACAGCCTAGCCGTCCATCTATCACTGGTATTCAATCTTACGATTATCCGTATTGTCCTTTGTACTCTATTATCATGTCTTATGTAAAATGTTTTATCAGGTTCCCAGCCAGCCAGAGCACCTGCTAGAGGATTTACTCATCCTCTTTGCTCTAATTGCCACCGTAGGCACCCAGGGCCATGTCGCCGCAACACTGACGCATGCTTCAAGTGTGGTCTTCCTGGCCATATCATGAAGGATTGCCGTAAGGGCGAGATAGAGGGTACATCGGGACATGCTGATTCCAAGCCGCCTCCTACCACCGGGCGTGTCTACACGACATCTCGAGACTAGGACAACAAGTCTACAGGTACCATCACTGGAATCTTGTAAATGTATGGTCAAGCTGCATGTGTTCTTTTCGATACGGGTGCTACGCACTAGGTTATTTCTACTGCTTATGCTAAGAACATTAGGATGCTCCCCATGCCACTAGAAAATAGGCTTACTATTTCCACGCCTTTGAGGGACTCTGTATTAATCACCCATGTATACAAGAGTCTTCCCCTAGAATTTGACGATAAGGTTCGACCTGTTGACGCACTTCCACTGGGCATGAATGACTTCGACATGATTTTGGGCATGGATTGGCTATCCAAGCATCATGCTACCATAGATTTCCATTCATATAGAGTTATCTTCGGTGATGTTAATGCACCAGAGTACATTCATAACGGGTTCATACCTGGACGGTCTGTACAAGTCATATCTACCCTGCAAGCGCGTGCACTACTGTCACATGGCTGCGAGGGTTATCTAGCTACGGTTCACGACATGGATGCTGAATCCCCGTCAATTCAGGATCAACCTATAGCGTCAGAATTCCAAGATGTTTTTCCATCAGAACTTCCGGGCATACCACCTGTACGAGAAGTGGAATTCAGTATCGAGCTTATTCCAGGAGCTGAACCAATCTCCAAGGCTCCTTATCGCATGGCTCCCATAGAGCTGAAGGAGCTGAAGGATCAACTGCAAGAACTTCTCGAACGAGGTTTCATTCGATCGAGCGCATCTCCATGGGGCGCACCGGTTTTGTTTGTTAAGAAGAAGGACGGCAGTATGCGTCTTTGCATAGACTATCGCGAGCACAACAAGATTACTATCCGGAATAGGTATCCACTGCCACGTATTGACGATATGTTTGACCAACTCCAAGGGGCCAAACACTTCTCCAAGATTGATCTTAGGTCAGGCTATCATCAGCTACGGGTCAAGGAGCAGGACATCGCTAAGACTGCCTTTCGTACCCGCTATGGCCACTATGAGTTTGTAGTTATGCCATTTGGCCTGACAAATGCTCCAGCAGTGTTCATGGATTTGATGAACAGAATCTTCCATGAATTTCTGGACAAGTTCGTCATTGTCTTCATCGATGACATCCTGATTTTCTCAAAGTCCAAGGAGGAACACGAAGACCATCTTTGTACAATACTAAAGATTCTTCACCAGAAGCAGCTGTATGCTAAATTCTCCAAGTGTGAGTTCTGGTTAGACAAGGTGGCATTCTTAGGTCACATTGTATCAGCAGAAGGAATCACTATGGATCCAGCGAAGGTTGAGGCCATTACTAAGTGGCCAAGGCCGACATCAGCGACGGAAGTCCGTAGTTTCTTAGGCTTAGCTGGCTATTACTGCAGGTTCGTGGAGAACTTTTCCCGCTTAGCACTACCATTGACCAAACTGATGCGAAAAGGGGAGAAATTCGTCTGGACTGAAGAACGAGAGAAGTGCTTTGAAGACCTGAAGGAGAAGCTAGTATCTGCACCTATTCTTACTCTCCCATCTGGTACGGGTGGATTTCAAATCTACAGCGATGCATCGGGGAAGGGACTTGGCTGTGTTCTCATGCAACATGGGAAAGTGATCGCGTACGCTTCACGACAGCTTAAGCCTTATGAAGAAACTTACCCCACGCATGACTTGGAAGTTGCAGCAGTGGTGTTTGCATTGATGATATGGAGGCACTACTTGTATGAAGAATCATGTGACATTTTTACGGACCACAAGAGCTTGAAGTATATCTTCACTCAACGTGAATTGAACATGAGGCAGAGGAGATGGTTAGAGCTATTGAAGGATTATGACATTAATCTACAGTATCATCCCGGAAAGGCAAATGTAGTAGTAGATGCTCTTAGCAGGAAGTCCAGAATGATCAACGGCATTAAAATCAAAGAGGAAATTATAAGAGACTTGGAGCGACTTGACATCGAGATCATGCTACGTGGACAGCACGATTATTGGGCTAATCTTAGAGTAGAACCCGAGTTACTCTCTAAGATCAAGGAAGCTCAGAAGGATGACGGAGAAATCTGGGCGATAGTGCAGAATTTGGAGAAACAAACAGAATTCAGAGTAGATGCAGATGGTATCGTATGGCAGGGCACGAGACTTTGTGTTCCTAATAACAAAGAACTCCGGGAAGCCTTGTTAGCTGAAGCTCATAGCTCCCCATTCTCTATACATCCTGGTTCGACTAAGATGTACCATGACATCAAGCAGTATTTTTGGTGGAGTGGTATGAAACAGGATGTGGCCACTTACGTCTCCTAATGTCTTACCTGCTAGCAGGTTAAGATCGAGCATCAGCGATCTGGTGGTCTCCTTCAACCGTTAGATATTCCAGAGTGGAAGTGGGAAAAAATCACCATGGATTTTGTTACTGGTCTTCCGCCTACCAAGAGGAAGCACGATGTAATTTGGGTTATCGTTGATCGACTCACCAAATCAGCTCATTTCTTACCGATCCGCAAGGAAGATCCGGTAAGTAAACTCGACGATACGTATTGAAGAGAGATCATGAGACTCCACGGTGCACCATCCAGCATCGTCTCAGACAGGGATCCTCATTTCACTTCGCGATTTTGGAAGAGTCTGCAGAAAGCTTGGGGTACACAACTTAAGCTTAGCACGACTTTTCATCCTCAAACTGACGGACAGTCGGAGCGAACGATTCAGAGATTGGAGGACATGTTGAGGTCATGTGCGTTGGAATGGACGGGTGATTGGGACGATTACATCTGTTTGGTGTAGTTTGCATACAACAACAGTTGGCACGCAAGTATCAAGTGTGCTCCTTTCGAGATGTTTTATGGCAGGAAGTGTCGCGCCCCAATCTGCTGGGATCAGGTTGGCGAGCGAACACTTGAAGGACCAGAAATCATAGAGATGACTAATGAAAAGATCGCAGTAGCTAAGCAGAAACTTCAGGCAACACGGTCACGTCAGAAGAGTTACGCCGATAAGCATCGTAGTGACATACATTTTAACGTATGAGATCACGTCTTCCGTAAGGTTTCGCCGGCACGTGGTGTTAGACGCTTCAGGATTAAAGGGAAGCTCAGTCCTCGTTTCATCGGACCGTTTGATATCATTGAACGAGTCGGTGAAGTATCTTACCGATTGGCGTTACCTCCGCAGCTTTCGCATGTGCACAATTTGTTTCATGTGTCCTTACTCAGAGGGTACCAGTATCATCCCCGTCACATGGTTCAGTATCCACTGGAACAGATACGTGAAGATCTCACTTTTATAGAAGAACCCGAACGAGTTCTTGACAGACAAGAACGAGTCATGAGAAGGAAGACGATTCCATTCGTCAAAATCCTATGGAGGGATCATACCGAGCGGGAAGCCACTTGGGAAACAGAGGAGTCTATCCGGGCTTCTTACCTCCATTTCATATTTTGAGTTCGGGTATGTTCTTCTTTTCCAGTGTACTTTATCTATAATTCGGGGACGAATTATTCTTTTTAGGGAGGAAGAGTTGTAAAACCCGCATGCTTTTACCATGAATAGTACCCTTAAGATCGTACGTACTAGATTAAAACTTTCCTATTATAGCATGATTACGATTACGTGTTAGGATTTTAGGTATTACGTACGTGTTAGAACATGAAAAGTATTTACTACGCACGAACATGCAATAATTATTTGAGAATAATTAATCACGAACATGCGATCATGAAATCATGAACGTAATTAAATCACGAACTATTATTAATTATGTAAATATATTTATTACGAGCGTAAATAAATATATTAGGTCACGGTAATTATTTAACGAGAACAAATTAAGCGTGAACACAAATAAACACGAACGAACAATTAAACATCGAGACACGGAACACGGTACGGGTACCCCATGTGGGCCCCTCTACCCGCGGGAACAAGGGAGAGATGGGCCAAACCCATCTCAAAATTTACTAAAGAAGGGTAAAAAGAAAGGTCACTACTCATTTTTTCACTTTATAGAAGATTCTTACAAAACCTAAAAAGTTCTTCCTTCTCCTTCTTTTTCTTTTTTGGCCGCCACCCATAAACACACCAAGGGGGTGTTTATTTGATCTTTGATCTTGGTTTTGGTGCAAGTGTTCGTGTTTGTTCATCCTTGTTTAGATCCACGCATTCGGTAAATTCTTTTAACCCTTTTTCTTTTTGATTCGATCTATTAAATAATTAAGAACATGTGTTTTTTTTAAAACCTAATTAAAACATAGATCTAACATGGAATTGGTTTTGGAATAAATCAAAAAGGGTGTTTTAGGGGTGTTTGTTTTTGGTCGGAGCCTAAACCGAACCCAAGGGGGTATCGGTTTGGCTACTCGACCACCACCGAGACCATATGGTCCCGGTTGGTTGGTGTGGGTCCCACGGCAGCAACAAGACAAGGGGAACCCCGAAGTGGTTCGGGGTATGGTGTCGATTTCATGTCCGGTTCATGGTTCTTAGTCAAGATCCGGTTCACGGTGTATGTTAGGATTATTATTTTTATAATCTTATGTTAAAATTAAATTAATAAAGATGACATGATTAATTTAATAACATGACTTAGGTTATTTTAATTATTAAAATCAAGAAATTATTAACCTAAGTATTTTATATTTTTAGACTTATAATTAATTAATTATTTAAAAACCATGGTTATAATTGATTAATTAACATGACTTAGGTTATATTATTAATAAATAATAATACATGTTTTAACCTAAGTATTTAACATTATTTAATTAAAAACATGATATACTTTAATTAAATATTTTAACCTATAGTTTATTTTAATTACATGAAATAATTAATAAACTATACATTATATCATATGACTTAGAAAATAATCATGAAAACACTTAGGCTTATATACTTAGCTTATTTAACCAGCTTATATCTAATTATGAAAATGTTCTATTTTTAGAAACTTATTTAAATAAGGCAGCTAATCTATTTATAGAAACTTTCTATTTTTAGAAACTTATTTATTTCAGGCAGCTAATCTATTTATGGAAACTTATTTAAATAAGGCAGCTAATCTATTTATGGGAACTTTCTATTTTTAGAAACTTATCTATTTTAAGCAGTAATTCTATTTTTGAAAACTTTCTATTTTTGGAAACTTTCTATATTTGGTAACTTTCTATTTTTGGAAACTTTCTATTTTTGGTAACTTTCTATTTTTGGAAACTTTCTATTTTTGGAAACTTTCTATTTTAGGAAACTTGATATTTTTGGAAAGTTACTTATTATTACACAATAAGTAAAATAATACATGGAATACCAGAAATACTTAATCAGAGTAAACAGAATATAAGATAAACACAGTTTAAGGCTTAAAAACAGTAAAACATGATAAGAACATATAAAATAAGCTAAGACATGACATAAAATCAGTTACGTATTAGCAAGCAGATACTCATTCATGTATGTATTTATGTAGCATTAGTGATACGGAAGTAGGATTCTTCTCAGTTCGTCTTCTTCGTTCACTGGACATAAGGTACGGATTCCTGTCCTTTCAGTATGGACATTCTTTCCTTATTAGGATTTCCCGTATACAGCCAAATGTTTTCCCGTAGTATAAGTTATGTGTTTGATTTGCTTATGTTTAATTTAGAATACCTATAGCCATATACATGCATGACCAGTTTCACCTAGTTATGGAGGTACCATAACCATAACATTAGAGGCACTGATGTTATGACTTCACCACGGCGGAGTGATTGCTCGTGGCGTCCCTTCAACTTTTGGCCATTTATATTATATTTATCATGTGGGGCGTATGGGTGCATCCTAGTTACATGTTTTCAGTCAGGATTTCATGGTGAATGTGGTGTGTGCCTTGCATCCTTCACAAGGAGTTGATCCTCCTACCCAAACCAGAATATTAAATTAGAGGTAGCCCCTCTAATTTGCATGATGAGGTCACCCCTCCAAGTATTCATGCACGATGGATTTTCATGACCTATATTGGCTAATGGTAAAATATGATAAACAGTTTTTACAAGATAAACATAAGGCTTTTCATATTATAAAACCAGTTTTATCAAGACTTAACCAGGTTACTCAGGACTTAGTTTCTTCCGCTGTTATATGTTATATGCTTATCCTATTAATGCTTTATTGTACATCCGTGCACTGAGCGTATTGCTCAGTCGTTTTCCTTTTCTATGTTCCCAAAACGGCAGGTACTCAAGGACGCTTGTAGACTTTAAGCGTACGTGCATATGGACTGGAAGCTTTCTAACCTTTCTTTACTTTATGCATTACCTTTCTTTTGATACATTTGCTATGGACATTGTTTAGTCCTTTCCTTTACTATACTATGTTTGTGTGTGATGAGCTTTACTTTTGGACAACCGATGTTTGATTCTGGTATTTTCCTTTTATGGTCATGTAATGTTTAGACACTTTTCCTTGTATGCTTTGATGACACGCCATAATTACGTGTGACATTTCCATTATCAAAATGGGGTGTTACAGATACTATGAACACGCATGGGACCACACAAATCTATATAAAGAAGATCTAACCGTCCTTTAGAGCTTGGTGTAGTTTTTGTCTTGAAACTACTTCGTTTAGCTTTACAAAGCTCAAAAGAAGAACAAAGATGATCTTTGATAAATTTCAAGCTTGGAAGGCCTCTCACAATATCTTTCTTGGAAAGCAAGTTGATGGTATCAAAATTAAGATGAGATAAACGTTGATGCCATAACCATGCTTGAGTCGATGAAGCTTTAGCCATGAAGCAAATTGTTGTTGATGAACTTGTTTCTTGAAGTGAAATAGTGTAGAGATCAGTACCCCGTGTACCGATAAGTAAGTCATTCCTATCATAATCACGAACAAAACATGTCTTCTTTCTGAAAGCAACCTCCAAATCTGCAATTGACCAACTGAGAAAAGATTGTGATTGAGCCCTTCGACGTAGTATACCCTTTTGATCGTGATATTTTCCTGAACTAAATCTTCATATCCTAGGATCGGTACAAATTGATCATTTCCGAATCGGACCATACCCAGGAACTTCTCCACGAAGTTAATTAGAAGCTTGAGATTCCCCATCATGTGCTTCATGCATCCGGAGTCCAGTATGAAGAGAATTATTTGTATCACCTGCAGAAGAGTTAGAACACGATGGGGCATTTGCTGAATTTGATACCACAGTAGTTGTGATTGTAGATTCATTAGTGTCCTTAGAAACAATTAAAGGCATACTAACACTCGTTGTCATATTTTCTGCCCTAACTTTAGGCATCCATTTATGTCTTAGATGACATTGATTTGCAAACCACCATTTCCAAGACTTGCTAGCAGACTCATATAGTTCCCTAATTCTGCTTCTATGGTTCTTAGTGGTGGAGTCTGATGCATTACTTTTCTTAGTGGGAGTTGCACCAGAATGGTTCACTTTGCATTTGGGTTTACTAGCACTAATAGGCATCACATCTTGCTTCTTAGTTCTAGTATCTACGCCTTTGACATTATTCATAGCACACATAGAATGATCAGCATTAGCACATTTTCCACATTTTACACAAACAAATTTAACATTCAAAGCATTCAAATCGTTCAAAGCATTCAAATCGTCATTACACACGATTACATACTTTTTATTCTTAAAAACATTCATATTCCTAGGGTCTTCTTCTACTTCCTTCATCTTCCCTTGACTCTTGTGTTTCCAGACCTTATCATTCACTTGAGTGCTCTTAAGCTGAGGCCGACTAACACTAGTAGTGGAGACTACTCCTGTAGTAGAAGACACACGAGTATTAGTGTTTCTAGAAGTCTGAGACGATTGACTAACTTTGTTTGTAGGTTTAGTGGTCATTCTATACATCCCTGGTTTAATCACATTATTGTGCTTAACGCTTGGTGCTACAGTATTCCTTATGGGTTGAGTATGTGGTAACCTTTCCTTTCCATCCATCTTGGGGGAAAACACAGGTTTTGCAAACGAAGAATTTGAGAAAGCAGATGGTTTTCCAAAGATGGAGGATCTATTCAATTTAGAGGCATTGGGTTGTCTAAGAACAAGTTTCTTAACGATAGGTTCCAATGCTTTCCCACCCATCTTAGCAACGAGTTTCTGCAACTCTGTTATTGCTATGTCTTTTTCTTGTAACTGAGCTTTCAAATCCGAAATATCAAGACTTTTTTTGTTTATTAATCAACATGACTCAGATAATTTTGCTTCCAAAGGTGTATCAGTTGAAAAGCTGCCAACTTTCTTTTGCAAAGCAAGTTCAAGTGAGTGACAATGTTTTTGAAGATAATCATATCTATGTTGAAGTAACGAAAACACTTTTTTGTCAATTTTATTCGAACGCTTAGTTTCAAGACGTTCCCACTCTTTCACTTGATCAAGGTATTTGCATGCAACATCAGAATATTCATCAATATCAGCACAAGATGTAACATAAACACACATAATATCTTTTGAGAGACATTCATGTAAGAGTAGATCATATGCTGTAGAAAACTCGTCTCTTTCAGGTTGATGGTCGTTCACTTCTTGTTCAAGAGATTCCACATATTTCAAATCATCAAACATTTCTTACTTAATTAATGTTTCAAATTCCAAAATATGTTTTTGTGTTCTTTTCGCAAGCGGAATCAAAATACTTTTCACAAGCACAGTTATATCGTGAGGAATTTCTTTGTCTCCTTTCGAAAGTTCACGTTTTTTCCAGTCATCATCAACAACCTTTTTGAAATTTTCAATGCTACTCTTGAGAATACTAAGTGCTTGCTTACTCTTGCTTACAGACGCTTTAAATGGCAAGTAGTCAATAAATTTTGAAACATTAGTTTACTTGGTGGCAAAAGCTTGTCTCCATTTAATTCTTATTTGTTCACATTCGAAAAATATTTGCTCACGATTTTTCTGTGTTTACGGTTTGAAAAGACCATAAAGACTGTTTTCATAAGCATAAATATATGGTTTAACGAATTCTTTATTAACTTTTGGTCTACTCTCTTCTTCCACATCGTTTGTCTCTTCACTATCAGGCCTAACGACAAGGCAATCAAGATCGGTCCATTGGGACTCATCAAGATATAAGTGCTGATTCGCATATTGAGCTTGCTCAAGGTACTTAGGATTTGCAAAACTAGGTCTATCCTTGAAGAACGAACGAGGTGCCAACATTCTCATGGTTTGAATTGATTGATTAATTTTGTAAACTATTTTCAAGTAAAAATCAATTTGAGTTTCAAGTTCTACCATTTTGTCGATGTCATTCGCTTGTTTAGTTTTGAAATCCTTTTCCATCTTTTCAACCACAGCTTTCTTTTCATTAACAAGTTTAGTTTTATCCTCTTGAATAAAACCATTTACTTGAGTTAGCTCATTGACTTTAGTGGTAGAAAGATACGTTTTGTGATGTTCAGTACTCAAAGACGTGCTATAATTACGTTTGTCTTCTTCTAGAAGCTTAATAGTTTCGTTATATTTCTGTTGAAAATTGTCCTTTTTTACATT
This sequence comes from Glebionis coronaria, assembly GCA_025667525.1. Lineage (NCBI taxonomy): Eukaryota > Viridiplantae > Streptophyta > Magnoliopsida > Asterales > Asteraceae > Glebionis > Glebionis coronaria. The sequence continues at coordinate 453,613,091 of CM046880.1, forward strand.
AATTAAACACCCTTTGTACCCCTCAATCTCATTGGTATTTTGTAGAAGCTGAGCTCTATAACTATCAATGGTCTCACTAGAATTAATTAGAGCAAGTTTGTATTCTTCAAAAATTATGAGTGAGTGTAGCGTTTTCCTTCTTTAATTGCTTTTGACTCTTTCTAGTTTTTTTGACATCTTTTTTTAAAGAAGCAATTATGTTAGCAAGCACAATACTCTCCTCATCATCATCATACTCATTTGCAGGTTGATCATCCCCAGACTCATTATTGCACGTGTATGATGAATCGGGTGTGGTATTGCTATCAACCGTTTCCATCGTACATGTGTCATTAATGGATTTGGGTAGCTCACTATGCTCATGAATATTTCCAAACACATTATATTCCTCTTCAGTGTGTACCTTATCGACTGGCTCAGTATCAAAGATAGGACCATTGTCATCTTCAGTGACGTTGAGAACTTCTTCAACCTTTGCCATGTACGAGTAATGTGCTTCAAGTTCTTGGTCGGAGGCTTCATTATCAGTTTTATCAAGAATTGCTCCTTCCTCAGCCGACAATTTAACCCCAGCCTCCATCTTCTTGCATAGCAGCATCTTTTCCTTATGATAGCCAGAGTCCCTAACCCATTTCGGCTTCCTACATTCCTTTGCCATATGCCCATAGCCTTGACAATTAAAGAACTGAATACCACTTTGTTGAACCACTTGAGTACCAACAGTTTCCCTATTCCCAGCAGCAGTAGCAATCCTCTGAGCATCATACTTAGCAGTTTGTCGATCATACTGTGCAGAACCCTCAACATGTGTTGGATTACGTCGATCATACCTTAGAGGACTTTCATCACGTTGACGTGTTTCATACCTTCGAGGAGTCTCAACATATTGATTCCTTGTATTAGATGATGTTCGAAGATTGTTGTTGATGGGTTTGAATATTTTCTTGTAGGTCTTCATAATGAAAGAAATTTGTTGCTTCATTTCCCTATCCTTCTGAGCAAGTTCTTCATCACTGTCCTCTTCAGATGATGGCTCAGGTGATGGTGATGGTGCTCTTGGTTCTTTGTCTCGTGATCTTATGTGAGCTGAATACTTAGATGAAGTGGAGTATCTTGGTGTAGAGGATGTGGTGGAGTATCTTGGTGATGAGGATGTAGTGGAGTATGACTTTGGAGCACGAGAGCGATGATATTGGATGTGTTGAGTGGTAGACACCAAAGCAAGTGGATTAGCAGTCTTTGCTACTCATTCAGCTCGAAGTTCATTTGCCTCATTCTGAAATTGTTTCAAAATGTCAAAGAGCGTATGATAGTTGACCTCGTCCTACTTATTTTGTTGTTTCACCAATGTTACAAATCGTGTCCACTAAGGTTGAAGTTTTTGTAGAAACTGCACATTGACTTGCATGGTGGAGACTTGCAGATTGCTTCTTGTCATGTCATTCATCATCTTGTAGAACCTTGAGTAATATGAATCAGTTGATTCCCCATCCAATGTAGTAAACTTACCAAAGTTCCAGAACAAGTTAGTTTTGACATCTTTCTTGTTTAGTGATTCTCCTTGTTGCAAGCGTTCAATGGCAAACCACATTTCTTTTGCAGTAGAGCATGCATCAACCGTTGAGTAAATATCATCTGCAATCCCACTTAGAATCAAATAGATTGCTTCTTTCTCTGCATCAATCCAAGCACGTTTCTCTTTGGAAGTGTTCTTATATGTTTCCTCAATTGTTTGCTCATCAGAACCGGTCGTCGAGTCGGTTGTTGGGATTGTAGGAATGATTATTGTAGTGAGAGTATAGGGTCCTTCTTTGATGCAACGTCGAAGAACATCACCATTGGGTTTAGTATCAAGATATTGAAGGAATCGTGATTGCCATTGTGCATATCGACCAGTCACAAGCATTGGTGGTCTCTCTTTATTACCCGTGACCATAATGTTGTTGTTTGTCACACGATATTCTTGAGTAGAATCCATCTCGATAATCTTTGAAGTGTAGAAGAGAATAGGATCTTAAGTAGATGAGGTGTGATTGGATTGTGGTTGATATTCCGAGAAACTATGTGAAAAATCCTAAATAATGTCGTCTTAAGGAATCAACAATTCTTAAACTAAAAAACTCGCGAGTTTGTTAAAAATTTTCAAAAACATATTTTTCGAAAGTTAGCGAAGATTTCGTAATGTAGATAATCAATTCCACAATTATGGTGCAAGGTGACACAATTCCGCAAAGGTAAAAGGTTATAATTCCGCAATGCTAAGAAAGCTTATGATTCCGCAATGTCTATAGGTTATAATTCCACAATCCCATGAAAGTATAATTCCGCAATATAGTTATTGAATTAATTCCGCAATCCAATTATTGAATTAATTCCGCAATGACTGGAAACATTCAATTCCGCAATCACTGAAAACAATCAATTCCGTAATCACAGAAAACATTCAATTTCGCAATCATTGAAAATATTCAATCCTGCAATTGAAAATAATCAATTCCGCAATCACAGAAAACATTCAATTTTGCAATCACTGAAAATATTCAATTCCGCAATGCTTGGAATGTGTAAGATTCTGTAATAATTAAATATTCAATTTCGCAATGTGAGTATATATTGCGAAATTATTTGCAGACTTGCTAAAAAATAGGATCTTGGATGTACTTTTGATTATACGAGATTTCAAGGCTAAAAAGAAGCGAAACACCACAAAATTTCGCGTTTTTAACCAATCTAAGTAACCTAAATCGCTAACACGCCTATGTAGTTGATTTTTCTACTCACTAACACCACGAAAACGCAAACGTATCTACCCCGTGGTGATTGATACCAATTGTTGTCCCATAATCTTAGATGATTAAACAAGAAAGAAAGGTAGATAAAAGATGAATTCTAGAGAGAGAAAGTAGTAAGAGAAAGTAGAGAGAAGTGTGTGAAACTTATGGAGGATGAGATTAAAAAATGAATCAACCAACACCCTTCCTAAATGCTAGGAAGGGTATTTATAGCGTTTGCCTACATGTGGCTTAATGGGCTATAGTTTGATGGGCCGGGCTTGAATAAATGCTTAGTACCTTAAAAGAGGCCTTTTAAGCTAACCATCAAGCCCGTAATGTCACGACTATTTTAACTAATTATTACAAAGTTCTAATAAATATTACATTATTAACCTATGACCGAACATTCTTGTTTGACTCAATATTTTGAGGCTAACAAGTTCTCCTCGTGCTTCCTCAATTGCCTTGACGCGTAAGCGATCACCTTTTCACGTTGTATCAATATAGCTCCATAACCCTTGTGAGACGCATCACAACCATAAAGTCTTCAATTCCTTCTGGAAATGATAAAACTGGAGCAGAAAACAACTTGTCCTTAAGCGTTTTAAAAGCAGCTTCTTCATCAATTCCCCCACTCAAACGCCCGATTCTTCTCAATAAGCTTAGTCAATGGCTTCGCGATCAACAAAAATCTTTCGATGAATCTCCGATAGTAACCAACTAAACCAAGAAATTTCCTAACTTTAGTCGGCGTTGTCGGTACCGACCAGTCCTTAATTGCTTCAATCTTGGCAGGATCTACACGAACACCTTTGTTGTCAATCACATGCCAAAAAAATTCCACCGATTCCAACCAAAATTCACACTTAGAGAATTTTTCATATAACTTCTCTTTCTTCAACAATTCCAAAATTGTTCTCAAATGCTTCTCATGTTCTTCCTTTCTCTTGGAATAAATAAGGATATCATCAATAAATAGAATGACAAACTTATCCAAATACGGCTTGCACACACGGTTCATCAAAACCATAAACACGGTTGGTTCATTTGTCAAACCAAACGGCATCACTTGAAACTCAAAATGCCTATACCGGGTACTGAAAGCAATTATGGGAATGTCTTCCTCTCTAACTCTCAGTTGGTGATAACCCGATCTCAAGTCGATCTTCGAGTACACACATAATCCTTGCAACTGATCAAATAAGTCATCAATCCTCAGCAATGGATACCGATTCTTGACTGTTAATTTTTTAAGATCCTTATTGTCGATACACATTATGAACGATCCGTCCTTCTTCTTTACAAACAACACAGGCGCACCCCAAGGTGATGAACTTGGTCTAATAAACCCCTTATCCATCAATTCCTTCAATTGATCGGATAACTCCTTTAATTCAGACGGTGCCAATCGATAAGGCGCATGATAGGTGTGAAAACACTCATCCTTTTACCACTTAATTATAATAAAAAACAATCCTAAACGTGTATTTAATGTCATAAAAGTCGGAATTATGCGTGGTTTGTGTTTTTGTTGTGATTTAGGACCAAAATGTGAAAAGGGAAGAAAACACGGGTTTTCACGGGCTTTTATCGAAGAAAAAGACAAAAGATGAAGCTAAAAGATCAAGAGTGCAAAAAGAACGGAAGTCAAAGGCCTATTCTGAAGATTTATCGAAGAAAATGTCTAAAGACGAAAGTTTAACGAAGTCGAAGAATCAAGTCTAATAAATGAAGAAAATTACAAGACGAGTTCATTTCGTATCGACAAATACCGCGAAAACGTCGAGAAATACGAAGAATTTAAAAGAAGAAAAGACGAGAAAGAAAGAAGGAAGCAACACACTCCTTCCATTTCCTCCTATTAATACCTTCCTTATGTCATTAGGAAGGGTGTTAGCTAATTTGACAAATTAGTTCTCCATTTTTATTAATTGTCTTTTAATACTTGTCATTTATTTTTCAAGTTAATTCAAATAAGTCTTTAAATTTGTGTTGTTGAATCTTAATTCTTAATCAAGCTTTTCATAATCATCTCATTCATCCTTTCTTGTTTTTAAATATCTTGTTTTGTTTGATTAATCTTGAAGATTGGTTAATCTTGTTGTTTATTTGATAAAAGTTTTTATTTTTCCATTGTTCTTATCATTTTCATGCAATTGATGTTCTTTCCTTATTGTGTTTTTAGCTTATTTCTTGTTTAGCTTATTTTCTTTTAAGTGTTTTCAAAAGTTTTATCTTTTTAAAAGTTTATTTTATAAATTTTGTTTATTTAGTGTTTTGAATTTTTTTTAAATTTTTGCTTATTTAGTTCTTCTTATTATTGTTTTAATTAATTTTTTGGTAATTTCTTATTATTAAAGTGCTTATTTGGTTATTTCTTATTTGCTTTTTGTACCCCATCGTAACTTTCTTAAGGGTTTTTACTTGTTCCGATCGAGTAAGTGTGATCGCATAAACCTTAGGGTTTCTACTTGCGATCCTTTACTGCGAATAAAGACTACGATCACAACTACGATTCACTACTGTGATCACTGATTGCGATCCAGGGTGTGATCCAGGGTGTAATCGGGTGTAACACTCTCATTTTTCGTATCGGTACAGCGGAAGGGTCTTTCAGAGTGTTACGGGATAGCACAATAACTCCAATCATAGACAACACATAAAAATGGTTGTACAAGGTTTAACAAACATTCATTCGATAAAAAGGTTTAAAAGTGTACAACAGGTCCCAAATTATACAGGTCATTAAGTTTACAAAACACAGATCGAATGAACATTTTTATTATTAAGTGTGGGCCATCAGAGTCGATCTCCATCCGGATTACCTTCAAGCACCTGAGATAGAAAACATGGAAAAATCATATCAGCGAATGCCGAGTGAATTCATAGAGTTTAATGAAAACCGTTATATAAAACAATCATTTACAATCATTAAAATCAGAACACAAGTATAATATCGGAAGTAAGTCCACATATTGCTAGTCAGGCAATATATAAATCAAGCATACATCTGAAACTGTCCATGAGACCGTAGTCTCTATATTACCATGATAGGTAATATATTTATCGTAATAGCGTCGTTATCGTTTATTTAGATTATACATGTCGTATAGATTATAGTATCTGAATTAGGATACGTTTTAGGATTATTATTAGCCGCATGACATTGTTACCTTACTGTGAAAACAGCGGGCAGCGAACCCGACAAACAGTTTGCCCATCTAAGTTAGCGTGTCGTCACAAAAATCACGCTATGGAATCTTCTCATACATAAATTCGCTTACCAATCAATGTGGTACGACGGGGATCAACCGTCAAGGCGCGAACTGGGGTGATCGTCCCCAAATAGTACTATCAAATGCATAAGCGTCTACCAAATCCCGGTAGTTCACAATTCATGCTAATGGGACTTTAAGTGACATAACCTAACTACTAATAATCCTTTTAGTCTCGAATATAGGGTCATAGCATCATTCGGGTCCATCTCATTTAGCATACAATCGGGACTACTTGTGTTCTATTTTTATAAAAATCTAGCATGTTATCTCCCTCTCGGGTTTACAAATCATTTTATAAAACATTTAAAAGAGTGCGAGGCTATGAACTCACGTTGTTAATGAAAGGCGGATTATCGGCTACGGGCGTGCTTCGGTCACGGAAACCTATATAAATAATAATCGGTCTTAGACTCGGTCCAATGACTTTTATCAAAATAACAATATACATATATATGATTATTGTACATATGATGATGATCAAGTGGGTTTATAAATCCTCATTTACTCATTTTAGTGTTTACGTTTTAGTATCGTCTTACTAGTTCACTAGTTTTACCGATTTTACCTATTTTAAGTTCATTAAGTCTTTTATAAGTTCTTTAACTTGTTTTTACCCATTATATACTTATATTATCAGTATATGTACTTTTCATGTTGGGCCCAAATGGGTTAAGCCCAAATAATTCTTTTTACAAGTATTTATCTTATTAAGTCCAATTATTAGTCTAATAGGTTTATTTAGCTCGTAAATGTCCGTAATTCTTATAGTTCGGGTTTTATCGGTTTTTACTTGTCTTAGTTACTTATACATCAGTATATAACTTTTATAAACTTTACATTAGACGGGTTTGGTCGTCTAAGTTTTATTTGATGAAAAACGTTAATTTCACGGCAATAGCCGAAAAAGTCGTAAAAATCAAGTTTATAGTTTTTATTACTTACAAATGTTATTTTTACCACCATTTATATAATTTACCCATTTAATTAACCTTTTATACATTTATATAAATAAGTTTTATAAGTTAGTGGGTTTATACTTTACATTTTATAAATTATAAAGTGAGTGCTTATATAATAATAAACATTATTTCCAAAATCTGATTTTTAACTTCACATTCACCATTTTTATCATATCTAGAGTTCTACAATGACTTAGAAGCTCATTTTTGTATGACAACTTCTTCATAATATGTGCTAAATATAACTTAGTTATAGCTACTGCCCATTTTAATTCTAAGTTGCCTTAACAGTCCCTACAAAACTGCTTATTCAGATTGTACCACCTAACTTGTTTTGATCATATCTCACTCATTATTCTGATTCCATTGCATGGCCAACTCTCACATGTGTATAACATCATCTACTTACTGTAAATAGATCAAACCATGCATTTTTATCAGTTCATCATTTAGTTATCTACTGTTTTTATACAGCCAACTAATTAGTCATGATTTTAGCTTCATTTCTTATGGTTATCATCATTTTTAAGCATGTTTATCAACACTTGATCCCCACACAACATTTTTATCATCATATATACATCATATACATATACAAAATGAAAGAAAATACATTTGTTCTTTACAAAATAATAAGAGAAAAATGTAGAGGATGATCTTCTTTACCAATCCAAGTGGATTTCTTGTTTTAGGAAGGCAAGAACTTGATGAACACAACAAGTATCTCCAAGACCATCAAATATCAAGATCATATGTTGGAAAATCAGCCCTAGGACACAAGCAAATCACCTCCAAAGTTGGTTATATGGCCACCAAATGATCAACGCTTCAAGGAAACACCTTAATAGGACTAGTAAACATGTGGTTTGTAGTTAGAAAAGATCAAGAATGGTGTTTGTTGCTTGATGTGGGACGGCACAAGGGTGGAGTAGAGAGAGTTTTTGGGGTGGATTGAATGGATGAAATGGTTAAATGAAAACCATTTGTTGGTTTTGTTAAGTTGGTGGAAGGTTTAGCTTAAAGTGTAAGCATAAGCTTACACTTGTGCAAGCTTAGCTAGAATGTGTGCCACCTAAGTGTGGTGTGTCACATATGCCATCCCATATAAGCTAGTGGGATGGGGCAAAGTGTTTTGTCCCATCTCACTAGTTTACGGGTATTTCTCGATTCTAGTTTTCTCGATTTGCGTGCCCTCGGGTCGTTTTACGAAAAACGTTTTTATAAATTATGAATCACCGTCACAAAACGAATCCAATAAAAATTGTCTCATCAAAAACGGAGTTCAAAAACGTAAATACGTAATCCTAAGGTTTCCGGTTTAGTCGTAAAAGACGCCAAATTATGCACGTAAGCCCAAATTTAAATCCGTAAATTGTGAGTTCGTCAACCAACACAAAAATAAGTTTCCAAATATTATACGAGAAAATATTTTACTACCTGAAAATGTTAGATTTGTCACAGCTTTTCCTCCTAAAAGGGATCAACGTCCTCGTGATCCATTTCATTTGGATGTCCGTTTCTTATTGAAATCGAAGAGGTGCGGATATTTCTTCCACATTTCATCCTCTCGTTCCCAAGTATACTCCGGTCCATGCTTTGAGTTCCATCGGATCTTGACAATGGGTATCCGACTTTGTTTCAGTTGCTTTACCTCACGGTCCATAACTTCTACGGGCTCTTCGATAAAATGCAACTTCCCATCTATTCGAACCTTACCTAACGGAATTTTCTCATCACTCACTGCTAGACATTTCTTCAGATTAGATACATGGAATGTGTTGTGAACACCATGAAGTTCTGGGGGTAACTCTAGTTTGTAAGCCACCGGACCAACTCTAGATGAAATCTTAAAGGGTCCAATATAACGGGGATTCAATTTTCCTCGTTTTCCAAATCTTATTACGCCTTTCCATGGCGATACCTTCAACATTACTCGGTCACCCACTTCAAACTCCATTGGCTTCCGCCGCACATCCGCGTAACTTTTCTGTCTACTTCGGGCAGTCAACAACCTCTTCTTAATCTGAACTATCATCTCCGTAGTCTCCCGGATCAATTCCGGTCCCGTGAGCTGGGTATCCCCAACTTCACTCCAACATACAGGAGATCTACACTTCCTACCATACAAAGCTTCAAACGGTGCAGCCTTAATACTAGAATGGTAACTATTGTTATACGAAAACTCTGCTAACGACAAATGTTTATCCCAATTCTTACCAAAGTCTAACACACAAGCTCTCAACATATCTTCAAGTGTTTGTATCGTCCTTTCGCTCTGCCCATCAGTCTGGGGGTGATAAGCAGTGCTCATGTCGAGATTCGTTCCCAAAGATCTTTGGAGAGATTTCCAAAAATTCGATGCGAATCTAGGATCTCGATCTGAAATGATCGATACAGGCACTCCATGCTTGCATACAACATTATCCAGGTATATTCGAGTCAGCTTCTCCAGTGAGAACTGCTCCTTAACCGGAATGAAGTGTGCTGATTTGGTCAGTCTATCGACAATAACCCAAATCGAATTGTTTCCAGATGATGTTCTACGAAGCTTGGTGATAAAGTCCATCGTAATTCGCTCCCACTTCCATTTAGGGATCTTAGGCTGTTGAAGTAGTCTTGATGGCTTTTGATGTTCAGCTTTGACTCTAGCACAAGTCAAGCATTGAGAAACATACATAGCTATGTCAGCTTTCATATTCGGCCACCAATACAACTTCTTCAAATCATGGTACATCTTATCAGATCCCGGATGAATGGAATACTTAGATTTATGGGATTCTAACATAATCAAATCTCTTAAGCCTCCAAACTTAGGTATCCACATACGACCTCTTAAGCATTTCACTCCATCAGCTCTAATCTCTAAAGGATCTCCTTCTCCTCGGAACCCTTCATTAACAAAATTCTCCTTCTTACAAGCTTCTATTTGCGCATTTCTAATTTGCTCGGGCAAATTATTGTGCACGGTCAAGACTAGAGAACGCACCCTGATAGGCTCTCTATCTTTCCTACTCAACGCATCAGCAACAACATTAGCTTTTCCTGGGTGATATTTTATATCACAATCATAATCACTTAACAACTCTATCCATCTTCGTTGCCTCATGTTCAATTCCTTTTGGTCGAGAATATACTGTAGTCTTTTGTGATCGGTGAATACCGTACACTTGGTGCCATACAGATAATGTCTCCACAACCTAAGAGCAAAGACTACAGCTCCTAACTCAAGATCATGAGTAGTATAATTCTCCTCATTCTTCCTTAATTGCCTAGAAGCATAAGCTATCACCTTCTCCCTCTGCATCAAAACAGCTCCATAACCTCTAAGAGATGCATCACAATATACTACAAAATCTTCACTCCCGTCGGGTAATGATAAGATTGGCGCACTACATAATTTTTGCTTCAATATCTGAAATGCTCCTTCTTCATCACTTCCCCAAACGAAAGGTTTATTCTTCTGAGTAAGCTTAGTCAAGGGTTTAGCTATCAAAGAAAATTCTTTAATGAATCGCCTATAATAGCCAGCTAATCCTAAGAACTGTCGCACTTCCGTTGGCGTTGTCGGTGCAGACCAATTCTTAATAGCTTCAACCTTTGCAGGATCAACATGAATTCCATCTCTGTTAATCACATGACCAAGAAATTGCACAGAATCTAACCAGAAATCACACTTCAAAAACTTAGCATACAACCTTTCATCCTTCAACAACTTCAAAACAATCCTCAAATGTTCTCTATGCTCATCTTCATTCTTAGAATAGATTAGAATATCGTCAATAAACACAATCACAAATTTATCCAAGTAGGGCTTGCACACTCGATTCATTAAATCCATGAAAACCGCATGTGCTTTAGTTAACCCAAATGGCATTACTTGAAATTCATAGTGTCCATAACGAGTTCTAAATGCAGTTATAGGAAAATCTTTTTCACGGACGCGAAGTTGGTGATATCCTGACCGCAAATCTATCTTAGAATACACACTAGATCCTTGCAGTTGATCAAACAAATCATCAATCCTAGGTAAAGGATATCGATTCTTAATTGTCAACTTATTCAGTTCCCTGTAATCAATGCACATACGAAAAGATCCATCCTTCTTCTTAACGAACAAGACTGGAGCTCCCCAAGGCGACGAGCTCGGTCGAATAAAACCTTTATCAGACAACTCCTTAAGTTGCTCAGATAACTCCTTTAATTCAGAAGGGGCTAATCGGTAAGGCGCACGTGCCACCGGTGCAGCACCAGGAATTAAATCGATTCGAAACTCTACTTGCCTTATCGGTGGAAGTCCTGGTAAATCTTTAGGAAATACCTCAGGAAATTCACAAATAATAGGTACATCTTCCAATCGTTTCTCCCTAGACTCATTCCCGGTCACTTGAGCTAAGAATAACTCACAACCGTTCCTGATGTACATTCGGACTTTAATACATGAAACGATTTTCAAACGGGATTCACCTCGACTACCATCAATTACTAACGTCCTATTCCTAAGAGGAATCTTAACCTTCTTCTCTCCACATAAAATAGTAGCATTATTCAACGACAACCAATCCATACCAATAATAATATCAAAACTACCTAATTCTATCAACATCAAATCAATCGGAAAGGAATGGTTCAACAGATTTAGAGAGCATCCTTCTAATAGCTTATTAGTTTTCACTAATTTACCATCAGCCAATTCCACCTCATAACTGGTACTTATCTCAACAGGTTCAATATCAATAAGGGCACTAAATTTAGTGGATACAAAGCTCCTATCGGCACCCGAATCGAATAAAGCAACAGCATAATGATTGTTGAGTAAAAACGTACCGGTAACGACATTCGGATCCTCTTTCTTCACCTCAATTGTTCCAAGTTGGTAGATACCACCCTGGGGGTTTCTTCCAGGTACAATCGCTTTCAACTTGGGGCATTCCGATTTCCTATGACCTTCTTCATTACAGTTGAAGCAAATCGTTCCCTTCTTACACCTTTCAACCTTGTGTCCAAGCTTTCCGCAATTTCGGCACTTCCAGCAGTCGCCAGGATGCCTCTTGTTGCCACACTTAGGACATCTATCATCGTTGCGCGGTGAGTTGTTGGTAATAGCATTTGCATTCCCCTTTCTCTTGTTCTGACGGCGATTGAAATTCTTCCTATAATCACCTCTATCTACACGATCACCGTCTCCCTTTCTTTTCTCACCTACACGGGCTTCATCTTCCTTATCCTGAATTATCTGTCCAATGAGTTGGTAAGCCATTCGAACAACATCATCAATGGTCAGTGGTTTAGATGATGTCACGTCCCCCCGGATATTCCTGGTCATCCCTTTAACATATTGCTCAATTCGGATCTCTTCGGGTTCAACCAATCGAGGACATAGCAAGGCCAACTCATGGAATCGATTCGTGTAACTATCAATGTCCACACCCTTCATTCTCAGATGAATAAACTCCTGTTCTAACCTAATGATCACACTACAAGGACAAAACTCCAAAGTCATCCATTTCTTGATTTCAGCCCAAGGAGTAGCATTAGCAGCATCAAGACCCATGAAAGCAATTCTCCCGTTCCACCAAGTCAACGCACGACCTTTAAGAGTAGCCATAGAAAAAGTCACCTTATCTTCCTCTTTACACTTACTAATCCTAAACACCGATTCAATCTTCTCGATCCACTGGCTTAATCCTACAGCACCTTCAGTTCCATTAAAAGGTAGAGGTTCACACTTCATGAACGTCACATAAGTACAGCCACCAACTTCAGGTGCATTAGTTCCAAGTCCTCCTACATTTCCTCCAGCATTAGCATTCACATTATTAGCATTCACATTCACATTAGTACCGCCAATTCCACTACCGCGAGCTCCACTACCGCCAGCTCTACTACCGCCAGCTCCACTACCGCCAGCTTCATTTCTAGCATTTGCCATAAATTCAGTCATAGATGCGGTAACTTGCTCCGTAATAATCCTACGTACATCATCCTCAGTCATAACCTTCTTGGGCGGCATAGTTCTATAATTCCACAATTTCAAAGTATTAAGCATTCATCCAACAAAGGATTCATATAATATGGATCGAATTCATAATCAAGATACAAATAAGGCACAATATGTAATTCAAGACAAGATACATATTTCATTCGATCTGAAACAAAAGTATTGTCTTAGTACATCCATATCAAAGTTCTAACACTATATACACTCAAAATTCGTGCCAAGTCTATTACTAACAAGTCGGTTCAGTCAAAGCTATAAACACAAAAGATATAAAGGTCACTACTAAATACAGACTGGTCTACTGAGAACCGCCAGATGGTCCATCATCCATCGTCTTTTGGATCTTCACCGGACGATCACTAGACTCATCTTCAGCTGGGCGCTTACGGATTACTCCTCTTTCAACCATGTCAGCATAAAATCTACTGTTCCATCCCACGTATATATTCAACTCCTTTTCAGCTTTCTCATGCATCGCACGAGCCACACTCAACTGAATCTCCATAGTATTCACCTTCCTCTTCATAGCAGCATACTCACCACTTTCCAACACTGATAACCTCCTAAAAGCCTCATTCAATCCACGCTCTACATCACTTAAATCCAAACTAAGCAGTTCTCACTATTTCTCTCTAATCTTAGTCTTCGACTCCAAATAAGCAACCTGAGTCTGAACGACACCTAATCCAACCTCTGTCACATAACTCTTAACACGGGAAGCATCTAGATCACGTCTCAAGGCCCATGGTGCAAGACCATCAATATGAGTAGCCTCTCGAGCACTAGACGACTCTCCTATCTCGCGTCTACGAGTGTCAATACCATCGGTACCGTCAGGTGCATCGTCATCCTCATCCTCCTCTGATTCAGAATCAGATTCAGACGATTCAGACATTTCATCCCTAGGTAACTCATCCTCAGAATCAGACAAACAAACTGGTGGGGGCAAAGGCTCGCCCTCTGGAACATCATACGGATATATAAGCTCAGCTTCCTCATCGTCATCAATCTCAACATCTATACCTACGTTCTCCTCGACATCCTCGTCGTCAATCTCATCATCTAAATTATCTAACCCAATCTCATCCTCATTCTCAATATCAGCATTCTCAATATCCACGTCCTCATTACCCACATTCTCAATATCCACATTCTCAATCTCATTCTCTACTAAGTCAACCTGAGGGGCAATCTGATCTCCTAGTCCTAACTCGGGCTCGGGATCCTCAAATGGTTCCTCCTCATCATCGATATCAAAATCTACTAAGTCTAAATAAGGATCATCTTCTATATTAGGTTCGGGAATAGCATGGTTTTCTACAGGAATATTAGGGTCAGCCATGACAATCTGCATTTATATATATTTATCTCGTATTAGGATAACATACTAGTTAAACAATTACATAATGAAATCACGATATATATATACATATATATAAATTAAATTATATATATATCAAAATATATATCTTCTCAATAGGGCTTGTTGGTAACGTTGGAGATCTCTGGCACCGTTATAGTCAAAAGATTTTTCAAATATTTTCTCAAATGTTCATTGTCAAAAGATTTTGAAAAGTTTTGTTCAAAACCTTGGTTTTTAAAATCTTTTGTTCTCTACAACAAGAGCTCTGGTACCAAACTGTAACACTCTCATTTTTCGTATCGGTACAGCGGAAGGGTCTTTCAGAGTGTTACGGGATAGCACAATAACTCCAATCATAGACAACACATAAAAATGGTTGTACAAGGTTTAACAAACATTCATTCGATAAAAAGGTTTAAAAGTGTACAACAGGTCCCAAATTATACAGGTCATTAAGTTTACAAAACACAGATCGAATGAACATTTTTATTATTAAGTGTGGGCCATCAGAGTCGATCTCCATCCGGATTACCTTCAAGCACCTGAGATAGAAAACATGGAAAAATCATATCAGCGAATGCCGAGTGAATTCATAGAGTTTAATGAAAACCGTTATATAAAACAATCATTTACAATCATTAAAATCAGAACACAAGTATAATATCGGAAGTAAGTCCACATATTGCTAGTCAGGCAATATATAAATCAAGCATACATCTGAAACCGTCCATGAGAGCGTAGTCTCTATATTACCATGATAGGTAATATATTCATCGTAATAGCGTCGTTATCGTTTATTTAGATTATACATGTCGTATAGATTATAGTACCTGAATTAGGATACGTTTTAGGATTATTATTAGCCGCATGACATTGTTACCTTACTATGAAAACAGCGGGCCGCGAACCCGACAAACAGTTTGCCCATCTAAGTTAGCGTGTCGTCACAAAAATCACGCTATGGAATCTTCTTATACATAAATTCGCTTACCAATCAATGTGGTAAGACGGGGATCAACCGTCAAGGCGCGAACTGGGGTGATCGTCCCCAAATAGTACTATCAAATGCATAAGCGTCTACCAAATCCCGGTAGTTCACAATTCATGCTAATTGGACTTTAAGTGACATAACCTAACTACTAATAATCCTTTTAGTCTCGAATATAGGGTCATAGCATCATTCGGGTCCATCTCATTTAGCATACAATCGGGACTACTTGTGTTCTATTTTTATAAAAATCTAGCATGTTATCTCCCTCGCGGGTTTACAAATAATTTTATAAAACATTTAAAAGAGTGCGAGGCTATGAACTCACGTTGTTAATGAAAGGCGGATTATCGGCTACGGGCGTGCTTCGGTCACGAAAACCTATATAAATAATAATCGGTCTTAGACTCGGTCCAATGACTTTTATCAAAATAACAATATACATATATATGATTATTGTACATATGATGATGATCAAGTGGGTTTATAAATCCTCATTTACTCATTTTAGTGTTTACGTTTTAGTATCGTCTTACTAGTTCACTAGTTTTACCGATTTTACCTATTTTAAGTTCATTAAGTCTTTTATAAGTTCTTTAACTTGTTTTTACCCATTATATACTTATATGATAAGTATATGTACTTTTCATGTTGGGCCTAAATGGGTTAAGCCCAAATAATTCTTTTTACAAGTATTTATCTTATTAAGTCCAATTATTAGTCTAATAGGTTTATTTAGCTCGTAAATGTCCGTAATTCTTATAGTTCGGGTTTTATCGGTTTTTACTTGTCTTAGTAACTTATACATCAGTATATAACTTTTATAAACTTTACATTAGACGGGTTTGGTCGTCTAAGTTTTATTTTATGAAAAACGTTAATTTCACGGCAATAGCCGAAAAAGTCGTAAAAATCAAGTTTATAGTTTTTATTTCTTACAAATGTTATTTTTACCACCATTTATATAATTTACCCATTTAATTAACCTTTTATACATTTATATAAATAAGTTTTATAAGTTAGTGGGTTTATACTTTACATTTTATAAATTATAAAGTGAGTGCTTATATAATAATAATAAACATTATTTCCAAAATCTGATTTTTAACTTCACATTCACCATTTTTATCATATCTAGAGTTCTACAATGACATAGAAGCTCATTTTTGGATGACAACTTCTTCATAATATGTGCTAAATATAACTTAGTTATAGCTACTGCCCATTTTAATTCTAAGTTGCCTTAACAGTCCCTACAAAACTGCTTATTCAGATTGTACCACCTAACTTGTTTTGATCATATCTCACTCATTATTCTGATTCCATTGCACGGCCAACTCTCACATGTGTATAACATCATCTACTTATTGTAAATAGATCAAACCATGCATTTTTATCAGTTCATCATTTAGTTATCTACTGTTTTTATACAGCCAACTAATTAGTCATGATTTTAGCTTCATTTCTTATGGTTATCATCATTTTTAAGCATGTTTATCAACACTTGATCCCCACACAACATTTTTATCATCATATATACATCATATACATATACAAAATGAAAGAAAATACATTTTTTCTTTACAAAATAATAAGAGAAAAATGTAGAGGATGATCTTCTTTACCAATCCAAGTGGATTTCTTGTTTTAGGAAGGCAAGAACTTGATGAACACAACAAGTATCTCCAAGACCATAAAATATCAAGATCATATGTTGGAAAATAAGCCCTAGGACACAAGCAAATCACCTCCAAAGTTGGTTATATGGCCACCAAATGATCAAGGCTTCAAGGAAACACCTTAATAGGACTAGTAAACATGTGGTTTGTAGTTAGAAAAGATCAAGAATGGTGTTTGTTGCTTGATGTGGGACGGCACAAGGGTGGAGTAGAGAGAGTTTTTGGGGTGGATTGCATGGATGAAATGGTTAAATGAAAACCATTTGTTGGTTTTGTTAAGTTGGTGGAAGGTTTAGCTTAAAGTGTAAGCATAAGCTTACACTTGTGCAAGCTTAGCTAGAATGTGTGCCACCTAAGTGTGGTGTGTCACATATGCCGTCCCATATAAGCTAGTGGGATGGGGCAAAGTGTTTTGTCCCATCTCACTAGTTTACGGGTATTTCTTGATTCTAGTTTTCTCGATTTGCGCGCCCTCGGGTCGTTTTACGAAAAACGTTTTTATAAATTATGAATCACCGTCACAAAACGAATCCAATAAAAATTGTCTCATCAAAAACGGAGTTCAAAAACGTAAATACGTAATCCTAAGGTTTCCGGTTTAGTCGTAAAAGACGCCAAATTATGTACGTAAGCCCAAATTTAAATCCGTAAATTGTGAGTTCGTCAACCAACACAAAAATAAGTTTCAAAATATTATACGAGAAAATATTTTACTACCTGAAAATGTTAGATTTGTCACATCGGGAGTGTGATCCAGGGTGTAATCGGGAGTGCGATCCAGAGTGCGATCGGGAGGGCAATCAAGAGTTCGATCGGGAGTTCGATCGGGAGTGCGATCGGGAGTGCGATCAAGAGTACGATCGGGAGTGCGATCGGGAGTGCGATCGAGAGGGTGACCGGGAGTGCGATCGGGAGTTCGATCAGGAGTGCGATCGGGAGTGCGATCGGGAGTGCGATCCAAGACTACGATCCAAGTCTCAATCCAAGCTACGATCGAGAGTTGCGATCGGATTGCATTTTTCAGTTTTTATTTCCTATTTTTATTTTAATTCAAATTTAACTTTTCCCGCCATTTTTACTTAGAATTATTTTAAACTTGTTTTATCCTAGTTTTATTTTTAAGTTTGCAAATTTTAATTTTTGTCGAGTTTTGATTTTTCGTCATTTATTTTTAAAAGCCTTTATTTCTTAGTTTAAATTTTCAAGATTTTATTTTTATTTAATTTTAATTAATTACTCATCGACATTTTCATTTTAAAATAGATAATCAACGACAATCATATTCTTTCTTTTTACCAAGTACAACTGAATGACACGATTAACCGTGATCAATTCGAATCGAGACTAGACGAACTTTTTAACTACAAAACCATTGTATTAAAATGGCGCCGCTGCCGGCTCTTTTTGTGAAGATTAACGGTTTTCGGTGAGAGACGCGTTGGATTTTGGGATCCGTTCACTCGTGAACGTTATTTTTCGTCTCAAAATTTTTCAGAAATCCTAAAATATATCAAAAGCATTTCTTTTTCAAAGTTTTGCACCAAAAATATTTTCTTTTCACGTTAACCATTATTTCTCTATTTCTTTGCTATCTTTTTCTGTTGTAGGTGTATGCGTATCGCTCATTGTCTTATTCTGAGCCCGAGACTTTTGAAGACTTAGACATGGCCGGTGTACACAACAATAATAGTCCACCTCACCCCAACATGAATAATAACAACCATATCCCCAACCCGACCTTCGTACGATGGAGGAGCTTTGTCAACCAACAATGAATGGACGTGGAAGACCGATTGCGCCGATGCAAATCACGGCTCCTGAATTTTCGTTGAAGCATCACATGATCCAACAAGTTCAAAATAGTTGTCCATTTCGCGGATTACCGGATGATGATGCCAACAAACACCTCGAAAAATTCATTATCGTTACTCAAAGCATGAAATTGCCCGGTGTTACCATGGATTTTCTTCTCCTTCATCTATTTCCACACACTTTATCCCACCTTGCCAAAAAATGGTTTGATCGTCTTCCGAAGAATTCAATTCATACTTGGACGAAATGACTCAACAATTTTTGTCGCGCTACTTTCCACCATCCATGGTAACGAGCCTTCGGAATCAAATCAGTTGTTTCACACAAGAACCTGATGAATAACTTTTCGATGCTTGAGAACGTTATAATGTTTTGATCGATCGATGTCCTAATCATAATATCTCCCTGTCACTTTGATTGATACTTTCTACAACGGTGTAACTTTTCGTGATCGTGATACGATTAATGCAGCCGCCGGTGGCACATTTATGAAAAGAAGACCCGAGGAGTGTAGAGAGCTTATAGAGAACATGACCACTCATCACAAAAATTGGGATCAAGCCCGAACTCAAGGTGATAACTTGCTAAGTTATCGTTCCAACAACTTTTTTTCACCCGGTTTTTCTCCTCAAAACCACAACCCAAAAAACTTCAATAGAAGCAATCCAAACCCACCTCGAGCTTCTAATCCATATCACCCACCCGCTCCCCAAGCTCCACCCATCACTCAACCCACGACATATAATCAAGATGTTGAAACTTTCATGAGGACCCAAGGAGAGGTGGTTAAGAATCTTCAAAGTCAAATCATTAACTTGAAAGGCGATATCAGTAAACAAGGGAATGATATTCGAAGCAAGCTTAAAAATGATATGCAAACTTCTTTAAGCAATCAAACGAATGATTTGAGGAATATGATGGCTAGTTTCTTCCAAACCACTCAACCCTCTACTTCGAGATCTCTTCCTTTGAATACCGTCACCAACCCAAGAGCAAATGTAAGTTCTATTACTACACGTAGTGGAGCAACTCTTGTAGGACCATATACCCCTCCCCCAGTTTCTCCATCTACACCTCCTCCACCCCCATTTATTTCTCCTACTTCCACGCCTATTACTAGTTCTACATTACCGTCTCCACCTCTTATGGAAGAAGTCTCAAAGAAAAACCCTTCACAATCCAAACTTTCACCCTCTCAACCCTCAACATCTAAATCTACACCTACCACACCTTCACCTTCTACACCTACACCACCTAAACCCAATATCCCTTATCCTTCTCGGTTAGACAAGTGCAAAGTGCTCATTAAATAGGATGCTCAAGTTACTTCCTTTTTGAAGATGAATACACAAATGAACTTTAACATTAGCCTCGTTGAAGCACTTGTCCAAATGCAGAAATTTGTGAAAGCATTCAAGGAATTGCTTAATAAGAAGGAGAAGATGGCCGAGTTTGTTAATACTCGATTAAATGAGAATTGTTCTACAGTCCTTCTTAAAGAACTTCCTGAAAAACTTGGAGATCCTGGTCATTTTGTGCTACCATGTACTTTTAACCAAACCGAAGAATTTACTTCCTTAGCCGATCTCGGGGCAAGTATAAATTTGATGCCATTAAGTGTTTGGAAAAAGTTATCATTACCCGATCTTACACCAACAAAGATGACTCTTGAGCTAGCAAATCGAACTCTAGCTTACCCCGTTGGTATTGCCAAAGATGTGTTTGTTAAATTTGGTACCTTAACTTTTCCGGTCGACTTTATTGTTGTTGATTATGAAATGGACCCTCGTATTCTGTTAATACTTGGACAGCCATTCTTGAGAACCGGAAAAGCTTAGTCGATGTTGCCGAAGGTGAACTAATCTTAAGGGTCGGGAATGATCAACAAATTTTTAAAATAGGGAAGATTTCAAACAAATCCAATGGAAGAGTATCGGCGAATATGATTGATGTGCTTCAAGACGAGCTTGATACAACTACTTGTGAAAGTACAAAGCTTGATGATTTTGTCGTCTACAACAACCCTCTTTTCGAGCCTATCTATGATAATCCACTTTTTGAAGAAAATGTGGAAGATTCTGAAGATCCTCTGTCCAATTTGAATGCCCCACTGATAAGTGTGAAAACACTCATCAATAATGATCCAAAAACCACTCAAAACATAGTCAAATACATTATATTAACTGAAAAATATCAAAATTATGTGGGTATTTGTGTTTCATGTGTTTTCAGGTAAACAAGATACACTTTGAAGCAAAGACGCGTTTTCGAGGACTTATTTGACGAAAAGACGAAGAAAAGGATGAAAGAGCTTTCAAGGACCATACTTGCCAATATTATCAAGATGGAGGGCTAGACTTGTAACATTTACAAAAACAAAGGATGAAAAAGGAGTTTAACTTCAAAGTTATAACTCTTTTATGTGACATGAAGAAAAATAAAAAGATGAGGGACCAAAAAGAAATGTTTGAAAAGTTATGTAACTTTTACTTATACTTGGTCGATGACCATATCACAGTCAAAGTATACAAACGTCTTCATCCTTATCAAATAAGAGAGAGAAAATAATGAACCATTCGTTCATAACACTTTCCACCACCACAACTTCAAATCAATTTCAAGAGAGCTACATGAAGATTCAGGAAAAGCTTAAAGAAGGAAAAGTGTTCATCATCATCTCCTCTACAAGGAGATATTATTTAACTAGACCAAAAGTAGACGAAGAAGAAACGCCCAAATTCGATGGGAAGAATGAAGAACAAGATGAATCCTCGTATTTATACGTGGCATCACTGGATTGGAAGTAACACGTCACTCCTCTTCTTCAGACGGCTATAAATAGAAGATCAAGACCTTATTTTTGATGGTTAGCTAGGTGTAGATTTACACATAGTTAGTTAGGAATAGATAGTTTAGTTTTCTCTGTTAGCTTAATGATTTTCTGTTAATCATTATGTTAGATATTTTGTTTAGTCAGTTGTAACGAATTTCTTTCTCTCCATTAATGAAAGCTTGATGATTTATCTTTCTTAATCTTTTTTTTCTCTTCTTTCCTACTGTTCTTAAGTTCATATTCATGAGAGGTTTCTTTAAGTTTATTGTTCACGTACTTTACTGTTCACGCATATTTGATAGATTTCAGTTGAGTTGAAATTGTATTCGTGAGTTGAAATTGCTAGCTTCGTTTAAAAGCTTATTTGTAGTTCGTGATTGATTAGTTTAAAAGCTTTTGGTTCGCTTCTTTAGTCTCGGTTTGTTAGGAATTGTCAGCTTTTTGATCTTCTATCTTTTTAACCTTGATAATCTTGTATTCATTTAGATTTTTTTTTACTGTTACTGTTCACAAGATGGAATTATTCATATAGTTGTTAATCTGTTAAAAGATTACTGTTCATTTCATTTGAATATTTCAGTTTCGGATAGAATTGGTTTTGAAGTTAGTTTTAGTGTTCTCGATATAGAAGATAAGTTTAGTTCAAATTCTCCCTTTAGTGTGATTGGTAAATTCGATGTTAAAAGCTGAGTTGTTTCATTCAAAAAATCTCAAAAGCTTTTTGGTTAAAGTTGTGGTTTGTATTTGGTTTCGATAAGTTCGCTTATCACAAATCATAGATCAGTTCATATTAGTGTTGCAAGAAGTAAAAGTTCTATTTTGTCCTTATGCAGGTTTACAGGTTGCTGATTGTTTTAGATTCGATCAAGATTTATATTGTTATCGAAAGTAAGGATTTGGAGATTGATTCAAGTGAGCAGTAGTCAGATTGGTAGTGATACTCGAGGTGTGATATTTAAAGTGAGCTCAGCGCTCCGCTTCGACTCAACGGACTCTCTTACGGAAGAAAAGGTTAAGCGCATATTCAAATTCTACAATTCTTTAGCTTAGCTTGCTTGTGTGAGTAGGGAATTGGTTTTGCTTGCTTATTAAAATATATGAACTATTTTTGAATGTGATTGGTTGTTTGTTCATAACTGCCTCTTGTTTTCTGCATATGCTTTCTTAGCGTTTTCGAGTTTTTTTGTTTGAGTTTCGGTATTCAGTTTAGTTGTAAAATAGATTGCTGTCGAGTAGTGTTGCAGGTAGGTCAATTAGTAATTTGTTGTAAGTCGACCAAGATAAGTAGTTAATATTACTTGGTTCGAAGCAAACTTTGTAGAATTGCATATACTTATTTAGGAAATTAAAATCGTTTTGTTAGATTTAATCTTGTAAGAGATTTTGGATTTTAGCTTATTGAAAGGCAGAAAAAATTAAGATGGTCATTTAGATAATACAAAAGATAAATAAGCGTTAAAATTAGGAGCAATTACTTTAGGAGATATGAAAGTCCATACAGTAATCGTCTCCCTAGCTGATCTTTTAGCCAATTTGATCTAACTTTGTCATTAGACAAGAAAGGCCCTCTATTTTGTATGTCTGTGTGTCACCCACGGTCCACAGTTAACTCCATTTCGTTATTTTTCGTTAGAACAGTTAAGTTCTTGTTGGGTCAGCAGTATATGTTTTATTGGGCTTTGACTTTTCTTTACCAGGATTTTGTATTAGAGTTAACGAAACTTGCATTTGTGAATGTTACCTTACTTTTTATTTTCACTTTTATAGATTGTATATTCTTTTTAAATTTGTGTTTAAGTTTGATGAAATCAGTTTTAGGTTTATAATTTTTGTCATTTGTAATTTACTTTTGTAGAATAGAATTTAAATTTTACATTTTATTTTTCATGCATTAAATGTTGTATTTGTAACGTGTTTTAGATTAGTACGTATATGTAGTATAAATAGCTATTTTCATCTTTTTACATGTTTTGTGTGCAAGTAGCTTAATAATACGAAACAAACTATTGTTCACCAATAACAATTAAGTCGAGCTTGAAAATGTTATATCAATTCAATTAGATACCGAGAACAACTACACTAAAAAACGAAATATTACCCACGAATATATGATGCTCCACCAATATATGATGATGATTCTAGTTCCGATATGGATGATTATGAAGATTTTGTTTCAGAGTATAAAGACATGCCAACTTATGATGATATTGATGATGTTGATACTCTTTCGAGTGATTCTTCAAATGATGACCTTGCTCCTACTTTTGATGAAGTTCCTCCACCAAACACTCTTGATACATTGGACAATTACTCATTTGAGGAAGATTTCGCTACTTTTCTCAATACATACTTCCCCAATGAGAATGATTCTCCTCCTTTGGACTTTGATTTTGGTCTTTATCCTCCTTCGGATATTAAGAAACCCTTTGCAAAGGAGAAGAAACTGAACGACACCAACATCCGCAGTACTTATGTTTTGACACCTCTCTATTCACCTTCGTCGGATGAGATTGTGTGATTTATGAGCGGATCTTCTTCAAATTCTACTGAGCCTGAATCTTATTTTCCCCTAAAGGAAAAGGTGTTCGATCCGGGTATCACAATTTTTAAGCCATCTCAGTATCCATCTGATGAAATAAAAGGAAAGATTTTTGGAGCTTATGGAGCGATGCTTTCACTTCATCATACCTTCTACCACCATGCTCAATCTTTGCTTAAGGGAACCTCGCCTACTCTTCTTTGGCTTGTCTTGTTCACCTTAAGCTTGTGTTATTTAATGGACGAGAACCATGTATTTGACCCTGGTGGATGTTCTTCAAGATTCTTACCATTGTAATCAAGGTCGAGTCAGGCTCACGACTCGGTGAACAAAAACAAGCGCTTCTCGGGAGGCAACCCGAGTATCTATCCTTTTTATCTGTTTTTATAATAAGTGTAGGGGGAGACCCTCGTATGTGTCTGTTGTTTTCTTTCTTATCATGTGCAGGGATTCGAGCTTCCAAAGATCCATTCTTGATGACTTTTGATGACCCGTGATTCCGTGTTCCCGTCTTCTCGGTTCTATCCTAAACTCTTTGAATATCTATTTTATATTCTTCAATATTGAAATAGGAATCACTTTAGTTGTCTCTTCCTTAGCAAGATTTAAACAACGTGCATAATATCCTAAGTGTAGGGGAGTTTACTCCCACATGCTTAAACATTGAGGACAATGCTTATATTAAGTGTAGGGGCGACTTCTATCGAAATTAAGTGGGCTTTTCCTTGTATTTGTCCTCATTTTAACCGGAAAATTGATTTTTTCGACATTTTTCAAAATTTTTGATCTATTTTGGCCTATTAGTTTTTTCCTTTGTTATCGTTATTTTCTTTCATTAGAATAAATTTTAATAAATGGTTTTAATAAGTTTAGATGTCTTTGATATATTAGGCCCGTCGTGAATCTTTTGACTCAACCCGAGTTTAGTTATCCAAGTTTACTCTAGCTAGTATCCTTAACGTGTTTAAGTCAAGTTTTGCTAGGCTTTTATTTAGGGAACTTTAAAATGCAAAAGTCTTAACTCTTACGGGTTAAGAACAAGAACTTTTCGCAAGTTCCTATAATTGATCCTAGAAAGTCGTTTATCAAGGGAACTTTAAAATGCGAATTCTAAACTTGAAAAAGTCTAAGAAGTTGCAAGATCCTATAGATGACTTGAAAACCCAAAACTTTGATTTTATTGGCTAAGCGTCCAAGAGTCTCGTTCCTTGAGAATTTAAATTGTGGAGAACGAGAGATGATAGGGTCAATTATAAGTTTGGTATTCTTTCATGAATTTATGTGAGTTGATTATGAGCATTTCTCCCATCGCTTGTTAACAAATATATTTGCAATAAATAAGGTCGTACGATTTAAAAAGTAACTTAGCTTCTAGCCCAAGATCTTTAAAAGTTGCTCGGTATTAATTAGAGTTCATAGGTAAGGCATAACTTATTGAAGCGGGATGCGAAGATTGGCGAGTCCGAAAAGGCCCTAACAAGGCATGAGGGCTACATTTTGTTGCTAAAGATCCAAAGTGATGTGAAGAATCATTTATCAAAAATCAATATGAAGGATCGAGACACACGACGAAAAGCAAATACTCCCCTAAAGATCATGGAGAAGTCTATCCGAAAAGACCCTAGCAAGGTATGAGGATAAATAGATCCAAGTCCTAAAAGGAGGCGGATCGTTGTATATCAAAATCCAAAATAAAGATTGGAGAAAAATGAAGAAGTCGTGGTCCAAGTATGAAGAATCTCTCAAAAACTTCAAGTGAAGAAATTCCTATTATGAAGAGAAGACTATTATTTCAAGAACGTCTCTCAAGATTCGAAGTATGAAGTCACTGCCAAATATCGGTCCGAGAAAGGTCTCAAATCTTGAAGCGAGTTAAGCCAAGATATGAACTTTATGAGGTATCGAGAAGCAGTTTTAAAAGATTTTGTCCTTTAGCTAACTATTGATTAAATCGTCCTACTTTATTTTCAGCCTAAATAACTATCAAAATAAGTCGAACAATGCATCCTCGTGATCATTCAAGACAACAATTAAATATAAGAGATACACCTATGAATAAGGGGGTCTAAGCGAATAATTGAGCCACATGAGTGAATGTTAGCTTACTAACTTATAATAACAATGATCTCGTTTTTAAGCTTGGTATGGGGAACGTGAAACTTGAGGGTGACAAACATTCATGACATCCAAAGCCCTAATGTAAGTCTTCGATCTCTTTACTTTTTCTCCCTTCAAGTATTTTGTTATTTTCTATCTTTCTAGTTTCATTAACGTCTTGTGTTTAATAAAGGATAAGGTGGGTTAATTATGATGGAAAATGTAAATCTTGCTTTGTAACTAATGCATTGCATAAGGGCATTGCAATGTTCAAGTATAGGGGATTTGATAGGTGTGAAAACACCCATCCTTTTACCACATAATTATAATAATAACCAAGCCTAAATGTGTATTTAATGTCATAAAGGTCAGAATTATGCGTGGTTTGTGTTTTTGTTGTGATGTAGGACCAAAATGTGAAAAGGGAAGAAAACACGGGCTTTCACGGGCTTTTATCGAAGAAAAAGAAAAAAGACGAAGTCAAAAGATCAAGAGTGCAAAAAGAACGAAAGTCAAAGGCCTATTCTGAAGATTTATCGAAGAAAAAGTCTAAAGACGAAAGTTTAACGAAGTCGAAGAACCAAGTCTAATAAAAGAAGAAAATTACAAGACGAGTTCATTTCATATCAACAAATCCTGAGACAACGTCGAGAAAGAAGAAGAATTTAAAAGATCAAAAGACGAGAAAGAAAGAAGGAAGCAACACACTCCTTCCATTTACTCCTATAAATACCTTCCTTATGTCATTAAGAAGGGTGTTAGCTAATTTGACAAATTAGTTCTCCATTTTTAATAATTGTCTTTTAATACTTGTCATTTATTTTTAAGTTAATTCAAGTAAGTATTTAAATTTGTGTTGTTGAATCTTAATTCTTAATCAAGCTTTTCATAATCATCTCATTCTTCCTTTCTTGTTTTTAAATATCTTGTTTTGTTTGATTAATCTTGAAGATTGGTTAATCTTGTTGTTTATTTGATAAAAGTTCTTGTTTTTCCATTGTTCTTATCATTTTCATGCAATTGATGTTCTTTCCTTATTGTGTTTTTAGCTTATTTCTTGTTTAGCTTATTTTCTTTTAAGTGTTTTCAAAATTTTTATCTTTTAAAAGTTTATTTTATAAACTTTGTTTATTTAGTGTTTTGAAAGTTTTTAAATTTGTTTTTATTTAGTTCTTCTTATTATTGTTTTAATTAGTTTTTTGGTAATTGGTTATTATTAAAGTGCTTATTTGGTTATTGCTTATTTGCTTTTTGTACCCCATCGTAACTTTCTTAAGGGTTTTTACTTGTTCCGATCGAGTAAGTGTGATCGCATAAACCTTAGGGTTTCTACTTGCGATCCATTACTGCTATCAAAGACTACGATCACAACTACGATTCACTACTGTGACCACTGATTGCGATCCAGGGTGTGATCGGGAGTGTGATCCAGGGTGTGATCGGGAGTGTTATCGAGGGTGTGATCGGGAGTGCGATCCAGAGTGCGATCGGGAGTGCGATCGGGAGTGGATCGGGAGTACGATCAGGAGTGCGATCGGGAGTGCGATCGAGACTGCGATCGGGAGTGTGATCAGGAGTGTGATCGGGAGTGCGATCGGGAGTGCGATCGGTAGTGCGATCGGGAGTGCGATCCAGGACTACGATCCAAGTCTCAATCCAAGCTACGATCGAGATTTGCGATCGGATTGTATTTTTCAGTTTTTATTTCCTATTTTTATTCTTAAATTCAAATTTAACTTTTCCCGCCATTTTTACTTAGAATTATTTTAAACTTGTTTTGTCCTAGTTTTATTTTTAAGTTTACAAATTTTAATTTTTGTCGAGTTTTAATTTTTCGTCATTTATTTTTTAAAAGCCTTTATTTCTTAGTTTAAATTTTCAAGCTTTTATTTTTATTTTTAATTTAATTAATTACCCATCGACATTTTCATTTTAAAATAGATAATCAACGAGAAACATATTCTTTCTTTTTACCAAGTACAACTGAGTCACACGATTAACCGTGATCAATTTGAATCGATACAAAACGAACTTCTTAACTACAAAACCTTTGTATTAGCGCACGAGCAACTGATGCTGCTCCAGGCACCAAACTGATCCGAAATTCGACATCATGAGATGGCGGCAATCCCGGCAACTCTTCAAGATAAATTTCAGGATACTCACGAATCACTGGCGCATCCTCCAACTTTGTCTCTACATCGCCGTTACTAGAAATTCGAGCCAAAAACACATCACACCCTTCCTCCATGTACATCATCACTTTCAAGCAAGATATTACTCTCAAACGAGAAGTACGTTCGTCACCCTTCACTATCAACACCTTGTTTCTCAATGGAATCTGAACTAATCTCTCTCCATAAACAATCACCACACCATGCGAAACTAACCAATCCATCCCTATAATTACATCAAACGATCCTAGCTCTATTGGTATCAAATCTATATCAAACACGTAATTCCGTAACTTCAAGGAACACCCTTTTAGTATAGAATTAGTGCTAACAGTCTTTCTGTTGTTCCTATTTAATCCATAACACAAGATTCTTAGAGAGAGAAAGAGAAGAAAAGTAGAAAGAGAAAGTAGAGAGAGAAGTGGAAGGTTTACACTAAAACTATGTGTTTTATGAAATGAACCAACACCCTCTTTCACATGTGAAAGAGGGTTATATACCCACGAACCAATGGGCTTTCCATGGGCCGTGGGTTTGTGACTTGGACCGGACTTGGCTTAGTCTTGGGCTTACGCCCCTAACTTAGACAATATTAGCTTAAAGTCCAAGCCCGATTTTCCCGACTAACCTATTACAATACAAGACCTTTTAACGACTAAGATGACCTATTACATTCTTGTTCGACTATATAAAATATAGGGCTAACAATCTCCCCCAATGTATCGGTCATCTTAAAAAGCTTAAAAAGCATAAGATGATTGAGTGAATACATTCTTGTAGAGGAGATCTTCCTGCTTTGGTCTTGTATCTTGGTCTTGATCTTGTTTGTAACAGCTTTGTTCCTTCATGCTTTCGTGATCTTTATCTTGAGCCTTTGTCATTTGACTTTGAGTGCTTGAGATCTTCATCTGTACTCCTTGTGACTAAGATGACCTATTACATTCTTACATTCTTAGGTATCTTGATTATCGCCATCTTGTGCTCTTGTGACTTCTGAATCGACATCGGTTGCACAACTACGCCACCTTCTTGATATGCAGCAACAAATATTAGACACGGATGAAATGGCTTTGAACATTTCACCCTAACTCGGTAGCGTTTTACCTCCGGTCGGTGAAGACCGTTAAACGGTATTAAATACCGTACCTGTGATCAAATAGATTCGATTAAGAACCTCCTTGACAGGGTTTCCTGGCGGTAGTAGCCAGTTCTCTTTACTCGACCGTCTCAAAGCAGACTGCGAACGTAAAGAGTGAATCATAAGGATAAATTATCCGTCTAATTAGAGTCGTCAATTCAGATTTCCTGGAACAAGTTTGATTCTGAAAGAATCGCACCATTGTTGCTTTCCAGTTTGTCACAAGCTTGATTCATAGAGAATCTAGCGAGTTACCTACCGCAGTGCTGTTTGATGTTGACACTGGAAGGATTTCCATTCGTCACTGTGAACACTAATGAGTGTCGCTCTGAATGTTCTGGCAAGATCACATGGATTTTGCGAAGAAACCTGGAATCAAGTTTGAATCAATTAAGAATCCAAACTTAGTTGCTTTCCAGTTCTCACAAGTTTGATTCGTGTAGAATCGCACAAGTTACCTACCATGAGCTTGTTTGATGTTGGCTCAAGCAGGATTTCCATCTTCATTGTGAATCGTATCACTCAGATGTTCTGGCAATATCACAAGGATAATGTGTAGGACTCGATTGTGTCCTAATGAGATGATAAATTGATCTCGTTTGGCTCTAGACTCAATAAGTGCACTTTGGTAATCGGAGGCTGGAGCAGACTGCCACCTTTTCAGTATTAACTGACTCGGAGTGAGAAAGTCAATAGATACGTGTTGATCTCCGTGACAATGAGACAAGTTTCTTTTGAGAGAAACTCGAATGGCTGGGGAAGGGTTGTGCATCGCATCACTGGGTCCATGACACTTGTCTTCAAAAGATGTGTTAACCCGGTTTCTACCTAAGTTGCATAGAATATTCAACTCCTTCAATGCTTACCAATATGTCATCATTAGCACCTTGTTGTGATTGTTCTAGTGCTAACTTAAGTAATTGGTCCGCATTCAGCTTCATTCCACTCCATCTTTCCTAAGGAAAACTATTTCTAGCTATGGAATGTCCTTGGGTAGATCCCTCCGGTTCTGGTTGGATCATAGGACTTAGTTTCCTATCCTAAACCACCTTTTGACTCCATCGTTCCGTCGTGGATAGTAGGTTGTTTTGGGTATAGATCGTAACCATAAACCATTGAAAACCATTCAAAGTGCTTGATAAAAATCAAAACTTTTAACACTTTGAAAGTTTTATCTTTTCGAAAAGCTCCCCCTACACACATGCATCGATATACGAAATAGTTTGGCATGTGAAGGAAAGAGTTGCACTTGAGTCTTTAAGATCACATGTTACGATATATTACATTTTAATCACATTTTCTCCCCCTATCTCTAATATAAAAACATCATATTAGAGATACTAATTGATTAAAATATGACAATTTCTGAAAACCGATTGGGAGAGAAACATGTGTGCACGTATGAAGCATGGAACATTTTCAGTCGGGTCGCTCCCCCTCAACAATATATGTGTGTCTTGAGACAAAATTTGACAAAATTTTAGAAAAACGACACCACAAAATATGTTGAGGTACGTAGTTGAGATGCCTTTTCCGATATAATATTTTACATTTGACAATTTCATATCATTTTCGGAATGTGTTGGATACATAAAATATGACAACTTTAGAGATGTACCCAACAACATTAAAAGGCTTGATTTTAAAACGCTCCACCTCAAAAATTGATCAAAATAACATATGACAGTTTTGAGATATAAAAACCACTTATGAGGAAGGGAGTGTTGAACACACAATTTTGAAAGATTTAAAAAACCTTTTGAGAAATTCTTGAAAAATTGTGTTCAACGGTTTTAAAATAATCAGGATAGAAGACTTCTCTTCTATTGATTAGGGAAAGCGCACTGAAACGTACACTCCCCTTTCGGGTCCGTTTTTCATGAGCTCAAAACTTTGATTGTTTTGTGACAAGCTCATGACCGAGAAAAATAAATTTCCCGTTGTGAAGGATAAGTTATCATCCGTGATAAACTTTCCTTAAGTTGAAGTTCGAGTTCTAAGCTGACATTTACTTAGAAATCGTTTTTCATGAACTTAAAAACTTTGAATGTTTTTATGAGAAGCTCATGACCGAGAAATATGAATTTCTCGTTGAGAAGGATAAGTTATCGTCCGAGATAAACTTTACTTAGTTGAGGTCCGAGTTCTAAGCTGTGATGCGCCTAGAAGTCATTATGAGGGAAAAATCAAGCAGCTTCATTTGCCAACACCTCCAAGTCTTCGGGAGTAATATACTTCATACCAAGACGGCCAACGAGATACGCAAACCTATCTTTCGATAGAGATTTTGTAAACAAGTCTGCCAGCTGGTACTCAGTTCTGACAAAGTATAATTCCACGATGCCGCGTTCCACTTGTTCCTTGATGAAGTGATATCTGACATCGATGTGCTTGGTGCGGGAGTGCTGAACCGGATTGCAAGATATGGCTATGGCCGACTTTGAGTCACAATACATAGGTATTTTATCAAAGTGGAAGCCATAATCCGTGAGTTGAGTTCTCATCCAGAGGACTTGAGCACAACACGCGGATAGAGCCACATATTCTGCTTCAGCTGATGAGAGCGAAGTGCAATCCTTCTTCTTTGACGACCAGCTGACAAGCTTGTCTTCCCCTAGAAATTGTATGCTACCAGAAGTGCTTTTACGACTATCAAGACAACCTACGTGATCAGAATCTGAAAAAGCCGTTAGATGAAAACCGGTTTCCCTCAGATACCAGAGTCCCATGTGAATGGTATTCTTAAGGTATCGAAAGATCCGTTTAACCTCTTTGAGGTGCTTTTGAGTAGGTCTGGCTTGATATCGTGCACAATAGCATGTGGCATGATGAATATCAGGCCTGCTGGCTGTAAGGTACATAAGTGACCCGATCATACTGCGATATCGCGTTTGATCTACGGGATATGAGTACAAGTCAGCGTCTAGGGATGTGGTCGACAATGGTGTACCAACGCGAGCACATGAGGTCATACCATGCTTTTTAAGTATCTCTAGAGCATACTTAGCTTGGTTAATGAAGATACCACGTGGGGATTGATGAATCTGGAGGCCTAAAAAGAATTTTAGCTCCCCCATCATTGACATTTCAAATCTGTTGTGCATTAATTTTTCAAAACGTTTTGAAAGTTTTGGGTTCGTAGAACCAAAAATAATGTCATCAACATAAACTTGCACCAACATTATCTCATCCCCATATTTATTAGTAAACAGAGTAGGATCAATAGAACCTTTGGAGAATCCTTTGGACACCAAGAAGTTTAAAAGTTCTTCGTACCATGCGCTGGGAGCTTGTTTAAGTCCATATACAACCTTCTTGAGACGATAGACTTTGTCAGGATGATGAGGATCGACGAATCCTTCCGGCTGATTCACATACACTTCTTCCTTCAAATGACCGTTGAGAAAAGCTGTTTTGACGTCCATCTGAAAAACCGTGAAGCCCTTATGTGCAGCATAAGCAAGGAATATCCTGACAGCTTCCAAACGAGCAACTGGAGCGAATGATTCATCGAAATCTATCCCTTCTTGTTGGCGATACCCCTTAACCACAAGACGAGATTTGTTTTTGAGGATGGTTTGTTCTTCATCCAATTTGTTTTTCCAGATCCATTTGAAATCTAAAATTGACATTCCATAGGGTCGGTCAACAAGTTCCCAAACATTTAGGCGTTCAAACTGATGAATTTCGTCTTGCATTGATTCAATCCACGCATGATCAGTCATGGCTTGTTTGATGTTTGTAGGTACAGTTGAACTCACGGTGAGTGCATACATACACACATCGCCATCGGTTTCGAGTTGTCTGCGTGTTCGAACTGGTTGTGAAGGATTTCCAATGACTTGCTCCAATGGATGATCACGTGTCCAATGGTGATGGATGGATATGGTTGGTAGAATGTATGCATGTTGGACGGATCAACATGTTGAGTAGAAGACTCTCCGACTTCGTGTACCGATGTACCGAACGGATTGATAATTTCTTCATTGTCAGGTTGTGCATCGACTGCTTGATTGTTGTTTTCTCCTTCAGCATTGACGGTTGGTGATGTTGGTTGTATGACAGTTTCTTGAGTTTGTTGAGTATCCACTGGAATTGTCTCTTGAGCAACGGTTGCTGAAGTAGATGCAGTTGTGTCTTGTTGACTTTGTGATGGTGCATCAACAGTATTGACAGCGGAAGGCTTTGACACAACTTGATTGTTTCCATAGTAATATTCATCAAACATTGGATCATATAAATCAACCAACTCATTCATATGTGTCGAATCCGTCAATTCTGCTGTAGGAGTATTTTCTTGACATTCTTGCACGGGACGTACACTGTTGTGTGTAGGTGCCATTGCTGGACATTTAGGTGCGGGACTTGAGCTGTTGTGATCAAGTACCATTTGTGGCAATTCGTCAAATTTCACATGAATTGTTTCGACAATGATCTTTGTTCTCTTGTTATAGACCCGATATCCTTTCGACAATGTAGCATACCCCACAAAAATACATGCATCACCTTTTTCTTTCATCTTGTCGAGATTCTCACCGTCTTTAAGGATGTAGCATAAAGATCCAAATACGTGAAAGAATTTTACAGTAGGTTTCCTGCCATTGATGATGTGATAAGGTGTCTTTTCATGTCTAGGGATGACGAGAGAACGATTCTGAGTATAACAGGCAGTTGCAATTGCTTCAGCCCAAAAGAATAGCGGTAATTTTGAAGCAGAAAGCATTGTTCGAGCAGCCTCAACCAAAGTACGGTTCCGTCTTTCGACAAAGCCGTTTTGTTCAGGAGTTCGAGCAATAGACGTTTGATGTTCGATGCCTTCTTCTTGAAAGTAAGATTGCAAGTTCTTGTTCAAAAATTCAGTACCCCTATCCGTTCTTACGGTTAAGACTTGAGCTTGAAGATTGCGTTGTATCATCTTGAGAAAGTTTTTGAGAACCTCTGGTGTTTCATCTTTGGACCTTAAGAAGAAAGTCCATGTGTATCTAGAGTAATCATCAACAATCACAAGAATATACTTTTTCCCGTTAATACTCTCTACACGCATGGGACCACATAAATCCATGTGTAGAAGTTCCAATCGTCCTTTTGAGCTTGGGGTAGTCTTTGTTTTGCAAGACTTCCGTTTTGCTTTCCCCAACTCACAAGAAGAACAAAGATGGTCTTTGACGAATTTCAACTTGGGAAGACCGGTCACAATATCATTCTTCGAGAGCAAGATGATGGTGTCAAAGTTGAGATGTGACAATCGTTGATGCCATAACCATGCTTGAGATGATGACGCTTTAGCCATTAAGCAAATTGGATTTGTTGAAGATGTGTCTTGAAGAGTTACTGTGTAGAGATCAGAACCACGAGAACCTGTAAGAAGG
Source organism: Glebionis coronaria (assembly GCA_025667525.1). Taxonomy (NCBI): domain Eukaryota; kingdom Viridiplantae; phylum Streptophyta; class Magnoliopsida; order Asterales; family Asteraceae; genus Glebionis; species Glebionis coronaria. The sequence continues at coordinate 453,648,092 of CM046880.1, forward strand.
TCATTCCCATCGTAGTCTCTAACATAGCAAGTAGATTTCCGAAAAGCTACTTCCAAATCCGCATCACAAAATTGACCAACCGAGAATAAATTGTGATTCAGTCCCGCGACGTAATAAACCCGTTTTATAGTGATATTCCCTTGAACCAAGTCTTCATATCTGAGTATCGGTGCAAATTGATCATTTCCGAACCGTACCGTACCCAGAAACTTCTCCACAAAGTTAATGAGAAGCTTGAGATTTCCCGTCATGTGCTTTGTGCACCCGAAGTCCATTATGAATAGGATGAGTTTGACGAGCTGCATAAGAATTAGAAGACAATGTAGCATTTGACAAGTGGGAGCCTTTGATAGAAACGGGTTCCAAAATAGTAGTGGACCTAGATTCTAAAGGCAAGCTAACATTCATAGACCCAATTAGAATGGGGGTTGTCTTAGGTACCCATTTGTATCCGGGTGGTGTAAATCTTGAATACCCCCGTGTACATGTCCTAATCATGTTCTCATAAAGCTTCTTTAACCTGTTTTGTTTACGTAGAGTAGTGGATTCTAACGCACTTAGATTCTTAAGTGGTTGCTCAGTGGATTGGTTCAAAGTTCTTGTGAGTTCATTAGTACTAGTGGGCATACGAATAGGCTTCCTAGTTCTAGTATTCACGCCATTATAATTAAGAGCACAAGCATCATGATCGAAAGTACGAACACATTTGCCACATTCAACACAAACAAATTCAACATTCGAGGTCTTAGCATTTAAACTGTCATTACATGCAGTTACAGACGTTTTATTCTTAGAAAACTTAAAATTCCTACGGTGGTCTTCTACTTCCAACTTCTTTCCTTGACTATAGTTAGGCATGACCTTATCGTGCATTCTATCGCTCTTAAGATGTGGTCCGCTAACGCTAGTAGTGGGGATTACTCCTGTAGAAGAAGACACACGTTGATTAGTTTTCTTAATATTCTCAGGTAACCGCGATGTTCCAGTTTGAGTGGGCTTAGTGTTCATCTTATACATTCCTGGTGCTATCACATTTGTACTCTTATCATTTCCTATCTTAGGCAAAGTCTGTGGGGATTGTCCCAAAATAGATGATTTAGGGCATTTAACCGCATTCGGTTGACGAACGGCGGATGGTTTACCCAAAACAGAATTTCCTTTGATTTTCTCAATGAGTTTCTGTAACTCAATTATGGCTATGTCCCTTTCTTTTAGCTGAGCTTTCAAATCATTTATTTCGAAATCTTTTTCATTTAGTAGACGAAACGAAGAAGCTGACATTTCTTGACACTTTTTATGATTATGAGATTTTTCACCTTTTTGTAAAGCAAGTTCAAGAGAAATGGAGTGTTTCTCAAGTTGAGAAAAACTTTTCGAAAGTTTGTTATATGACTGAATTTGTTTCGAAAGCTCTACTTCAAGATTGCGACATTTCGCGTCCGATTCTGACACAAGACATGCTACATGACAATATTGATCTAGATTGGTATACACACCAAGTATAGCATTCATATGGTAAGCATAAAAGTATTCCTTAGAAAGTCGATCAAATTCGTTAGAAAGTTGGTGTTCTTGTGTCTTTAATTTAGTTTGAAGAAAATCAACTTCATCTTCAAGAGATTTAACATAACTTAAATCAGTTAACATTTCCTCAGTGAGAGCAGTATAAAACATTTTCACATTTTTTGAAAGATCATCAATGGTTGGAACAATACATTGTTGAATGACGACTTCTACTTGTGGGTTAGGTTTAATATTCCAAATGGTATCCCTAGAAACTTTTTCATAGTCGACGACACCTTTGTACAAATTTAAAACCCCTTGTTTTATAAACTCAAATTGCTGAACACTTTTGCTTTTCTCATCCCATTTACGTTTTTCATCCAAAATTCGCTTTTCTAACAAAATTGATTGCTTTTTGAAACTACTTTTTAAAGAAACTTTCTTTTGGGGTTCATCACTTGGTGGTGGAACACTATTGTACATCTTTTGTTCTTTGGAAAGTTCTTTTTGAGGAACAAACTTAATATAATTATCAGAATCAGAAAGGTTTATTAAATCACTTAAGTTTGATCGACTTTCTTCTTGTTGACGAATGATTTCGTCGCAGTCAGGGGAAAGCATAAGAGCAAGATTATCAACATAGCAACCGATATCATAAAGAGCAGGCTTGGTACTTTGAGCTTTCTTGAGATATTCAGGCTTGACAAAACTCGTTTTCATATTTCTATTGAGCATATTCATAGTTTGAATAGACTGACCCGTTTTGTAAACAATGTTGTTTAACGTGTCGACTCTTTTTTCCAAAGCAAGAATTTTTTCAATATCCTTTTCTTCACGAGTTTTATAAAGCTCTGTTTGTTCTTTGTTAACCGACTCTAATTCAGTAATTTGGAGTTTATGTAGCAGCAGTTGTTCTTCAAGTGCCGATATCTTTTGTTTTGACATATGAATTTCGTGTGTTACTTCAGAACAATATTGTTCGTTGAGCACCTTACGTTCATATACCAAACCATTAGCTATTGCAACCCGTCGATCAGCTTCTTTTACATAATCACACTCTTTAAGCCTGTCTATCTCCTCGGCTAAGGATGTGTTTGCTTGCTTCAAACGTTTATTAGCTTCTTTGTTTTCATCAATTTCACGTTTTAAAGAGTCAATAATAGACGCAAGCAAATCACGGTCCTCATCCGAGTCAGTATCCTGAACAGCTTTTCCGTCATCATTACACATATGCTGTGAATCCGTAGAGATATTGCTATCCTCCGTGTCCATTACATATGTGTCATTGATGCTTTTGGGTTGCTCAGGATGCCGTCGTTCATTAGCAAACACATTATAGTTATCATGTGATGGTACCTTTTCAAGTGGCTCAGAATCATAGATGGGTCCAGAAGTATCATCAGTCTCTGGGATTACTTCTTGAATCTTTGCCATGTACACATAATGTGCCTCCAACTCTTGATCATCGGCTTCATCATCAGTGTCATCACGCCAGTCAACTTCATCTGCTGTGAGTGGAATTCCTACTTCTTCTTTCTTACACAGCAGCATCTTTTCCTTGTGATACCCTGAGTCCTTAACCCGTTTTGGCTTCTTGCATTCCCTTGCCATGTGCCCAAATCCCTTACAGTTGAAGCATTGAATCCCTGTCTTCTGCACAAACGGAGTGCCTACAGTATCTCTAGCCCCAACTTGATTCAACGTCCTCTGATTATCATACCTAGCATCACGATCATACCTAGGTGCATGATCAACTTCCTTATATCTAGCATTGGATGATGATCTGAGGTTGTTGTTGGTAGGTTTGTAGATCTTCTTATAAGTTGTGGTGAGTAAAGACATGAGTTCTTCAATCTTCTTGTCCCTTGAAGTTTGTTCATCATCACTGTCTCCATCTGACTTGGTGTCATACTTTAGAGGTGGAGTGGGGACAATTGCTTTTGCTTTGTGTTTAGCAGCAGCTAGAGGTTTGGTGGATGAGCTAGATGAATTTGAGGAATGAGTAGGTGGTTGTTGACGGGGAACGGGTTTTGTTGAAGTAGCAGCCACAAAAGCAATAGAGTTCGTAGATCGTTCTGCCTTTTCAGCCCTAAGTTCATTCACTTCATTCTGATGTTGTTTCAATATGTCATAAAGTTTGTGGTAAGATATAGTCTTGATATCCTCCCTTTGTTTGACCAAAGTCACAAACCTTTGCCATTCCGATTTGAGTTGAAGTAGAAACTGAACATTGGCATGATGATTGGAGATGGTGCACTGATTTCTGACAAGCTCATTCATCATTTTGTAGAATCTCGAGTAATATGAGTCAATGGATTCACCATCTTCATATGTGAATTTTCCAAACTCCCAAAGTAGATTAGTCTCGAGATCTTGAACATTGATTGACTCACCTTGCTTCAATCGATGAATTGCATTCCACATTTCCATAGCATTAGGACATGCATCAACTGTAGAATAGATATCGTTATCAATTCCAGTGAGTATGAAATTTACAGCATCAGCTTCAGCTTGGAGGAGTTTCTTTTTCTCAGCAGAACATGTGTCAAAATCATCCATAGCTCGTATAGTTGATGAAGTACCATCCTCTGCCTGTGTGGTAATTGGTTTGAATTCAAAAACTGGAGGTGGATTGTCAAGGCAGTGACGAAGAGCAGTTCGGTTTTCTTTTCCGTCGAGAAATCTGAGAAAACGAGATCTCCATTGAACGTAGCAACCGACAGTGAGCACGGGTGGATTACCGTTGCCACCTTGTTCCAAACGAATTTGATTAGCAGTTGCAATGTTGATGTTGTTGTTAGACATGGTGAATACTTGTGAATGAATTGCAGATCTTAGTGGATTTGTTGTGATGAGGTGTGGTTGAAATTTCGAAGAGTTCCGAGAATCTTCAGTCCGACAATAAATTCCTCAGTCCGACAAAACGGTAAGTCGAAAAATTTTGTATCGCCAAATTTTGAAATTGAGTTAGAAATAGCCAAAAACTAGTAGGGAAAAAATTTGAATTTACTTGACCTAAATTTTTTTAACTTTTTTTTTTCTTTTTTTTCTTTTTTTTTTAATCTTCGTGTAAACTATGTTCCGAAACTAGTCTAGATAGTGGCTAAGTCTAAAAAATTTCTCAAACAAAATTTATCTGTCCATCGCAATACCCATCGTACTCTTGGATCGTAGTCACTAGATCGTAGTCTGATCGCAGTCCTTAATCGTACTCTTGGATCGTAGTCACTAGATCGTACTCTGATCGCAACGTTGGATCGTAGTCAGTGATCGCAACGAGGGATCGCACTATAGATCGTAGTGAGTGATCGCAGTGAGTGATCGCAGTGAGGGATCGTACTATAGATCGTACTGAGTGATCGTAACCTGGTGATCGTACTCTATGATCGTGGTGAGTGATCGCACTCAATGATCGTGATGACTGATAGCACTCTATGATCGTGGTGAGTGATCGCACTCTGTGATCGTAGTGAGTGATCGTGATATTGGATCGCAAGTAGAAACCCCCAGGGTTTATGCAATCGCAACAATCAGATCGTACCAAGGAACCAAAATTACCCCTTTTCTCGGATAGTACAAGAACACACCAAATTCGTGATTTTTAGCCTAAAAATGAATCAAGCACCCAAAATTTTTCTGTTATTAACCAAAGGAACAATACCAAATCACTACCAATAGTAAGTAGATGATTTGTATCAAGAATAAGCCATAAAAACACAAGAAAATTTTTGGTACGAGAGTTTTTGGATCAAAATAGGCACGAAAAAATCAAGAACATAACACATGAATCTTCAATCACCTATCCACTATAGGCTCTTGATACCAAATGTTGTTCCTATTTAATCCATAACACAAGATTCTTAGAGAGAGAAAGAGAAGAAAAGTAGAAAGAGAAAGTAGAGAGAGAAGTGGAAGGTTTACACTAAAACTATGTGTTTTATGAAATGAACCAACACCCTCTTTCACATGTGAAAGAGGGTTATATACCCACGAACCAATGGGCTTTCCATGGGCCGTGGGTTTGTGACTTGGGCCGGGCTTGGCTTAGTCTTGGGCTTACGCCCCTAACTTAGACAATATTAGCTTAAAGTCCAAGCCCGGTTTTCCCGACTAACCTATTACAATACAAGACCTTTTAACGACTAAGATGACCTATTACATTCTTGTTCGACTATATAAAATATAGGGCTAACACTTTCCATCGGCTAATTCCACATTATACTTAGTTGTTAACATTACTGGTTCTCTATTGATAAGGCGACTGAATTTTACATCTGCAAAGCTTCTATCTGATCCTGAATCAAACAATACACTAGCATAACGAGCATCAAGTAAAAACGTACCGGTCACCACGTTCGGACCTTGAGGCTTGTCTGCAGTCCCCACCACATAAGCTGGAGCAACAACGTTTCCTCCTTGTCGATTCCCAGCCTTAGGACAATTTCCTTGTTTTTGTCCCTTCTCACCACATCCAAAACATACCATCACTATCGTGGCATTCGCACCCATCGCCACGCGTCTTGCTCGACACTCTACAGCCTTATGCCCTGCCTTTCCACACTTGTTACACGTAGGAGGGCAATTCCCCACGTGGATACCAATTACAACAACCACATTTCAGATTGACCTTGTTTCCTCTAGGCATTGTGGCAGCTCTCATTACATCATTCCTCCTTTGGTTAAACTTCTGATTTCGGTTAGTACCTTGGGTGTTATTGCGATAACCCCCACGATTCTGACCTTGTGCATGACCAGCTTGAGCCGTCTCCCATTTCCTCTTGTCACCTTCAGCCACACCATCTTTCTTATCTTGCATCTTCACATCCATTAGAGCATGAGCCACTTGGACAGCTTCATCAAAAGATCTCAGCTTTGACGAAGTAGTCTCACCCTTTATGTTGCTTGACAATCCTTTGATATATTATTTCATTTTCTTGCGGTCATCCGTAAAAGTATCGGGGCACAGCAAGATCAACTCATTAAACCTCCTTTTATAAGCAGTGATGTCATTGTTTCTCAACACTAGATGCCTCAGTTCATCCTCTAACTGGCCCAATTCCTCTTCGGGACAAAACTTCTTGGTCAAAAGTTCCTTTGTAGCAACCCAAGTCCTCCCATTGGCCACTACAAGCCCAACAGTAGCCACTTGGTTGTTCCACCAACTCAAAGCGTCATCAAGAAAAGTAGCAGTCGCGAACTTCACTTTATTAGCTTCAGAGCACCCACTGATTTCAAAGGTGCTTTCAATCTTCTCCTCCCAACGACGAAGTTCTATAGCTCCTACAGTCCCACGAAATTGCGTAGGTCCGCACTTCATAAAACTGGCATATGAACACTCCCTTGGGACTTGTTGTCCTCCAGCATTTCCACCTTGGCCTTGGACTCTAGCTGCACGATCCGCTTCAAGAGCATTAGCAATCACCTCTTGAATCATAGTGTTCATACGATCAGTTTTCAACTTTAGAGGCATGATCTGACAATACAACCAAAGAAAACAAAGTAAGTATACACATCAAGATCAAGAAGGATTCCTTTTTCAAGACATAATATAAATACAACAAGCACAACTAACAAATGCTACATATATTCATCAACCAAATTACAAAAGAGCTAGTAAAGACACATCATAGATCATGAGAGGTAAACATCGATTGCATTGATATCAACAAAATTGTGACAAGATTTGCTACTACAATCATTCACTGAATAAAACTTAAAGTCATCAAATTCTACCATAATACCATAATACAGAAGTCTGAAATAGTTCAATTACAATGAGGAAATAGAAATGAAATACAAGTAACTAATCACGTGGTGATCCAGATGATCTCTTTGATGGTCGCTCGTCCTTATCATCATCGTCCTCTTATTCGGGCTCTTCCTCACAACCCTCCATCTTTTCCTTTCCTTTTGAAGTAGTTCCCTCATCCACCTTCCTTTTTCCTTTTGAAGTAGAGCCTTCACCTGATGGGACCATACGCCGAGCCAAATACAACTTATCCTCGAAAGTATAGTACTCGCTAACTTATGGTGGTTCGACCATGAAATGCGTATTTGCATACTTTGGTTCACATCAAAACTTCCATGCATTCATCAAGAAAGGTCATACACGAGCCTCCCAACATCGAAGACGATCATGCTTGACACGTTCTCCTTTGATTCCTTCAAACTCAGCACACAGATTCTCCATAATCATTTTCAACTTTTCCGTATCTACCCTTTCACGATCCCTAGTATTGTTAGCTCTCAACACACCCGAATAAAATCTCTAAAAAGCTTTCTCATTTTTCTGAAACCTCTTAATCACCCGTTTCTCTACCATATACCTTTCGTATACCAGTCGATCAAACTTCTTCAAACAATGCTCCGTGTTACTGTAAATCCTCGGTCCAGGACAGTTAACCCTTGCAATGTTCTAGTGGAGAAAACATGCATTAACCGCAGCACTAGAATCATCTTGATCGTCATCACTACTATCACGAGAAACTTCTGGAAAACCTTTCCAATAAACATCACATGTGGGTGTACCAGAACAAGAACAAACATGTTGCTACTCAAAACGTCCAACCGTAGCCGCAGGAACTTTATCTTCCACGGGATCCTCTTCCGGGTCCTCATTGATGTCAACCTCATTCTTTCCAGTCTCATTCCTTTCAACCTCATCTGTTTCAATCCATCCATTTTCGCCTTGCGGGTTAGGGGCATTAGGTCCACCCTTAGCTCCTACAACGTACTCGTCTCCATTACCGTTCGGTGGTATTTCTACCATTTCTGCAAAATACAGAAAGTTCGAGGGTATATAAGGTCATTATCCAAAAATTATATATACATGCATGCACATGCAATGCAAATGTAGTACGTATGACAATATGCAACAAAGTGATAGCCATGCAAATACAATGCAAAAATTACGATGTTAAGTACTCCGCGTACGTTCACAATACCTCCATATAATAACATAGTATTTACTTAATAAATACTCAGGAAATCATTTCAGTTTCAAAGGGATACATCTAAATAAATAATAAAACAATGCTAAGAGAAATCTTACCGGAGCCATGCGGGATAGTTGTGTGCTTTGGGAAAGAAAATATTTACGACACCAAATGTTATAGTTTAGGACCTTTTTAAAAAACGACCTAGTTCTCTATAATTTGAGGCTCTGATTACCAATCTCTAACACCCCCAATTTACCTTGTGCAGCGGAATATCACAATTGGGTGCTAGACAAAGAATCATCACACACAAGCCATAATGAACGACTCAAAAGAGACATTTAAAGCATAAGTAATTTTAAACCATGTTAAATTACAACAACATCATTGTCTAATTGTTTCCAAACCCCAAAAGCATAAACAAAGTAGCGTTAGGTCCCTACAAATCTGAACCCATAAAAACCAACCAAATTGTTTTAGAAGACATCATGAAATATAAAATTGTCTTTGATAAAAAGGGAGGAAAACAAGTTAGACCGCCCACAAGCCACAACAACATACATAGCATGCTCCAACACAATCATCCTCGATTACCTGAAACCTTGCTTAAAATCATCAACAAATAATGTTGAGCGAGATCTATAGGTTTACAAAATCACAATTGAACATAAGTATAAAAATCATTCATGATTATTCAATAGTATGTTGATCATTACAAACTAATATTGGGTATTACTCATTATAGCATAAGCCAGCGTGGTTTAAAAAAAGTCATTGCCACTCTTAGGTATTCTTTGCCAATTATACCTTTTTCTCCACACAAGTTATCCATACGCAGAGGGTACTCAACGTACAAGCTCTCGTCTAGCATAGGGTATAGTACTATCAATTGTTCAAGCGGCTATTTCCAATCCACACAAGGATCAAACAATAGTTAACGGTTCATGAAATTAGGATCTTTAGCAACTAGATACTTAACATAATTCAAGACATCATTCGGGTCTAATAATCATTCACGACTTATGTTCCTTTTCATTTAAATAGCATGTATCCCCCTCGCGGGTAAAAAAATCATTTAAAATACAGTAGAAAGAGAGGCTATAGACTCACCTTAAGTGGTATTGGTAGTATTAGCAAAGACATAGACGAAAACAATCACCAACGATGAGGACGCCCCGGGAAATCAAATACAACACCTAACAAACAAATGTGAAATGAATCAACACCTTCAAGTACCTTCAAGTACTGTATGTACATAATTAAGAACACTCAAAGTTCATATAAACTCACGCCAAAAATCCAACCAAGTGATATTTACTAGACACGTTCATTGTTATACGTTATTAAAACTTTTTCTCAAATTAGGATTCTGCTGGTACATACCTAATGTACAAACTGAATTCTCATACATAAACATCACGAATTTTTACGAAACTCGTTGTAGTCTTCATTTACATCATGAAAAAGCTCACAATTTTTTCATAAAAAGATAGTACTTTTAAGTCACGCTGCCCAACACATTTTGAACCTTGAAAATCCGGGCAGATTTGTACCCTTATATCGTAAAAACATTTTTAATTACTTAACCAATTCCATTTGTAAAACCAATTCCTAAGTCTGAAAATAGACTGATGTTGAGACTGCTTTTATACATAGTCTCATCGTCCAAAAAGGGCTTAAAATGCATAAAATATCATAAAATGTGCCAAATATATGCTTGTGTTTGTTCAATGTGTATCTTAGGTACGGGTATTGAGAAAATGGCAAAAAATCACAAGAAACAAGCAAAAACGAACACGGGAAACGAAGCTGCACAAAGAACCGGGCCCTAGAGTTTATTTTTCATGAATAACCCTTGAAAAATTGAAGATTGTACAAGAAGGGTCCTCCAATATTGAAGAATTGACACTTTAAACCCTTGTATATTCATAATTACAAGTTTGGTCCCTAAAGTTTGTAAAAATTACAAAAAGGACCCTTAACTTTGAAGAATTGGCAAGAATGGTCCCTCAAATATGAAGTCTTATCAATATTAGTCTTCCATAAAGTCAACAATACAAGTCAAGACCTTGATGATTGAAGAAATTACAAAATTGGTTCTTCAAAAATCATCAAATGGCAAAACAAGTCCTTGAAATCCCTTTGCAAAACTTTTTGGGGCAAAAGTCTAAAAAACCAAACTTCCATTACAAAGGAAATTCAGTTTTTACTTATTAAAACTGAATTGAAAGAAGAAAGAAATAAGGGGGGAAAAGTTGTCAAACATCCAAAGATACATAGACCAATGAAAACATGCCATGTGTCCCACTCACCCATTTCAGCCAATCACACAACTCCTTTATGCCACCTCATAATCCACTTAGCCGAATTTATCTAACTTAATTGGTTAGTTATTAATTACGCGCTAAACATGTTTTTAAAACCCAAACAAGATCAAATCCAGTGTTCTTCATGTTCATATCAAAATTGGGTTTTTTCTAATCATGATGAATTAATCCTTAATACTATACAGAAATAGGATTAGGGTCACACTAATCCTAAACCCACCCTTAAACTCACATGTATCCTCCCCTGCACACGTTTTTGGGGAAGAAGACAAAACCATCAAAAAATCCAACAAACCACAATGCAGCTTACATACTAAGCTTATTTTGGACCCTTGATCACAATTCCACCACCTTTACATCAACAAAACGCCAAGGGACTTCACATGTTAGCAAAATTCAAAAATTCCACAAGGGCATTTTTGGAAGTTAAATGCTTAGGGTTTTCACATTTTCAGCTTTCTAGGACCTGTTGATCCCAAACTTAGATCGATTTAGCTTTGTGTTATCGAGATTAAATCAAGTATAACACGTAGAGAAACTTTGTGTATTCAACAATCTAAGTATTATGCGGAAACTAATACTCAGAACAAACAACAAAAAGAATATATGAATACCAAACTTTCACTTTAATTGATAATAACAATGAAAGATTACAATGAAAGTGTTATGAGATATGTGGAAGAGATGTGTGAAAAAAGATGTGTCTTATGTCTAACCCTAAGGCCTCCTTTTATAGGTTTAAGGAGCCTTGTACAAAAAGCTAAGATCAACTATTTTAGGAAGAGACATAAGATAAACATACTCAAATAACTTATTGACTAAATCTTTTAAACATTTAAGAATATATTCTGAATTCTTATCTTCATATTATGTCCACCAGCTTGAAGAATTCATCATTGGCAGATTTAGTCCTTGTCTTTGTGTTAAGATTCTTCTTGTCAGCGTATTGATAATTCTTATCAACGTCTCATCTTTCAACGCGTCGTTTACTCTTGTCAGCGTCCAATTTCCTCTTGTCAGCGTTCCAGTGACTTAGCTAATTTTATTCCCAACAATCCTCCCCTAAACTTGATATCTACTCTAGTAATAAAGTTTCTGAATAAAATAAAACATACAGAGAGGATTCTTACAAATATACTTATCCCTGAATTTGAGTAATAATAAATCTCGAAAAGTCAATCACTCAAATCACTTGTATAGTTAGCCTTCACTTGGTCTTAATCATCTTCAGCATATGTAGAGTCTTTGGAGCTTTCTTTATTACTTTTGTCACTCAAATTCGATTGCTCCTCCCCTTTTTAAGACTCCTCTCCAAGATCAAAATACAAGGACGGAACTAAGAATGTCCTCCTTGCATCAGCTTCTAAAACAACAAGTCTATCAGTTCAAAATAGTGATCCTTGACAATTTGTACCATTTCTATATTATGCTTTTACAAGCTAATACAGATTTTCGTCAATTCCATTAATGTCAAAGGTTTTATACTGTCCTCATCCACATTCGGGAAATGAATCCTCAATGTTGATTCATAGGACATGGGGATGGACTTACTGATGATAAGACTGACTTGACCTGCATTAAAGCTAGTGCCAATAGTCTCAGCCATCTCCATAACACTATACACCCTTGTGAAAGTGATCTCTGCTGCTACTCGATCATTAGGCTTCTTGATATTCAAAAGTTTGAAAAATGTAAGGGTGATGAAACATTTTGGGTCTATAAAGAAGTTTAAAAATGACATCAGCTAAGATGGCATAGCATAAACAATTTACTTGAGAATGCATAAAACCTTAGTTAAAACACAAACAAAGGTAATAATCCTAAGGAAATTAACTAGTCTCTAATAAGCAAGAATGACAAACACTGTTCATGCATACACTCATGCAAAAAGCATGATAGACACACATGAACTCTAGAGTCCTTTGTTCACAAATGCCCCAAAGAGAAATTTAACTCATATAAAACCTTTGCAACTCCCCAAGTAACCCAAAAATTTATCTACCCCAAGTCACCCATACGACCACACCCAATTCTAGGTCAAAAGTCTTGGCAGCATGCATGCAAAATAAATTACGTGCATGCTACAGTGCCTCGAGGTTTAGAAATTCCAACAATTTCATAAGGAAAGAGCCTTCATTATTTCTAACCCCCACTCACCAGTGGACACAATCTAGAATTGTGCAAGAGTGCTCTAAGAGTACCCAAAAACCTAGAGGTTTACCTCCCCTTAACAGAAGCATACAAATCATTATATGTGAAGAAGCAAAATTTTATCTCAATATAGAAATGTAAACACTCCAACCATCCTAAATAATAGTTTGCAATTTTGTATCCATCCAAATGTAGCTCCACATTCCTACATAGTTAGATAAAAACCACAAAAAAACACACCAATAGAGGCTACCCTTTCCCACAACAATGGGTAGAGATAACATGTTAGTGGATACAAATAGTATTAGTGGAAAGACCAACAATGCATGTTCCTTGAGCATCCACTATCCCAATATCCTTGATCATTAACCTGCTTTTGGATAGGCTGCTCAAAAAGAAAACAAATTAGTTTTCTTTGGAGATCCAAGCCTTGTCAGACTTGGATCTGTCTAGTTGTTCAACTAGAGTGGTCTTATTCTTTCCCACAAATCCCTGTTCATCCCTTTGGGACCTAATCACCCAATTTGTTCCAATGAGTCTAGTAATGACCTTCTCAAGATATTTAAATCTATTTAAACTCATTGAAATACCATTAAAATTGGAGTTTTGCTCTTGTTTAGGTTTCCATGTTAAGTGGGATGATACTTCAGACCCTTGACACTTATTAACCAAGTATCTTTGTTTATATGGTCTAAAATAAGGTCTCATACAACACTTGGAGCTGTCAGCGTTGCATTTGTTCCTGTCAGCGTTGAACTTGTTCCTGACAGTGCTGAATTTTTTCTTGTCAGCGCTAAATTTGTTCTTGTCAGCGCCCAAATTAGGGTTTACTACAGGAACATACTGCCTGTTTGACCAAGTGTTGGTCCTTTGAAAGGGCCTTTGTCCATGGGTATTAGCTGCCTTAGAGAAGAAAGGAGCTGGTCTAGTAGTCTGTGGTCTAGTGTGGACAAAAGGTCTATGGTTGACATTGGATAACCTATTGTCAGCGAATGAATTGTATTCACTCACACAATTATTTGCCAAATGTGAGAAGCTCCCACATGAGTAACAAGACTTTTTGGACACAAACTTAGGCTTAGACTGATAAAACCCTGTCCTATTAACACTTTCTTGGCTTCTGAATGACCTAGGTTTCCTATACATTTCAGCGTATTTAACACTATGTTGTTTCTTAATTGGGGAGCCAAGATTAACAGCTTTTCCAGTGATGGGATTTGTCACAGTTATAGGTGTAGATACAACTGGACTCGCAATGGGTGTAGGCACAAATGGACTCTCACTAAGTATCCCACCTTTAACAAATAAAGTGGGGTTGGCCTTTTCCACTCTTCTAGGTCAATAACCTTTTGTTGATATTCCTCAACTGGGGAAAGAACTCTAGGTGGAGGAATAAATTCCTCTTCTTGGAGTTCTGGAATACCAGTCGAAGATAAGTCCTTTCTTTGGACACCATAGAAATCCCCAGCAGGTGGTGGAACAACCACATATTATTTCAACCCAATCCCAGACATATCCCTAGAATCCCTTTGTTTATTAACACATTCACCTAGGGTTTGTGTGGCCTTATCAAATCTCTGAATTTTAAGGCCAACATTATCCTTATTCTTAATGGCCTCATCTAACTTAGCCTGTAACTCACCATTGACCCTATTCATGATGTTTCTAATATCATTACTAGCATTTAAATCAATTTTTAAGATATTAATTTTATCTTTTAGGTCAAACTCCATTTTCTTATACTCAGCTACAGTCTTTTCAGTTTGAGTAAGAGCAAGTTGATAGTTAGACAACTTGCATCTCTCAGTACTCACATCTCCTAACAATCTTAAAACCTCTTTATTAAGTCTTTCAGTATTTAACCTACAAGAACAGTTATCACATACCTCACTATCAGAACATGAAGATGAATTGGAACTTGTGGAATTTTAAGTAGACGTGGCCTTAACTGAAAACATCATCAGATTCTTCTTCACCTCACGATATTGGATTTCGTCCTTCAAATCAAAGTTTCTCAACAAGCTCTGATACCACTTGTTGATCCTAAACTTAGATCGATTTAGCTTTGTGTTATCGAGATTAAATCAAGTATAACACGTATAGAAACTTTGTGTATTCAACAATCTAAGTATTATGCGGAAACTAATACTCAGAACGAAGAACAAAAAGAATATATGAATACCAAACTTTCACTTTAATTGATAATAACAATGAAAGATTACAATGAAAGTGTTATGAGATATGTGGAAGAGATGTGTGAAAAAGATGTGTCTTATGTCTAACCCTAAGGCCTCCTTTTATAGGTTTAAGGAGCCTTGTACAAAAAGCTAAGATCAACTATTTTAGGAAGAGACATAAGATAAACATACTCAAATAACTTATTGACTAAATCTTTTAAACATTTAAGAATATATTCTGAATTCTTATCTTCATATTATGTCCACCAGCTTGAAGAATTCATCATTGGCAGATTTAGTCCTTGTCTTTGTGTTATAATTCTTCTTGTCAGCGTCTTGATAATTCTTATCAACATCTCATCTGTCAACGCCTCGTTTACTCTTTTCAGCGTCCAATTTCCTCTTGTCAGCGTTCCAGTGACTTAGCTAATTTTATTCCCAACAGGACCATGTACACCCTCTATATAAAGGATATAGGGTCATACATTACTATTTGCTCTTGGTTTTTCTTTGGTCAAGAATCTGTAAATCCTTTTTTCAAAGTAATGAAAAAGTGTTTGATATCTTTGACAAATTCCAAGTGCCACTCTTATTCTATTGTTGTTATTTTTATATGTTTGTGATTGTTAAGTTTCAAAACCTGTTTTTAAAGATTTTGCAAGAAATTGCAAGATTTTCCAAAATCTGATATTTTTGTAAGTCTTGGTTTAAACCTTTGAAATTTTGGGATTACAAGTGGTCATAACACCCTGATAAGGATCTTATCAAGGTGTAGTGAGCTTGTCGTTTGGGGATATTCAAGGAGTGGGAACAAGCTTGAATTAATCATCTTTATTTCTCATTTTTTTATATAATCTTCTTGTTCTAACCTTGTTGTTCTTAGCAGCTTGTTGGAAGCTTGTGCCTTGTTAAGCTAGGCACATAAGCTTTAAAATTCGTGAGTATGGATGTACATTCATGAGGTTTGAGCTCTCTTACCAAAAATCTGTTAAAAATTGGTATTAAGTGATTTTGTGATCTGCTATTGTATGTGTTGTTTTTTATGCCTGAATCTTGTTGATTATGCTTCATGTTGTTGGTATGATGCTTGATTAGGCTTGGGTAAACCTGTTAATCACTTTTACTTTGTTAAAATTTGATTTGAAAAGTGAAAGGGGTGTTTGGGTCTACTAAAATAAAGTTCTTACTTGATTTTGAGTTCTAATATTTGCAAGTTTTGCTCATTGAAACATCAAAATTGAATTTGTGCTATATCTTGCTTGTTTTTGCGTATTTTGACCTAAAATTTTGGAAACACCTAGATTGTATGCATGTTTAGGATTAACAAGTGCTTAAACCAAGTTTATATAACCTGTTTAAGAGTTTTGAGGGTTTGAAATTGGGCTTGTGGTCAAATACATCAGTAAAAGGATCTTGTGTTCATAAATTGATCATCAGTTAACTGTCATAGCTTGAATCTTTTTCTAAACCTTGAACCAGTGTATGAAACAAGTTTGTTTGTGTTCATATGAATTTATTATAGCTTGTGTATGAATTTGGTGAACTTTGGTTGGCTTAATCTTGCTAAATCTGCTTATTTATTGAAAACTGCTTATTATCCAAGTTTGTGCAATGTTTGATGCTTGACTGAATTAACTGTATCAATTGGCCTGTTGTTTTTGTGATTCCTTTGTTGTTATTGACTCCTTATAACCCACTGGCTTTAAGGGTGCCTTTGTGTTCTTTGAATCCAACAAAAATCCATATAAGACAAAAAGTCAATTAAGTCAAGCAGTGGCAACTTTTCCCACTGCTGGACACCCAAAACTAGCCATTGTGTTAGCGTCAAAATATTGAGTCAAACAAGAATATTTGGTCATAGGTTTCTATTGTAATATTTATTATAACGTTGTAATAGATAGTTAAATAGTCGTGGTGTAACACCCCCAAATTTATACAACTCAATACAGCGGAAGACTAGTTGGTGTTACGGGATAGCACATTACTCACATCATAGATAACGCATAAAAATCGCGTCATTTAATAATAAATCATTTCCATTCATAAATATCAAAGTTACATCGGTCCCAAGTCATTTCATTTCATACAAAGTTTTACAAAGTGTTTGAATGGAAAATATTGTTTAAGTACGGGCCATGAATTCTTGTCGTCTTCCCGAGAATTACCTTCAAGTACCTGAGACAAAACATGTTAAAAGAAAAGGTTAGCGATAACGACGAGTGAATTCATAGAGTTTAATAAATTCCATCAATATAGCTTTGGTATAAAATTAGTACCAAAAATCATTTCGTACAAATCATTGTAATAGGCCGTAAAATAGCCAAAATCATTTTATACAAATCTTTATCAAAATCATAATATAGGCATTTGCCTTAAAAATCATTATACGAGCCAATGTCGTAAAAACAATCATACAATACGTCTTATAACGTTGTATGAAAATGAAAACCATTATTATGAATATGGTTATGAAAACCAAAACACAACATAATATCAATAGTATGACCCTGTATTGCTAGTCAGGCAATACGTCGTAATTCTGAGCGTCTAGTAGTATTTCGTTAGTCGGATTATTATAAGCCGCATGACATTGTTACCTTACTAAACCAACAACGGGTAGCTAACCCGATACCTATTTTGCCCATCTAAAGTAGCGTGTCGTCATAAAGGTCACGCTATGGAAATCTTCTCATACATAAATTCGCTTACCAATCAATGTGGCACGACGGGGATCAACCGTTAAGGCGCGAACTGGGGTGATCGTCCCCAAATAGTACTATTAAATGCATAAGCGTCTACCAAATCCCGGTAGTTCACAATTCATGCTAATGGGACTTTTAGTGACATAACCTAACTTTTAATAATCCATTTTATTTCATCTATCGGGTCCTTTAATCATTTATCAGGTCATACAATCGGGTCATTCAATCATACGGGTCCAAAACCAATAAACAAACAATCGGGACAAATGGTGTCCTATTTTATAAAAAATAACATGTTATCTCCCTCGCGGGTTTATAAAACATTTCATAAAAACATTTAATAGAGTGTGAGGCTATGAACTCACGTTGATGTGGGAAGGCGGGTTATTGGCAATTCGGACGTACGGTACGTGCTTCAATCACGGAAACCTAGACAAATAATACTCGTCTTAGACTCATGTCCAATGACTTTATAAAAATAAAAATTATGTATACATATGATGATTATTTATATATGATGATCAAGTGGGTTTACATATTCTCATTAACTCGTTTTATTGTTTACGTATTGGTATCTTTTTACTAGTTTACTAGTTTTACCTATTTATGTGTCTTAAGTCCGATAAACTTATTATAAGTTCTTTAACTTGTTTTAATCCCTTTTATACCTATATTATCAGTATGTTTACTTTCCATGTTGGGCCCAAATGGGTTAAGCCCAATAAGTTCTTTTTACAA
This sequence comes from Glebionis coronaria, assembly GCA_025667525.1. Taxonomy (NCBI): domain Eukaryota; kingdom Viridiplantae; phylum Streptophyta; class Magnoliopsida; order Asterales; family Asteraceae; genus Glebionis; species Glebionis coronaria. The sequence goes on from CM046880.1 coordinate 453,666,625, forward strand.
GTTTTTATCTTATTTAGTCCAATTATTAGTCCAATATGCTTAATTAGCTCGTAAATGTCCGTATTTCTTATAGTTCGGGTTTTATCAGTTTTTACTTGTATTAGATACTTATATATCAGTATATGACTTTTATAAACTTTACATTAGATGGGTTTGGTCGTCTAAGTTTTATTTGGCGAAAAACGTTAATTTTACTGCGATAGCCGAAAAAGTCGTAAAAATCAAGTTTATAGTTTTTATTACTTATAAATATTATTTCATTGCCATTTATATAATTTATCCATCTAATTAACCTTTTATATATTTATATAAATAAGTTTTATAAGTTAGTGGTTTTTTATTTTTACATTTTATACATTAAAATGTGAGTGCTTATATAATAATAATAATCATTAATTCCAAAAATCTGATTTTTATCTTCATGTTCACCATTTTTACCATATCTAGAGTTCTATAATGAATTAGAAGCTCATTTTTGGGTGACATGTTCTTCATATTATGTGCTACATTTAACTTAGTTATAGCTACTGCCCATTTTGAGTTTATCATGCCTTAACAGTCCCTGTAAAACTGCTTATTCAGATTAGACCACCTAACTTGTTTTGATCATATCTCACTCATTATTTTGATTCCATTGCATGACCAACTCTCACATGTGTACAAGACATATAGCTTACTGTAAATGGATTCTACTTCATCATTTTATCAGTCCATGACCTGTTTTTTTACTGTTTTATACAGCCATCAATTTTAAGCAAGATTTTAGCCTTGTTCTTTATAGTTTTTCACCTTTTTAATCATGTTTATCAACACCAAATCCCCACATAACATTTTTATCATCATATAATCATCATATACATATAAAATAGGAAATAAAATACATGTTTACATAATCAAAATAATAAGAAGATGAGGAGGACAATCTTTATACCACCAAGTTGATGTAGGTTATGATTTGGACATGGTTTTTGATGGAGAAACTTGTGCTTAGCCAACACCATCTTCAAGACCATAAATCTTTATGATCACCTTGTGGAAAATCAGCCTTAAGACACCACGGAAACTCCTCCTTTGATTTTATAACTTGCACCAATCAATAGGGGTTCAAAAGGGCATCAACATGTATATGAATAACATGAGATTTTGTGGTTGATTTTGATCAAATGAGGGTGTTGTTTGTGAGATATGGGACGGCCAAAATGGAGTCAAGAGAGAGAGAGAGAAGTGGTTTTGCATGTGAGGGTAATGGAGGAAATGAGAAGCAAGTGGTTTCTAGTTGGTTTTGTGTTGTAATAGCTTAATGTGTAAGCTTAATGACATGTGTAAGCAACAAGAGTAGAAACTTGACACCAAAGTGGTATGGTGTTAATGTGTAGCTGGTTTTGAGTGGGGGTGGGACAAGTGTCCCACTTGTCTCATCCCCATTTATTTACGGGTACTCCTCGATTCTAGTTTCCTCGATTTGCGTGCCCTCGGGTCGTTTTACGAAAAACGTTTTTATAAATTATGAATCAACGTCACAAAACAAATCCAATAAAAATTGTCTCATAAAAAACGGAGTTCGAAAACGTAAATACGTAATCCTAGGGTTTCCGGTTTAGTCGTAAAGGACGTTAAAATAAAATCGTAAGTCCTAATCTCTTCTCGTAAATTTGTGAGTTTATGAACTAACACAAATTTAAAACTCCAAAATAACATTCATGGATAAATTTATTTTTTTAAAATGTCGGACTGTCACCAAAGACGGTGTATGTAAACGTAAGCACGTAACGTTGAATCCTCCGGTTTAGATGTAGTCGACGCTACTTCAAGACGTAAATCCAAATTACTTCCCAAAAATAAGTGAGTTCATATTGTAACATTAAAATAATGTTTTCAAATAAATATTGAGAATAAAATATTGACCATAAATTGACGGATTGTCACAGCATTTACCCCTAAACGGATCTTTGTTCTCAAAGATCATCTTACCTTACTACTTGCTTCTTATAGAGTTAAATCCATGTGGGTATTTCCTCCATATTCGGTCTTTTCTCACAAGTGTAATTCATTACAATACGCGAGTTTCATCAAACATAAATACGGGAATAAGATCAGGCTAAATGTTGACTTACTTTCTCTATCCATGATGTTCACGGGTTTCTGATGAATGCAACTTTTCGCCGATCTAAGCTTTACTAAGGAACAATTAGATTCTCACTTGATAGATATTCCATCAAGTTCGATTTACGAAACATAATTAACGCAGTCTTTGAAGTCCTAGGGTAGATCCAGCTTATATGCCTTTCAAACCAATCTTTTATATCATCTCAATGGTCCCATACAACGGGGACTTATATCCCATGATTTGTCAGATCATGAATTCATTTTTCCAAGGTTCAAAATTGTGGCATAACTTTGCTACCCATTTGGCACTTCAAGATCTACATTTCATATTCACATAACCTCTTGCCCACTACCGGCAGTAAATAATCAGATCCTAATTTCAACAATCATTTCAGGTCTCGCGGGTCGAGTATTTTGCAAGGATAGGTTCGCCATCATAGGAAACCTTAAGCCTAAAAGACAAGTCCAACTCACAATGGGTGTTTGTCGGGTGTCTTCATCTCAACTCTTGCTTACAGATGCTCTAATATTTAGATCCTAACAAGATTAGATCTCGATCCTAATACGATGATTATCAATGATAATCCTTCTAAAGGAAAGCGATTTTACAGTCTATCACCAAAGGTCAATCATTCAATCATAAAATAGTGCTTATAGTATTTTGTATCGTTACTTTACCTTGTCCCTTCGATTGGGGTGGTACATAGTACTCTCATCAAGGTTCGTTCTCAATGATTTCTGAGCAAATCTCTAGAAATTTGATGCTAAGCGAGGATCTTGATATATAGATGATCGATACAGGCACACTATGTTTACATAACTCCTTTAAATAAAAGAGTCTATTTCTTCATTAAGATTCTATCATTAACGAGAATGATATTAGCAGATTTGGTCAGTCTGTCGACGATGACCCAAATCGAATCAAATTCAGATGATGACCTTTGCAATAGTTAAACGTTTACTAATGTATGAGGCGGTGTCTGCCTTCATAATTCGTCATTAGTACAACTTCTTTAGACAAAGATACTTTTAGTCGAAATGACATACATATAATACTTATACTTACAAGATTTCCAATATAACTATATCTCGCAATCCTCTATATTTATACAACCACAAGTGGCCTTTAAAAACATTTAACGCTATCGGCTTCTCAATTCTAATGGTTCACATTAGCCGCGAACCCCTTTTATTATTTATATTATCCTTTTTACAATCATCGTTTATTTTTAAAGTGTTCGGCAATTTATTTTGCACCTTTATTATTAAGGAACATGTCCTAACTGGTTCTTTATCTTTTCTACATAATGCGTCGGTATCTATATTCACTTCTCATGATGATATAGTTATCATGTCCACAATTCACTCAGATATTCTTTCTATATTATGTGTCAGTGTCTACATTTACTTTCTCCTTGTGAATTAAATATCATAACCGTATTTATTCAAAATTCTTTCTTTATATCTTCTATGTTTCAGTTTCGTCTAAACTATTATTTTTATCCGTTTTGCTCAATCCGTCGTCTAAAGCGTCGATAATTATTACAATTAATTGAATAATAATTATTATAACTAATTAAATACTAAGTATTCAATTTTTATGAAATGTAAACGTAAAGATTTTAAATTTCTTAGTTCGACCAATTATATAAAATGTTCAAAAATTAATTTGAATTTAATTAACAAGATTTTTTTGGTTGATTTATCGAAAATAATTAATAAGATTCGTAAATGTTTGAAAAATCTTTGGTTATACTTTGGTCAAAATTTTCTTAGTTGACAAGTAAAAGTTTTCGTTTCAAATTTCCAAGTTATGGTTTAAATGTTTTCCTCAATTCTTTTTAGGTTGTCTAGAAGTATACACAAACATTTACCCCTAAACAGAAGTTTAGTTAAATGGTTTGTGTATAAGGGGATAATCCCTTAAAATCCTTTGTTAAAACATTTGGCAAAATATATTTGCACTTTCTTTTTAGTATAACTCAAAGTCTTAAATGACTTCTAAATTTTTGAAGAGTCAATATAGATTTCAATATCTATTAATCACATAGTCAAATAATGTAAAGGTTTAAGTCTTAAATCACATATCAATTATTCAAGGTATAGGTTTTCATTGTTCGGCCAATTCAGGGCAATCTATTAATAATTATTAACTCATTCTTATTCTTATAAACAAACAAATAGTTCTTAATGATCACACGCATGAATTTATCAAATTACAACCTACACACGTGATTCACCAAATTTATGAATGCTTCATGTGTATTAGTCAATCCAAACGACATCACGTGAAACTCATAATGTTCATTACAAGTACCGGATATAGTGATTGGAATAGATAATCCTTTTCGTAGATGCGAAGTTGATGATAACCATGCTGAGGATCAAAAACCTTGTAAAGGATCGAACAAATCTTCCATTTCGAGTTATGGATATCGTTTTCGATTGTTAATTTACTCAGTTCACAGTAATCTATAAATATAAGGAATGATAACACCATAGCTCTTCAGGATGACAGGCTTGGTATAATAAAATCTTTCTCCGACAACTCTCTCTGTTGTACGGTAATTCCTTTAATTTAGATGGTGCTGACGTATAGTGCACAAGCCACAAGTGCAGCACCAGAAATATAATCAATACCAATTTCAACTTGCCTTAATGGCAAAAGTCTAGGAAATTCATCAACAAATACTTACTAAAGTTTCAAATAACAAAATTATCTTTTCAATAAATTCATATTAGGTTCTTCTAGATTATAATATCTATGACTGATTCACAATTATTCACAATATAATTTCAAGTCTAAATACAAGACATGGTCATCCATCAAGAATTATTTAGATCACTTTTGATAATCAACATCTTATCTTTTTAGGGGAATTCTACTCGAGTTCCCATCAATTAAGACAATGTCGTTATGTCATAATCAATCAATCCATTTTACTGGCACTTCCAAAAATTCATGGATATATGGAGACATAACTAACCTTAAAAGAGTAAGTTAAACGCATGATTTACGCGATAGAATTTCAAATAAGATCAGACGAAAACATTTAACGAATATGAATATATCCCATGTTTTCATAATTTGAGTACGCATTCGAAAGCTCCTCGGATCATTACCCAGGTCATTCAAATGAAATCAAATCAGAAGAAATGATAAGAACGTCGATACATCCAGTCGGGTATCAACACTCGGTAATCAAATACTTTTCCTAAGAATCTCACTACGGGAGAATTGGACAAGAAAGAATCGTCAATTGTCAAATAAGACAATTTCCACAGATGAGTAAATTCAAATCAGAAGAATAAACGCTACAGGCACATATGTAGGTGTCCCTAACACTATGTCCTTATTTTTCACTTCTTGCAGATCTCATAAAATTTTATCTTTCACTATCTTCAAAGAAAAAGTAGTGTTTATTAATTAGTTTTATGGTGACTACTAATCAGCCTTGCATGGTCCATTCCAAATTGTATGTAGGCGCGCAACTATATACAATTTCAAGATTAACGATGCAATACTCAGTTCGTCAAAATTTTATCATCATGTTTATAATAAAAACATTTTCATGCTTAATTCTTAAATAAGAATAAAAAATAAATTTACAAAGGTTTTCTTTGTCATGAAAACAATTAAGTTTTCCAAAGGGTTTCATAAACAACTTTATTTCGATAACAATCATTTATAAATCTCACTTTGAATAATCCTTGTAGTGATGAAAATTAAATTTTCTCAAAGGATACCGTTTTAACTTTATAAAAACAAGGTGTGATCTACAAAAGAGTGATGAAAGCTTGTTCACAATGAACTTAACTACAATATGATAGGAAATGAGCTTTAGCCAAATAATCATGAGGTTCATGACTATGATGGCACTCAAAAAGAATAGTTCACAACGTAACTCAATTCAAGATGAGTACTTGTTCAATGGTTGCATCACTAATGCGAGCATTAGGAAGAAGCAAGAAAAGATAGATAACATCGATACATGTAGAATTTAGCAATCAAAGGTAGTCTTTTCATTAATCACAAACAAGTCAAATTGTACCGTAACACTTTATGTGTCACTATGTCATACAATTCCAAGAAATCATCCTACCAACTGATATCTCAGTTAAGTTAGGGATTTTTAAAAGATACCACAATGAATGCTAATCTACAAGAGTCATTAGGTGTTCCACATGTCCCAGAAGATCCATCGGTCCCAATTCAGAAGAAGATTCTTCAATTTATTTCTTGGACACTGGGCATCCTCGTCAGTGGACAATGGCCTAGGAACGGCCCTTAACACAAATTAACAATCAATTAAAACCTTATAATTCAATCACAGGACTTAACGACTTCCTCTTAACAATTTCATATTCCATACAGGTTAAATTTTATCTTATTTAAGTTTTAACCAATTTTATACTCAATTCGATATCCTACCTTATTTTCCAATACTTTCAGCCTTATTTATAAACCTTAATAGGGCAATAAAAGCTTGATATGAACAATACTTAATTTCCAATCCTATATCTGTTACAACAACAATTATCAAATGAGTCACTAGTATGAAATGACTTGATCATTCAACTAGACTTCTCGGAAAGGTACTAGTGCCATGAGGCTTTTGGGTAATGGTTCCAATGACAGCCTCAAGTGCAACATTCACCCTTTCGATTTCAATTCAAGAATTGGATGACAACGAATCAGATGACACCTTTCCAGGTGGTAACGTTTTGCCAAACTCCACTCTATAAGGAAAGATCGTCATGACATCGATATCAGTCCTAATCTCGCCAATTCTTTTTCAATATCACAATCAACTAATATCTACATTTCTACGAATATCAACCATTTGTCGGGATCATAAATATCCACAACTTGGTTTAGATCTAGGATAGCTAGAATTCCTACGAGAATAACTTCGATTAATTTACTAGGGGATTTAGGGTTTCTTGTGACAATCGACGTCGTATAAATACCTCGTATAAATATCAAAATAATCATCAAACAATCATGTAATAAAATTACATCATATATATATATATATATATATATATAATCCAAGTTATATATATATTAAAATAACACTTCTCAGTCAAGCCTTGTCGGTAACTCGGGAATTCTTCGGCATCGTTATAGTCAAAAGCTTTTTAGACGTTTTTAGAAAAATGTTTATAGTTAAAAGATTTTGAAATGTTTTATTCAAAACCATAGTTTTAAAAATCTTTCGTTCTCTATAACGAGAGCTCTGGTACCAAACTGTAACACCCCCAAATTTATACAACTCAATACAACGGAAGACTAGTTGGTGTTACGGGATAGCACATTACTCACATCATAGATAACGCATAAAAATCGCGTCGTTTAATAATAAATCATTTCCATTCATAAATATCAAAGTTACATCGGTCCCAATTCATTTCATTTCATACAAAGTTTTACAAAGTGTTTGAAGGGAAAATATTGTTTAAGTGCGGGCCATGAATTCTTGTCGTCTTCCCGAGAATTACCTTCAAGTACCTGAGACAAAACATGTTAAAAGAAAAGGTCAGCGATAACGCCTAGTGAATTCATAGAGTTTAATAAATTCCATCAATATAGCTTTGGTATAAAATTAGTACCAAAAATCATTTCGTACAAATCATTGTAATAGGCCGTAAAATAGCCAAAATCATTTTATACAAATCTTTACCAAAATCATAATATAGGCATTTGCCTTAAAAATCATTATACGAGCCAATGTCATAAAAACAATCATACAATACGTCTTATAACGTTGTATGAAAATGAAAACCGTTATATGAATATGGTTATGAAAACCAAAACACAACATAATATCAATAGTATGACCCTGTATTGCTAGTCAGGCAATACGTCGTAATTCTGAGCGTCTAGTAGTATTTCGTTAGTCGGATTATTATAAGCCGCATGACATTGTTACCTTACTAAACCAACAACGGGTAGCTAACCCGATACCAATTTTGCCCATCTAAAGTAGCGTGTCGTCACAAAGGTCACGCTATGGAAATCTTCTCATACATAAATTCGCTTACCAATCAATGTGGCACGACGGGGATCAACCGTCAAGGCGCGAACTGGGGTGATCGTCCCCAAATAGTACTATTAAATGCATAAGCGTCTAACAAATCCCGGTATTTCACAATTCATGCTAATGGGACTTTTAGTGACATAACCTAACTTTTAATAATCCATTTTATTTCATCTATCGGGTCCTTTAATCATTTATCGGGTCATACAATCGGGTCATTCAATCATACGGGTCCAAAACCAATAAACAAACAATCGGGACAAATGGTGTCCTATTTTATAAAAACTAACATGTTATCTCCCTCGCGGGTTTATAAAACATTTCATAAAAACATTTAAAAGAGTGCGAGGCTATGAACTCACGTTGATGTGGGAAGGCGGGTTATTGGCAATTCGGACGTACGGTACGTGCTTCAATCACGGAAACCTAGACAAATAATACTCGTCTTAGACTCATGTCCAATGACTTTATAAAAATAAAAATTATGTATACATATGATGATTATTTATATATGATGATCAAGTGGGTTTACATATTCTCATTAACTCGTTTTATTGTTTACGTATTGGCATCTTTTTACTAGTTTACTAGTTTTACCTATTTACGTGTCTTAAGTCCGATAAACTTATTATAAGTTCTTTAACTTGTTTTAATCCCTTTTATACCTATATTATCAGTATGTTTACTTTCCATGTTGGGCCCAAATGGGTTAAGCCCAATAAGTTCTTTTTACAAGTTTTTATCTTATTTAGTCCAATTATTAGTCCAATATGCTTAATTAGCTCGTAAATGTACGTATTTCTTATAGTTTGGGTTTTATCGGTTTTTACTTGTATTAGATACTTATATATCAGTATATGACTTTTATAAACTTTACATTAGACGGGTTTGGTCGTCTAAGTTTTATTTGGCGAAAAACGTTAATTTTACTGTGATAGCCGAAAAAATCGTAAAAATCAAGTTTATAGTTTTTATTACTTATAAATATTATTTCATTGCCATTTATATAATTTATCCATCTAATTAAAATTTTATATATTTATATAAATAAGTTTTATAAGTTAGTGGGTTTTTTATTTTTATATTTTATACATTAAAATGTGAGTGCTTATATAATAATAATAAACATTAATTCCAAAAATCTGATTTTTATCTTCATGTTCACCATGTTTACCATATCTAGTGTTTTATAATGAATTAGAAGCTCATTTTTGGATGACATGTTCTTCATATTATGTGCTACATTTAACTTAGTTATAGCTACTGCCCATTTTGAGTTTATCATGCCTTAACAGTCCCTACAAAACTGCTTATTCAGATTAGACCACCTAACTTGTTTTGATCATATCTCACTCATTATTTTGATTCCATTGCATGGCCAACTCTCACATGTGTACAAGACATATAGATTACTGTAAATGGATTCTACTTCATCATTTTATCAGTCCATGACCTGTTTCTTTACTGTTTTATACAGCCATCAATTTTAAGCAAGATTTTAGCCTTGTTCTTTATAGTTTTTCACCTTTTTAATCATGTTTATCAACACCAAATCCCCACATAACATTTTTATCATCATATAATCATCATATACATATACAATAGGAAATAAAATACATGTTTACATAATCAAAATAATAAGAAGATGAGGAGGACAATCTTTATACCACCAAGTTGATGTAGGTTATGATTTGGACATGGTTTTTGATGGAGAAACTTGTGCTTAGCCAACACCATCTTCAAGACCATCAATATTTATGATCACCTTGTGGAAAATCAGCCTCAAGACACCAAGGAAACTCCTCCTTGGATGTTATAACTTGCACCAATCAATAGGGCTTCAAAAGGGCATCAACATGTATATGAATAACATGAGATTTTGTGGTTGATTTTGATCAAATGAGGGTGTTGTTTGTGAGATATGGGACAGCCAAAATGGAGTCAAGAGAGAGAGAGAAGTGGTTTTGCATGTGAGGGTAATGGAGGAAATGAGAAGCAAGTGGTTTCTAGTTGGTTTTGTGTTGTAATAGCTTAATGTGTAAGCTTAATGACATGTGTAAGCAACAAGAGTAGAAACTTGACACCAAAGTGGTATGGTGTTAATGTGTAGCCGGTTTTGAGTGGGGGTGGGACAAGTGTCCCACTTGTCTCATCCCCATTTATTTACGGGTACTCCTCGATTCTAGTTTCCTCGATTTGCGTGCCCTCGGGTCGTTTTACTAAAAACGTTTTTATAAATTATGAATCAACGTCACAAAAAGAATCCAATAAAAATTGTCTCATCAAAAACGGAGTTCGAAAACGTAAATACGTAATCCTAGGGTTTCCGGTTTAGTCGTAAATGACGTTAAAATAAAATCCTAAGTCCTAATCTCTTCTCGTAAATTTGTGAGTTTATGAACTAACACAAATTTAAAACTCCAAAATAACATTCATGGATAAATTTATTTTTCTAAAATGTCGGACTGTCACCAAAGACGGTGTATGTAAACGTAAGCACGTAACGTTGAATCCTCCGATTTAGACGTAGTCGACGCTACTTCAAGACGTAAATCCAAATTACTTCCCAAAAATAAGTGAGTTCATATTGTAACATTAAAATAATGTTTTCAAATAAATATTGAGAATAAAATATTGACCATAAATTGACGGATTGTCACACGTGGTCCACGGGTTTGGATTTAAGCTTCTTAAAGCCCAAAAGAAAAGCCCGGTCCAAACAATATAGCCCATTATGGTTACATGTAAGCCCGGCTATAAAAGGCCCTTCCTAGCATGTTAGGAAGGGTGGATGATCATTTGTAACTCTAATTTTCTCTAATCTAATATTTCACCAAGTTAATCATCTCCTTCTCTCTCTTTTCTCTCTCTAGTTTCTCTCTCTAGAACTCATCTCATATCTACCTTTCTTTCTTCTTTATTCGTATAGAATCATCATATATTAGGGACAATAATTGGTATCAATCGCCATGGGGTAGATTTGAGTTTAGTTTGTGGTTATCATTTTTGATTTCGTGTGATTTTAATCTTAATAATCATCTTGTATCAAAAAATTTTGTGTTTTCGAGCTCAAAAGTTATATACAAATTGCCTACAATGTTGTGGTAGGAATTTGTGTTTATCATTCTCTTGATTTTCATGCAAAAGTTGGTAAATTTAGCTTGATTCTTGGGTAAATTTACTAGGTTCGGAATTTTGTTTTTGTTGTTTTAGTTATTCGGGTTATACTATCCGGAATTAGAGGGTTTTATTATTCTGGATTTGTTGTTGAAGATTGATTCCGGATAGAGAGCTGTTGGTGAGATTTCGGATAACCAAGTTTGGTTTCTTATCCGGGATTTAGGGGTTTCATTATTCCGGACAAGCACTGTTGCACGTATTGCGGATAAGAAACTTTTGTAAACATTCCGGATAAGAAGTTTTTCCGGATAAGGAGTTTCTTGAAGATTCCGCATAAGCTCAAATATTGTGATTTCGGATATCCTCTCAAATAACATTCCGGATAAAAAGAAAAACTAATTCCGGATAAGAATGTTTTTGAATATTCCGGATAAGACATAGATTTGTGTTTTCCGGATAAGTAGTATCTCACGTTTTTCGGATAAGGACATTTTACATTATTCCGGATAAGACTAAGCAATCAGATTCCGGATAAGCAGTAGGAAAATATTCCGGATAAGCAAAAGTTCACAAACTCTGGATATGCTCCTAAACTAGTATTCTGGATAAGAGCTCCAACACAGTCTTCCGGATAAGAAAAGGGAGATCATATTCCGGATAAGCCTAAGGAGAATTCCGGATTAGAAAAGCAGAAAACATTCCGGATAACCATTATAATTGATTCCGGATTCAGTAGTATTCCAGATTTGTCACTTTTAGAGATTCCGGATTTGTCATTCATTTAACATTCTGAATTTTGTAGTGTTTATTATTCCGGATAAGGATTTTCACAATTTCTTCAAGTTTCAACCACAATCTTCTCACAACTTCATCTACTTAAGATCCTATTCACTTCACATCATTTTTGAGATGGACTCTACTCAAGAGTATCGTGTCACAAACAACAATATCATGGTGGCGGGTAACAAAGAGAGACCACCAATGCTTGTGTCTGGTCGGTATGCTCAATGGCAATCACGTTTCATATGATATCTTGATACAAGACCTAATGGTGATGCTTTGAGGAAATGTATTACTCATGGACCATATGTTTTCAAGAAGATCTCAATTCCTCCAAAATCAGCCACTGATACTACTGATGCAATACCCGCAAGTGAACGTGATGAAACAAGATTCGATCTCACACCTGAAAATTATGCTTTGCATGATGAGGAGAAGGAAGCCATCTATATGGTTTGAAGTGGGATTGGAGATGATATTTATTCCACGGTTGATGCATGCCCTACAGCACAAGAAATGTGGACTACTATTGAACGTTTGCAACAAGGAGAATCACTCAACTAACAAGATGTCAAAACAAACTTGTTTTGGAATTTTGGCAAGTTTTCTTCAAGAGGTGGAGAATCAATTGACTCTTACTACTCCACGTTTTATAAAATGATGAATGACATGACAAGAAATAATCTAAAAGTCTCCACCATGCAAGTCAATGTTCAATTTCTTCAACAACTTCAACCCGAGTGGACACGGTTCGTCACTTTAGTGAAACAACAAGAAAAGTTAGGCGAGGTCTCATATCATCGACTATTTGATATCTTGAAGCAATTTCAGAATGAAGCAAATGAGATTCGAGCTGAACGTGTTGCCAAGACAGCTAATCCACTTGCTTTATTGACTACCACTCAACATGTTCAAGATCGTCACTCTCGTGTTCCTAAGCCATAATCTAATACATTATCTTCACCACGATATTACACATCATCTAAGTCTTCATCATCCACAAGATCACGAGGTAAAGTGCCAAGAGCACCATCACCACCATCTAAATCATCATCTGAAGAAGATAGTGATGAAGACCAAGCTCAAAATAATCGAGAGATGAAACAACAAATTGCTTTCATAATGAAGACTTACAAGAAAATCTACAAACCCACCAACAACAATCTTCGCACATCATCTAACACAAAGAACCAATATGTCGAGAGTCCTCCAAGGTATGACACACGTCGACGTGGTGAAAGTCCTTCTAGGTATGATCGACATAATCCAACGCATGTTGAGGGTTCTGCAAGGTATGATCGACAAACTGCCAAGTATGATACTAAGAGGATTGCTGCTACTACTGGGAATAGGGAAACTGTTGGAAGTCAAGTGGTTCAGCAGAGTGGGATTCAATGTTTTAATTGCCAAGGTTATGGGCATATGGCAAATTAATGCAGGAAGCCGAAAAGGGTTAGAGACTCCAGCTATCCCAAGGAAAAGATGCTGTTATGCAAGAAGATGGAAGCAGGGGTTAAATTGTCAGCTGAGGAAGGAGCAATGCTTGATGATACTGATGATGAAGATTCTGATCAAGAACGCGATGCACATTACTCGTACATGGCAAAGGTTGAAGAATTTCTCAAAGTCACTGAAGATGACAACGGTCCTATCTTTGACACTGAGCCAATCGATAAGGTACACACTACTGATGAATATAATGTGTTTGGTGATATTCATGAGCATAGTGATCTACCCAATGCCATTAATGACACGTGTATGATGGAAACGGTTGATAGCAATACCACACCTGATTCATTAGACATGTGCAATAATGAGTCTGAGGATGATCAACATGCAAATGAGTCTGATGAAGAGGAACGTATTGCGCTTGCTAACTTAATTGCCACTTAACAAAAAGATGTCACTAAAAATAAAAAGAGTAAAAAGCAATTAAAGAAGGCAAACGCTAAGCTCACTTAAAATTTTGAAGAATGCAAAGCTGCTCTTATCAATCTACTGAGATGACTGAAAGCTATAGAGATGAGCTCCTTCAAAAAACCAAAGAGCTTGAGAGGTACAAGGGTAGTGCGTTAAAAAGTCAAAAGGACGATTTTGAAAACAAATATAATACAACTCTTGAGTTATTAGCCAAAGAGAAGCGTCAATATAATGTTTTCTTAATGGATGAACGTCAAAAAATGTACCTTGCCAATACCAAAGTTAATGAACTTGAACAAAAGCTCTCTATGACCACTACCGATTCTGCTAAAATTCTTGAGGTTAAGAAACAAGAGGTAGATGCGTTAAAACAAGACTTCAAAAGTAGATATGATAAAGAAACTGAAAATGTAACGAAACTAGAAGAACAAGTCGAATTTTTGAAGAAAGTTGTTTATAAAACGCATGATTCTATTCAAACCGTAAGAATGCTAGCACCTCCGTCGATGTTTAAGGGTCAAGCTAGCTTTGCAAGTCCTGAGTATCTTGCCAAATCTCAAGCTGCGAACCCGTGTCTTTATCTTGATGAGACTGAAAGGACCGATCTTGATTGCATGCCTGTTAGTGCCGATAGTGAAGAGACTGCCCTTTGGGATGATGATAGTAGACCACTTGTCAATAAGGAGTTTGTGAAACTATATAATTATGCTTATATGAATAGTCTTTATGGTCTTTTCAACAAACAAACTCAGAAAACCTGTGAGGAAATATTTTTAGAATGCAAACAAAAGAGAATTAAGAAATCTAATGTCTAAAAATACATAAACTACCTTCCTCTAGATGAATCTAAAATCAAGAGTAGGAAAACATTAGGTATTCTTAAACAGCACATAGATAATGTTAAATCTATTGTTGAAAGAGATTGGGCAAAACGTGAAAATGATGAGTGGAAACGTCCGATTCCTCAAGATATTACCTTGCTTGTGAAAGAACTATTAATCCCAAATAGGGCATTAATTAAAGAAACTGTTCTTTAGTTTGAGGAGTTCATTCAGACTGAAATGATTGATGATTTAAAATATGTTGAATCTCTTGAGAAACACATTGATGATCTTCAAATGGAGAAGTCTGATTTTTCAGATGAATATGATTTACTCTTGTAAGAATGGGTTTCTAAAGATGTTATGTGTGCTTATTTTACATCTTGTGCTAATATTGATGCATATTCTAATGTTGCATGCAAATATCTTGATAAGATCAAAGAATGTGAGCGTCTTGAAATTGAGCTTTCGAAACGTAAAGAAAATGTTGGTAAAAAGGCTTTTGAGTTACTTCAACACAAAACTGATTTCCTTCAAAAACATTGTCATTCTCTTGAACTTGCTTTGCAAAAAGACGTTGGTAGTTTTCCACATGATAATAACTTGCAAGAAAAACTTTCAAAAACGTTTCGAGAAATGAATGAACAGAATTTGGAAATTAAAGGGTTGAAAGCTGAGTTACAAGACAGGGACAGAGCGATAGCAGAGTTGCAGAAACTCGTTGCTAAAATGGGTGGGAAAGTTGTGGAACCTAGCATTAAGAAACATGTTCTTAGACAACCCAATGCCTCTAAAGAGAATAGATCCTCTATCTTGGGAAAACCATATGCTTTATCAAATTCCTCGTTTGGAAAACCTGTGTTTGCCCCCAAGATGGATGGAAAGGAAAGGTTACAACATAATCAACCCATAAGGAATGTCATAGCACCAACTGTTAAGCACAATAACGTGATTAAACTAGGGATGTATAGAATGACCACTAAGCCCACAAACAAAGTTACTCAATCACCTCAGACTTCTAGTAACACTAATATTCGTGTGTCTTCTACTACAGGAATAGTCTCCACTACTAGTGTTAGCCGGCCTCAGCTTACGAGCACTCAAGTGAATGATAAGGTCTGGAAACACAAGAATCAAGAGAAGATGAAGGAAGTAGAAGAACACCCTAGGAATTTGAATGTTTTTAAGAATAAAAAGTCTGTAATCGCATGTAATGATGATTTGAATGATGTGAATGATTTGAATGCTATGAATGTGAAATTTGTTTGTGTCAAATGTGGAAAGTGTTGTAACACCCCCAAATTTACACAATTCAATACAGCGGAAGACTCGTTGGTGTTACGGAATAGCATATTACTCACATCATAGACAACGCTTAAAAATCGCGTAGTTTAATAATAAAGCATTTCTATTCATAAATATCAAATTTACATAGGTCCCAAGTCATTGTATTTCATACAGGTTTTACAACGCATTTGAATGGAAATTACTATTTAAGTGCGGGTCATGAATTCTTGTTGTCTTTCCGAGAATTACCTTCAAGTACCTGAGATAAAACATGTTAAAAGAAAAGGTCAGCGAAAACGCCGAGTGAATTCATAGAGTTTCACTAAATCCATCAATATAACATCGGTATAAAATTATTACCGAAAATCATTTTGTACAAATCTTTGTTATATGCCATAAAATAGCCAAAGTCATTTTATACAAATCCTTATCAAAAATCATAATACAGGCGTTTGCCTTCAAAATCATTATACGAACCATTGTCGTAAAAACATCATACAATACGTTTTATAACGTTCTATAAAGTTAAATAAAAACCATTATATGAATATGGTTATGTAAAACCAAATACGAACATAACATCAATAATAAGACCCCGTATTGCTAGTCAGGAAATATATCGTAATATACCTTACTACAACAAACAACGAGTAGCTAACCCGAAACTCAATTTGCCCATCTAAGTCAGCGTGTTGTCACAAAAATCACGCTATGGAAATCTTCTCATACATAAATTCGCTTACCAATCAATGTGGCACGACGGGGATCAACAGTCAAGGCGCGAACTGGGGTGATCGTCCCCAAATAGTAGTATTATATGCATAAGCGTCTACCAAATCCCAGTAGTTCATAATTCATGCTAATGGGACTTTTAGTGACATAACCTAACTTTAATAATCCATTTTATTTCATACATCGGGTCATATAATCATTCATCGGGTCATACAATCATTCGGGTCCAAATCAATAAACAAACAATCAGGACAACGGGTGTCCTATTTTAGTAAAACTAACATGTTATCTCCCTCGCGGGTTTATAAAACATTTCATAAAAACATTTAAAAGAGCGTGAGGCTATGAACTCACGTTGATTGGGAAAGGCGGTTATCGGCGATTCAGATGTACGGTACGTGCTTCAATCACGGAAACGTAGACAAATAATACTTGTCTTAGACTCTTGTCCAATGACTTTATAAAAATAACAATTATGTATACATATGATGGTTTTATATATATGATGATGATCAAGTGGGTTTATACATTCTTATTTACTCATTTTTAGTGTTATGTATTGGTAATTTTTATAATAGTTTACTAGTTTTACTTATTTACATGTTTTAGGCCCAATAAGCCTATTACAAACCCAATACGTTTCATTAGCCCAATTATAATTTTAATATCAGTATTATAATTTACATGTTGGGACAAATGGGTTAAGCCCAATAAGTAAGTTTATAAGTGTTTTACCAACTAGTCGAGTTTGTAGTCCAATAAGGCTACTTTTGCCCGTTAATGTTTACATGTTGTAAAGCTCAGGTTTTATCGGTTTTTACTTGTTATATAAGTTCATATATCAGTATGTGAGTTTATAAAAGTTTACATTAGACGGGTCCGACCGTCTAAGTTTTATTTGAAAAAAACGTTAATCTTTTCGGTTTTAGCCGAAAAGACGTAAAACTTAAGTATATAGTTTTATAACTTGGAAAAACATTTTTACTTGTAATTTATATAATGTATCCCATTTTAATATAAAATATATGTAACTCTTTATTTATAATTTTTATCAACTAGTGGGTTTTATATATGTATATTTTATATAAATGTTTGAGTGCTTATATTATATACTATTTATATACAAAATCAGTCCCAAATTTTAAGTCCACTAAAATGTCCATATTTAGAGTTCTATAATGAGATAGGACCTAAAATTTTTATGACAGTAACTACATAATATGTGCTTCATTTTACTTCTAGCTACTCATGAATCAACCTCTAAATATTTTAATAAATTCGTCCAAAACAGTATAGGCATATTTGCACTCTAATCTTCTTTTGATCATATCTCACTCATTTTTATGATTCCATTGTATGGCCAACTCCCACATGTGTATAACACCTAATAATTACTGTAAATTGATTCTACTATGCCATTTTATCAGTTTATCATTTGGTTACTTACTGTTTTTATACAGCCATCATTTTAAGCAAGATTTTAACCTTGTTACCTATGGTTTTCCATCTTTTAACCATATTTATCAAAACCAAATCCCCACATAATATTTTTATCATCATTCATCATCATATACATATACATAAATAAAGAAAATACAAGATTACATAATCAAAATAACAAGAGGATAGGAAGAACAATCTTTATACCACCAAGATTAAGTAGTTTATGATCAAGGCTTGGATTTTTGATGGCAAAACTTGTGATAGATCAACACCAATCTTCAAGACCACCAATACTTGTAAACTTCTTGTAGAAATCAGCCCTTGGACATCACCAAATCACTTCCTTGGATGTTAGAATAACCTCCAATCTTCAAGGCTTCAAAGGAGCATCATCATGTGTATGAATAACACATGATTTTATGGCTAAAATAGATCAAATGGGGTGTTTATGTGATGATATGGGACGAATTTTTGAGAGAGAAAAGGGATGATGAGAGTGGTTTGCATGTATGTGTTTTGGAGAAATGGTTTACTCAAAAATGGTTTTGTGTTTTGGTAGATTACAAGTTAAGCTAGTTACAAGTGTAACACTTATTTGTTAAATGTTGACACCTAAGGTGTGTTGTGTCTAGTTTTGGCAGTCCCATATTAGTGGGTTGGGGCAAAACTTGTTTTGTCTCATCCCACTATTTTACGGGTATTCCTCGATTCTAGTTTCCTCGATGTGCGTGCCCTCGGGTCGTTTTTCGAAAAAAGTTTTTATAAATTATGAATCAACGGTACAAAACGAATCTAATAAAAATTGTCCCATCAAAATCGGAGTTCAAAAACGTAAATACGTAATCCTAAGGTTTCCGGTTTAGTCGTAAAGGACGTTAAATTATAATCGTAATTCCTAATCTCTTCTCGTAAATTTGTGAGTTTATGAACCAACACAAATTTAAAATCCAAAATAATATTCAGGAATAAATTTATTTTTCTGAAATGTCGGACTGTCACCAAAAACGGTGTATGTAAACGTAAGCACGTAACGTAGAATCCTTCTGTTTAGACGTAGTCGATGCTACTTCAAGACGTAAACCCAAATTTCTTCCCATAAATGAGTGAGTTCATAATATAACATTAAAATAATATTTTTAAATTATACTTGAGAATAAAATATCAACCATAAATTGACGGATTGTCACAGCATTTACCCCTAAACAATATCTTTGTCCTCAAAGATCAATTTATCTTACTACTCGCTTCTTATAGAGTTAAAGCCATGTGGGTATTTCCTCCACATTCGGTCTTTTCTCACAAGTGTAATTCATTACAATACGCGAGTTTCATCAAACATAACTACGAGAATAAGATCAGGCTTAATGTCGACTTACTTTCTCTATCCATGATGTTCACGGGTTTTTGAGGAATGCAACTTTTCGCCGATCTAAACTTTACTAAGAAACAATCAGATTCTCACTTGATAGACATTTCATCAAGTTCGATATACGAAACATAATTCACGCAGCCCTTGAAGTCCTAGGGTAGATCCAGCTTATATGTCTTTCAAACCAATTTTTACATTATCTCAATGGTCCCATACAACAGGGACTTATTTCCCATGATCTTTTAGATCATATATCCATTTTTCCAAGGTGAAATTTTTTGGCATAACTTCGCTACCCATCCGGCACTTCAAGATCTACACTTCATATTCACATAACCTCCTGCCGACTACTGGCAGTCAATAATCAGATCCTAATTTCAATAATCATTTCAGGTCTCGCGGGTTGGGTATTTTGCAAGGTTAGGTTTGTCATCATAGGAAACCTTAAACCTAAAAGACATGTCCAACTCACAATGGGTGTATGTCGGGTGTCTTCCTCCCAACTCCTGCTTACAGATGCTCTCATATTTAGATCCTCACAAGATTCGATCTCGATCCTAATACGATAATTATCAATGATAATCTCTCCAAAGGAAAACGATTATATGGTCTATTGCCAAAGGTCAATCATTCAAGCATCAAACAACACTTCTAGTGTTTTGTATCGTTACTTTACCTTGTCCCTTCGATTGGGGTGGTAAACAATACTCTCATCAAGATTCGTTCTCAATGACTTCTGAGCAAATCTCTAGAAATTCGATGCGAAGCGAGGATCTTGATAAAGATGATCGATACATGCACACTATGTTTACACAACTCCTTTAAATACAAAAGAGTCAATTTCTTCATCAAGAATCTATCATTAACAGGAATGATATTAGCAGATTTGGTCAGTCTGTCGACGATGACCCAAATCGAATCAAATTCAGATGATGACCTTTGCAATAGTTAGACGTTTACTAATGTATGAGGCGATGTTTCCCTTCATAATTTGCCAGCAGTACAACTTCTTCAGATAAGATATATTAAATCAGAAATGACATGAATAGAATACCTAATCTTACGAGATTCCAACATGACTACATCTCAAAATTTCCATATTTAGGCAACCACAAGTGGCCTTTAAAACATTTACCGCCATCGGCTTCTCAATTCTAATGGTTTACATTAGCCGCGAACCTCTTTTATTATCTATATTATCCTTTTTACAAGCATCGGCTATATTTTAAATTGCTCGGTAATTTATTTTGCACAGTCATTATTAAGGAACACTTCCTAATTGATTCTTTATCCTTTCTATATAATGTGTCAGTATCTACATTCATCTTTTCCTGATGAAATATTTATCATGACCGTATTTATTCAAAAATTCTTTCTTCACATTTTCTAAGTTTTAGTTTCGTCTCAACTATCATTTTTATCAGTTTTGCTCAATCTGACGTTTTAAAGCGTCGATAAATATTTCAAGTAATTAAATAATAAATATTCATTTTTTATGAAACGTAACCGTAAAAATTTTAAATTTCTTAGTTCGACCAATTATATAAAAATGTTCAAAATAAATTTGAACTTTATTAACAAGATTTTTGTTGATTTATCAAAAATAATTAAAATAATTAATAAGATTCGTAAATGTTCGAAAAATCTTTGTTTACACTTTGGTCGAAATTTTCTTAGTTGAAAAGCAAAAATTGTCGTTTCAAATTTCAAGTCATAAGTTATATAGTTTCCTTAATTCTTCTTAGGTTGTCTTGAGGTATACACAAACATTTACCCCTAAACAGGAGTTTAGTTAAATGATTTGGGTTTAAGGGAATGATCCCTTAAAAATCCTTTGATAAATATTTGTCAAAACATATTTCCACTTTCTTTTTAGTAAAACCCAAAGTCTCAAATGGCTCTAATCTTTGAAAAGTCAATATAGATCCCATTATCTTATTAATCACATGGTCAAATCATGTAAAGGATTAAGCCGTTAATCACATGTTAAATATTCAAGGTACAGGTTTTCATTGTTCGGCCAATTCAGGGTAGTTTATACATAATTATTAACTCATTTTTATTCTTATAAACAAACATATGGTTCTTAATGATCACAAGCATGAATTTATCAAATTACAGCCTACACACGTGATTCACCAAATTTATGAATGCTACATGTGTATTAGTCAATCCAAACGACATCACGTGAAACTCATAATGTTCATTACAAGTTCTGGATGTAGTAATTGGAATAGATAATCTTTTTCGCGGACGCAAAGTTGATGATAACCATGCCGAGGATCAATTTTTTGAATATATGCTAGAACCTTGTAAATGATCGAACAAATCTGTCATCTTGGGGTAGTGGATATAGATTTTTATCATCAATTTACCTAGTTCACGGTAATCAATAAACATAAGGAATGATAACACCATAGCTCTTCATAATTGATGAGCTTGGTAGAATAAAAGCTTTTTCCGACAATTCTCTCAATTGTACGGTAGCACTTTCGATTCAGATGGTGCTGAAGTACGGTGCACACGCCACGGGTGCAGCACCGGTGTAACACCCCCAAATTTATACAACTCAATACAGCGGAAGACTAGTTGGTGTTACGGGATAGCACATTACTCACATCATAGACAACGCTTAGAAGTTGCGTCATTTTAATAATAAAGCATTTCCATACATAAATATCAAAGTTACATAGGTCCCAAGTCATTACATTTCATACAAGGTTTTACAAAGTATTTGAATGGAAAATATTGTTTAAGTGCGGGCCATGAATTCTTGTTGTCTTCCCGAGAATTACCTTCAAGTACCTGAGATAAAACATGTTAAAAGAAAAGGTCAGCGATAACGCCGAGTGAATTCATAGAGTTTAATAAATTCCATCAATATAACTTTGGTATAAAATTAGTACCAAAAATCAATTCGTACAAATCATTGTAATAGGCCGTAAAATAGCCAAAATCGTTTTATACAAATCTTTGTAATAGGCCATAAAATAGCCAATGTCATTTTATATAAATCCTTATCGAAAATCATAATATAGGCATTTGCCTTAAAAATTATTATACGAGCCAATGTCGTAAAAACATCATACAATACGTCTTATGACGTTGTATAAAATCAAATAAAAACCGTTATATGAATATGGTTATGAAAACCAAAACACAAACGTAATATCAATAGTATGACCCTGTATTGCTATTCAGGCAATACATCGTAATTCGAAGCGTCTAATAGTATTTCATTAGTTTTGGATTATTATAAGCCGCATGACATTGTTACCTTACTAAACCAAAACGGGTAGCTATCCTGATACCAATTTTGCCCATCTAAAGTAGCGTGTCGTCACAATGGTCACGCTATGGAAATCTTCTCATACATAAATTCGCTTACCAATCAATGTGGCACGACGGGGATCAACCGTCAAGGCGCGAACTGGGGTGATCGTCCCCAAATAGTACTATTAAATGCATAAGCGTCTACCAAATCCCGGTAGTTCACAATTCATGCTAATGGGACTTTTAGTGACATACCTAACTTTAATAATCCATTTAATTTCATCTATCGGGTCCTTTAATCATTTATCGGGTCATACAATCGGGTCATTCAATCATTCGGGTCCAAAATCAATAAACAAGCAATCGGGACAAATGGAGTCCTAATTTTATAAAAACTAACATGTTATCTCCCTCGCGGGTTTATAAAACATTTATAAAAACATTTAAAAGAGTGCAAGGCTATGAACTCACGTTGATGTGGGAAGGCGGGTTGTCGGCAATTCGGATGTACGGTACGTGCTTCAATCACGGAAACCTAGACAAATAATAATCGGTCTTAGACTCATGTCCAATGACTTTATAAAAATATCAATTAAGTATACATATGATGATTATATATATATGATGATAAAGTGGGTTTACATATTCTCGTTTTCTTATTTTAGTGTTATATGTCGATAACTTTTATACTAGTTTACTAGTTTTACCCATTTACGTGTTTTATGCCCAATAAACTTATTATAAGTTCCTTAACTTGTTTTAATCCTTGTTATACTTATTTTATCAGTATGTATAATTTCCATGTTGGGCCCAAATGGGTTAAGCCCAATAATTTCTTTTTACAAGTTTATATCTTATTTAGTCCAATTATTAGTCCAAGTATTAGTCCAATATGTTTACTTAGCCCGTTAATGTCCGTATGCCCTATAGTTCGGGTTTTATCGGTTTTTACTTGTTATATATGTCTATATATCAGTATATAAGTTTTATAAAGTTTACATTAGACGGGTCCAACCGTCTAAGTTTTATTTAACAAAAACGTTAATTTTACGGCGATAGCCGAAAAACTCGTAAAAATCAAGTTTATAGTTTTATAACTTATAAAACTTAACAAGTTACCATTTTTATAAAATATCCACTTATTTAACTTTTCACATACTTATATAAATAAAATCCGTAAGTTAGTGGGTTTTTATTTTACATTTTATACTATTAAATTTTGAGTGCTTATATAATAGTAATATACTTTAATTTCCAAAAATCTGATTTTTATCTTTACTTTCACCAAAACTGCCATATCTTGAGTTCTACATGGTGATAGAAGCTCAAATTTTTATCACATAAACTACATGATATTTTCTACATTTAACTCTTCTATAGCTACTGTTGAATCTTCCTTTAAGTATTTTCTAAAAATCGTCCAAAACAGTAACTTCAGATTTGTATCTTAAACTTGTTTTGATCATATCTCACTCATTACAATGATTCCATTGCATGGTCAACTCTCACATGTGTACAAGACCCATAGCTTACTGTAAATCCATTTTACTTCATCATTTTATCAGTCTAGCATGTGGTTCTTTACTGTTTTTATACAGCCTATCATTTAAACAAGATTTACCCATTTTTACTTATAGTTTTTCATCTTTTTATCCATGATTATCAACAACAAATCCCCACATAACATTTTTATCATCATATAATCATCATATACATATACAATAGGAAATAAAATACATGTTTACATAATCAAATTAACAAGAAGATGAGGAGGACAATCTTTATACCACCATGATGATGTAGGTTGATCAAAACATGGATTTTTGATGGAGAAACTTGTGATGCACCAAGACCTTCTTCATGACCACCATTCTTCATATACTCCTTGTGGAAAATCAGCCTCAAGACTCCAAGGAAACTCCTCCATGGATGTTATAAGCACCACCAATCAATAGGGTTTCAAAAGGGCTTCATCTTATGCAAGAATAACATAAGATTTGTGGTTAAATTTAGATCAAAGGGGTGTTTCTTCATGTTTTTAGGACGACAAGGTATGGAGGGTGAGAGAGTTTGTGTGTGGTATTGCATGTTGCTAAATGAGAAGTGGTTTTAGTTAGTTGTTTTGAGGTTGGAAGTAGCTTAGTATGTAAGCATAATGGAAAAGTGTAATACTTGTTAAATAAAGTTTGACACCTAAAGGTGTTGGTAAGTATTTGGCCGCCCCATGTAAGCTAGTGGGGTGGGACAATGTATTTTGTCCCATCTCACTAGTTTACGGGTATTCCTCGATTCTAGTTTTCTCGATTTGCGTGCCCTCGGGTCGTTTTACGAAAAACGTTTTTATAAATTATGAATCACCTTCACAAAACGAATCTAATAAAAATTGTCTCATCAAAAACGGAGTTCGAAAACGTAAATACGTAATCCTAGGGTTTCCGGTTTAGTCGTAAAAGACGTTAAAATAAAATCGTAAGTCCTAATCTCTTCTCGTAAATTTGTGAGTTTATGAACCAACACAAATTTAAAACTCCAAAATAATATTCACGGATAAATTTATTTTCTGAAATGTCGGACTGTCACCAAGGACGGTGTATGTAAACGTAAGCACGTAACGTTGAATCCTCCGGTTTAGACGTAGTCGATGCTACTTCAAGACGTAAATCCAATTTCTTTCAAAAAATAAGTGAGTTCATATTGTAACATTAAAATAATGTTTTCAAATAAATATTGAGAATAAAATATCAACCATAAATTGACGGATTGTCACAGCATTTACCCCTAAACAGGATCTTTGTCCTCAAAGATCATCTTACTACTCGCTTCTTATAGAGTTAAAGCCATGTGGGTATTTCCTCCACATTCGGTCTTTTCTCACAAGTGTAATCCATTATAGTACGCGAGTTTCATCAAACATAACTACGGGAATAAGATCAGGCTAAATGTTGACTTACTTTCTCTATCCATGATGTTCACGGGTTTCTAATGAATGCAACTTTTCGCCGATCTAAACTCTACTAAGAATAATCAGAATATCACTTGATAGATATTCCATCAAGTGCGATTTACGAAACATAATTCACGCGGTTCTTGAAGTCCTAGGGTAGATCCAACTTATATGCCTTTCAATCCCAACTTTTACATCATTTCAATGGTACCATACAATCGGGGACTTATATCCCATGATTTGTCAGATCATGAATTCATTTTTCCAAGGTTAAAAATTGTGGCATAACTTCGCTACCCATTTGGCACTTCAAGATCTACATTTCACATTCATATAACCTCTTGCCCACTATCGGCAGTCAATAATCAAATCCTAATTTCAACAATCATTTCAGATCTCGCGGGTCAGGTATTTTGTAAGGTTAGGTTCGCCATTATAGGAAACCTTAACCCTAAGAGACATGTCCAACTCACAATGGGTGTATGTCGGGCGTCTTCATCTCAACTCCTGCTTACAAATGCTCTAATATAGATCCTAACAAGATTAGATCTCGATTCTAATACAATAATTATCAGTGATAATCTTTCCAAAGGAAAGCGATTATACGGTCTATTACCAAAGGTCAATCATTCAAACATAAAACAGCACTTATATTACCTTGTATCGTTACTTTACCTCGTCCCTTCGATTTGGGATGGTACATAGTACTCTCATCAAGGTTCGTTCTCAATGATTTCTGAGCAAATCTCTAGAAATTCGATGCGAAGCGAGGATCTTGATATAGATGATCGATACAGGCACGCTATGTTTACATAACTCTTTTGCATTTATCATTAACGAGAATGATATTAGCAGATTTGGTCAGTCTGTCGACAATGACCTAAATCGAATCAAATTCAGATGATGACCTTTGCAATAGCTAAACGTTTACTAATGTATGAGGTGATGTCTGTCTTCATAATTCGTCATCAGTACAACTTCTTTAGACAAAGATACTTTTAGTCATAAATGACATACATATAATACTTATACTTACAAATTCCAACATAACTATATCTCACAATTTTCCATATTTAGGCAACCATAAACGGCCCTTTAAAACATTTAATGCTATTGGCTTCTCAATTATAATGGTTCACATTAGCTGTGAAACCCTTCACTATTTATATTATCCTTTTTACAAACATCGGCTATTTTATATTGTTCGGCACTTTATTTTTCACCTTCATTATTAAAGAACATGTCCTAACTGGTTCTTTATCTTTTCTACATAATGCGTCGGTATCTATATACACTTCTCATGATGATATAATTATCATGTTCACAATTCACTCAGATATTCTTTCTATATTATGCGTCAGAAATTACGTTCACTTTTCTTCATATTTTCTAAGTTTCAGTTTCGTCTTTACTATCATTTTTATCCGTTTTACTCAATCTGACGTCTAAAGCGTCAATAATTATTACAACTAATTAAATAATAAACATTTAATTTTTATGAACATAACGTAAAAATTTTAATTTTCTTAGTTCGACCAATTATAAAAATGTTCAAAAATAAATTTGAATTTAATTAACAAGATTTTCGTTGATTTATTGAAAATAATTATTAAGATTCGTAAATGTTCGAAAAATCTTTGGTTATACTTTGGTCAAAATTTTCTTAGTTGAAAAGCAAAAATTGTCGTTTCAAAATTTAAGTCATGGTTTAAATGGTTTTACTCAATCCTTCTTAAGTTATCTTGAGGTATACACAAACATTTACCCCTAAACAGAAGTTTAGTTAAATGGTTTGTGTATAAGGGAATAATCCCTTTAAAAATCCTTTGTTAAAACATTTGTCAAAACATATTTCCATTTCTTTTTGGTAAAATCCAAAGTCTTAAAAGGGCTCTTAATTTTTGAAGAGTCTATTTGCATACATCTTACCATTATTAATCCAACGGTCCTTTTATGTAAAGGATTAAGTCCTTAATCACATGTTAAATATTTAAGGTACATGTTTTCATTGTTCGGCCAGTTCAGGGCAATCTATAAATAATTATTAACTCATTATTATTCCTATATACAAACAAATAGTCCTTAATGATCACGAGCATGAATTTATCAATTTATAGCCTACACACGTGATTCACCAAATTTATGAATGCTACATGTGTATTAGTCAATCCAAACGACATCACGTGGAACTCATAATGTTCATTACAAGTACCGGATGTAGTGATTGGAATAGATAATCTTCTTCGCAGATGCGAAGTTGATTATAACCATGCTATGGATCAAATTTGCTAGAACCTTGTAAATGATCGAACAATTCTTCCATTTCGAGTTATGGATATCGTTTTCGATTGTCAATTTACTCAGTCACAGTAATCTATAAATATAAGGAAAGATAACACCATAGCTCTTCAGGATGACAGGCTTGGTATAATAAAATCTTTCTCCGACAACTCTCTCGGTTGTACGGTAATTCCTTTAATTCAGATGGTGCTGACGTACAGTGCACAAGCCACAAGTGCAGCACCGGGAATATAATCAATACCAATTTCAACTTGCCTTAATGGCGAGAGTCTAGGTAATTCATTAACAAATACTTACTAAAGTTTCAAATAACAGAATTATCTTTTTAATACCTTCATTTTTAAGTTCTTTCTAGATTATAATATCGATGACTAACTCACAACCATTCACGGTATAATTTTAAGTCTAAATACAGGATAATCATCCATCAAGAATTATTTAGATCACTTTTGATAATCAACATCTTATCATTTAGGAGAATTCTACTCGAGTTCCCATAAATTAAGACAATATCGTCATGTCATAATCAATCAATCCATTATACTGGCATTATCAACTTTCCAGTTCTATTGCCGTCGATAAGATGTGAACTTCTCAAAAGACTAATAATACTCATAATCCTTCATAAATTCAAGGATATATGGAGACATAACTACTATTAAAAGAGTAAGGTCAACGCATAATCTATGCGAGAGAATTTCAAATCAGATACAGACAAAAACATTTAACGAATATGAATATATCCCATGTTTTCATAATTTGAGTACGCAGTCGAAAGCTCCTCGGATCGTTACCCAGGTCATTCAAATGAAATCAAATCATAAGAAATGATAAGAACGTCAATACATCCAGTTGGGTATCAACACTCGGTAATCAGATACTTTTCCTAAGAATCTCACTACGGGAGAATTGGACAAGAACGGAATATCAATTTGTCAAATAAGACAAGTTCCACAGATGAGTAAATTCGACTTAGAAGAATAGATACTACAGGCACATATGTAGGTGTCCCTAACACTATGTCCTTATTTTTCACTTCTTGCAGATCTCATAAATTTTAATGTTTCACAATCTTCAAAGAAAATTTAGTGTTTATTAATTAGTTTTATGGTGACTACTAATCAGCCTTGCATAGTCCATTCCAAATTGTATGTAGGCGCGCAACTATATACAATTTCAAGATTAACGATGCAATACTCAGTTCGTCAAAATTTTATCATCATGTTATAATAAAAACATTTTCATGCTTAATTCTTAAATAAAAATCAAAAATATATTTACAAAGGTTTTCTTTGTTATGGAAATAATTAAGTTTCCAAAGCGTCTCATAAACAATTTTATTTTGATATCAATCACTTATAATTCTCACTTTGAATAATTCTTATTGTGATGAAAATTAAATTTTCTTAAAGGATACCGTTTTAACTTTATAAAAACAATGTATGATCTGCAAAAGAGTGATGAAAAGTTGTTCACCAAGAATTAACTACGATATAATAGGAAATGAGCTTAGCCAATTAATTATGAGGTTCATGACCTCGATGGCACTCACGAAGAATAATTCACAACGTAACTCAAATCGAGATGAGTACTTGTTCAATGGTTGCATCACTAACGCGAACATTAGGATGAAGCAAGAAAAGATAGATATCATCGATACATGTAGAATTTAGCAATCAAAGGAAGTCTTTTCATTAATCACAAACAAGTCAAAATTGTACCGTAACAGATTACGTGTCACTATGTCATACAATTTCCAGAACTCATCCTACCAACTGATATCTCAGTTAAGTTAGGGATTTTTTTAAAAGATACCACAATGAATACTAATCTACAAGAGTCATTAGGTGTTCCACATGTCCCGAAAGATCCATCGGTCCCAATTCAGAAGAAGATTTCTTCAATTTATTTATTGGACACTGGGCATCCTCGTTAGTGGACAATGGACTAGGAACAATACTTAACACGAATCAACAATCAATTAAAACCTTATAATTCAATCACAGAACTTAACGACTTCCTCTTATCAATCTCATATTCCATACGGATTAAATTTTACTTTATTCAAGTTTTTAACCAATTTTATACTCAATGTGATATTCTACCTCATTCTCCAATACTTACAACCTTATTCTTCGGCCTTGTAAAGGCAATACAATCTCGATATGAATCAACACTTAATTTCCAATCCTATTAGCTCTTACAACAACAATTATCAAATGAGTCATTAATATGAAATGACTTGATCATTCAACTTAGACTTCTCGGAAAGGTATTAGTGGCATGAGGCTTTTGGGTAATGGTTCCAATAACAGCCTCAAGTGCAACATTCACCCTTTCGATTTCAATTTAAGAATTGGATGACAACGAATCATATGACATCTTTCTAGGTGGTAACGTTTTGTCAAACTCCACTCTATAAGAAAAGATCGTCATGACATCGATATCAGATTTAATCTCGCCAATTCTTCTTCAATATCACAATCAACTAATATCTACATTTCTACGAATATTAACCATTTGTTGGGATCATAAATATCCACAACTTGGTTTAGATCTAGGATAGCTAGAATTCCTACGAGAATAGCTTCGATTAATTTACTAGGGGATTTAGGGTTACTTGTGACAATCTACGTCGTATAAATACCTCGTATAAAAATCAAAATAATCATCAAACAATCATGTAATAAAATTACATCATATATATATAATCCAAGTTATATATATATTAAAATAACAATTCTCAGTCTTGGCCTTGTCGGTAACTCGGGAATTCTTCGGCACCGTTATAGTCAAAAGATTTTTAGACATTTTTAGAAAAATGTTTTTAGTTAAAAGATTTTGAAATGTTTTAATCAAAACCTTAGTTTTAAAAATCTTTCGTTCTCTATAACGAGAGCTCTGGTACCAAACTGTAACACCCCCAAATTTATACAACTCAATACAGCGGAAGACTAGTTGGTGTTACGGGATAGCACATTACTCACATCATAGACAACGCTTAGAAGTTGCGTCGTTTTAATAATAAAGCATTTCCATTCATAAATATCAAAGTTACATAGGTCCCAAGTCATTACATTTCATACAAGGTTTTACAAAGTATTTGAATGGAAAATATTGTTTAAGTGCGGGACATGAATTCTTGTTGTCTTCCCGAGAATTACCTTCAAGTACCTGAGATAAAACATGTTAAAAGAAAAGGTCAGCGATAACGCCGGGTGAATTCATAGAGTTTAATAAATTCCATCAATATAACTTTGGTATAAAATTAGTACCAAAAATCAATTCGTACAAATCATTGTAATAGGCCGTAAAATAGCCAAAATCGTTTTATACAAATCTTTGTAATAGGCCATAAAATAGCCAATGTCATTTTATATAAATCCTTATCGAAAATCATAATATAGGCATTTGCCTTAAAAATTATTATACGAGCCAATGTCGTAAAAACATCATACAATACGTCTTATGACGTTGTATAAAATCAAATAAAAACCGTTATATGAATACGGTACGTGCTTCAATCATGGAAACCTAGACAAATAATAATCGGTCTTAGACTCATGTCCAATGACTTTATAAAAATATCAATTAAGTATACATATGATGATTATATATATATGATGATCAAGTGGGTTTACATATTCTCGTTTTCTTATTTTAGTGTTATATGTCGATAACTTTTATACTAGTTTACTAGTTTTACCCATTTACGTGTTTTATGCCCAATAAACTTATTATAAGTTCCTTAACTTGTTTTAATCCTTGTTATACTTATTTTATCATTATGTATACTTTCCATGTTGGGCCCAAATGGGTTAAGCCCAATAATTTCTTTTTACAAGTTTATATCTTATTTAGTCCAATTATTAGTCCAAGTATTAGTCCAATATGTTTACTTAGCCCGTTAATGTCCGTATGCCCTATAGTTCGGGTTTTATCGGTTTTTACTTGTTATATATGTCTATATATCAGTATATAAGTTTTATAAAGTTTACATTAGACGGGTCCAACCGTCTAAGTTTTATTTAACAAAAACGTTAATTTTACGGCGATAGCCGAAAAAGTCGTAAAAATCAAGTTTATAGTTTTATAACTTATAAAACTTAACAAGTTACCATTTTTATAAAATGTCCACTTATTTAACTTTTCACATACTTATAGAAATAAAATCCATAAGTTAGTGGGTTTTTATTTTACATTTTATACTATTAAATTTTGAGTGCTTATATAATAGTAATATACTTTAATTTCCAAAAATCTGATTTTTATCTTTACTTTCACCAAAACTGCCATATCTTGAGTTCTACATGGTGATAGAAGCTCAAATTTTTATCACATAAACTAAATGATATTTACTACATTTAACTCTACTATATCTACTGTTGAATCTTCTTTTAAGTATTTTCTAAAAATCGTCCAAAACAGTAACTTCAGATTTGTATCTTAAACTTGTTTTGATCATATCTCACTCATTACAATGATTCCATTGCATGGCCAACTCTCACATGTGTACAAGACCCATAGCTTACTGTAAATCCATTTTACTTCATCATTTTATCAGTCTAACATGTGGTTCTTTACTGTTTTTATACAGCCTATCATTTAAACAAGATTTACCCATTTTTACTTATAGTTTTTCATCTTTTTATCCATGATTATCAACAACAAATCCCCACATAACATTTTTATCATCATATAATCATCATATACATATACAATAGGAAATAAAATACATGTTTACATAATCAAATTAACAAGAAGATGAGGAGGACAATCTTTATACCACCATGATGATGTAGGTTGATCAAAACATGGATTTTTGATGGAGAAACTTGTGATGCACCAAGACCTTCTTCATGACCACCATTCTTCATATACTCCTTGTGGAAAATCAGCCTCAAGACTCCAAGGAAACTCCTCCATGGATGTTATAAGCACCACCAATCAATAGGGTTTCAAAAGGGCTTCATCTTATGCAAGAATAACATAAGATTTGTGGTTAAATTTAGAACAAAGGGGTGTTTCTTCATGTTTTTAGGACGGCAAGGTATGGAGGGTGAGAGAGTTTGTGTGTGGTATTGCATGTTGCTAAATGAGAAGTGGTTTTAGTTAGTTGTTTTGAGGTTGGAAGTAGCTTAGTATGTAAGCATAATGGACAAGTGTAATACTTGTTAAATAAAGTTTGACACCTAAAGGTGTTGGTAAGTATTTGGCCGCCCCATGTAAGCTAGTGGGGTGGGACAATGTATTTTGTCCCATCTCACTAGTTTACGGGTATTCCTCGATTCTAGTTTTCTCGATTTGCGTGCCCTCGGGTCCTTTTACGAAAAACGTTTTTATAAATTATGAATCACCGTCGCAAAATGAATCTAATAAAAATTGTCTCATCAAAAACGGAGTTCGAAAACGTAAATACGTAATCCTAGGGTTTCCGGTTTAGTCGTAAAAGACGTTAAAATAAAATCGTAAGTCCTAATCTCTTCTCGTAAATTTGTGAGTTTATGAACCAACACAAATTTAAAACTCCAAAATAATATTCACGGATAAATTTATTTTCTGAAATGTCGGACTGTCACCAAGGACGGTGTATGTAAACGTAAGCACGTAACGTTGAATCCTCCGGTTTAGACGTAGTCGATGCTACTTCAAGACGTAAATCCAATTTCTTTCCAAAAATAAGTGAGTTCATATTGCAACATTAAAATAATGTTTTCAAATAAATATTGAGAATAAAATATCAACCATAAATTGACGGATTGTCACAACCGGGAATATAATCAGTACCAAATTCAACTTGCCTTAATGGCGAAAGTCTAGGTAATTCACCAAAAAATACCTCCTAAAGGTTCAGATAACAGAAACATGTTTTAATAAATTTACTTTAAGTTCTTTCTAGATTATAATATCTATGACTAATTCACAACTATTCATGGTATAATTTCAAGTCTAAATGCAGGATATCGTCATCCATCAAGAATTATTTAGATCACTTTTGATAATCAACATCTTATCTCTTAGGGGAATTCTACTCGAGTTCCCATCAATTAAGACAATGTCGTCATGTCATAATCAATCAATCCATTCTACTAGTACTATCAACTTTCTATTTTCATTACAATTGATAAGATGTGAACTTCTCAAAAGACTAATAATAACTCATAATCCTTCACAAATTCAAGGATATATGGAGACACAACTACCATTAAAAGAGTAAGGTCAACGCATAATCTACGCGAAAGAATTTCAAATCAGATACAGACGAAAACATTTAATGAATATGAATATATCCCATGTTTTCATAATTTGAGTACGCATTCGAAAGCTCCTCGGATCGTTACCCAGGTCATTCAAATGAAATCTAATCAAAAGAAATGATAGGAACATCGATACATCCAGTCGGGTATCAACACTCGGTAATCAAATACTTTTCCAAAGTATCTCGCCACGGGAGAATTGGACAAGAAGGGAATATCAATTGTCAAATAAGACAAATTCCACAGATGAGTAAATTCGACTTAGAAGAATAAATAGTACGGGCACATATGTAGGTGTCCCTATCAATATGTCCCTATTTTGCACTTCTTGCAAATCACATAAATTTTTAATCTTTCATAACTTCAAAGAAAATGTAATATTAAAACCCCGGGTAACACCTAATCACCCCCAAATATTAATCAAATCCCATACTGTTCAACCCTAAGAACCGTAAATCCAATTTCAGTTATTACCAAGATTAAAGACAATTAATTTTCCAGATATATGATTACACACATGCTAACTAAATCCCCACCTATGAAATTGGTCCCACTTCACCCACATGGCCACCTCACCACTCCCCTGTCCCGTCACTATCCCATTTTCCCAAAAATTAGACAGGATTAATGGACCAGATGGAATATTGTGCTCCCCACAACATATAAATGGTTTGGATGAGTTTTGCTACAGTTGTATCATCCACAACATTTGTAGGCATCACATGTTCAAGTATTAACCAAGAACAAGTCCAAGATTTGAATTTCACCAAGGGGTATTTATGGAAATCAAGCAGTTAGGGTTTAGCTTTTGTATTTTGTTTCTAGAACCAACTGTAGTTGCTAAATAAAGTACACATAGGACGAGTATAGTTTTTGTTCAAGAATTTGCTTAAAAAACTTGTAATTCCTTTTTTATTTAATATAAAAAGTTGGTATTGATTTTAGTAAATTCTGAGTTCCATTTATTCATGTTATGCAACTGTTTGTGGATTAGACTTCTGTAGTTCCTTTTTCTTGTAAAAGTTGGTGAAAAGTGCTAATTTCCAAAATCTCAATTTTTAGTTTTTGAATGTTTTCTTTAAATCTCTTTTTAACTTTGCATTATGCAAATCTTTGTTTAAATGATAAAAGTTTGTAAAAATTTTGTGAAAAGGTTTTAACAAAAATATCTTTGTTCAAGAATTTGAAGAAAATCAGTTTAATTTGTGTTTATTAATCTTATTGTTCACATAAGCTCATTTAATAAGCTGTCTTACAAACAGCTTATTGAATGCTTATGTGATCTTGCATCTATTTCTTCTGTTGTGCGTGTGTATCAACAAGTACAAAGAAAAGGGGCGCTTGTTACTTTTTCTTGTTGAAGGACTTTGAAGATATTTATGGTATTTCTTTGCAAAAGCTCATAAAAGCCTCCATTCTAGCTCTTTTAGCTTATCATCTTGCTTATCAAAAACCTAATTCCATCTTTGGTTGATGCTTCCATGATAGGTATGTGTCTCATTTGGAAACAAAGTTTCACATTATTCTTTTCCCTTTGCTAAAATTGCT
Source organism: Glebionis coronaria (assembly GCA_025667525.1). NCBI lineage: Eukaryota > Viridiplantae > Streptophyta > Magnoliopsida > Asterales > Asteraceae > Glebionis > Glebionis coronaria. The sequence continues at coordinate 453,702,567 of CM046880.1, forward strand.
TACTGATGAGGTATGCCTCTTATGGATTTTCTTTGTAGTTTAAGTTCTTGAATCTGCTTGTTTTATAGTTGTGAGTTTGATGTTAGTTAAGTTTGATTAGATAAGAGTGATTGTTCAAAAATCTTTGTTGAATTTATTTGTTAACTGGTTGTTAGGGAGCGTTTGGGACTGTGTCGGAAAAGGGTGAATTACACACTCTAGTGACCATTAGTTGCCTGCACCATTTTAAGTTGACCAAGTTTAGTTAGGAGCAAGTTCGGTTTGTATTTGTAAGATCAATTTCCTTGTTTGAAAGTTACATGCTTTTTTGCCAAAACCTATCAAACACATCAGTGGAACTTGTGTGTTTAATTATGTGAAATAGGCCATAGGATCTTGGAATAAGTTCCGCCAACATATCCATCTAAGTCTGTATAGTTTTGTTTTGAAATTTGATTGCTTATTTGTTAGTTTAATACTTATTTGAAAATCACCAATAAGCATACTAGAATCCATTGTCTGAGAACCACTTTATAGTTCTATCTGATATCTGTCAAAAAGCCCTTTGGCTTTAATAGATATCGGGTATAAAGGATTGTTATTTGCTTATTTGACTAATGTGAGTTCTATGCTTAAGTGATTTTATATACCTTATTCTCATTCTTTAATGCTTATTTGTGACTCCCCACAAGTCCAAGCTTGCGGGGGTACCTTTTATTCCAAAACAAAGCATTAAAATATAAAAAATAGAGTAAAAACGATACTGGCATGGCTCTACCTGGTGACCTTCCGAACAGGGGTTCCCAGGGTTACCGATGTGCCATTCGTTATTATTGGTAAGGGTTTGCACAATTTAATACTTATACCCTCTTTGCTTTTGTTTCCAAAATATAAGGCGTATCCTTATAAGCACATCCTGGGCATATTGGCTTATCATTTTTTGTCTTTTACATTTTCCTTAGTCTATATTTAAATTTAGGATTTTTCCAAGTTGGTTTGATATTTTTGTCTTTATCCGTTTATTTTATATTTATTTTTCTTTTTCTATTTTTGAAAAGTCATTTAAAAATAGTAAAAACTAGTTTTAAATTTGTAGAAACTAGAAGGAGGGGGGGTTGAATAGTTTCTTAAATTTAGTTATTAAATAATGGTTTTTAAAATCCTTTAAAAAAACTTAGACTTAAGCAAATATGTGAAATCTTCTTATACACAATATGGACAATGGATAGTGAAACTAAACTAATAATCACAAGTATATGCAAGTAACGAATAAAAAATGTGAAGAGATAAGGAAAAGAAAGATCAAACCAAAAACCAAGGATTTTTAGTGGTTCGGCAACGAAAATCACTCCTCGTTCCTACTCCACTCCTCGAGTACTCTTTACTCGAGAGTTCATTAATCAACAAGCTCCTTCAGGTGGAGAACCGTACATTTTGCTTAACCATTTCTGACTCTAAGCTAAAAGTCGAGCCCTAATCTTAGCTAGGATCAATCTACACCAATATACTTTAAGGACTAAGCATTAGCCACACCACATACACAACTTCCAAATAGACACAACTACTTGGATCTTCACAACAACAACACAAGAATGAAAATTAAATGTTTGATCTTCAATGGATCTTTGAGGTGGACACAACACTTCAAGGATGAAGTGTTCTTCTCTTTTCACTTGAGAGGAAGAGATGGGAGGAGAAAGATTCCCTTCTAAACAAGTAGTAATCAACCAAATAACCAAGGATTTGAATGATTTAAGAAGACGAATTGAATCTTGAAATTTGTGTGCAAAAGAGGTGAAGAGAAAATAAGAGAATGGTCTACTATTTATAAGACAAAGCTCCAACGGCTCTTTCTGGACGCGGTTCCTTAAAGGTGCCCACGGTTCCTTATTGATAAGGAACCGCGCACCTATTTGAGGAAACGCCAGAGTAGACCCCGCTCCCTTTTGTCTTTTAGTGGTGTAGTCACATCTGGTGGAATATTTATCCTCAAAGGATATTGCTAACCCATATTGAATATGCCATTTCCAAATTTTCAAATATATAAATTAATGAAACATTTTCTTAAAAATAAAGTTTAATAAAAACTTTTGTCACATTTAATAAAAGATGAGTTTTAATAAATATTAAATCCTTGATCACTTAGTTAGGTTGAAAACTTGTTTGTTCATACCTTAAGTGATAATAGATGAAATGAAAAATACTTGAACTCAAGAATTCGTTTTTCGTTGTTTTCGTAGATGCTTGTTTTTATATATTGTCGTAATCAAAACAAAGCGAGACCGAAAAATGAAAGTAACGTTTTTAGGCATCATTGCATTAACAATCTCCCCCTTTTTGATTCCGACAATACATAAACTCAATCATATGAAAAACAAGATTTTCGAAGAAGAGTTTATTCATTTCTCCCCCTTAGTCGAAACAAAAAGCTTGCAAAAGTCTTTGTAGAAGAGAAGAATCGGACTTTGCAAATGCTCCCCCTTGGTAATTACTCCCCCTTGCTTGGGTCACCAAGGAATCGAGCTATGGTGACAAGCTACATAGAAGGGTTAGAAGAAGAAAAGAAACACCCAAATAGATATAGAAAAGGTCACACAATAAGAGAAATAAGAGAAGAAAAAGAGAACCAAGATCCATAACAATTCATGTTAAAAGAAAACATGAAAAAGATACAAGGAAACAAGTCATACAAAGATGTATGAAAAACAAGCCAAAGGAAAAGCATAAATCTAATCCTAGTTAAACTAGAACTCTAGGATTTGATTGAATTAGATGTCTTGATAGTAAGTAATCCACATGCTTAAATAAAAGACAAGGTGATGGCGGAAGGAGGTGGTGGTGGATTGGTAATGGTCTCATAGTCATAGTGAAGAGGAGGCTTGACTAGGAGACTTTTGATGTAAATAAACTCCTCATAAATATGAGTCATAACAAGATGCTGATATTGACAACAATGACAATATGTCCCATGATGCATGACATTATCATGTGAGGGAGGAAGAACACAAAAGGGCAGTGGTAGAAAAGAAGAAGTTCCACAATTAATATTCTTAGAAGAAGAAGAAATATGATTTTAAGTGTTCTTGGGTAAACTTGGACTGAAAGAGATTGGGGAAAATGGAGGAGAATCAAGGCTTTCATTTGGTGAATAAGACATTTTGATTTAAGAAAGGATGCAAAATGCTTAGGGTTAAGTAGAGAAAACACAAGATAATTTTGGCATGGTGAAAGGTTTGAAATAAAGATTCCAAAAAGTGTTGGAGCAAATTCGGAGTTACAGAAAACTCAAATTCTTAGGCTGCTGCCTGCGGTTATTTATCTTCACCTGCAGTTCCTTATTTACATTTGATATTAAGTATATTGAAGTTCGTTTTCTCTCGATGCTTGACAAATTGAAAGTTCTAAAAATCTAAAGTCTTTAATTGTTCTTGGTTGTTAGGGTATTTGGAAATTCTATGTATATTTCAATCAACAAGTAAAAATTGAAAAATAATAAACCTACTTATCCGTAAAACACTTTGCAAATACCAAGTAATATTAACAAAAGTTCAAAATTAAAATTCATAAAAGTAAATGTGCTGAAAATGTAAGATAAATGAAAGCAAAGGACCGGAATGTAAATTTTAGAAAGTAAAAGGACCAAAAGTGTAAAATACAACAAACTTGAAACAAATTTAATAACTTTCTAAATCTGCTTAACCAACTTTGACAAAAACTGAAATTACAAGGACTGTAAATTAGCAAACCCTAAATTCTAGCAAGTTTAGCACCAAATGCAATCAGTTACAAACAAAAAGGACTAAAATGCAATTAACATGTAAAATTCAACAAAAATGGGCTAACACTTTTGAATAAGCTCGTCTGAGCTTAATAATGGACCAAATAAGCTCTAACTTGTTTCAAACTGCTTAAAATGGAAAATTAGCAGGTATGCAAAAGGAATCTGCTTAAAAGCTAGTAAAACTCAATTTAGCTTATTCAAATAAGCCAAGAATAAGCAAACTTAAAATCCAGACATCCACAACTTGATTTTAATGATCAAACTTGTTAAACAGCTTTTAAGGAGAATGGAATGTCTTTCCAATTTGAAAATGATTAACTAGATAAGCTGGAAACTGATTTTAAGCTGAAAAGAGCTTATTTGACCAACGTTGACCAGATTTTCCAATAAGCTGAAAATTTCAAAACCCACTCATGACATGTTTGTAACAAGGTTTGTGAAAGAAAATTGATACATTTATGAAGTGGAAATGAAGATCTAAGTAAACAGTCCAACTTTCATTACAGAAACTTGCATTTGGTCTCTAGCTTATTAAAAAGCTAATTTCTAGCTAAAAACTAAAAACTGTAGAATTTCCTTGCACAAGCTTAAACTTTGGACATTAGACTACAACTGAGAATTGGTTTCAAGCAAAATGGTTAAGTAATGAAGACATGGCATGTGATTGAATTAAGCTAGTTTTCTGAATGAACTGATGAAAATACTTGACCCAAACTTTTTTCTAACCAATTGCCTTTTTGGCCAATTATTTGACTTCAAAACTGAACAAATGTGTTACCACTATGTTAGCAAGTATGAATAAGCAAATCTCAAGTGAATTATCAGACTTGAATCACAAAAACTAGGCAAATCCAAACACCATTTCACAAGGCTGTTAAGAACTTTTTCAAAGCTAATTTGAGTATAAAAGTGAATCAAGCTATGACTGCTATCAAAACAGGTTCATTTAGTGAAATGAAAGTAAATTTGACTAAATTCAGACTTGTTAACACACTAAATCACAAATTGAACTCAGAAGCTTATTACTGATGAAAATGAGAACTATAAACTAGAAAACTCAAATTCAGGCTACAAGTTTACTCAAATATTACAAAACTAACACAAGTACACTAAAACAAGACTAAACACATCATCATATCAGCAAGTAATGTTTACACTAGGAATTTAGCATGCAATTCAATTCAGGGGAACAAAAATCAGAAATATGACACCTTCTAGCTTAAAGCATCCATTGATGGAGTAGAGGAGTGTTGTACTCTCTAAAACCACTTCCTTCAACCCAATTCAGCTACAATCAACTACCAATCACCTCCATTAGCTATTTCTGAACCAAATCAACAAGATCTGCTACTAAACTGCTACAAGAACTGGCATGAACTCGCAAAGCTGAAATGAACATGGGAAGCTTCCAAAACAACTCAGAAACACTTCATTGATCAATGATGATCAATGACATCACAAGGCATTAACAGTAATGAAGATTTGAGTAGGTAAATGAAGATAAAAGTACGAGATGAATATTTTTGTGACAATCCGTCAATTTATGGTTGATATTTTATTCTCGAATACTATTTAAAAACATTATTTTAATGTTACAATATGAACTCACTTATTTTTGGGAAGAAATTTGGATTTACGTCTTGAAGTAGCATCGACTACGTCTAAACCGGAGGATTCAACGTTACGTGCTTACGTTTACATACACCGTATTTGGTGGCACTCCGACATTTAAGAAAATAAATTTGTCCATGAATATTATTTTGGAATTTTAAATTTGTGTTAGTTCATAAACTCACAAATTTACGAGAAGAGATTAGGACTTACGATTTTATTTTAACGTCCTTTACGACTAAACCGGAAACCCTAGGATTACGTATTTACGTTTTCGAACTCCGTTTTTGATGAGACAATTTTTATTGGATTCGTTTTATGACGTTGATTCATAATTTATAAAAACGTTTTTTGTAAAACGACCAGAGGGCACGCAAATCGAGAAAACTAGAATCGAGGAGTACCCGTAAATAAATGGGGATGAGACAAGTGGGACACTTGTCCCACCCCACTCCAAAACTGGCCTAACTAGTGCACCACACACTTGATGTGTCAAGTGTAAGCTAACTTAGCTTACACATGTCCTTAGCTTACACTTTAAGCCATATTTTCCCACTAACTCACAAAACTAGCAACTAGTTTTCACTTCACCATTTCCTTACATGCAAAAAAACATAAAACTCTCTCACTCTCTCTTGCTATGCCGTCCCATTTCTCCACAAAACACCACCATTCATACAAAATTTAACCACAAACATATGTTATAATTAACATATGTTAATCTCCATTCAAAAAGATGAAGATTGGTGCAAGTTATAACATCCAAGAAGGAGTATTCATGGAGTAGTAGGGATGATTTTCCACAAGGTATTCATGAAGATTGGTGATCTTGAAGATGGTCATGGTTATCCACAAGTTTCTCCATCAAAAACCATGTCCAAATCATAACCTACATCAACTTGGTGGTATAAATATTGTCCTCCTCATCCTCTTGTTATTTTTGGTTATGTAATCATGTATTTTATTTCCTATTGTATATTTTTATGATGATTATATGATGATAAAAATATTGTGTGGGGATTTGGTGTTGATAATCATGGATAAAAAGATGAAAAACTATAAGTAAAAATGGGTAAATCTTGTTTAAATGATAGGCTGTATAAAAACAGTAAAGAACCATATGGTAAACTGATAAAATGATGAAGTAGAATGTATTTACAGTAAGCTATGGGTCTTGTACACATGTGAGAGTTGGCCATGCAATAGAATCATTGTAACGAGTGAGATATGATCAAAACAAGTTTAAGGTACAAATCTGAGTTCACTGTTTTGGACGATTTTTAGAAAATACTTAGAGGATAATTCAACAGTAGCTATAGAAGAGTTAAATGGATCACATATCATGTAGTTTATGTGATAAAAATTTGAGCTTCTATCTCCATATAGAACTCAAGATATGGCAGTTTTGGTGAAAGTAAAGATAAAAATCAGATTTTGGAAATTAAAGTATAATACTATTATATAAGCACTCAAAATTATATTGTATAAAATGTAAAGTTAAAACCCACTAACTCATGAATTTTATTTATATAAATATGTACAATGATAAATAAGTGGACATTTTATAAAAATGACAACTTGTTATGTTTTATAAGTTATAAAACTATAAACATGATTTTTACGACTTTTTCGGCTAATACCGTAAAAATTAACGTTTTTGTTAAATAAAACTTAGATGGTTGGACCCGTCTAATGAAAACTTTATAAAACTTATATACTGATATATAGACATGTATAACAAGTAAAAACCGATAAAACCCGAACTATAAGAAATACGGACATTTACGAGCTAATTAAGCATATTGGACTAATAATTGGACTAAATAAGATAAAAACTTGTAAAAAGAACTTATTGGGCTTAACCCATTTGGGACCAACATGGAAAGTATACATACTGATAAAATAAGTATAACAAGGATTAAAACAAGCTAAAGAACTTATAATAAGCTTATAGGACTTAAAACGTGTAAATAAGTAAAACTAGTAAACTAGTATAAAAGTTATCGACATATAACACTAAAATGAGTAAACGAGAATATGTAAACCCACTTGATCATCATATATATATAATCATCATATGTATACATAATTGTTATTTTTATAAAGTCATTGGACATAAGTCTAAGACGAGTATTATTTGTCTAGGTTTCCGTGATTGAAGCACGTACCGTACATCCGAATTGCCGATAACCCGCCTTCCCACATCAACGTGAGTTCATAGCCTCGCACTCTTTTAAATGTTTTATGAAATGTTTTATAAACCCGCGAGGGAGATAACATGTTAGTTTTTATAAAATTAGGACACCATTTGTCCCGATTGTTTGTTTATTGATTTGGACACGAATGATTGAATGACCCGATTGTATGACCCGATAAATGATTAAAGGACCCGATAGATGAAATTAAATGGATTATTAAAGTTAGGTTATGTCACTAAAAGTCCCATTAGCATGAATTGTGAACTACCGGGATTTGGTAGACGCTTATGCATTTAATATTACTATTTGGGGACGATCACCCCAGTTCGCGCCTTGACGGTTGATCCCCGTCGTGCCACATTGATTGGTAAGCGAATTTATGTATGAGAAGATTTCCATAGCGTGACCTTTGTGACGACACGCTACTTTAGATGGGCAAAATTTGTATCGGGTTAGCTACCCGTTGTTGGTTTAGTAAGGTAACAATGTCATGCGGCTTATAATAATCCAAAACTAACGAAATACTATTAGACGCTTCGAATTACGATGTATTGCCTGACTAGCAATACAGGGTCATACTATTGATATTATGTTCGTGTTTTGGTTTTTATAACCATATTCATATAACGGTTTTTGTTTAATCTATACAACGTTGCAAAACGTATTGTATGGTGTTTTTAACGACAATGATTCGTATAATGATTTTTAAGGAAAATGCCTATATTATGATTTTTGATAAGGATTTGTATAAAATGACTTTGGCTATTTTATGGCCTATTAAAATGATTTGTACAAAATGATTTTCAGTAATAATCTTATACTGATATTATATTGATGGATTTTATTAAACTCTATGAATTCACTCGGCGTTATCGCTGACCTTTTCTTTTAACATGTTTTATCTCAGGTACTTGAAGGTAATTCTCGGGAAGACGACAAGAATTCATGGCCCGCACATAAACAATATTTTCCATTCAAATATTTTGTAAAACTTTGTATGAAATGTAATGACTTGGGACCGATGTAACTTTGATATTTATGAATGGAAATGCTTTATTATTAAACGACGCGATTTTTATGCGTTGTCTATGATGTGAGTAATGTGCTATCCCGTAACACCAACGAGTCTTCCGTCGTATTGAGTTGTATAAATTTGGGGGTGTTACAGTTTGGTACCAGAGCTCTCGTTATAGAGAACGAAAGATTTTTAAAACCAAGGTTTTGAAAAAAACATTTCAAAATCTTTTAACTATAAACATTTTTCTAAAAATGTCTAAAATATTTTTGACTATAACGGTGCCGAAGAATTCCCGAGTTACCGACAAGGCCAAGACTGAGAAGTGTTATTTTAATATATATATATAACTTGGATTATATATATATGATGTAATTTTATTACATGATTGTTTGATGATTATTTTGATTTTTATACGAGGTATTTATACGACGTAGATTGTCACAAGAAACCCTAAATCTCCTAGTAAATTAATTGAATCTATTCTCGTAGGAATTCTAGCTATCCTAGATCTAAACCAAGTTGTGGATATTTATGATCCAAACAAATGGTTGATATTCGTAGAAATGTATATAGTAGTTGATTGTGATATTGAAGAAGAATTGGCGAGATTAAATCTGATATCGATGTCATGACGATCTTTCCTTATAGAGTGGAGTTTGACAAAACGTTACCACCTAGAAAGATGTCATCTGATTCGTTGTCATCCAATTCTTACATTGAAATCGAAAGGGTGAATGTTGCACTTGAGGCTGTTATTGGAACCATTACCCAAAGGCCTCATGCCACTAATACCTTTCCGAGAAGTCTAGTTGAATGATCGAGTCATCTCATACTAATGACTCATTTGATAATTATTGATAAAGGAGTTATAGGACTGGAAACTAAGTGTTATTCATATTGAGCTTATATTGCCCTTTTAAGGTCTAAGAATAAGATTGAAAATATTGGAAAATGAGGTAGAATATCGACTTGAGTATAAAATTGGTTAAAACTTGAATAAAGTAAAACTTAACCTGTATGGAATATGAGATTGTTAAGAAGAATTCGTTAAGTTCCTTGATTGAATTATGAGGTTTTAAATGATTATAGGTTCGTGTTAAAGGTTGTTCATAGGCCATTGTCCACTAATGAGGATGCCTAGTGTCCAAGAAATAAATTGAAGAAACCTTCTTCTTAATTGGGACCGATGGATCTTCCGGGACATGTGGAACACCTAATGACCCTTGTAGATTAGTATTCATTGTGGTATCTTTTAAAAATAATCCCTAACTTAACTGTGACATCAGTTGGTAGAATGAGTTCTGAGAATTGTATGACATAGTGACACGTAATGTGTTACGGTACAATTTTGACTTGTTTGTGATTAATGAAAAAGACTACCTTTGATTGCTAAATTCTACATGTATCGATGTTATCTATCCTTTTCTTGCTTATCTCTAATGCTCGCATTAGTGATGCAGCCATTGAACAAGTACTCATCTTGATTTGAGTTACGTTGTGGATTATTCTTTTGAGTGCCATCGAGATCATGAACCTCATGATTAATTGGCTAAGCTCATTTCCTATCGTAGTTTGTTCTTGGTGAACAAGCTTTTCATTACTCTTTTGTAGATCACTCATTGTTTTTATATAGATAAACGAGTATCCCTTGAGGAAAATTGGGTTTTCATCACAATAAGGATTATTCAAAGTGAGATTTATAAGTGACTGATATCAAAATGAAGTTGTTTAAGAGACGATTTGGAAACTTAATTATTTCCATAACAAAGAAAATCTTTGTAAATTTATTCTTGATTCTTATTTAAGAATTAAGCATGAAAATGTTTTTTTTATTATAAACATGATGATAAAATTTTGACGAACTGAGTATTGCATCGTTAATCTTAAAATTGTATATAGTTGCGCGCCTACATACAATTTGGAATGAACCATGCAAGGCTGACTAGTAGTCACCATAAAAGTGATTAATAAACACTACATTCTCTTTAAAGGTTGTGAAAGATTAAATTTTATGAGATCTGCAAGAAGTGAAAAATAAGGACATAGTGTTAGGGACACCTACATATGTGCCTGTAACACCTATTCTTCTGAGTCGAATTTACTCATCTGTGGAAATTGTCTTATTTGACAATTGACAATTCTTTCTTGTCCAATTCTCTCGTAGTGAGATTCTTAGGAAAAGTATTTGATTACCGAGTGTTGATACCTGACTGAATGTATCGACGTTCTTATCATTTCTTTTGATTTGATTTCATTTGAATGACCTGGGTAACGATCCGAGGAGCTTTCGAATGCGTACTCAAATTATGAAAACATGGGATATATTCATATTCATTAAATGTTTTCGTATGTATCTGATTTGAAATTCTCTCGCCTAGATTATGCGTTGACCTTACTCTTTCAATAGTAGTTGTGTCTCCAGATATCCTTGAATTTGTGAAGGATTATGAGTTATTATTAGTCTTTTGAGAAGTTCACATCTTATCAACGGCAATGCAACTGGAAAGTTGATAGTGCCAGTAGAATGGATTGATTGATTATGACATGACGACATTGTCTTAATTGATGGGAACTCGAATAGAATTCACCTAAATTATAAGATGTTGATTATCAAAAGTGATTTAAATAATTCCCGATAGGTGGCTGTATCCTGCTTTTAGACTTAAAAGTATACCATGAATGGTTATAAACTGATCATAGATATGGTAATCTAGAAGAACCTAACATGAATTTATTAAAATATGTTTCTGTTATCTGAAATTTTAGGAGGTATTTGCTGGCGAATTATCTATACTTTTGCCATTAAGGTAAGTTGAAATTGGTATTGATTATATTTCTGGTGCTGCACTTGTGGCTTGTGCACTGTACGTCAGCACCATCTGAATTTAAGGAATTACCGTACAACTGAGAGAGTTGTCGGAGAAAGATTTTATTATACCGAGCTTGTCATCGTGAAGAGCTATGGTGTTATCATTCCTTATATTTATAGATTACTGTGACTGAGTAAATTGACAATCGAAAACGATATCCATAACTCGAAATGGAAGATTTGTTCGATCATTTACAAGGTTATAGCGTATGTTTTAAAGATTTTATCCACGGCATGGTTATCATCAACTTCGCATCTGCGAAAAAGATTATCTATTCCAATCACTACATCCGGTACTTGTAATGAACATTATGAGTTTCACGTGATGTCGTTTGGATTGACTAATACACATGTAGCATTCATAAAATTGGTGAATCACGTGTGTAGGCTGTAATTTGATAAATTCATGCTTGTGATCATTAAAGATCTTTTTTTTGTTTATAAGAATAAGAATGAGTTAATAATTATTTATAGATTGCCCTGAATTGGCCGAACAATGAAAACATGTACCTAAAATATTTAACATAAGACTTAAGACTTAATCCTTTACATAAAATGACCGTTGGATTAATAATTGTAAGATGTATGCATATAGACTCTTCAAAAATTAAGAGCCCTTTTAAGACTTTGGATTTTACCAAAAAGAAATGGGAATATGTTTTTAAAAATGTTTTAACAAAGGATTTTTAAAGGGATTATTCCCTTATACACAAACCATTTAACTAAACTTCTGTTTAGGGGTAAATGTTTGTGTATACCTCAAGATAACTTAAGAAGGACTGAGTAAAACCATTTATACCATAACCTGAAAACTTAAAACGACAATTTTTGCTTTTCAAACTAAGAAAACTTTGACCAAAGTATAAACAAAGGTTTTTCGAACATTTACGAATCTTATTAAATATTTTCAATAAATCAACAAAAATCTTGTTAATTAAATCCAAATTTATTTTGAACATTTTATATAATTTGTCGAACTAAGAAATTTAAACTTTTAACGTTTACGTTTCATAAAAATTAAATAATTATTTTTAATTTACATATAATAATTATCGACGCTTTAGACGCCGGATTGAGAAAAACTGATAAAAATGATAGTTGAGACGAAACTTAAACATAAAAGATATGAAGAAAGATTTTTGAATAAATACAGTTATGATATTTATTTCATCAGGAGAAAGTGAACGTAATTACTGACGCATAATATAGAAAGAATATCTGAGTGAATTGTGGACATGATAATTATATCATCATGAGAAGTGAATATAGATACCGATGCATTATGTGGAAAAGATAAAGAACCAGTTAGGACATGTTCCTTATTAATGAAGGTGCAAAATAAATTGCCGAACGATATAAAATCAAACAATACTTGTAAAAAGGATAATATAGATAATAAAAGGGGTTCGCGGCTAATGTGAACCATTAGAATTGAGAAGCTGATAGCGTTAAATGTTTTAAAGGGCCGTTTATGGTTGCCTAAATGTGGAAGATTGTGAGATATAGTTATGTTGGAATTTGTAAGTATAAGTATTCTATTCTTGTCATTTCTGATTTAATGTATCATTATAAGAAGAAGTTGTACTGATGGCAAATTATGAAGGCAGACATCACCTCATACATTAGTAAACGTCTAGCTATTGCAAAGGTCATCATCTGAATTTGATTCAATTTGGGTCATCGTCGACAGACTGACCAAATCTGCTAATATCATTCCCGTTAATGATAAATGCAAAAGAGTTATGTAAACATAGTGTGCCTGTATCGAACATCTATATCAAGATCCTCGCTTCGCATCGAATTTCTAGAGATTTGCTCAGAAATCATTGAGAACGAACCTTGATGAGAGTACTATGTACCACCCCAAATCGAAGGGATGAGGTAAAGTAATGATACAAAGTAATATAAGTGTTGTTTTATGTTTGAATGATTGACCTTTTGTAATAGACCGTATAATCGTTTTCCTTTGGAGAGCTTATCGTTGATAATCATCATATTAGGATTGAGATCGAATCTTGTTAGGATCTAAATATTAGAGCATTTATAAGCAGGAGTTGAGATGAAGACACCCGACATACACCCATTGTGAGTTGGACATGTCTTTTAGGTTTAAGGCTTCCTATGATGGCGAACCTAACCTTACAAAACACCCGACCTGCAAGATCTGAAATGATTGTTGAAATTAGGAATTGATTTTTGATAGCCGGTAGTGGGCAAGAGGTTATGTGAATATGAAATATAGATCTTGCAGTGTCAAATGGGTAGCGAAGTTATGCCACAATTTTTAACCTTGGAAAAATGGATTCATGATCTGACAAATCATGGGATATAAGTCCCCGTTGTATGGGACCATTGAGATGATGTAAAAGTTGGGATTGAAAGGCATATAAGTTGGATCTACCCTAGGACTTCAAGAACTGCGTGAATTATGTTTCGTAAATCGAACTTGATGGAATATCTATCAAGTTAAAATCTGAATTCTTCTTAATAGAGCTTAGATCGGCGAAAAGTTGCATTCATCAGAAACCCGTGAACATCATGGATAGAGAAAGTAAGTCAACATTTAGCCTGATCTTATTCCCGTAGTTATGTTTGATGAAACTCGCGTATTATAATGGATTACACTTGTGAGAAAACACCGAATGTGGAGGAAATACCCACATGGCTTTAACTCTATAAGAAGCGAGTAGTAAGATGATCTTTGAGGACAAAGATCCTGTTTAGGGGTAAATGCTGTGACAACCCGTCAATTTATGGTTGATATTTTATTCTCGAATATTATTTAAAAACATTATTTTAATGTTACAATATGAACTCACTTATTTTTGGGAAGAAATTTGGATTTACGTCTTGAAGTAGCATCGACTACGTCTAAACCGGAGGATTCAACGTTACGTGCTTACGTTTACATACACCGTCTTTGGTGGCAGTCCAACATTTCAGAAAATAAATTTGTCCATGAATATTATTTTGGAATTTTAAATTTGTGTTAGTTCATAAACTCACAAATTTACGAGAAGAGATTAGGACTTACGATTTTATTTTAACGTCCTTTACGACTAAACCGGAAACCCTAGGATTACGTATTTACGTTTTCGAACTCCGTTTTTGATGAGACAATTTTTATTGGATTTGTTTTATGACGTTGATTCATAATTTATAAAAACGTTTTTTGTAAAACGACTCGAGGGCACGCAAATCGAGAAAACTAGAATCGAGGAGTACCCGTAAATAAATGGGGATGAGACAAGTGGGACACTTGTCCCACCCCACTCCAAAACCGGCCTAACTAGTGCACCACACACTTGATGTGTCAAGTGTAAGCTAACTTAGCTTACACATGTCCTTAGCTTACACTTTAAGCCATATTTTCCCACTAACTCACAAAACTAGCAACTAGTTTTCACTTCACCATTTCCTTACATGCAAAACAACATAAAACTCTCTCACTCTCTCTTGCTATGCCGTCCCATTTCTCCACAAAACACCACCATTCATACAAAATTTAACCACAAACATATGTTATAATTAACATATGTTAATCTCCATTCAAAAAGATGAAGATTGGTGCAAGTTATAACATCCAAGGAGGAGTATTCATGGAGTAGTAGGGCTGATTTTCCACAAGGTATTCATGAAGATTGGTGATCTTGAAGATGGTCATGGTTATACACAAGTTTCTCCATCAAAAACCATGTCCAAATCATAACCTACATCAACTTGGTGGTATAAAGATTGTCCTCCTCATCCTCTTGTTATTTTTGGTTATGTAATCATGTATTTTATTTCCTATTGTATATTTTTATGATGATTATATGATGATAAAAATATTGTGTGGAGATTTGGTGTTGATAATCATGGATAAAAAGATGAAAAACTATAAGTAAAAATGGGTAAATCTTGTTTAAATGATAGGCTGTATAAAAACAGTAAAGAACCATATGGTAAACTGATAAAATGATGAAGTAGAATGGATTTACAGTAAGCTATGGGTCTTGTACACATGTGAGAGTTGGACATGCAATGGAATCATTGTAATGAGTGAGATATGATCAAAACAAGTTTAAGGTACAAATCTGAGTTCACTGTTTTGGACGATTTTTAGAAAATACTTAGAAGATGATTCAATAGTAGCTTTAGAAGAGTTAAATGGAGCACATATCATTTAGTTTATGTGATAAAAATTTGAGCTTCTATCTCCATATAGAACTCAAGATATGGCAGTTTTGGTGAAAGTAAAGATAAAAATCAGATTTTGGAAATTAAAGTATAATACTATTATATAAGCACTCAAAATTATATTGTATAAAATGTAAAGTTAAAACCCACTAACTCATGAATTTTATTTATATAAATATGTACAATGATAAATAAGTGGATATTTTATAAAAATGACAACTTGTTATGTTTTATAAGTTATAAAACTATAAACATGATTTTTACGACTTTTTCGGCTAATACCGTAAAAATTATCGTTTTTGTTAAATAAAACTTAGATGGTTGGACCCGTCTAATGAAAACTTTATAAAACTTATATACTGATATATAGACATGTATAACAAGTAAAAACCGATAAAACCCGAACTATAAGAAATACGGACATTTACGAGCTAATTAAGCATATTGGACTAATAATTGGACTAAATAAGATAAAAACTTGTAAAAAGAACTTATTGGGCTTAACCCATTTGGGCCCAACATGGAAAGTATACATACTGATAAAATAAGTATAACAAGGATTAAAACAAGCTAAAGAACTTATAATAAGCTTATAGGACTTAAAACGTGTAAATAAGTAAAACTAGTAAACTATCGACATATAACACTAAAATGAGTAAACGAGAATATGTAAACCCACTTGATCATCATATATATATAATCATCATATGTATACATAATTGTTATTTTTATAAAGTCATTGGACATAAGTCTAAGACGAGTATTATTTGTCTAGGTTTCCGTGATTGAAGCACGTACCGTACATCCGAATTGCCGATAACCCGCCTTCCCACATCAACGTGAGTTCATAGCCTCGCACTCTTTTAAATGTTTTATGAAATGTTTTATAAACCCGCGAGGGAGATAACATGTTTGTTTTTATAAAATTAGGACACCATTTGTCCCGATTGTTTGTTTATTGATTTGGACCCGAATGATTGAATGACCCGATTGTATGACCTGATAAATGATTAAAGGACCCGATAGATGAAATTAAATGGATTATTAAAGTTAGGTTATGTCACTAAAAGTCCCATTAGCATGAATTGTGAACTACCGGGATTTGGTAGACGCTTATGCATTTAATAGTACTATTTGGGGACGATCACCCCAGTTCCCGCCTTAACGGTTGATCCCCGTCGTGCCACATTGATTGGTAAGCGAATTTATGTATGAGAAGATTTCCATAGCGTGACCTTTGTGACGACACGCTACTTTAGATGGGCAAAATTGGTATCGGGTTAGCTACCCGTTGTTGGTTTAGTAAGGTAACAATGTCATGCGGCTTATAATAATCCAAAACTAACGAAATACTATTAGACGCTTCGAATTACGATGTATTGCCTGACTAGCAATACAGGGTCATACTATTGATATTATGTTCGTGTTTTGGTTTTTATAACCATATTCATATAACGGTTTTTGTTTAATCTATACAACGTTGCAAAACGTATTGTATGGTGTTTTTAACGACAATGATTCGTATAATGATTTTTAAGGCAAATGCCTATATTATGATTTTTGATAAGGATTTGTATAAAATGACTTTGGCTATTTTATGGCCTATTAAAATGATTTGTACAAAATGATTTTCAGTAATAATCTTATACTGATATTATATTGATGGATTTTATTAAACTCTATGAATTCACTCGGCGTTATCGCTGACCTTTTCTTTTAACATGTTTTATCTCAGGTACTTGAAGGTAATTCTCGGGAAGACGACAAGAATTCATGGCCCGCACTTAAACAATATTTTCTATTCAAATATTTTGTAAAACTTTGTATGAAATGTAATGACTTGGGACCGATGTAACTTTGATATTTATGAATGGAAATGCTTATTATTAAATGACGCGATTTTTATGCGTTGTCCATGATGTGAGTAATGTGCTATCCCGTAACACCAACGAGTCTTCCGTTGTATTGAGTTGTATAAATTTTGGGGTGTTACAATTTTTTTGTGCTTTTATTGATTTAGGAGGGAAAAGAGGTTACAACAGCTTAACTAACTATCTAACAAACTCTTAAGTGTGTGTCAAACACTTAAGAGTTATTATCTAACTGAATGAAGAAACTGATTTGAGAGGAAAACTAAAAGTGTGTGTTTTTTCACACTTTAACTACACAATACAAATGAAAGGCCTAGCTGCTATTTATAGAGGTTTGATAATGAGTTGTTGGGGTAGTCGACGTATCATGACCAATAGGAGAATGCCAGGTGGCTTCTTCTGGTGAATTGCAGATTCTTCATCAAACAAAATTCCTTGTAACTCCAATTCGATCATGGGTTATTTGCTTCAGTCTAATTAAGTTGTGTAGTCGGATTCGTCTTCTCCTTTAGATTCTTTTTCATGTATAAAGTTCTTCCTGAAATGCCTTCTAACTCCAATTCGATCATGGGTTATTTGCTTGTTGAAGATGCCACGTGTCATGATTTTATTTGCTCCTATTGTAGCATATGGATCATTATCCAAAAAAGGATAAAAGGATTATTACATGGCTTGTTTTTATTAGTTGAAAGGTGTAGTGCGCTTCACTGTTCGGTTATTAAATGAGAGAGTGAGCTGGCAATCCGCACCCTTAATTTCTTGCATTTTGATTGGCTTAAATGGTAATGACTCGGATCAAGGCCAAAGTATATGCAAATTTTACATTTTCAGTCCCTTACTTTAGTAGATTCTTTAATTGAGCTCATTTCTTCATTCCTTTGGCAATTAAGGTCCTTTGACTTGTATTCTTGACTTTTTAAGACCATTGACTTGGTTGACTTGAAGTTTAACCAAGTTTGACTTTAATCTTTACTTTTTCCAAACTTTGCATTTAAGTCCCTCAACTTTTGAATATTGTCAAGATAGGTCCTTCATCTTCAAATGGCTTGTCATCTTTGATCCTTCTTTTGTGTTTTCATCATAAATGAGCTTGATTTCCTCTTGTTTGCTTGAAATTGTATCCTAGTTACCTATTTAAGCACAAACACAAAACATACCACATAATACTGCTTTATAGCACAAAAGTTAGGTATTTTCTATGTGTTTTAGGGTGATTTGTTGATTAATTGATATGAGATTTTTCTCATATCAAATCCCCTACACTTGAACATTGTCATGACCTCATGCAATGCTATATTTTAAAGCACAATTTTACATTTTTCTCATAATTAACCCACCTTGGCCAATATGGAATGTTTTTACACTACTCTACACTCTATGATGCATGATTTTGATTTTGTACAATGCAATGCAAAGAAATCAATTCTATTTATATACTTTTGATTTTTCATAAATGGTTTTGATGGAAAAACTCATAAAGAAATCAATGACTTAAATTAGGGCTTTGGTACTATGGACACTTATCACCATCAAGTTTCACTTTCCCCATACCAAGCTTAAAAATAGGATCATTGCATTCACAATTAAAAGGGCATCAACTTATTCATGACAATTAAATGTGGAACCGGTTATTATTTGAGCAAATTGCTTGAAGGAAAATTTGTCATTATTTGAAGCGTGAAATATAAGAAATGTAAAACCCAAAAATAAGGAAGCACGGTTTTAATCTTAAGTAATCCTCTCATCCATTACTTGAAAAACCGCTCACAATTAATATAAGTCCGTTTCAAGAGTAATAATTCATTCGCCTTATGTGTAAAATCCTCATGTCATGCATTAATAAGTAGCTACACACTCGCTAAGGAAAGAAAAAATAAAACTCATGCAATAATTTACATCTTCCGCCTTTTTGAGACTTTGGATCTTCTATCCCGCAACCCGTCAAGGTAATATTAGATTGGAGCAACTATTAAATCCCCGCAACCCGTCAAGGTAATATTGAAATCTAATAGTTACTATAATTAACACTTCACTGCCCCTCTTGTGAGTCTTGTATTATTATTTTTTTTCTTTTTCTTTTTTTTTAAGCCACTTATTTTTTTTCATAAGCCGCTCTTATTTTTCTTTATTCCTCGCAAAGAAAGTTGAAAATAATAAAAGGAAAAACACCCGCTAAGTATTAAGCATGACATAAGTCTAGTACACATAAAACGTTCTAACTTAGAATCTTAAGACGTACTTATACCAACCATGAATGATTAGTCAAAAATGCATAAGAGACTACAAACCAATTAAAACCGTTCTTGATTATTTATTAACATATATACATGCGAAGAAATTAGAGGCAAAAAAGAAGGGTTTAGCCACAAGTAATTATCGTGAAGTTTATCTAGGCCTTTTATACTTGCTTCAACTCTATCATTTCCCATTCTCCACAAATTTAAAACCTCAAATAATGAGAGTCGTGGATGCTTAGCTTAATAGACCAATGAAGGACTACATGGTTAAGGATACTAGCTAGAGAATGCTTGGATAAGCAAACTCGAGATGAGTCAAAGTATCCATGGCGGGCCTAATATGTCAAAGAAATTTAAATTTGTTAAACCATGTTCTTATTTTATATTTTTCATTTTATATATTTTTGATAAAAAATAAAAGATATACAATGTAAATGTGTTATGCAAAATGAAAAATGATTGATGTAAAAAATTATGAATGCATATTTTTGGTGGAAAAAGTAGATCAAAAATTAGAAAAATGTTTGAAAAATTAATTTTCCAAGTTATCATGAAGCTAAGGCAATGATCTAGGTAAGGTCACTTTGATAGAAGACCCCCTACACTTAAACTAAACATTGTCCTTAATGTTTAAGAGCATGGAAGTATAAACTTCCCCTAAACTTATGACAATGAATAGACTTTGCTTAACCCAAGTTAAGGAAAGATCAACTATAGTGAATTCATTTATTAAGCACAATGTGTCTATGAAAAATCACAATAGTAACGAAGTGAACCGGATACAAGGGCCTCCTCCATAAGCTCCAAAGCACGTGATGAGTAAGCAACCTGACAAACAACATGAAGACAAAAGGAAGCTCTCCCCTACACTTCTCATCAACTCTATATCCTTATTTCTAACCTACAACACTCGAAGTCTAAAAACTCTAAACCTAGTTATTCAAGCTTGATTTAAGGAGTCTCTAGCTCGACTCTTCCCACAATGAATTAATTCATGGGGAAAATGGGGATATCTTGGACCATTTCCACGGAAATATCCTCCCCAAAATAGTGCTTAACACGATGACCATTCACTTTGAAATTTGGACCATCCGGTTGTGACAACTCAATAGTTTCATATGGAAATACTTGAGCAATAGTGAATGGACCGGACCATCTCGACTTAAGCTTGCCCCCAAAGAGTTTCAACCTTGAGTTAAAGAGGAGAACCGGCTCTCCAACTTTTAACTCACGGTTCTTGATCTTAGCATCATGCAATTTCTTAGTCTTTTCCTTATAAAGCAATGAGTTCTCATAAGCATTGGCTCTCAATTCATCCATTTCATTGAGTTGGTCCTTTCTATGTGAGCCGGCTCGATTTAAATCAAAGTTAGCCCACTTGAGAGCCCAAGAAGACTTATGCTCTTACTCGAATGGGAGGTGGCATGCTTTTCCATAGACAATCCTATATGGAGTACAACCAATTGGTGTCTTAAAAGCCGTCCTAAAAGCCCACAAAGCATCATCAAGCTTATTCGACCAAGAAGCTCGATGCTCTCCCACCGTTCTTTCCAAAATTATCTTTAAACCACGATTTGTGACCTTGGTTTGACCATTGGTTTGAGGGTGATACGCGGTAGAAAGTCTATGGTTAACACCATACTTCTTCATAACTCTTGTGAATTGATCATTACAAAAGTGAGTACCATGATCACTAATAACTGACTTTTGCTTATCTTGCTTTAGTATTTGTGTACTCGATATAATTCTCAGTATCTAATCGAATTGATCACGGTTAATGGTGGAATATTCGGTAATGGTCACTAAAAAGGGGAGTTGATTTTCTATTCTGCTAGAAGGATAAGTGCAAAACGTAATTAAAATAAGCTAAAAGCAAATCTAGAAAAACTAAATTAAAGCTTTGAAAATTAAACTAAAAATTACTAGAAAACGTAATGAATTTAAAACTTGGAAACTTTGTAAAACTTAAAAACTTAAACCATCGGAATGTAACAAATGAATTTCATCGGAATGCTTCCGTCGGAATAATCCGTTGGAATAATCACAAAAGTATCGGAATATTGCACAGTGAATACTATCGGAATCTACACTATCGGAAAACACTTCTGTCGGAATGTAGGTCTATCGGAATGTAGGTCTATCGGAATACTATCGGAATCTACACTATCGGAAACCACCGGCGGCAGCATTAATCGTATCACGATCACGAAAAGTTATACCATTATAAAAAGTATCGATCAAAGTAACAGGGAGTATGTAATGGTTTGGACAACGGTCGATCAAGACATTATAGCGTTCCCAAGCATTGAAAAGCGACTCATCAGGTTCTTGAGTGAATCCACTGATTTGGTTGCCAAGACTAGTGACCATGGATGGTGGAAAGTAGCGCGACAAAATTTTTTGAGTCTTGTCATTCCATGTTTGAATTGAATTTTTGGAAAGACGATCAAACCATTTTTCGACATGGTGGGATAAAGTGTGTGGAAAGAGGTGAAGGCGACGAAAATCAATGGAAGCACCGGGTAGTTTCATGCTTTGAGTGACGGTGATGAACTTGTCGAGATGTTTGTTGGCATCATCATCCGGTAATCCGCGAAACGGGCAAGCGTTTTGAACTTGCTGGATCATGTGATGCTTCAACGAAAACTAAGGAGCCGTGATTTGCATCGGCGCAATCGGTCCTCCGCGTCCATTCATGGTGGGTTGACAAAGCTCCTCCATTGTTTGTAGGTCGGGTGGGGGAACATTGTTGTTGTTGTTATTGTTATTCAAATTGGGGTGGGGTGGGTTGTTATTATTGTCATGCACACCGGCCATATCTATGTCTCTAAGAGTCTCGGGCTCAGGATAAGACGTAGATCGAGTACGCATACACTAAAAGAAAATAAAATATTTTTGATTTTTTATCTTTTTTTTTATTTTTAGGATGTTTGAAAATTTTATATTTTTTAGGATTTTTGAAAATTTTTGTGCTTGAAAATAACGTTCCTAAAAGAACGGATCCCAAAATCCACTTTCTCACTAAAAACAGTTAATCATTACGAAAAGAGCCGGCAGCGGAGCCATTTAATAACTGACTTTTGCTTAGCTTGCTTGTGTATTTGTGTACTCGATATCGTTGTCGGTATCTAATCAACTTGATCACGGTTAATGGTGGAATAGTCGGTAATGGTCACTAAAAGGGGGAGTTGATTTTCTATTCTACTATAAGGGTAAGTGCAAAACGTAATTAAAATAAGTTAAAAGCAAATCTAGAAAAACTAAATTAAAGCTTTGAAAATTAAACTAAAAATTACTAGAAAAAAACTTGGTAAAAATAGAGATTTCGGGAAGCGTGCAATTTTTGGAAATTAAAACGTAATGAATTTAAAACTTGGAAACTTTGTAAAACTTAAAAACTTAAACCATCAGAATGTAACAAATGAATTTCATCGGAATGCTTCCGTCGGAATAATCACAAAAGTATCGGAATATTGCACAGTGAATACTATCGGAATCTCCACTATCAGAAAACACTTCTGCCGGAATGTAGGTCTATCGGAATACAAGTCTATCGGAATATTTCTATCTGAATGTCTAGTATCGGAATCCAAGGTATCGGAATACAAGAAGTCAACACTGTCGGAATGTTCAAAGTATCGGAATAATAGGAATTCTGTCCGAATGTGTCTCACAAAAATTTGGCAGAGCTTCGTCTTAATATAACCTTAAGCCCCGTCGCAATGTGCGATCGCAATGAGTGATCGCAATCACGATCGGAATAAGGGGGAAAAACACTTGATCGCAAAGTAAAACCTTCAAGGTTATTGCGATCATAATGAGCCTGTCGGAATGTAGCGTCGCAATGAGAAAACCCCTAACTTTGCGATGGAAATGATTATATTCGTATGAAAGCAAATAAGCTAAAACAAATAAGCACTAATAAGCAAATACGAATAAGCACTTGTTCAAACCTTAACCAAATCAAAACAGGCATAAGATTTGAAACTTTTCTTTTAAAACATGAAATAAACAAACTTTTATAAATCAAACTTTAAAAAGACTAAATTTTTAAGAAAACTTAAAAGACAATAAGCTATATATATACGAAATAAGCCAATAAGCATAACAAGCTTAAAGCTAAACCGTATAAAAACTTAGTAAGGAATAAAAAGATAAACTTTTTAGTCACAAAAACATCAAAATCAAACACGAATCAAGAACATGTCGGATCAAAGATAAATCAAAATCAAGAAAGGAAGAAGAAGATTAAAGATTAAAAGCTTAATTTAGAACTTATGATTAATGAATTTCGAATACAAAGATGAAATAGAGCTTAAATTTGAAAGAAAAGATGAAGTTTTAGTGAGAGAAAGTTAAACACTTTCTCTCTCTAAAATGAAAACTACAAAAAAGAAATAATCTAGCTAACACCCTCCTAATGGGTCATTAGGAGGGTATTTATAGGAGGTGGGAAGGTGCATGTGTTGCTTCCTTCTTTCTTTCTTCTCGACTTGATTTAAATGCTTTGTCTTTCTCGACGTCGTCTCGGGATTTGTCGATACAAATTAAACTTGTCTTATAATTTTCTTCTTCTATTAGACTTGAGTTCTTCGACTTCATTAAACTTCCGTCTTTAGACTTTTTCTTCGATAAATCTTCAGAATAGGCCTTGGACTTCCGTTCTTTTTGCACTCTTGATCTTTTGACTTCGTCTTTTCTCGTTTTCTTCGATAAAAGCCCGTGATAGCCCATGTTTTCTTCCTTTTTTCATCTTTTGGTCCTAAAACACAATAAAAACACAAAACACGCATAATTCCAACTTTTACGACATAAAATATACGTTTTTGTCTTGTTATTATTCGAAATAAGTGGTAAAAGGATAAGTGTTTTCACACTTATTAAATCCCCTACACTTGACCATTGCAATGCCCTCATGCAATGCATTAATTTCAAAGCACAAATTACATTTCCCATCATAAATAACCCACCTTGGCCTTTATTAAATACTAAATACTAAGGAAACTAAAAGAACAAAACAAGTAAAGAAATCAAAGACTTACATTGGGGTTTTGGCAGTCATGAATGTTCATCATACTCAAGTTTTACGTTCCCAATACCAAGATTAAAAACGAGATCATTGTTGTTATAAGTTAGCAAACTAACACGAACTCATGTGGCATAATTATTTACTTAGACTCCCTTATTCCTAGGTGTATCTCTTATATTTTAATTTTTTGTCTTGAATGATCACGAGGATACATTATTTGACTTATTTCGATAGTTTATTTAGGCTGAAAATAAAGTGGGACGATTTAATCAATAGTTAGCTAACGGACAAAATATTTTAAAACTGCTTCTCGGGACCTCTTAAAGTTAATATCTTGGCATAACTCGCTTCACGATTTGAGACCTTTCTCGGACCGATATTTGGCAGCGACTTCATACTTCGAATCTTGAGAGACGTTCATGAAATAATGGTCTTCTCTTCATAATAGGAATTTCTTCACTTGAAGTTTTTGAGAGATTCTTCATATTTGGACCACGACTTCTTTATTTTTATCCAATCTTTATTTTGGACTTTTATATACAACGATCCGCCTCCTATTAGGACTTTGATCTATTTATTCTCATACTTTGTTAGGGCCTTTTTGGATAGAATTCTCCATGATCTTTAGGGGAGTATTCGCTTTTCGTCGTGTGTCTCGATCCTACATATTGATTTTTGATAAATGATTCTTCACATCACTTGGGATCTTTAGCAACAAAATGTAGCCCTCATGCCTTGTTAGGGCCTTTTCGGACTCGCCAATCTTCGCATCCCGCTTCAATAAGTTATGCCTTGGCTATGAACTCTAATTAATACCGAGCAAAGTTTAAACGATCTTGAGCTAGAAGCTAAGTAACTTTTCAAATCGTACAACCTTATTTATTGCAATTAAATTTATTAGCAAGCGATGGGAGAATAAGCTTATAATCAACTCACATAAATTCATGAAAGAATACCAAACTTATAATTGACTCTATCTTTTCTCGTTCTCCACAATTTAAAATCTCAAGGAATGAGACTCGTGGATGCTTAGCCTATTAAATCAAAGTTTTGGGTTCTTAAGTCATCTATAGGATCTTGCAACTTCTTAGACTCTTTCAAGTTTAGAATTCGCATTTTAAAGTTCCCTTGATAAACGACTTTCTAGGATCATTTATAGGAACTTGCGAAAAGTTCTTGTTCTTAACCCGTAAGAGTTAAGACTTTCGCGTTTTAAAGTTCCCTATATAAAAGCCTAGCAAAACTTGACTTAAACACGTTAAGGATACTAGCTAGAGTAAACTTAGATAAGTAAACTCGGGTTGAGTCAAAAGATTCACAACATTGAATAATTTAAAACCATTTTATTGAAAGTTTATTCTAGCAAAGAAAGTAAATAACGCTAACAAAGGAAAATACAACTATACAACTAGGCCAAAATAGATTAAAATTTTTGAAAAATGTCGAAAAATTAGATTTTCCGGTTAAAATGAGGACAAATTCATAGAAAACCCACTTACTTCGATAGAAGTCCCCCTACACTTGATATAAACATTGTTCTCAATGTTTAAGCATGTGGGAGTAAACTCCCTACACTTATTATGAAAACGGTAAAGGATAGATCAACGGGTTGCCTCCCGTGAAGCGCTTGTTTATGTTAACCGAGTCACGAGCCTGACTCAACCCAAAACTAATTAAAGGGAAACATGGTGAGGGATGGAATCATCTCATGAGAGATGTCCTCACCAAAGTACAGCTTCACTCGCTGGCCATTCACTTTAAAATTAGGCCCATTTGGTTGAGAAAGCTCAATGGTGCCATATGGGAAGACTTTAGCGACGGTGAATGGACAACACCAACGGCTCTTCAGCTTGCGATGGAGAAGATCTTCAACTGAGAATTAAAGAGTAAAACGTGATCACCAACGTGAAACTAACCGTTCTTAATCCTTGAATCATGGATGATCTTGGTCTTCTCCTTGTAGATTAATGAGTTCTCATAAGCTTCATTCCTCAGTTCATTGAGCTCGTTGAGTTGAATCTTCTGAAGATCACCCGCTTTGTTGATGTCAAAATTCGCCCACTTCAAGGCCCAATACGCCTTATGTTCCAGCTCAATAGGGAGGTGGCATGCCTTCACGTACACAAGACGATATGGAGTGCAACCAATAGGTGTCTTATATGCTGTACGGAAAGCCCACAAACCATTGTCTAACTTATCAGCCCACGAGGCACGATGCTCTCCCACAGTACGCTCAAGAATTCGCTTCAATCCACTGTTAGATATCTCGGCTTGACCATTTGTTTGAGGATGATAAGCGGTGGAAAGACAGTGATTGACACCGTACTTAGCCATGACTCGAGCAAATTGATCATTGCAAAAATGAGTCCCGCGGTCATTGATGATAGCACGAGGAACACCGAATCGAGCAAAAAGTTGCTTCAGAAAGTTCACAACCACCCTCGCATCGTTCGTAGGGAGAGCCTTAGCTTCAACCCATTTAGAGACGTAGTCAACGGCTACGAGGCTGTACTTGTACCCTTTAGATGATGGAAATGTCCCCATAAAGTCGATGCCCCATACATCAAAGATTTCACATTCTTGTATGAAATCTTGAGGCATCTCATCTTTATGTGTGATCTTGCCTTGGCATTGGCAAGCATCACAATTTTTAACCATCTCGTGAGCGTCACGATAAATGGTGGGCCAATAGAATCCTGAATCAAACACTTTTTTCGTGGTGTAATTTGGGCCAAAATGACCACCGGTGGGTCCTTTATGGCAAGCTTCAAGAATGTATAAAGATGCGGGTCCATCAACACATCGACGAATAATCAGATCAGCATATTGTTTGAAGAGATAAGGGTAATCCCAAAATCAAGTCTTAATATCTTTAGGGGCCGTTTGGTTCAAGATATTAAAATTCTGGAATTCTAAATTCTAGTATATTAAAATTCCTCAGAATTTAAAATTCTAAAATTTAAAATGCCTAAGCCTGTTTGGTTGGCAGAATTTATAATTTTTGAAATCTTGATTTTAGGTTGAACCAATTAACGAATAAATATTTTTTTATATATGTTTTCTATTTAAAAGATTAAAATTCAAATTTTCACATTTTATATAAATCTTAAAAAAAATTATATAAATTTTATAAAAAATATATAATAATTTTATTTAAAATTTATAAAATTATATATATAAATATAATAAGAATTTATATAAATTTCATAAAAGCATTATATAAATTTTTCAAAATTCTTATACAAAATTTATAAAAAATTTATATAAATTTTATAAAAATATATATATAAACCTTATAAAAAGTTTATATATTATAAAAAAAACATAAATTTTATAAAAAATTATATTAAAATTATAAAAGAATTCATTAAGTGTTATAAAAATTTAATAAAACTAAAAAAAAAATTATATAAATTTTATAAAAATCTTATAAAAATTTTATACAAGTTTTAAAAAGGTTTTATAAAAAATTCATTAAAGTTTTAAAAAAAATCATTTAATTGTATAAAAAAAATTATATATATTTTATAAAAATTCATTAATTTTATAAAAAAAGTATTTAAATTTTTTAAGAAATTTCAATAAATTTTATAAAAATTATATATATATTTCATAAAAAAATTCTATATAAATATTTACTTAAATTTATATAAGTTTTATAAATTTTATATAAATTTTTAAAATTTTATAATTTTTTATTTAAACATTAAAACCGAAATAATAACGACAAGAAAAAAAAGTTTATGAAAAATAATTTTCAAGTAAATTAAAAAATTCCTCACTTTTTGGAGGAATTCTAATATCCCTCATTTTGGGAATTCAAGGAATTTTAAATTCCTTCTTTGGTTATACCAAACACAATATTTGGGGGATATTAAAATGTAAAAATTTTGAATATCCCCCAATATCCTTGAATATCCCCGAACCAAACGGCACCTTAAAGAACTTCTTCTTTTGTTGGGATGTTAACCCTTCGATGAGAATACCACCCGCTAAGTAGTTTGCAATGTCCGCAAACCACAGGGTGTCATCAAGATTGGAATTGATAGACATTAAGGCCTCAAGGGGAAAAGAGTCATTGATCTCTTGAGTCGGATGATCCCCTTGATAAGGATCCTCAATTCTACTTAGATGATCCGCGTCTAGGTTTTCGGCTCCCTTCTTGTCACGAATTTCGATTTTAAATTCTTGAAGGAGCAAAACCCAACGAAGAAGTCTTGGCTTAGAATCTTGCTTAGTTAACAAGTACTTCAACGCGAAATGGTCGGTATAGACAATGGTGGTGGATAGAACAAGATATGGGCGGAACTTCTCAAAAGCATACACTACATCTAAAAGCTCTTTTTCGGTAGTGGTATAATGCAATTGAGCCCCCGTCATTGTCTTGCTAGCATAATGGAGTAGTTGGAAGTGTTTATTCACTCTTTGGCCCAAAACCGCTCTAATAGCAAAATCGCTAGCATCACACATCAATTCAAAAGGTACCCAATTAGGGGTAACCAAGACCGGTGCCTTAGTTAGCTTGTCCTTAAGAAGATTGGAGGATTCAAGACACTATTTAGAAAAGATGAAAGGAGTATCTTTTTCCAAGAGGTGGGTCATTGGGCGAGCGATTTTAGAAAAATCTTGAATGAATCGACGATAGAAGCCCGCATGACCAAGGAAACTTATCACACCCTTCACGGTTGAAGGTAGAGGCAACTTAGCAATAACATCGACTTTAGCACGGTCGACTTCAAGACCGGCTTTGGAGATTTTGTGTCCAAGAACAATGCCTTCTTTTACCATGAAATGGCATTTTTCCCAATTTAGAACAAGGCGAGTGTCTTCACACCGCTTGAGCATGCGTTCTAAATTGGCAAGGCAATGAGAGAAGGAGTCACCATAGACCGAGAAATCATCCATGAAGACTTCCATAGTTTCTTCAACCATGTCATGGAAGATAGCCATCATACACCTTTGGAAAGTCCCAGGAGCATTGCATAAGCCGAAAGGCATTCTTTTGTAAGCAAATGTTCCATAAGGACAAGTGAATGTGGTTTTCTCTTGGTCTTTAGGATCGATGGGAATTTGAAAATACTCGGATAAACCATCTAAGAAGCAATAATAATCATTACCCGCTAGACGTTCAAGCATTTGGTCCATAAAAGGAAGGGGAAAATGATCCTTTCTCGTAGCATCATTGAGTTTGCGATAGTCTATACGAACTCTCCACCCTGTAACGAGACGAGTAGGAATCAACTCGTTGTTTTCATTGGGCACAATGGTGATTCTGCCTTTCTTAGGCACACAATGGACGGGACTAACCCATGGTGAATCCGAGATAGGGTAGATCATTCCCGCATCAAGAAGTTTGATAACCTCTTTTTTGATATCGTCATGGATCTTGGGATTCACCCTTCTTTGGTTTTGAATAGTGGGTTTAAAGTCGTCCTCCATGAGAATTTTATGTGTGCAAAAGTGAGGATCAATTCCACGAATATCGGAGATTTTCCAAGCAATCGCTTTCTTATGATTCTTCAGCACGTCGATAAGTTTAGATTTTTCTTCTTCTTTCAAGTCCTTAGCAATGATGACAGGTAACTTCTTATTGCCTTCAAGGAACACATATTCTAGATGAGACGGTAGATCCTTAAGCTCTAAATCCCGAGGATTTTCGATGGAAGGTATAGTCAAATTTGGATCATCGATAGAGATTTCCTTAGGAGACTGTGAAGAAATATGGTCCTCATTGAGAAGTTTCTCAATGGTACGAATGTCTTCATCCCAATTGGAGGGAGAATCGTCATATTGTAAGTCCACATCTCCCAAAGTTGCTTCAAATACTTTCAAAAGGAAATCACTTTCTCCAAATGGAGTCAGTGAAGGAGCAATAGAGGCAACGGTCTCAACAATGGGTAGAGAAGAAGAACCACTTTTACAAGCGTATTTGAGATGTTCTTCACAAGCCTCATCAAGAACGTCAATGAAATTAACGCTCTTGTTTTCAGAAGGCTGCTTAGAAAGTTTACCCATGTTGAAGACGATTTTATCGTCACCAACTCTCATGATTAATTCGCCCGTGGATACATCAATGAGAGTGCGACCGGTCCTCAAGAATCGACGTCCAACGATTAATGGAACACGGGGATCCATCTCGTAGTCAACGACAACAAAATCCGCCGGAAAGGTGAATTTGTCGACACCGACGAAGACATCTTCGGCTATACCCACCGGATAAGCAACCGTACGGTTAGCTAATTCCAGTGTCATTCGTGTGGGGACTAGCTCGGGTAGAGACAATTGTTTCCAAATGCTTAAAGGCATTAAGTTGATACTAGAACCTAGATCGGCTAGGGCCATACAATTCTCTACCCCTGGGAAGTTGCAAGGAATGAGGAAACGACCCGGATCACCAAGTTTGGTTGGTAATTTCCTTAAGAGCACTGTAGAGCAATTCTCATTAAGTTGGGTCTGAGCGATATCAAGTAGTTTCTCCTTATCACTGAGAAGATCCTTAAACATTTTCGCATACTTCGGCATGTGAGCGAGAGCCTCAGCAAAGGAGATGTTGAAATTCAGTTGTTTAAACATTTTAAGAAAGTTAGAAACCTGAATATCATCCTTGTTCTTCAACTTCTCTTTCCTCAACCTTGAGGGATAAGGTATGTTGGGTTGAGATGAAGGCTTTGGAATGGAAT
Organism: Glebionis coronaria; assembly: GCA_025667525.1. Classification (NCBI taxonomy): domain Eukaryota; kingdom Viridiplantae; phylum Streptophyta; class Magnoliopsida; order Asterales; family Asteraceae; genus Glebionis; species Glebionis coronaria. The sequence goes on from CM046880.1 coordinate 453,734,019, forward strand.
TCTCTCTCACATCCTTGGGTGGTGGAAGGGTGGAAGTAGAAGGTGGAGGAATTGGAGAAGGGGACTCGTTTTCCTTTGTCACAATCATCGGTGTAGGTGTAGGAATCTCGGGCTCCTTTAAACCTTTGCCACTTCGGGTGGTGATTGCTTTCATCTCCCCTCTTGGATTAGCAACGGTGTTACTCGGAAGAAAACCCGAACCAGAGGCTTGATTACTTGGGAAAAAACTAGCCATCATATCCCTTAAGTTATTCGTTTGATTGCTACTAGAGATTCTCATATCGGCTTGAAGAGCATTCCCTTGTTTCGCCATGTCATTCCTTAGCTCGACTCGAATATCGTTCCCTTGTTTTGCCATGTCACCCTTCAAGTTAATGAATTGGCTTTGAAGATTCGTCACCATCCTCTCTATTGGTCCTCATGTTAAGCTTCGAGGTCTTGGTTCAATGCCGTGGGTTGATTGAGAGGTGGGGCTTGGTAAGCTGAATTATTTCCTTGAGGTGGATATGGGATTCTTTGGGATTAATATTGATTGGTAGCTCGAGTTTGGCTTTGATTGTTGCGGTTGAAATTGTTTTTGTTTTGGTTTTGAGGAGAAAAACCGGGTGGAGATAGATAGTTGTTGGAACGATAACTTAGTAAGTTACGGTCTCCTTGAGGCCGTGCTTGATAGCCTCCTGTAGAAAAGTTACTGTTAGCGGCATACACATTTTATGGATTTTCAAGAGTAGAAGGACAATCGGTGTGTGAATGAGAACCCCCGCAAATCTCACAAGAAGTTGCTATAGCTTTAGCTTGTTGAAATTGGTTTGTAGCCATGGTTAAGAAGTTTTTGTTCATTTCAGCTATTTAGCGAGTAAGTTCGGTTATCTCTGAGTTGGAGGATGTAGAAGAAACATTGGCCCTCTTGTTATTCCTTGAAGATGCAGATGAATCCCAATTTTTGTGGTGAGTGGTCATGTTCTCTATCAGCTCTCTACACTCCTTAGGTCTTCTCTTCATGAATGTACCACCGACGTCAACATTAATCGTATCACGATCACGAAAAGTTAGACCATTATAGAAAGTATCGATCAAAGTAACAGGGAGTATGTTATGGTTTGGACAACAGTCGATCAAGAAATTATAGCGTTCCCAAGCACCGGGTAGTTTCATGCTTTGAGTGACGGTGATGAACTTGTCGAGATGTTTGTTGGCATCATCGTCCGGTAATCCGCGAAACGGGCAAGCGTTTTGAACTTGCTGGATCATGTGATGCTTCAACAAAACTCAGGAGCCGTGATTTGCATCGGCGCAATCGGTCCTCCGCGTCCGTTCATGGTGGGTTGACAAAGCTCCACCATTGTTTTTAGGTCGGGTGGGGGAACATTGTTGTTGTTGTTATTGTTATTCAAATTGGGGTGGGGTGGGTTGTTATTATTGTTATGCACACCGGCCATATCTATGTCTCTAAGAGTCTCGGGCTCAGGATAAGACGTAGACCGAGTACGCATACACTAAAAGGAAATAAAATATTTTTGATTTTTTATCTTTTTTTTTATTTTTTAGATTTTTGAAAATTTTATATTTTTTAGTATTTTTGAAAAATTTTGTGCTTGAAAATAACGTTCCTAAAAGAACGGATCCCAAAATCCAATTTTTCACTAAAAACAGTTAATCTTTACGAAAAGAGCAGGCAGCGGCGCCATTTAATAACTGACTTTTGCTTAGCTTGCTGGTGTATTTGTGTACTCGATATCGTTCTCGGTATCTAATCGAATTGATCACGGTTAATGGTGGAATAGTCGGTAATGGTCACTAAAAAGGGGAGTTGATTTTCTATTCTACTAGAAGGGTAAGTGCAAAACGTAATTAAAATAAGCTAAAAGCAAATCTAGAAAAACTAAATTAAAGCTTTGAAAATTAAAGTAAAAATTACTAGAAAAAAACTTGGTAAAAATAGAGATTTCGGGAAGCGTGCAATTTTTGGAAATTAAAACGTTTCAGAATGCTTCCGTCGGAATAATCCGTCGAAATAATCAGAAAAGTATCGGAATATTGCACAGTGAATACTATCGGAATCTCCACTATCGGAAAACACTTCTGTCGGAACGTAGGTCTATCGGAATACAAGTCTATCAGAATATTTCTATCTGAATGTCTAGTATCGGAATCCAAGGTATCGGAATACAAGAAATCAACACTGTCGGAATGTTCAAAGTATTGGAATAATAGGAATTATGTCCGAATGTGTCTAACAAAAATTTGGCAGAGCTTCGTCTTAATATAACTTTAAGACCCGTCGAAATGTGCGATCGCAATGAGCGATCGCAATCACGATCGGAATAAGGGGGAAAAACACTTGCATAACAAGCTTAAAGCTTAAACCGTATAAAAACTTAGTAAGGAATAAAAAGATAAACTTTTTAGTCACAAAAACATCAAAATCAAACACGAATCAAGAACATTTCGGATCAAAGATAAATCAAAATCAAGAAAGGAAGAAGAAGATTAAAGATTAAAAGCTTAAATTTAAACTTATGATTAATGAATTTCGAATACAAAGATGAAATAAAGCTTAGATTTAAAAGAAAAGATGAAGTTTTAGTGAGAGAAAGTTAAACACTTTCTCTCTCTAAAATGAAAACTACAAAAAAGAAATAATTTTGCTAACACCCTCCGAATGTGTCATTAGGAGGGTATTTATAGGAGGTGGGAAGGTGCATGTGTTGCTTCCTTCTTTCTTTCTTCTCGACTCGATTTAAATGCTTTGTCTTTCTCGACGTCGTCTCGGGATTTGTCGATACAAATTGAACTTGTCTTATAATTTTCTTTTTCTATTATACATGAGTTTTTCGACGTCATTAAACTTCCGTCTTTAGACTTTTTCTTCGATAAATCTTCAGAATAGGCCTTGGACTTCCGTTCTTTTTGCACTCTTGATCTATTGACTTCGTCTTTTCTCGTTTTCTTCGATAAAATCCCGTGATAGCCCATGTTTTCTTCCTTTATCATATTTTGGTCCTAAAACACAATATAAAAAAAAAAAAAAAACCCTAGACTCTCTCTAATGGTGGCGATTTCTGGATCTCCATTTCTATCAGTTTTTTCATTCGTCTAATCTACCATTCACTGTTTAACGATCGTTAAGTCTCTTTGATTGTGTTCCTACGTCAGCTAGATTGTGATAGGTTTTAGGCTTCGATTCGTTCGTCCCTATTCTCTTGTGATCATTTAGCTTGCGTTGGTAATATTTTCAGGGTTTTAATTCTTGTTAACCGGGATCGACGTAGATTAGGGTTTGTTTAAGCTGATTGTTTTTATTCGTATCGACACATTAGCTAGGGTTTTGATTTATTGGTGGGGGCTTTAATTGTTTATCTATTTTAATTGGCTGAAAGATGGTTGGTGGATAATAGTTTTGGCGGCTGGTTGTGTGGAGCCCTAATTAGGGTTTTGTTTTTCGTGAGAGTATGACTAATACTCAGTGTTTTTCAATGCATGAGAATTTGTCACCAGGGAGTTATCAGGCTCAGGTGAATACTGTGTTTAATATGTCGAATGGGAATTATCAAAGTTCTAAGACTCCGGGTTCTGCAAGTGTTCAACCGAGTGGGCTGGAATCTGCTGCAACTAATGCGTGTGTGCAAGGGGCGACTAAGGTTGTTAAGATTAAAGAGATGCGAAGTGAGGTAACGGTGATGGGAGCTGCAGTGACTTTGCTATTGGCGGCTGTTCAAGCTGTTACAGCTCGTTTTGAAAACACCCTTTATGGGTATTTTATTGGAAACAGATTGGCGTTTCCATTGGTTGAAAATTACGTCAAAAACGCGTGGGCCAAGTATGGCTTGAAACGTATCCAAATGCATGAAGGTTTCTTTATGTTTCAATTTAATACTCATGCTGGTATGGAAAGTGTGATGGAGAATGGCCCATGGTTGATTCGGTTGGTGCCATTGATCCTTAATGAATGGACCCCGAATACTATTCTAAAGAAGGACGAGATCAAGAGTGTCCCAGTTTGGGTTAAGCTGCATCATGTTCCATTAGTTGCTTATTCTGAGGTAGGTCTAAGCCTTATTACTACTCAAATTGGAAAACCGATACTTCTGGATTCTTACACTAGCAATATGTGTTTGAACTCGTGGGGGAGAAGTGCGTATGCTAGAGCACTTATTGAAGTATCGGCTGATACTGAACTCCAGAAGTCCCTTGTGATTGCTATTCCTCTTTGTAATGGTGAAGATCACACACTTGCTACTATTGACATTGAGTATGAATGGACTCCTCCAAGGTGCAACATGTGTAGGATTTTTGACCATGTTGATGAGAAATGCCCTAAATTACCTAAAGTGGATCATGTTCCTGTAACGGGTGATGCTGATGGATTTATGGAGGTGAAGAAAAAGAAGTCTCTCTCTCGCAATGCCAGGAAGCAGGTTGAGGGAATCAAACTTACTAAGCCTGCACTTAACTTACAGTACCGGAAAGGACAGTCGAATGCTAATAAGAAGCCTCCGACAACCAATCACAACCAAGCGTCTAGCTCGGCTCCATATACAAATAATTCTTTTGATGCATTGAATTCAGATGAAGCTGAGTTTTGGAATGATGATACTGGCTCTCGGGCTAAGGAAAGTGCTTTAGAAGTAATCAATGAGAGTGATAGCAAAGATGTTGATGAGGTAATAACTGTTATTGAAGGAAACATTGTGAACTCTAATCAGGGGGCAAGCACTCCCTCAGTTAATGTTTCCTCATGATTAATGTGGCCTCTTGGAATATAAGGGGTATGAATCTCTCCCCTAAGCAAAGCGAGATTCGTCAGGTGATCTATGAAAATAATCTTTCGGTTTGTACTATTTTAGAGTCACATGTTGCTTCTCATAATCTTGAGAGGATTTGTGGTTCTGTATTTCGTCAATGGAGATGGTGCTCTAATGTCGTGTCGTGTATTAAGGGAACTAGAATTATTATTGGATGGAACCATGATGAGGTTGATGTTTCGGTTATTCATCATGATAACCAAGTGGTGCATTGTCGCATATGGCTTAAGAGGGATAAGAAAGATTTTTTCTGTTCTTTCGTCTATGCTCTTAATCGGTATAATCAGAGACGTGTGCTTTAGAATGGCCTATGTATGCACAAACAGTTTGTTGGGGATCGTGCTTGGTGTCTTCTTGGAGATTTCAATGCCTCGCTCTCTCTTGATGAATCTACTGCTGGATCGTCCGCTCCTGACATTACCATGCGGGAGTTCAAGGAATGTATTGATAGTATTGAGGTTTTTGATATCCAAAGCACAGGATTACACTTCACATGGAACCAAAAGCCTAGGGGCAATGATGGTATCCTTAAAAAGTTGGATCGTGTTATGGTTAATGACGAGTTTATTGCGGCTTTTGTGGGAGCTCACGCTATATTCAAACCCTATCGGTTATCGGATCACTCTCCCTCGATTCTTGTTGTCCCGTCACTTGTGAAAGCAAAGCCGAAACCGTTTAAATTTTTTTAATGTGGTGCTCCTCTATGAGAAATTTAATGAGATGCTCACTAACTGTTGGTCACGTCAGTTCTCTGGTTTTTATATGTTTCGGGTTGTTCAGAAGCTCAGAAGTCTCAAGAAACCTATTCGGAAACTTATGTATGACAAAGGGAATATCCATGCTAATGTTATCAGTCTTCGTGAGGAGCTTGATCGTGTGCAAACGGAACTTGATGGTGATCCTAGCAATCTGTTATTACGGAATAAGGAAGCTGATTTGGTAAATTCCTTTAGTGAGGCTGTGTTGATGGAAGAACGATTTCTGAAGCAAAAGGCGAAAGTCGATTGGCTTAAGGAAGGGGATGCAAACACGGCATACTTTCACAAAGTGGTTAAAGGGAGGATCAGCCGTAGCCGGATTGATGTTGTGATGGATACTGTTGGTGCTACTTTTCAGAATGATGCGGTGCCTAATGCTTTTATTAGCCATTATGAAACTTTTCTTGGGCTTCCTGGTAATACTTCTGAATTTGTGCCAACGGATTTATTTCACACAAGTCTTGACAGTGGGGTTGCGCATGATATGATTCGGTATGTGAGTAATCAGGAAATTAAGGACGCTATGTTCTCCATGGGAAATGATAAATCTCCTGGCCCGGACGGTTTTACGGCGGCTTTCTTTAAGTCCTCTTGGAGTACTATTGGTATGGATGTTACTTTGGCAGTGCGTGAATTTTTTACGAATGGAAAGTTACTTAGAGAGCTGAATCACACAATTATCGCCCTCATTCCTAAGGTTCAGTCTCCGGCTCGGGTTAATGACTATCGTCCAATTTCATGTTGTAATTTTCTATTTAAATGCATTAGTAAAGTTATTGCTAATCGCATTAAAAATAGTCTTCATCAGTTGGTCAGCCCAAATCAGTCCGCGTTTGTCCCGGGAAGGAGTATATCAGATAATATCCTTCTTACACAGGAGATCATGCATAATTACCATCTTGATAGGGGTGTATCGCGGTGTGCCTTCAAAGTTGATATTCAGAAAGCCTATGATACGGTTGATTGGGATTTTTTGAGAAGAATTCTGGTTGGTTTTGGTTTTCATGCTCGCATGATCGGTTGGATTATGGAGTGCGTTTCTACTACTTCTTTTTCGATCAATATTAATGGTTCTCTCCATGGATACTTCAAGGGTAAAAGGGGTCTTAGGCAAGGGGACCCCTTATCTCCTTACCTTTTCACGCTTATTATGGAGGTGCTAACTCTTATGCTACATCGCCGTGCTAGGGTGGCTCAGTCTTTTACTTATCATCGATATTGTGAGAGGCTAAGTTTGATAAACCTTTGCTTTGCTGATGACCTGTTTTTATTTGCTCATGCGGATGTGGATTCGGTTATGATCATTAAGGAAGCTCTTGAGGAATTTACGGAGGTCTCTGGTCTCACTCCTAGTATGCCAAAGAGCACTGCTTTCTTTTGCAATGTTCTTAATCATACTAAACTCGCCATTCTTCAGGTATTACCGTTTGAGGAAGGGCGTTTGCTTGTGAAATATCTTAGGGTTCCTTTGGTCTCTTAAAGATTGATTTTTCGCGACTGTAGGGAGCTAATTCATCGAGTTCAGAATCGTGTGAATGATTGGAAAAACAAATGTCTATCGGTAGCCGGGAGACTTCAACTTATTCAATCGGTAATGAGCTCTATGCATGTGTATTGGGCATCGGTTTTTATCATTCCTACGAAGGTCCTTCTTGATATTGAACAGCTTATGCGGGGTTTTCTTTGGTGCCAAGGTGTTTTGCGCCGTGGTAGTGCGAAGGTTGCTTGGGATGTTGTCTGTGTTCCTAAAACAGAAGGTGGCCTAGGTATTCGGAAGCTTGAGGTTTTTAATAAAGCTCTAATGGTGTCTAATATTTGGAAGCTCCTCATGCTTAAGGAGTCTCTTTGGGTCCGTTGGATTCATGCTTATAAAATAAAAGATCGGAATTTTTGGGATGTGCCGGCTCGTGGTAACATGACTTGGGGATGGCGTAAGATTCTCCAACTTCGTCCACTGGTGAAAAAGTACTTTTGGCACATCCTTGGCAATGGTTCTACTGTTTCGGCTTGGTATGATACTTGGAATACGGTCTGTCCTCTAGCAGATTTCGTGTCTTCGCGGGATATCTATCGAGCTGGCTTTAACCCTAATACTAAGGTTCGTGATATCCTTAATCTTATTGATGTTGTGTGGCAGTGGCCTGAAGGGTGGCTGGTTAAGTACCCGCTGCTTGGTTCGATTCAGCCTCCTTTACTTCATGATGATGCTCGAGACCAGCTGAAATGGCGGAGTATTGATGGCACCATGCATGATTTCTCGGTTCATCAGGTTTGGGAGTCTATCCGGCCGAGAGGTACCATTGTTCCATGGTATGATTTTGTTTGGTTCAACTTCGGTATTCCTCGTCATGCGGTTCTTATGTGGTTGATTATACGGAAGCGCTTGAAGACACAGGATTTATTGCACTATTGGGAGAAACGAGCAGACCTTCCCTCGGTATGTGTTTTGTGTGAATCACAACCGGATTCGCATGAGCATTTATTTTTTGAATGTCCGTTCTCGCAACAGGTTTGGATACATATGCGTCAGTTTGCTATGGTAAATTCTGGTTCACCCCTTGCCGCTATCATGGCTGTCTTGCTGCCTATTGCACAGCGTAAATCATCAAGAAGCATTATTAGTAAACTTGTTGTGGCGGCCACTGCTTACTTTATTTGGCAAGAACGCAATGCACGTATGTTTAATAACCGCAAAAGGTCTTCCATGGAAGTTAAGGACTGCGTTTGGACATCCGTTCGTTTAAAGTTGCTTTCTTGTCGATTCAAGAAATCAAAGGATGGGTTGAAATTTCTTCAGCTTTGGGATCTCCCTAGTACGATTTTACGTTAGTTTATGGTTTGGTGTTTATGTACTCTTAAATGGTTCTTTCCTATTGGAACCATTGGCTATGTAATTGTTAGGTAGTTCTCATATGGCATGTCATATGAGTAGTGGATGTTCAAGCTTGTTGCTTGAGGTTAATGTAGCATTTCAGCTGCATTCCATCTGTTCTAAACTGTTTTTTGGAGTAATATATTTTACCGGGGTTGTTGTCCCCTTTACCCAAAAAAAAACACAATAAAAACACAAACCACGCATAATTTAAACTTTTACGACATAAAATATACGTTTTGGTCTTGTTATTATGAAAAGCTTCTAAGATCTTAAATGCCTCGGGCCCATCTACACACCGTCTAATGATTTGGTCCGCACATTTCCTAAAGAGGTAAGGGTCATCCCAAAAGTAGTATTTCACTTCCTTAAGAAATTTCTTCTTTTGTTGTGAAGTGAGACCCTCTATGAGCACATCTCCCACAAGATAGTTTGCAATATCCGCAAACCAAGGTGTGGCATCCTATTGAGAAGATACAGACATGAGCTCCTCTAATGGAAAGGATTCATTGATTTCCTTATGAGGCAAATCTCCTTGAAAAGGATGCTCAAGTCTACTCAAGTGATCCATCGCTAAATTCTCGGCTCCTTTCTTAGCACGAATCTCAATGGAAAACTCTTGTAACAATAAGACCCATCTCAAAATTCTAGGCTTAGCATCTTGCTTTGTCATAAGGTGCTTGAGAGCGGAATGATCCGTATACACTATGGTTTTGGATAGCACAAGATAGGTGTTAATGCAAGTGATTCCTAAAAACATTATTAGTGTTAACTAATCTTTCTTAGTTTTGATCACAACAAACCATACAACACATTTAGTGTAAAACACAAAATGAATTCTTTAACTAACACTATCATCAAGGTAATAATCATATCACTAACCTTTCTTAATCATACTTAGTGATCATCAAAATGATTATCCTTAAAACTCACTTTTGTTAATAAGACAAAAGACTTTTTAATAAACTTTCTTTTTTAGAAAATGTTTTATTAAAATGGAAAATGAAAATTTGAAAATGGCATATTAGAAATGCTGTTAGAATATCCTTTGAAGGATTCAAATACCTCAGATATTCCCACCCCACTAAAAGACAAAAAATGGAGCAGAGTCTAGTTGTGGTACCTTAAGTACCTACGCGGTACCTTATCGATATGGTACCGCGGGGTGAGATAAGGTACCGCGCACAGTAGCCGTTATAGATCCGTTGTAACTTTGTCTCCTATAAATAGTGGGTCAAATCTCATTTTCCAGCAAGCCTCTTGGACGTTTTTCTCAGCCCTCTTTCTATTTTCTATAGCATAATCATTAGTAAATGATCACTTAAATTGTTAAGGATGTTTACATATGATTATCCTCTTGATCCCCTCCTTTACCATGTCCAATGAGAAGATCACTCACTCACTAGTGTAGTGATAAAGATGAATTTATGAGCTAGTCATATTCTTCATGATACCCTTTTTGTTTTAGGTCAATCCAATGTATTTATGAATACTTGGACTAGTTGTGTTCATCCAAGTTATTTGTGGATACTTGGATTTGTTGTGTACATCCATTGCATATGTGTTTGCTTGGATTTGTGTTGTGTAAATCCAAGCTACATGTGTGTACATGGATAAGTCTAGTTCAGTTGTAATAGATTTGATTAGGAGTTCTCACTAAACTATAAAGTGATGTGGTTGTGTCTTGTGAGTTCTCACTAAACTTTAAAGTGATTAGTAGTTGTGTTGTGTGAAGTTCTCACTTAGCTTCAAAGTGAAGAGTCGTGAAGATTGGTTCTAGCTTTCGATTAGAACTCGACATCTAGCCTTGTGTCGTAAAATGGTGAAGTAGGCAAGGTCGTGAAGATTGGTTCTACCTTAAGATTAGAACCCGACATCTAGCCTTGTGTCGTTAAAATTGTGAAGTAGGCAACGTCGTGTAGATTGGTCCTAGCTAAAGATTAGGTCTCGACATTTAGCTTAGTGTCGGAAAATTATGTAAGCAACGATGTAAGGTTTTCTCCGCCGAGAAGGGAGCTTGTGGATATAGTGGAAATATCGAGTAGGTGTACTCGAGGAGTGGAGTAGAAACGAGGATAGAGCCTCGTTGTCGAACCACTATAAATCTTTGTGTCTTCCCACTAGGTTGTCTCCTTCCTTACTCTTTACTTATTTCATTATCATTATACTTGCTTATTATCATTGCTAGTGCATCTCAATTGAACCTAATCATTATTCAACTAAGCATCAAGTAAAAGATAGTTTTGATACAAACCAAATTGAAAGTAATTTTAATTTGGTCACCAATCGAAGAGAAACTATTCAACCCCCCCCCCCCCCCCCCCCCCCCCCCTTTTCTAGTTTCTACAATTGGTATCAAAGCGATGGTCACTCAAGATCTTTGAAGTATATTGTACTTTGAAACTTGGATCGATCCATTGTCTCCTCAAATTAGAAGGTCTAGTTGTACTAAAGTTTCTCTTTGGTCAAAACTATGTTTTCTTTGAAAATAGGTCTTTTAATTGATAATATTGCATCCCACTTAAGATTAGTAGCCTTTATGCATTTTAGATATACTCTTGAAATATATCTACTAGTTTGCAACTTGCTTTGTGTAGGTACTCATGAAAATAAATCAATTAATTGGTTATGGATTGAGTTACTTGCACTCTTAGAAGAATCATCTTCATTAATCTTTAACATCTTTGAAGGATGATACCAAGATGATTGGGAATGATACTAGTCCTTGAAGACTTAGTACTCATCATAGTCATTGATTGGGCATAGCACTTATTCCTTCATGGATTGCTCTTTGTGGCCTAGGTACGCTTTCGTTCTTCCACACGCCCTTTGATCATTCTTTTGATCATTACTTGACTATGTGCTTGCTCTCGGCATCCTTGCCTTGACATTTATTTGTGGTTTGTGTTTCTTTTCTTTTATCCTCTCAAACCTTCATTGCTTGGATAATTGACTCACTATGGTGATGTAGAGTGAGTTAGTAGAAGCTTAAAGTATCAAGCATGATTTCCATGGTTTGCACCCATACGGTTAGTAGGCCCTTTGTGGGAGAGAAAGTGAATTAATACCTTGCTCATATTTTAGTTTAGACTAAGACTATTATTGAAAGTGATCTTAGTCTATACTTGAATAATTGCTTTGTGCTTATTCATTACCAAAGCCGTTTATCGTTTCGCCAGAAAGGCACGTCTTAAACCACTATATATGACACAAGCTCTTCGCTACAACTACTTGAAGATTGTCATTAATCCCTTGAGCATTGATCCTAGTCTTGATTCACTTCTCTTGACTTCTCTCCACTTAGTCGTTTTGCTACGAGTAGTCGCTTCTCCGTTTCGGTTCTTTTCGATCTTGATTTAACTCGTAATCCTTCATTAAGGCATATTGCTTAGTGTTATGATGATCCAATGATATTCTAAAAGGCTCATGATTTAATTTTAAGTATTTTAGAAAAACTGGATTTTCAAAATTTGGCGTTGTTCAGAGATAAAAACATGCCTCTATAGGCGGTTCTTTATCTCCGCGGCTCAAACCCGCGGTTCCTTATCGATAAGGTACCGCGGGTAGTAACTTTTGTCAGAGCGCCAGTTTGAGTTTTTTATTCTTTTTCAAACCAAACTCTCTCTCTCTCAAAAGCACACAACCGACGGGTTTTACCTTTTCCACCATTGTTGAACTTCCAAAACCTTCAATCACTCAAATTAATTGATTCCAAGTTGTGGGTTTCACTCATCCTTCATCTAACATCAATTAATTGTAAGTATTTTCTTTCAATTTCATCTATTTCGTTCTAGGTTTCATCCTTTCATAATTAGGGATTTTTAAAATTGAAATTGAATTAAAACCTTAATAGGAATGTGGGTTGACATGGTAATCTTACTATGATTCCTTAGGTTGATATTCATTAAGATTTCACTAAAACCCACTTGTAGAACAAATCCAAATTTAGGCTAAATGATTTTGGTTGAATGATGGATTTGAGATGAACCCATGAACAAGTAGGTAATGACATTGTTAATGCTTACCTAAAAACCTTGTCTTGAAAAACCAATGTTCTAATCCATTGTTGATCTAACATAGATCATGTGTTCTTGGTTAATGATTGAATAGACACATTGTGAACATGAAAATGATATGGATTCAATCCTATGTTTGTCAAGAAATTGATATAACACATTTTCATTTTTCGTTTTCCTTTTATTTTTCATATGAGTGATTGGAGAAATATTGTCTTGTGTTTATATTTAGGTACTTAATCATGCCTTCTCAATATCAAAAATATCATCAATTCACTAAAGTTTATATGCCCGACATCTCCCAAACCTATGCTTCCCCCAACATCAAAACGCTTTTCCATCCCTTTCCACTCGTTGTTTCCATGAGGGTAGAGTCGTTGACAAGGAAATAACGGGTTATGTCTATATCCTATCTATGTTTGAGCTTTCGGGGTTTGATTGCTTGCTCAACATAGAAGAAGATATTTACCCCTTATTCCTTCTTGAATTCTTTAGCACCTACTATATGATTGAATACAATGGACAAATCTTCATTCGTTTTGTCTTGAATGATCAATTAATTCAATACTCTCTTGAAGACTTTGGTCGAATTCTCGGTGTGCCATATGAAGGCACTTGTCGTTTTACGGATAAATGGAGACTTGATGCTCTCTCGGAATCCTTCGACAAACCTCCAAATGACCTCACCGAAATTGATCTAGAGTTCATTCTTGAAATCATCTCGAAAGAGCGTGATGGTAACGTTGTGAGAAGCCTTCATTCAAATGTACGAAATGTGAATCGATATGAAGTGCTCTCTAGCGACCTTAAAGATTTCATGGTTCAATGGGCCAATATTCTTAGGGAGAATGTCTTTTGTCTTGGTGGAAACCGAGATCATATCCCGGCATGTATGGTGCATATGTTGAGTTGCATCTTTACATCCACCAAGTACAACTTGGCATTCTATATCGCTCGACGAATCAATTATTCTCTTTCGAAGCCCAAGACAAACCTTCCCTATGCTATGCTTCTAACTCGCCTTTTCAAAAGGGTTGCTCATGATTTTCCCCACCTTGATCTTTCTCGCTTCTACCCGGTTAATCAGGTTATGTTGCCTATTCAAGAGGCATATGCAAGAAAGACAAGAATTTATCGAGGATCGAGAAAATCTGTTCATCAAGAGATGGATGATGAGGACATGGACATGCCAACAAGTGATGGTGATGGCATAGGTACTAGTTCTCATTTCCACTCTTCGAGTAATTCCCATCCATCTTCAAACCCTTTCGAGGATGAATTTGAAGACTTAGCTCCTCCTCCTCATCATTCTAGTGAAGTACCGGAAGATCTCAACATGGAGCATCTTTACCGTGAAAACCTTAGAACTCGAGGGGAATTGCACAAACACCGGGTTGAATCAAGAAAAGGTTTCAAGTCTTGGGGAATATGATCAAGGGATTGGGGAAGAAGAGAAGGTGAAAGCTTTGAAGCTTTTCTAAGAATACATGTTGGTAAATATGTATTGTTAAAAAATTTTATTTTATCTTGGATATGTATTAACTTGTGATTGCATGTTTGAATTATCATTTATCTTGATCCTTAATGATTAATTATGCCATCATGTTAGTGTTTTACATAGCTATGTGAATGCCTTTTGATAGTTAGCTTATTAGATTATGATCTGTAGTTAACTTTGGCTTGTGAAACTTTTGGGAAAATCTGGGATTATCAAAAACTGGGAAGGGAAATTTTTGCAAACCTTCTGGTCGCGGTTCCATATCGACCCGCGGTTCCTTATCGATAAGGCACCGCCGGTCCTAGATAAGGAACCGCCGGTCACTGTGCACGACAGCATCTTTGCTTTACACTGTTTTCTTAATTTTGTGTAAACCTTGCATGATTTTCAGTAATAAACTGCACATTTCCTAAACTAGGTTATCTAAATTCATTATTCACCTAAAATGATTTTAACCCATTACTAGTTTGGATCATCCCCTCACCCATTTAAACCCACCTTGTTTGCCATGTTCTTCACACATCAAACATACTTCCCTAAACCTTAAACCACCCTAATAAACCATGGTGTGTACCAAAACCTCAAACACTTACAAGACCTCCACCCCAAGGAAAAGACTCAAAATAAGGGTTAAGGTAGCTAAGCCTAACTCTTCACGTTTCCACACACCTAAGAATGAGAATGCTCCTATCCTCATTTCTTCATCACCTTCCCCACCTCTTGCACCATGCAAGACTTCATCCACCCATGGTACTAACCACTCCATTGGTTCTACCTCCTCTTCATTCAACTCAAGAATGAATGAGCTTTCTTCACCCTTCACTCCAAGTGTACCCTTGGAAGTGACCACACAACCTCAACCAATCCAAAGCATTCCTTTTGGGAATGACTTTGATGACATTTTGGTGACTTCACCATTTACCCCTCTCAACTCACCCATTTCACCAACCTTGGATGATTTACCTCCACACCTCACCCATTTCCCCTTTGGGGAACATGCCTCAACTTTCACCCACATCACCCTTGGAGAACTTGCCTTCTCCACCTCCACCCAACTCAAACATCCCAATTTTGGGTGTCCCTCTTTCCCTCCTCTTGGGTGATCCTTACTTTGGGTTTCAACAAACTCATGGTCCTAGATGTCCATGTTGTCTCTACAACCACTTCCTCATCCATAACCTAAGGATGGATATGTATGGACTACATAGGGGTTTGCAAGACTTCTTGCTTACCTTGTTCTCCATGCCTCCTCCTAGGAGATGAATGATGGAGTTCTTTTAATAAGGATTTTCAACAACAAGCCAAAGAAAACCACTTATCTAGATTTAATTTTAAGCTAGCTATGTATTAGTTAGTTTTTATTTATCTTTGTACTTTCCTCATTAATGAATGTTTTATGTTGTTGTCTTATGGATTTAGCTTTGTGTGATTCTATCCTTTTGTGCACACTAATCAACTTAAATTTGAAATTAAAATTGAACCTAAATCTATCACAACCCCTAAACTTGACTAAAATTGGTTCAAAATGATATCTAAATTATTTTGTCACCCATTGTCAAGACATTCTTTGTGAATGTGTTGCTTTATGCAACCCTATCATATTTTCGTTCTAATAAAGGTAAAATTCCAAGATTTGCAACTTTTTGAAAAAAGTCTTAGTTTTTCCCAAAACCCAGGAAAAAAATTGTTTAAACATTGTTCAATACCCCTCAACTCAATGACCTTTCAACCTTCCCAAAACTCACAAGGCATTGTGAAAACACTTCCAAACCCTTTACCCCACCACCACCAAACCCTAAGTTTGATGCCATAACCCCATCAAACGATTTTGTGTTGCATCATGGATCCTCGTGTGATTGTTGCCGATTTCAACAAATTGAACTTGCTCATGTGTATGAGAAGTTAAATTTTCTTGAATTCCTCCTCACTCGACCTCCTATTCAAGTTTTCGTTCCTGTGGACAAAACTTCGAATGATGCATCGTCGTCTTTTTAGTCTTATTTTATTTTTAGCAATCTTGGAAAATATCACTATTAGACTAGCTTATGCTTAGTGGTTTATTTTCCATATTTATTGCTTTTAGATACTCATACTATGTGTATGACTATCTTCTTTGTTGTATTTTTTTAACCTTTGTATTATTTGTGTGCTATCTAATTAGTTCTACTTTGAGTTGATCTTGGTTAATTTTTTACAATTGCTTATGGGTGATTCCAGCAATTCTAAAGCTTTAACCCATTGACAAGCTTATCATCTTCATTGGATTCAAGTTTGATTTGGTCAATTACCTCTTTGGACATACTTAGCAAAATACTTGCTTCTAATTTGAAATTTATTCTCTTTCTCCCTCTCAAGTTACTTAGTAGGTAGTGATCATATATACATTGGTGTTTCTTTCCTTTCTACTAACCTTTGTGTAGCATATCACCTTAGCTCACAAACTTGGTACCCCAAGAAAGGGGGAGCAACCACCAAGGGCGAGCTACTAGCAAAGTTCGATGTTCTACAAAGACTTATGCTAACCTTTTTGCTACGACAAAGTGGGAGAAATGATAGTGATAAACTAGTTAATAATTCCATAGTTTGTGTTTCTACGTAAATGAGTTTATCGTTTGTCGTAATCAAAAAGGGGGAGATTGTTAATGCAAGTGATGCCTAAAAACATTTATAGTGTTAACTAATCTTTCTTAGTCTTGATCACAACAAACCATACAACACATTTAGTGTAAAACACAAAATGAATTATTTAACCAACATTATCATCAAGGTAATAATCATATCACTAACCTTTCTTAATCATACTTAGTGATCATCAAAATGATTATCCTTAAAACTCACTTTTGTTAATAAGACAAAAGACTTTTTAATAAACTTTCTTTTTTAGAAAATGTTTTATTAAAATGGAAAATGAAAATTTGAAAATGGCATATTCCAAATGATGTTAGAATATCCTTTGAAGGATTCAAATACCTCAGATATTCCCACCTCACTAAAAGACAAAAAATGGAGCGGAGTCTAGTGGCGGTACCTTAAGTACCTACGCGGTACCTTATCAATATGGTACCGCGGGGTGAGATAAGGTACCGCGCACAGTAGCCGTTATAAATCCGTTGTAACTTTGTCTCCTTTAAATAGTGGGTCAAATCTCATTTTCCAGCAAGCCTCTTGGACGTTTTTCTCAGCCCTCTTTCTATTTTCTATAGCATAATCATTAGTAAATGATCACTTAAATTGTTAAGGATGTTTAAATATGATTATCCTCTTGATCCCCTCCTTTACCATGTCCAATGAGAAGATCACTCACTCACTAGTGTAGTGATAAAGATGAATTTATGAGCTAGTCATATTCATCATGATACCCTTTTTTGTTTTAGGTCAATCCAATGTATTTATGAAAACTTGGACTAGTTGTGTTCATCCAAGTTATTTGTGGATACTTGGATTTGTTGTGTACATCCATTGCATATGTGTTTGCTTGGATTTGTGTTGTGTAAATCCAAGCTACATGTGTATACTTGGATAAGTCTAGTTGAGTTGTAATAGATTTGATTAGGAGTTCTCACTAAACTATAAAGTGATGTGGTTGTGTCTTGTGAGTTCTCACTAAACTTTAAAGTGATTAGTAGTTGTGTTGTGTGAAGTTCTCACTTAGCTTCAAAGTGAAGAGTCGTGAAGATTGGTTCTAGCTTTCGATTAGAACTCGACATCTAGCCTTGTGTCGTAAAATGGTGAAGTAGGCAACGTCGTGAAGATTGGTTCAACCTTAAGATTAGAACCCGACATCTAGCCTTGTGTCGTTAAAATTATGAAGTAGGCAACGTCGTGTAGATTGGTCCTAGCTAAAGATTAGGTCTCGACATTTAGCTTAGTGTCGGAAAATAATGTAAGCAACGATGTAAGGTTTTCTCCGCCGAGAAGGGAGCTTGTGGATATAGTGGAAATCTCGAGTAGGTGTACTCGAGGAGTGGAGTAGAAACGAGGATAGAGCCTCGTTGTCGAACCACTATAAATCTTGGTGTCTTCCCACTAGGTTGTCTCCTTCCATACTCTTTACTTATTTCATTATGATTATACTTGCTTATTATCATTGCTAGTGCATCTCAATTGAACCTAATCATTATGCAACTTAGCATCAAGTAAAAGATAGTTTTGATACAAACCAAATTGAAAGTAATTTTAATTTGGTCACCAATCGAAGAGAAACTATTCAACCCCCCCCCCCTTCTAGTTTCTACAATAGGGTCTAAATTTCTCAAAAGCATAGACTATAGCAAGCAATTCTTTCTCCGTGGTAGTATAATGAAGTTGTGCACCCGTCATGGTTTTACTAGCATAGTGTATAGGTTGAAAATGCTTATTCACTCTTTGTCCTAACACGGCCCCCACGGCATAATCACTAGCGTCACACATAAGCTCAAAAGGCAAATCCTAATTTGGAGAAACCAAACGGGAGCCTTGGTCAACTTTTCCTTAAGTATCTTAAATGAATCCAAACACTCTTGGGTGAAAATGAAAGGAGCCTCTTTTTCCAAGAGGTGGGTCATCGGTCTTGCAATCTTAGAGAAATCTTGTATGAAACGTCTATAGAATCCCGCATGACCCAAAAAACTTCTAACTCTTTTCACCGTGGTAGTGTTGGGAATAAATTAAGGCCAGTTCACTTAAGCGCTGACAAGAGTAAAACAAGCGTTGACAAGAGCAAAACAAACGCTGACAGCCTAAGCGTTGACAAGATAAAGTCAAGCGTTGATACATTGAAGACAAGCACTGATGGGAAGATATACTCTACGCGTTTATTGTATTCTATATTACTTCTAGTAAAGATAGGAACAACAATGTATTTTCTATATTTATCTTTACCTAGAATAGCTGATACGTAGATTATTGTACAAGGCTTCTTATGTCTATAAAAGAAGACCTTTAGGTTAATGTTTCATATAAGTTTTTCATTCGTAAACTACTTTCATTATATGCAAGTTTGATATCATTAATCAAAGTGAAAGTTTGTTTATATCATTGTGTTCTTGATTAAGTGTTAATTCCGCATAACACTTAGATTGTCATAAACATATACAAAGGTTTCTCTAAGTGTATTACTTGATCTAATCCCGTATACATAAGCTATATAGATCTAAGGTTGGGATCAACAAGTGGTATCAGAGCTTGTTGAGGAACTTTTGATCTTAAAGAACACAAGAACCCTAAAAATCACCAAAACCCTAATTTCTCAAAAACCCTAACAACATCATGTCAGAAATAACCTCCTCCTCCTCCTCACCTTTACCAAACATCAAGATTCACATGCTTGATGCAACCAACTTTGAATTGTGGAAATTCAACTTTGAGCAATATCTAGGGATCTATGACTACACACTCTGGGAGATCATTGAATATGGAAACACATTTGATAAAGCCCAAAAAATTGCTGATGCTATTTCTCAAAGATCAGCTGTTGCTGGATGTTCTGAAGAAGATAAGAAAGAAAAGCCTGAAGATGGTAGAGCTGTGTCTGCTGAAGACATAGCCAAGAAAAGGGTTGACATGAAAACCCTAAATATTCTGAAACTCTCGTTAAGACAAGAGAACCAGCATAAATATAGAGGTTATGATTCTGCTAAGGATCTTTGGGCAGCTCTTGAAGTTGCATATGGTGGCAATGCAGATACTAGGGAAGAAAAGAAGAAATAACTTATGCATGATTATGCTGTTTTCAAAGCACAACCCAATGAGAAGCTGAGTAGTGTGAGAAGCAGATTGCTTGACATTACAAGCAAATTGTCCTTCATGGGGACACAACTTGGTGATGTTGACATCAATGCTACTTTTCTTAAAAGTCTTGGTGAGGTGTGGAAGATTGAGGCAAGATCCATTCTTGCCAATAATACTTACAAAAGTTCCACGTTTGATGACATCTACAACAAACTGAGGCTGTTGGAAGATGAAACTCTTTTAGAGCATGGAAGCAAGTATACCAACAGTAACATGGCCTTCTTCTCTCATAGTGAAGGTCAATTCAATCAGAAGGACTCCTACATGCATCCAGTTACTGGATCATCATGTGTCAGCGCTGGAACAAGTCCTATCAACGTCTCCTTTTCAGACGCTGACACATTCAAAAGTAACTCACCAAGAGTTAAACCTGCTGGTTTGGATTTGGATACCGTGTGTGCTTATATTGCTTCTTTGCCCAATGGTTCAGTGATTACATATGAGGACCTAGAGCAGATAAATGATGAGCACTTGGAAGAGATGGACATTAAGTGGAACATGGCTCTTGCTAGTATAAGAGCAAACAGGTGGAATAGAAGGTTTAAGAAGAAAATGACCTTCAATGCAAAAGACACAACTGGATTTGATAAATCCAAAGTTGAATGCTACAACTGTCATCGTATGGGGCACTTCATGAGGGAATGCAGATCTCCTAGAAGATCTGATGCTGGTAAACCCTCAAGTCAAATTGTTAAAGCTCAGGATCCTAAATCCATGGTTGCAGTTCAAGAAATTGATGGTGTGGGATGGGATTGGAGCTATCTGGCTAAGGATGTGGAAGAGGATAAAGATTTGGTTGCTGAAATTGAAGAAGAAGAGCATGTTGAATATGCTCTCATGGCACACTCCTCCTCTTCATCTGATAATGAGGTATACAATGATGCTTTTTGTAGTAAAGGTTGTAGGTTAAACACTAAGAAATTTAACAAAGAAGTGTTAAGATTATTAAGTGATGTGAGTACTGAAAAGTGCAAACTGTTTATTTACCAACTAGCTCTCACTCAAACTGAGAAAACAGTTTCTGAGTACAAGAAAATGGAATTTGACTTAAAAGATAAAATAAATATTTTAAAACATGAGTTAAATGCTAGTATGGATATTAGAAACATCATGGAAATGGTTAATAGTGAGTTACAGGCTAAATTAGATGAGTCCATTAAGAATAAAGACAATGTTGGCCTTAAAATTCAAAGATTTGATAGAGCCACTCAAACCTTAGGAGACTGTGTGGGTAAACAAAGAGATCCTAAGGACATGACTGGGATTGGGATGAAAGACTACTCTGTGGTTCCACCACCAGCTAGTGACTTCTATGGTGTCCAACAAAAGGACCTATCTTGGACTGGTTTGCCAGAACTCCAAGAGGAGGAATTCATTCCTCCACCAAGAGTTGTCACCCCAGTTGAAGAGTATCAACAAAAGTTGACTGACCTGAATGAATGGAAGAAAGCTAACCCTACATTATTTGTTAAGGGTGGCTTGCTATGTGAAAGTCCTAATGAGTCAACTCCCATTAAGGTCACTAACCCAATCACTGGTAAAGCTGTTGACCTTGGCTCCAACACTGTTAGAAAACCTAGCATTCAGTATGCAGAGATGTATAGGAATACTAGGTCACCTAAGAGCCAGGTTAGCAATAATGGAACAGGCTTCTTCTCTTCTAGACCTAGGGTTGTGTCTAGAAAAGCCTGTTACACTTGTGGTAGCTTTTCACACTTGTCATATAAGTGTGTCAACGCTACCAAAGCCAGCGCTGATAGGAACAATTTCAGCACTGACAGGAACAAAGTCAACGTTGTTAGGAAGTCAAACGTTGTCAGACCCAAACCTTGTGTGGAGCAAAGTCCACAAGTTGTTAGACCTGCCCCATTCTTCACTAGAGGGTCTAACACTCATGGACAAAGACCATTTCAAAAGACAAACACCTGGTCGAATAGGCAATGGGTTTCTGTAGCAAACCCTAGGTTCAACGCTGACAAGGGTAATTTCAGCGTTGACAAGACCAATTCCAACGCTGACAGAAACTTGACCAGACCTAAATATTTGCAACCACAAGGAAAGGGGTCTAAAGCTTCTTCAAGCTTAACATGGAGACCCAAGCAAGATCAAAACCCTAATGATAATTGGATTTTAATGACCTGCAACAAATTTAATTACATTTCAAAGGTCATTACAAAACCTATTGGGGTTAACTGGGTATTTCATCCTAAGAAGGATGAAAATGGGGTTGTTGTGAGAACTAAGTCTGTTCTTATTGAACAACCAGAAGAATCCAAGTCTTCTAAGCCTTGGGTTCCAAAGAAAACTAATTTGTTTTCTTTATGTGCAGGGCATTCAAAAACAGGTCAATGATTATGGATATTGGGATAGTGGATGCTCAAGGCACATGACAGGGAAGGAAGACTATCTAACGAACTTCACTCCCATAAAGGATGGTGATAAGGTCTACTTTGGAGGCGGATACGGTACTATCACAGGCAAAGGAACCCTTCTCACCAAGAACTTGCATTTTGAGAACGTATTTCTGGTAATAGAACTTGATTACAATCTTTTTAGTGTATCACAAGTTTGTGATAACAAAAATAAAGTTCTGTTTACTGATACTGAATGTTTGGTGTTAAGCAAGAATTATAAGATCCCTGATGAGAAATATATTGAATATAGAACACCTAGGCATAAAGACATATACAATGTGAATCTGAATGGGATTAGAATGAATAATAATATGTCTTGTTATTATGCTAAAGCTTCAGTAGATGAGAGTAATTTGTGGCACAGGAGACTAGGGCACATAAATTTTAAAAATATAAATAGGCTTGTGAGACTTGTCTTGGTTGATGGTTTGCCTGAGAAGGCCTTCCACAATGACCACTCTTGTGTTGCATATCTTAAAGGCAAGCAGCACAAGGTCTCATTCAAGTCCAAACAGGTGCATTCTAGTTCTAGACCTCTGCATTTGCTTCACATGGACCTCTTTGGTACAACCAATATAGAAAGTTTGAATGGTAAGTCATATTGCTTTGTTATCACAGATGACTTTTCCAGGTTTACTTGGACATTCTTTCTAGCTATGAAGAGTGACACAGCTGATATTCTAATTGATTTTATCACTCAGATTGAGAACAAGTCTGGCAATGAAGTTAAAATGCTTAGGAGTAATAATGGTGGTGAATTTAGGAATAAGAAGCTAGATGATTTCTTTGCCAGGAAAGGAATTACTAGGCAATTTAGTATTGCAAGAACCCCACAGCAAAATGGGGTTGTTGAGAGGAAAAATAGAACCCTAATTGAAGCAGCCAGAACCATGTTGGCTGATGCTCATTTTCCTATAGCCTTTTGGGCTGAAGCTGTTAATACAGCTTGTTATGTTCAAAATAGAGCATTGGTTAACAAAATTCAAAACAAAACACCTTATGAGTTACTTTGGGGTAGAAAACCTAATATTGGTTTTCTCAGACCTTTTGGTTGTCATGTAGTAGTTTTAGATACTACTGATGCCTTAGGGAAATTTAGTGCAAAAGGTGATGAAGGCTACTTCATGGGATATTCAGTGCAGAGCAAGGGATATAGGGTTTATCTTAAAGAAGAAAAACGTATACTTGAAAGAGTACATGTTAGGTTTTTAGAGAATAAACCTAGTAATCCTGAAAGTGGTCCTAATTGGTTGTTTGACTTGGAACCTTTATCTAGAGCTTTAAATTATATGCCTGTCACTAATACAGACATTGTGAAGGTATCTTCAAATGTTGTGGAGGAACAAGTTGTTGATGTTTCAGGTACACAGGTTCATGAAAGGATTGGATCACAAGCAGAAAAGACATCTCCTATACAAGAATATGTTACAATTCCCATTAGGACAGATTCTTTTGCTGCTGCTGGTAAAGATAATGGTGGTCTCCAAGTACCACCAGATACAAACATGCATGGTCCTTCAGGCGCTGATAAAGGCAAATCTAGCGCTGACAAGACCAATTCAGACGTTGATGGTTCAGACATTTACAACAACAGTTCAAGCATTGTTAGCCCAAGCGCTGACAAACAAGGTTCAGGTGTTGACAACATTTTTGCACGTCTTTTCTCTTCCATTTTTGAACAAGGTGAACCTTCCAATATATATGAAGAGGTTCATCCTTATGTTGATGAAAGAGAGTCTGATGAAGAAGATATTGGCAACATGGAGAATGAGGTTGACGACACCAGACTTTTTGAAGGAGGAGTTCTCACTTCCACTATGAAGAATCACCCCACTTCTCAAATCATTGGTGATATTATGACTCCAGTTCAGACTACAAGATCTCATCAAGGTCTTGGTGTGTTTATTGCCAATATTCACAAGAAGGTTGATACCCCTCTTGTGCAAGCATGTTTGTTTGCCTGTTTTCTGTCACAACAGGAACCCAAGAAAATATTTGATGCTCTCAAAGAACCAAGTTGGGTGGAAGCAATGCAGGATGAGCTTCACCAATTTGCAATTCAGGATGTTTGGGAGCTGGTTGATTGTCCCAGATATGTCAGACCTATAGGGACAAGATGGGTTCTAAGAAACAAGAGAGATGAAAGAGGGATTGTGGTCAGAAACAAGGCAAGGTTAGTGGCTCAGGGATATACACAAGAGGAGGGGATAGACTATGAGGAAGTCTTTACACCAGTTGCAAGGATTGAAGCTATTAGGATCTTTTTAGCCTATGCATCCTGCATGGGCTTCACTGTCTATCAAATGGAGGTCAAGAGTGCCTTCCTATATGGAACTATTATTGAGGAGGTATATGTGATGCAGCCTCCTGGTTTTGAGGATCCAGAGAATCCAGATAAAGTGTATAGAGTCAAGAAGGCTATGTATGGACTTCATCAAGCCCCTAGAGCATGGTATGGTACTTTTTCTACCTACTTGGTGGACAATGGATTCAAGAAGGGCACCATAGATCAGACACTATTTACAAAGAAGAAAGGTAAGGATGTGTTTCTTGTTCAGGTCTATGTTGATGACATCATTTTTGGGTCTACTGATCCAAAGATGAGTGAGGATTTCTCCAAGCTTATGATAGACAAATTCAAGATGAGTGCTATGGGGGAGATGAACTTCTTTCTTGGTTTACAAGTTCAGCAGATAGAAGATGGTATCTTCATCTCCCAGGATAAATATGTGGTTGAGATCTTGAAGAAGTTTGGCTTTTCTCCACATGAAAAGAGGTCTACTACTCCTATGGATAGAGAACACCCTTGGGGAAAGATCGGAGATGGGAAAGATGTTGATGTTAGGCACTATAGATCCATGATTGGATCATTGATGTATCTTACAGCATCCAGACCTGATATCATGTTTGTTGTGTGTGCTTGTGCACGCCATCAAGTGACTCCCAAAGAATGTCACCTTTATGCTGTGAAGAGGATCTTTAGGTACCTAAGATGCTATCCTAGTCTTGGTTTGTGGTACCCAAAGGATTCACCATTAGAGCTGATTGCATATTCAGACAGTGACTATGGAGGTGATAAGTTTGATAGAAAATCCACAACTGGTGGATGTCAGTTTCTTGGGAGCAGGTTGATATCTTGGCAATGCAAGAAACAAACAATGGTGGCTAATTCTACAACTAAAGCTGAGTATGTGGCTGCAGCTGCTTGTTGTGGACAAGTTTTGTGGATTCAGAACCAGCTGTTGGATTATGGGTATAATTTCATGCATACCAAGATATTTGTTGACAATAACAACACTTTATGCATCATTAAGAATCCTGTACATCATTCTAAAACTAAACACATAGAAATTAGACACCATTTTATAAGAGATTGTTTTGAGAAAGGTTTAATACAACCAGATAGGGTTGACACTGAGGAAAATGTGTCAGATTTACTAACTAAACCTTTTGATGCTGGGAGGTTTCAATACTTGGTAACAAGTATTGGAATGATCAATCTCACATGATATGTGTTTTGGAGTCTTTTTGTAAAAATATGTACAGGATGATGCATTGTTATTAGTCTTATTGATGATTTAGATTTTCCACTCTATTTTTCTAACACTAACAAAGGTTACTTGAACGCTGATAAGTGTTTTTGTAACGTTGTCAGCAATATAATTGTCTAACGTTGACAAAGCTTCTCTCAACGCTGTCATGTGTTATCGGGGCGTTGTCAGCAACAATGTTGGTTTTGTGGTTTTCAATCTAAATGTGCAGGTAGTGTTAGCAGTATACCATTGGATACAGAGTTGCTTATGGATCATTGGAGAAGCATTTGGACAAGTTTTTATTTATGGATGATGGTTGGAATTTTTAATTCCTATCTTGACATAATTTTTTATGTTCATGCATATCTTTAGCAACTTATGTATCATAGTTTAAGGGTAGGTTTTAGGAACCTTTAGGATGTTTGGGTATCCATATGATACTCTTATCACAACTCTAGATTGTGCCCACAGGTGAGTATGAGTTAGTTTTAATAAACCATGAGGCACTGTAGCATGCAAAGTTGATATACTATGCATGCTGCTAAGACATTTTTGGCCTAGAATTGGTTGTGGTCTGTTGGGAGACTTGGAAATAATTTTGTTATGGGATTTACCTGGGAGTAACAAGGAATTTTATAAGGTAACTTAGTTGTTTAGAGTTATGGTTAGCAAGGGACACTAGAGGACTGTTATGTCTAGCTTGCATAAGCAAGTGTGCATAACTGGACAGTGCTTGCCGCCCTATAATAATTACTATCTTTTTGTTTATCTTCTCTAGGATAAATTGCTTTGTTAAGGTCATTTTTCATTTCTAAACATTTTTATTTTTGAACGCTGACAAGTATTTTTCCAAGCGTTGTTGTGACCAATTTAGACGCTGACATGGCTATAGGCAAACGTTGACAAGATTATAGCCGTTGGGCGTTGATAGTTTATTTTTGACCGTTGACACTCAATGGGTCCTACCCAGTTGTTACTTTTTGACATATTTTTAGGCCGTAATTTTGGGAGCAGATAAACTTCATTTAATGCATGAGATAAAATTATTCTTTTTCAATATTTTCATGATTGTATTTTGAAAATACTTGCCTATTTTTTGGCCTATCACATGCTTTTCCTTATCATATATATTTGGCTCCTATTTTTAAACAGGGTATCTATAATTCTTGTCTAACACAAATTTTCTCTTATCAACTTCATCTTCGTCAATCATTTTAACAGCTTTCAACAATGGCACCAAAGTTTAAACCATCAGAATTGGAATTGGGGTTCAGAAGCCAGCACAACATGATTGCGTATCTTGAAGCTGATGATGCTCTGTTTCCCCAATACACACAAATGGTGGCGTATTTGAACGCATCTCCTCTTAGGTATGCTCTTTCTCATGCACCACTCATTCCTGTCACACATATTAAACAGTTTTGGAACACTGTTAGTTCCTCAACAGTTAATAGAGTGACTACATTGACTTCTATTGTTCATGGGAGACCTTGGGTGGTTACTGAGGCTTTGGTACGCCAAGCCTTGCATCTTGATGATGCTGATGGTATAGCCACCCTTCCCATAAGTGAAATAGAACAAGGACTAAGGGCTTTGGGTTATCCTTTTCCTGATGAAGGAACTTTAAACAAATATCATAAATAGGAGTTTCCCCCAGCCTGGAAGTACCTCATACATGTCCTCCTTGAATGTTTGAGTCCCAAATGCACTGCACACAATGAGATCAATAGATATATTGCAAGTGTTATTGTGTGTATTGCAACTGGGCAAAAATTTAATTATTTTAAAATGATTTTTGAGGGCATGTGTAAAAATAAGGGGAACAAAATGACTTTAGCTTTTCCCCGATTTTTACAAATGGTTTTTGATGTTCAAGGATACTGCACAAAGGATCATAATGATTTTTATGAGATCCCTGTGCAAAAGAAAGCAATTTTTATGAAGATGAACTCACCCCCACATCGTGACCTACCCTTAACCCAAGCTATGCTTGCTGACATGTTCACTTGAACAATACCTGAACAATTTCTATGCTTGCCCCCAACCCCAAATTGACCCAATACCTGAACCCATACCTTCACTTGAACATATGCAAATTGACCAAGAACCCTTCAACGCTGACACGTTCAATGTTGGCGTTGATGTGCCTATTTCCAACGTTGACACACAACCTTCACAGACCCAAACACCCCTTAACCAACCCACATCCACTCAATCTACATCATCTTCTACACCCCCTGAATATAGGTTGATTAAACGCCAACGGACTACTAGAGTGTTCTCCTCTGGTGGTCCTAGCCATGTAGCAGAGAGAACCACCACCACAAGTGTGGTTGGTGATATGGATGAGGCTGGGACTATTGGTTCTGGCTTAGATGCTGGCCAAGGCAGTCCCACCATCATTAAGTCCTCATCCATCCCCAATGAATCTGACTTGGGAGGTCTAATCCCCATTTTAGAAAAGGGCAGACTAGAACCAATGACCCTAATGGAACTGACGGCAGTCTGCATGAGCTTGCAAAAGCAAAATGCAGACTTAGTACAAGTTGTCAGCACATAAGGCCTTGAACTCAAGCGATTGAGGGAGAGGATTGTTATTTTGGAGACTGCTAGTGCCAGGAGAGGGATGGAGGAATCTTCCAAAGGGGAGGAAGATCCAATAAATGTGAGTGATAAGGGCAGTCTTGATGGTCAATCTTTGGATGTTGCTGAGGCCCTTACAAGTTTGAAGAAACAGATAGGTTTTGATACGTCCTTAGTCTCTCCTACCAACTTGAATTTATCATTTACAGCCATGTTGGAGGAAATTGAAAAAGGCGTTGAGGCAGGAACTTTGGGCGTTGACAAGGAGAAGTTAAACGCTGACATGAGTATTTTGGGCGCTGACACAACAAAATTGGGCGTTGACAGACCTGCACATGAGGGTGATTATCCCAGTCATCATCCATCATCAAGGAGGTTTCTTCATAGGTATCACCATCTACCTTACCAACAATTGATCTATTAGATAAGGGTAAGGGCATTATGGTGGAAGAGGTTGTTCCAAAGAATGCAGCTCAAGTTGAGTTTGATAGAAGGTTGGCTGCTTAAATTTTGGAACAAGAAAGAAAGGAGGTGAGAGAGTCACCATTTGTTGTCACTTTAGAAGAGAAAGAAGGAAGTGATGGAGCTAGCTCAGACTCAAGTGTCATGATTATAGAACCAGAAAGACTTGAGTATGGAGATGAGTTGGCCAAGGAGAAATTAAGAGAATTGAAACTGCAGGTTGACTTTGATATGCCAGAGGTGGTTCAAATGTATAATGCTTGGGAAGAAAGATGTATGGAGAATCCACACTTGACCATTTCAGATCAGATATGGGGTTTGGAGATTCTCCTCAGAGTACAAAAAGATTGCCAGGTTATTTTGAAACACAAGGCAAGCAATATTCTCTCAGAGTTGAAAAGGGATATAAGGGAGTTATACTGCATGTTGCTCAGATGTCATGGAGTAGGATAGACTTATCAGAAATTGAGGGAATTGACATTTGATGAGTTGGAATGCAAAGCTTATCCCATTTGGGTTAGAGTGCAGGAAGCAAACACTCTCAGACTTCTTTCTGATGAAAGAAAGGAAGAACTTGTAGAGGAAATGGAGCTCAAGAAGGCAATGTTTGTTCCCAGACCAGTGAAAAAGGGAGTTTCTCTTGAGTTTCCCAAAGATATGGATCCATTATATCCAAGTGAAGCTGTCATAAGAAAGAGCCTCAAGCTCTCACCATTAGAAGCTTCAGATATGGTACAAGTGTTACCACTAGATTCTAGAAATCCAATTATGAGCTATGAAGAAGATGAATGTGGATTTTGGAAGATTGGCAGGTATGGAAAAAAGGTGCACACTTTTACCACCCTTATATCTTTGTTTGCAAGTTGTGATAGAGAAGACTTGGTAGATCTATGGAGATTGTTAGAAGCCAAGTATGAGGCTGAAGCACCAACTTCAGCTAATGGAATAAAACTATGGTCCACATTCAAGAGAATGTGTGGACCAAAAGATGAGGATCCTGCTATTTGGAAGGATCTAGAAGATGACCTCAGTGGTCTTCAATGGAGATTGTATTTGTAACACCCCATTTTGCAAATGGAAATATCATAGTAATTATGGCGTGTCATCAAAGCATACAAGGTAAAATGTCTAAACATTACTTGAGCATATAAAGGAAAATACCGGAATCAAACATCGGTAGTCCAAAAGTAAAGCTCATCACACACAAACATAGTATAGTAAGGAAAAAGGACGAAACAATGTCCAAAGCATAAGTATCATAAAGAAAAGAAATGCATAATGTAAAGAAGGCTAGACAGCTTCCAGTCCATATGCACGTACTCTTAGTGCCTACGAGCGTCCCTGAGTACCTGCCGTTTTGGGAACATAGAAAAGGAAAACGGCTGAGCAATACGCTCAGTGCACGGATGTACAATAAAGCATGAGTAGGATAAGCATATAACATAATAACAGCGGAAGAAACTAAGTCCCAAGTAACATGGTTAAGTCTTAATAAAACTGGTTTTATAGTTTGAAAGTCTTATGTTTATCTTATAAAAACTGTTTGTCATATTTTACCATTAGCCAATATAGGTCATGAATATCCACCGTGCATGAATAATTGGAGGGGTGACCTCATCATGCAAATTAGAGGGGCTGCCTCTAATTTAATATACTGGTTTATGGGTAGGAGGGATCAGCTCCTTGTGAAGGATGCAAGGCACACACCACATTCACCATGTAATCCTGAATAAAAACGTGTAACTAGGATGCACCCATACGCCTCACATGATAAATATAAATAAATGGCCAAAAGCTGAAGGGACGCCACGAGTAATCACTCCGCCGTGGTGAAGTCATAACATCAGTGCCTCTAATGTTATGGTTATGGTACCTCCATAACTAGGTGAAACTGGTCATGCATGTATATGGCTATAGGTAATCATATTTAAACATAAGAAATCAAACTCATACTTATACAAAGGGAAAACAGTTGGCTGCATACGGGGAATCCTAATAAGGAAAGAATGTCCATACTGAAAGGACGGGAATCCGTACCTTATGTCCAGTGGACGAGAACGATGAACTGCGAGAATCCTACTTCCGAAACACTAGTGCTACATAAATACGTACATGAAATAAGTATCTACTTACTAAATACATAGCTGGTTTTATGT
This sequence comes from Glebionis coronaria, assembly GCA_025667525.1. Taxonomy (NCBI): domain Eukaryota; kingdom Viridiplantae; phylum Streptophyta; class Magnoliopsida; order Asterales; family Asteraceae; genus Glebionis; species Glebionis coronaria. The sequence continues at coordinate 453,764,885 of CM046880.1, forward strand.
CATGTCATAGCTTATTTTATGTGTTCTTACTATGTTTTACTGTTTAAAGCCTTAAACTGTGTTAAATCTTATATTCTGTTCATTCTGATTAAGTATTTCTGATACTTCATGTGTTAATATAGTTACTGTTTAATAATAAGTAACTTTCCAAAAATAGCAGGTTTCCTAAAATAGAAAGTTTCCAAAAATAGAATGTTTCCAAAAATAGAAAGTTACCAAAAATAGAAAGTTTCCAAAAATAGAAAGTTTCCAAAAATAGAAAGTTTCCAAAAATAGATTTACTGCTTAAACAGATAAGTTTCCAAAAATAGAAAGTTTCCATAAATAGATTAGCTGCCTTAATTAAATAAGTTTCCATAAATAGATTAGCTGCCTTAAATAACTAAGTTTCTAAAAATAGCTAGTTTCCATAAATAAAATAGTTGCCTTATTTAATTAAGTTTCTAAAAATAGAAAGTTTCCATAATTAGAAATAAGCTGGTTAAATAAGCTAAGTAAATAGCCTAAGTATTTTCATGATTATTTTCTAAGTCATATGATATATTATATAGTTTAATAATTATTTCATGTAATTTAATTAAACTATAGGTTATAATATTTAATTAAAGTATAACATGTTTTAATTAAATATATTAAATACTTTGGTTAAAATATGTATTATTAAATATTAATAATATAACCTAAGTCATGTTAATTAATTAATTATATCCATGGTTTTTAAAATAATTAATTAATTATAAGTCTTAATAATATAAATACTTAGGTTAAAATAATTTCATGATTATTAATAATTAATTAACCTAAGTCATGTTATTAAATTAATCACATCTTTTATTAATTTAATTTTAACATAAGTTTATAACATAAACAAAACTAACATAACCATGATCTGGATCTAAGCTTAAAAACATGAACCGGTCATGAATCGACATCATACCCCGACCCAAATCGGGGTACCCCTTGCTGCCGTGGGACCCACACGCACCAACCAAGACCAAAAGTTCTTAGTGGTGGTCGGCTAAAACAAACCAAAACCCCTTTGGGGTCGGTTGCTGCCTGCGGCCCAAAACAAAACACCCCTTAATCGACCCTCTGATTTAATTAATGATCAAAACATGTTAGATCTATGTTTAATTAATGTGTTTTTATAAAAAAAACATCACGTGTTCATAATTAATAAAAAGATTAATTAAAAAGAAAAGGTTTAAAAAGGTTTTACCGTATTCGTGGATCAAGGGAATGAAAAAACAAACACGAACAAACAATAAATCAAAAAGATCCAAGATCAATGAATCACCTTGTATGGTGATCTATAGGTGGCGACACAAAGAGGAGGAGAAAGAGAGATTTTAGGTTTTTCTTGAAATCTTCTGTAAAAGTGATTTTGAGTAGTAAAAACCAATTAACCCCCTATTAGTAAAATTGGTAATGGGCTTGGCCCATTACCCTTGTTTTGGCCGCGGGTAGGGACCCCCCCGTGGGGTTCCCGTACCTCGTTTCGTGTCTTGTTATTTAGTACTCGTTTATGTTTAATTATGTTCGTGTTTTAAATGTTCTCGTTACGTAAATACCATACACTTATATATTTAATTACGCTCGTATTAAATATATATACGTAATTAATAATAGCTCGTGTTTTAATTACGCTCGTGATTTCGTGATCGTATGTTCGTGATTAGTTATTGCTAAATAATTATTACGTGATCGTTCATATAAAATACTTATCGTGTTCTAACACGTACGTAATACGTAAACTCCTAACACGTAATCGTAATCATGCTATATTAGGAATGTTTTTAACTAGTACGTACGATCCTAAAGGTACTATGCATGGTAAAAGCATGCGGGTTTTACAACTCTTCCCCCTAAAAAGAATAATTCGTCCCCGAATTATAGATAAAGTAAACTAGAAAAGTAGAACACACCCGAATTCAAAATATGAAATGAGGGTAAGAAGCCCGGATAGACTCCTCCGTTTCCCAAGTGGCTTCCCGCTCGGTATGATCCCTCCATAATTTTGACGAATGGAATCGTCTTCTTTCTCATGACTCGTTCTTGCCTGTCAAGAACTCGTTCGGGTTCTTCTATAAAAGTGAGATCTTCACGTATCTGTTCCAGTGGATACTGAACCATGTGAAGGGGATGATATTGGTACCCTCTGAGTAAGGACACATGAAACACATTGTGCACATGCGAAAGCTGCGGAGGTAACGCCAATCGGTAAGATACTTCACCGACTCGTTCAATGATATCAAACGGTCCGATGAAACGAGGACTGAGCTTCCCTTTAATCCTGAAGCGTCTAACACCACGTGCCGGCGAAACCTTAAGGAAGACGTGATCTCCTACATTAAAGTGTAAATCCCTACGATGCTTATCGGCGTAACTCTTTTGACGTGACCGTGCCTCCTGAATTTTCTGCCTAGCTACTGCGATCTTCTCGTTTGTCATCTCTATGATTTATGTTCCTTCAAGTGTTCGCTCGCCAACCTGATCCCAGCAGATTGGGGCGCGACACTTTCTGCCATACAACATCTCAAACGGAGCACACTTGATGCTCGCGTGCCAGCTGTTGTTGTACGCAAACTCCACCAAACAGATGTATTCGTCCCAATCACCCGTCCATTCCAACGCACATGACCTCAACATATCCTCCAATGTCAGAATGGTTTGCTCCGACTGTCCGTCCGTTTGAGGATGAAAAGCCGTGCTAAGCTTAAGTTGTGTACCCCAAGCTTTCTGCAGACTTTTCCAAAATCGCGAAGTGAATCGAGGATCTCTGTCTGAGACGATGCTGGATGGTGCACCATGGAGTCTCATGATCTCTCGTCTATACGTATCTGCGAGTTTACTTACCGTATCTTCCTTGCGGATCGGTAAGAAATGAGCTGATTTGGTAAGTGGATCAACGATAACCCAAATTGCATCGTGCTTCCTTTTGGTAGGCGGAAGACCGGTAACAAAATCCATGGTGATTTTGTCCCACTTCCACTCTGGAATATCTAACGGTTGGAGGAGACCACCAGATCGCTGATGCTCGATCTTAACCTGCTGACAGGTAAGACATTTGGAGACGTAAGTGGCCACATCCTGTTTCATACCACTCCACCAAAAGTACTGCTTGATGTCATGGTACATTTTAGTTGAACCAGGATGTATCGAGAATGGGGAGCTATGAGCTTCAGCTAACAAATCTTCCCTGAGTTCTTGGTCATCTACTCAAAATTCTGTCTGCTTCTCCAAATTCTGTACTATCGCCTAGGTTTCTCCGTCATCCTTCTGAGCTTCCTTGATCTTAGATAGTAACTCGGGTTCTACTCTAAGATTAGCCCAGTAACCGTGTTGTCCATGTACCATGATCTCGATGTCTAGTCGTTCCAAGTCTCTTATGATTTCCTCTCCGATTCTAATGTTGTTGATCATTCCGGACTTCCTGCTAAGGGCATCTGCTACTACATCCGCCTTTTCGGGATGATACTGTAGATTAATGTCATAATCCTTCAACAGCTCTAACCATCTCCTCTGCCTCATGTTCAATTCACGCTGAGTGAAGATATACTTCAAGCTCTTGTGGTCCGTGAAAATGTCACATGATTCTCCATATAAGTAGTGTCTCTATATCTTCAATGCAAACACGACTGCAGCAAGTTCCAGATCGTGCGTGGGGTAATTTTCTTCATAAGGCTTAAGCTGCCGTGAAGCGTACGCGATCACTTTCCCATGTTGCATTAGAACACAACCAAGTCCCTTCCCCGATGCATCGCTGTAGATTTGAAATCCACCCGTACCAGATGGTAGAGTAAGAATAGGTGCAAATACTAGCTTCTGCTTCAAGTCTTCAAAGCTCTTCTCTCGATCTTCAGTCCAGACGAATTTCTCCCCTTTCCGCATCAGTTTGGTCAATGGTAGTGCTAGTCGAGAAAAGTTCTCCACGAACCTACAGTAATAGCCAGCTAAGCCTAAGAAACTGCAGACTTCCGTCGCTGATGTCGGCCTCGGCCACTTAGTAATGGCCTCAACCTTCGCTGGGTCCATAGTGATTCCTTCTGCTGATACAATGTGACCTAAGAATGCCACCTTGTCTAACCAGAACTCACACTTGGAGAATGTAGCATACAACTGCTTGTGGCGAAGAATCTGTAGTACCGTACGAAGATGGTCTTCGTGTTCCTCCTTGTACTTAGAGAAAATCAGGATGTCATCGATGAAAACAATGACGAAATTGTCCAGAAATTCATGGAAGATTCTGTTCATCAGATCCATGAACACTGCTGGAGCATTTGTCATGCCAAATGGTATAACTACAAACTCGTAGTGGCCATAACGAGTACGAAAGGCAGTCTTAGCGATATCCTGCTCCTTGACCCGTAGCTGGTGATAGCCTGACCTAAGATCGATCTTGGAGAAGTGTTTGTCCCCTTGGAGTTGGTCAAACAAATCGTCAATGCATGGCAGTGGATACCTATTCCGAATAGTTATCTTGTTGAGCTCGCGATAGTCTATGCAAAGACGCATACTGCCATCCTTCTTCTTAACAAACAAGACCGGTGCGCCCCATGGAGATGCGCTCGGTCAGATGAAACCTCGTTCAAGAAGTTCTTGCAGTTGATCCTTCAGCTCCTTCAGCTCTATGGGAGCCATGCGATAAGGAGCCTTGGAGATTGGTTCAGCTCCTGGAACCAGTTCGATACTGAATTCCACTTCTCGTGCAGGTGGTATGCCTGAAAGTTCTGCTGGAAACACATCTTGGAATTCTGACACTATTGGTTGATCCTGAATCGATGGAGATTCAGCATCCATGTCGTGAATCGTAGCTAGATAACCCTCGCAGCCATGTGACAGTAGTGCACGCGCTTGCAGGGTGGATATGACTTGTACAGACCATCCGGGTATGAACCCATTATGAATGTACTATGGTGCATTGACATCACCGAAGATAACTCGATATGAATGGCAGTCCATAGTAGCATGATACTTGGATAGCCAATCCATGCCCAAAATCATGTCGAAGTCATTCATGTCCAGCGGAAGTGCGTCGACAGGTCGAACCTTATCATCAAATTCTAGGGGAAGACTCTTGTATACATGGGTGATTAATACAGAGTCCCTCAAAGGCGTGGAAATAGTAAGCCTATTTTCTAGTGGCAAGGGAGGCATCCTAATGTTCTTAGCATAAGCAGTAGAAATAACCGAGTGAGTAGCACCCGTATCGAAAAGAACACATGCAGCGCGACCATACATATACAAGATTCCAGTGATGGTACCTGTAGACTTGTTGGCCTGGTCTCGAGATGTCGTGTAGACACACCCGGCAGTAGGAGGCGGCTTGGTATCAGCATGTCCCGATGTACCCTCCATCTCACCCTTACGGCAATCCTTCATAATATGGCCAGGAAGACCACACTTGAAGCACGCATCAGTATTACGGCGACATGGTCCTGGGTGCCAACGGTGGCAAGTAGAGCAAAGAGGATGAGTGTATCCTCCAGCAGGTGCTCTGGCTGGCTAAGGACCTGATAAAACATTTTACATGAGACATAATAGTTGGGTACAAAGGACAAAGCGGATAATCGTAAGATTGAATACCAGTGATAGCTGGACGGCTAGGCTGCGAACCTCTCTGGTTCTGGTCCCTACCGTTTCCATGGTTCCTGGTAGAAGTTTGCTAAAGTGTCAGAATATGAGTTATAACAAAAAACATAAGGAATTTCGTAAGTATTAGGACCTGCTGTTGCTGGATTGCCCGACGTTGTTACGGTAATTGTCATTACCGCCACGCCTATCCGTTGCAGATCGGTCATTAGTCTGACCGTTTCCCTTGGGCTGATGAGGCTGCTGCTGAGTAGCCGGCTGAGACCGGTCCCCAGTTTTTTGCCTGGAAGATACATTTAAAGAGATTAATAATTGGCATATGGAAAGTATACAGATTGGTCACCGCTTGAATACGAAGGTTTACCTCTTGTCGGGTCTTTCAGCTTCCCCGAACTCATCCCTCTCCTGCAGCATCTCTAGTTTCCGTGCTGCATCGGCCACTTGTGCTACAGTATTGAACGTAGCACACACCAGATTGTTTGCGACCGATGTGCGAAGAGCCCATCTGAAGTGATGTGCCTGCTCTTCAGGAGTACCTGCTGCCGCACCAAGGAAACCAGCCAAGCGAAGAAAGCGCTGCATAAACTCGTTGCTATTCTCCCCAGCTCTCTGACGGATCCCATGGTACTCTCTCTTGAGCTTGTCCTGCTCAGCCATGGGAAAGAACTGCTCCATCACCCTGTCCTTGAACTGAGCCCAAGTCAAACCAGCAACCCACTCATCACCACCTTCAGATTGCATCAAAGCTAACCACTAGTTGAGTACATCGCCTTCGAACCGATAGCATGCCAACCTCGCCATGTATGCAAGGTCACAGCCCATAGCGTTGAAGATCTTCTCGATGTGAGCCAACCAGCTTTCAGCATCGCTGGGGCTATCTGTCTTCTCAAAAGCTCGAGGGCGGAGCTTGTTGAATCTCTCCAGCCATACTGCTAATGTCAATGGAGGAGGAGGAGGAGGTGGCTGATTGTGCTGCTGCTGATTGTTGGCAGCTTGAACTTCAGCCCGGATGTCATTCCTCAGCTGAGGAAGCAAGGCTTGCATGGCAGCCTGAATCGCAGCATTGAGTTGCTCATGTTCGTGTGTGAGAACCATCTGACAGTATAACATAAAACATATGATTAAACAGTTCAAAACATAAAATATAAAATATATACATGAAAAAAAATTTATACTAAAAATTTCACGAGAAAAATTTTATGCAAGAAAATTTTTGTGTATGAATGCATGATGCAGTTTTATGAAAACTTTGTATGCTCGAGAGTGAACGCCTCTGGTCAGTTCACTCAAAACAAAAGACATATCGAGGGGACGCCTATGGGTCGGTCCTAAATCTAAAATTTTCGATAAAACACATGCGACTAAATAGGGCTAGTCCTGTACCAACCATTACTTAGTCAAAAACCCTGTAACAATGACATATATATGTATACTTAAAAATGATGAATGCATGAAAACAACTATCAGTTCTAGGAAGACCGTAGTGACTACCCACTAATCACAGGTCATATTTGAGAGCCTACAGGTCGAAGCCTTGGCTCTGATACCATAATTGTAACACCCCATTTTGGAAATGGAAATATCACAGTAATTATGCCGTGTCATCAAAGCATACAGGGTAAAATGTCTAAACATTACTTGACCATATAAAGGAAAATACCGGAATCAAAAATCGGTAGTCCAAAAGTTAAGCTCATCACACACAAACATAGTATAGTAAGGAAAAAGGACGAAATAATGTCCAAAGCATAAGTATCATAAAGAAAAGAAATGCATAATGTAAAGAAGGCTAGACAGCTTCCAGTCCATATGCACGTACTCTTAGTGCCTACGAGCGTCCTTGAGTACCTGCCGTTTTGGGAACATAGAAAAGGAAAACGGCTGAGCAATACGCTCAGTACACGGATGTACAATAAAGCATGAGTAGGATAAGCATATAGCATAATAACAGCGGAAGAAACTAAGTCCCGAGTAACCTGGTTAAGTCTTAATAAAACCGGTTTTCTAGTTTGAAAGTCTTATGTTTATCTTATAAAAATTCTTTGTCATATTTTACCGTTAGCCAATATAGGTCATCAATATCCACCGTGCATGAATAATTGGAGGGGTGACCTCATCATGCAAATTGAGGGGCTGCCTCTAATTTAATATACTGGTTTATAGGTAGGAGGGATCAGCTCCTTGTGAAGGATGCAAGGCACACACCACATTCACCATGTAATCCTGAATAAAAACGTGTAACTGGGATGCACCCATACGCCCCACATGATAAATATAAATAAATGGCCAAAAGCTGAAGGGACGCCACGAGCAATCACTCCGCCGTGGTGAAGTCATAACATCAGTGCCTCTAATGTTATGGTTATGGTACCTCCATAACTAGGTGAAACTGGTCATGCATGTATATGGCTATAGGTAATCATATTTAAACATAAGAAATCAAACTCATACTTATACTACGGGAAAACAGTTGGCTGCATACGGGGAATCCTAATAAGGAAAGAATGTCCATACTGAAAGGACGGGAATCTGTACCTTATGTCCAGTGAACGAGAATGATGAACTGCGAGAATCCTACTTCCGAAACACTAGTGCTACATAAATATGTACATGAAATAAGTATCTGCTTACTAAATACATAGCTGGTTTTATGTCATGTCTTAGCTTATTTTATGTGTTCTTACTATGTTTTACTGTTTAAAGCCTTAAACTATGTTAAATCTTATATTATGTTCATTCTGATTAACTATTTCTGATATTTCATGTGTTATTATACTTACTGTGTAGTAATAAGTAACTTTCCAAAAATAGCAGGTTTCCAAAAATAGAAAGTTTCCAAAAAAAGAAAGTTTCCAAAAATAGAAAGTTTCCAAAAATAGAAAGTTATCAAAAATAGAAAGTTTCCAAAAATAGAAAGTTTCAAAAAATAGAAGGTTTCCAAGAATAGAAAGTTTCCAAAAATAGATTTACTGCTTAAAATAGATAAGTTTCTAAAAATAGAAAGTTTCCATAAATAGATTAGCTGCCTTAATTAAATAAGTTTCCATAAATAGATTAGCTGCCTTAAATAACTAAGTTTCTAAAAATAGCTGGTTTCCATAAATAAAATAGCTGCCTTATTTAATTAAGTTTCTAAAAATAGAAAGTTTCCATAATTAGAAATAAGTTGGTTAAATAAGCTAAGTAAATAAGCCTACGTATTTTCATGATTATTTTCTAAGTCATATGATATATTATATAGTTTAATAAATATTTCATGTAATTTAATTAAACTATAGGATATAATATTTAATTAAAGTATAACATGTTTTAATTAAATATATTAAATACTTAGGTTAAAATATGTATTATTAAATATTAATAATATAACCTAAGTCATGTTAATTAATTAATTATATCTATGGTTTTTAAAATAATTAATTAATTATAAGTCTTAATAATATAAATACTTAGGTTAAAATAATTTCATGATTATTAATAATTAATTAACCTAAGTCATGTTATTAAATTAATCACATCTTTTATTAATTTAATTTTAACATAAGTTTATAACATAAACAAAACTAACATAACCATGATCCGGATCTAAGCTTAAAAACATGAACCGGTCATGAATCGACATCGTACCCCGACCCAAATCGGGGTACCCCTTGCTGCCGTGGGACCCACACGCACCAACCAAGACCAAAAGGTCTTGGTGGTGGTCGGCTAAAACAAACCGAAACCCCTTTGGGGTCGGTTGCTGCCTGCGGCCCAAAACAAAACACCCCTTAATCGACCCTCTGATTTAATTAATGATCAAAACATGTTAGATCTATGTTTAATTAATGTGTTTTTATAAAAAAAAACATCACGTGTTCATAATTAATAAAAAGATTAATTAAAAAGAAAAGGTTTAAAAAGGTTTTACCGTATTCGTGGATCAAGGGAATGAAGAACAAACACGAACAAACAATAAATCAACAAGATCCAAGATCAATGAATCACTTTGTATGGTGATCAATAGGTGGCGGCACAATGAGGAGGAGAAAGAGAGATTGCAGGTTTTTCTTGAAATCTTCTGTAAAAGTGTTTTTGAGTGGTAAAAACCAATTAACCCCCTATTAGTAAAATTGGTAATGGGCTTGGACCATTACCCTTGTTTTGGCTGCGGGTAGGGACCCCCCCGTGGGGTTCCCGTACCTCGTTTCGTGTCTTGTTATTTAGTACTCGTTTATGTTTAATTATGTTCGTGTTTTAAATGTTCTCGTTACGTAAATACCATACTCTTATATATTTAATTACGCTCGTATTAAATATATATACGTAATTAATAATAGCTTGTGTTTTAATTACGCTCGTGATTTCGTGATCGTATGTTCGTGATTAATTATTGCTAAATAATTATTACGTGATCGTTCATATAAAATATTTATCGTGTTCTAACACGTACGTAATACGTAAACTCCTAACACGTAATCGTAATCATTGTATATTAGGAAAGTTTTTAACTAGTACGTACGATCCTAAAGGTACTATGCATGGTAAAAGCATGCGGGTTTTACAGTATTCAGCTGCTGGTGTTTATCACTTGAGTTCTACAAAGTTTGCTGAGTATCTACTTGTGAATGGTCAGTATTTCATATCCAAGGATATCTTGGAGAAGATGAAGAACACTCAGCTGGAAATTGATTATTCAAGTGACGTGGCAAAAGATTTGATCAGATTTATTTATTACCAATATGAGAAGGTTTGTAAGATTCCTCCTAGTCCTTAATGCTTATTCAGAAACTTGATCATAAGAGTGGATAACAAGTTTAGGGGAGGATTGTTGGGAATAAATTAAGGCCAGTTCACTTGAGCGCTGACAAGAGTAAAACAAGCGTTGACAAGAGCAAAACAAACGCTGACAGCCTAAGCGTTGACAAGATAAAGTCAAGCGTTGATACATTGAAGACAAGCACTCATGGGAAGATATACTCTACGCGTTTATTGTATTCTAGATTACTTCTAGTAAAGATAGGAACAACAATGTAATTTCTATATTTATCTTTACCTAGAATAGCTGATACGTAGATTATTGTACAAGGCTTCTTATTTCTATAAAAGAAGACCTTTAGGTTAATGTTTCATATAAGTTTTTCATTCGTAAACTACTTTCATTATATACAAGTTTGATATCATTAATCAAAGTGAAAGTTTGTTTATATCATTGTGTTCTTGATTAAGTGTTAATTCCGCATAACACTTAGATTGTCATAAACATATACAAAGGTTTCTCTAAGTTTATTACTTGATCTAATCTCGTATACATAAGCTAAATCGATCTAAGGTTGGGATCAACAGGTAGGTGGGGGAAGCTTAGCAATCACATCTGTCTTAGCACGATCCACTTCTAAACCTTTGTTGGATATCTTATGTACCAAGACAATCCCCTCTTTAACCATGAAATAGCACTTCTCCCAATTAAGAACAAGACGTGTTTCTTCACACCTCTTAAGCATACATTCTAAATGCGAGAGACAAGAAGTGAATGAATATCCAAAAACCGAGAAATCATCCATTTAAACTTCCATAGTTTGCTCAATCATGTCATGGAAAAGTGCCATCATACACCTTTGAAATGTCCCCGGTGCATTACACAAGCCAAAAGGCATTCTCTTATAAGCAAATGTACCGTAGGTAGAAGTAAATGTGGTCTTTTCTTGATCCTTAGGGTCAAAGTGTATTTGAAAGTAACCCGAGAATCCATCTAGAAAATAATATTACTCATTTCTCGCTAAACGTTCAAGCATTTGGTCCATAAAAGGCAATGGGAAATGATCTTTCCTAGTAGCATCATTGAGCTTCCTATAATCAATAGAAACTCTCCAACCCGTAACAACTCTAGTAGGAATAAGCTCATTGTTCTCATTGGGCACTACGGTGATTCCACCCTTCTTAGGAACACAATGTACCGGGCTAACCCATGGAGTGTCGGAAATGGGGTAAATCATGCTCGCATCAAGGAGTTTGATAACTTCCTTCTTAATGACCTCATGGGGATTTTAGGGTTAACCCTTCTTTGGCTTTGAAAAGCGGGTTTGTAATCATCCTTCATAAGGATTTTGTGTGTACAAAAATTTGGATCAATTCCCCTTATTTCGGATATTTTCCATGCTATGGCTTTCTTATGTTTCTTAAGGACTTCTATGAGTTTTTCTTTCTCATCCTCTTTCAAATCTTTAGCAATGATCACGGGTAATTGGTCTTTCCCCTCTAAGAAAACATATTTTAGGTGGGATGGAAGGTCCTTAAGTTCAAGAGTAGGTGGACTCTCTGTGGAAGGTTTCACTATGGATGGATCATCATTTGTAACTTCTTGTGGGATAGGTGAAGGAATGGGATCCTCATTGAGCAACTTTTGGATAGTGAGAATGTCTTCTTCCTAATTAATGGGAGAATCATCATTACCAGGAAGTTGGACTTAAATTCCTCCAAGAGGAAATCACTCTCTCCAAAATGTGTTAAGGAGGAGCAATTGAGGCAACGGTCTCTACATGAGGCATGTCTTTACTATTACTCTTACAAGCGTCATGGAAATTCTCATCACACACCTCATCAAGTACATCCAGTGTGTTAATTGTTTCACAAGCTTGAGACTTCGTAGTCACTTTCCTAGATTAAACACCACTTTCTCATCCTCAACTCTCATAATTAGTTCTCCCTCCGCCACGTCTATAAGAGTACGACCCGTCCTAAAAAATGGTGAACCAACAATTAGAGGAACTCTTGGGTCCATGTCATAATCAACCACTACAAAGTCGGCCGGAAAGGTAAACTTACTCACACCTACAAACACATCCTCTGCAATACCTACCGGGTAAGCTATGATACGATTGGCTAACTCAAGGGTCATCCTAGTTGGAGTGAGCTCGGGAAGAGAGAGTTTTTGCCAAACCGATAAAGGCATGAGATTTATGCTTGCCCTTAGATCAGCCAATGCCATGCAATTTTCCACCCTGGGAAAATTACAAGGGATCAAAAAGCGCCCCGGATCTCCAAGTTTTGTAGGTAAGGTTTTGAGCAACACGGCGGAGCAATTCTCATTAAGGGATGTGTTAGGCAAATCCACCAATTTTTCCTTGTTGGAGAGGAGATCTTTGAACATCTTAGTAAATTTTGGCATATAAGCAAGAGCTTTCGCAAAGGAGATGTTTATGTTAAGTTGCTTGAACATCCTCAAAAAGTCTGAGACTTGTATATCATCCTTGTTTTTCAATTTTTCCTTTCTCAATCTTGAAGGGTAAGGAAGGTTTGGTTTAGGTGTGGATTGAGTAGGTGTTGTGGTGGAAGATTTGTCTTTGTTAACTCCTTCATTGGGAGTTGTGGAAGGTAAAGGAGAAGTGGGTATAGGTTGAGAAAGTGTTGGTGGTGAAGTAGTAGATCTTGGAGGTGGTGAAGAAGATGTAGAAGGCTTATCACAAGTTGGAACCAAAGTAGGCTTAACATTAGAAGGTGTAGGTGGCGAAGGATCATTAGTTGTTTTTCCACTTCTAGTTGTAATAGCATTGACATTGGCCCTTGGGTTTGTTTGTGTGTTAGAAGGTAAAGCCCCTTGTGGTCTTTGATTAAATGCCATCAAAATCCGCTTGGTTTGCTCCTCCATTGTAAGTCTCATTTGCTCTTGCATTCTTTTTTCACTTTCACGAATTCTCCTTTCAACATACTCATGATTATCATGTGGCCCATATCCTTGATTTTGAACTTGAGGGTATCCTAGATTTGGGAAGGGTAGTGGTGGTGGATTAAATCCTTGATTGGGTGGATGAAAATTATTTCCTTGATTATGAACGTTGTTGGGTGCTTTATAGTTGTTCCCTTGGTATTATAGCCTTGGTTCTTGGTTCCTTTGTAACAATTGAGGGGGATTGGGTTGAGTAAGGGTGGGTGGATGGGGTGGGAATCCGGGTGGAGCAAGGTAGTTTTGAGACTTGTAAGAAAGGTTGTTTTGATTGATGTTGGGTTCGAAATGTTCTCTATGTTCTTCTTGGTAAGCATAACACCCAACTTGATAACATTGAACTTTGTCACATTGTTGATAGGAATGGGGACCTCCACAAGTCTCACATGAAAGAGCAATATCATGCACATCATTGGTGGAATTGTTCAAGGAAAGGCCCTTAAGGGTTTGGATTAATTCTTGATTTGACTTAAGATTCATGTCTTGATTCCTTTCCATTATTTTGAGTATCTCTTGGTGACTCTTGAGGAATTGGTTATCACAAGGTATTTGAGAACTATCTTGCACAACATGAACCCTTTCATCAAATTGTGTGTTAGTTTTCACCATTGATTTGGTCTCAATAATGTCCCAAGCGTCTTAAATTGATTTAGAAAGAATATTTCCACCCGCGGAAGAGTTGAGTGAATCTTGGTGACGAGGTCTTAATCCATTATAGAAAGTATTGATTTGGTGAACTTCATTGAATCCATGATTTGGGCATTTTCTCAATAACTCCTTGAACTCCTCCCAAGCATCACTAGAAGTTTGACTAGGTTTTTGTTGAAAGCCTATAATTAAGTTTCTCAAAGCCGTAGTCTTAGATAGGGGAAAGAACTTGTTCAAAAACTTCTTAGTGAAATCATACCAAGTAGTAATGCTCTCGGGTGGTTGTGTATCTAACCAATACTTGGCATTGATATCTAGTGAAAATTGTATCAATATCAACTTAATGGCATCATGGGGAACTCTATTGTACTTAATGGTGTTGCAAAGAGCAAGAAACTTCTTAAGGTGATCATGTGGATTATCATTAGATTTCCCAAAAATGGTGTGTTAGAAACCAAGTTAATCATAGATGTCTTAAGCTCAAAGGTGTTTGCGGGCATCTAGGATATCTTAATAGCATCGTCATATCCTTGCACATTGGATTGCAAGTGCTCCCTCAAAGGTCGAGTGTCAACGCCGACCATGGCTTCTTGTTGTGTGTGGATCAAAGCACGATTCTCGGGATCGGCTTGATGGACGGTGGTGTTTTTACTCTTTCTACTTTTCTTCCCTTTGGGAGGAAGGGGTTGTACACCAAATGGTATTTGTGCACGCCCACGGGTGAGCATGCAACTCAAATCAAGGATTGAGAGAGAAGCTCTCTTTCGACTTTGAAGAAGAAGGGATTATCCTCTTCGAGATTCAATATGAAATATCCACAAGAAAATATAATATACGTAAGTACTACTTGGGTGCAAGACCCCCAATCAAGCCTTCCTTCTTAGAATACGCACTAGTGAACGGGGGGTTAGGTGGCGCGAAGCACTTAAGTAACTATTAACCCTTAGATGGCATTTTATAGCACATCGCCTTTCTATTCACTTTGTAGTTTGTATTCTTAGAATTCTTGCTTATTGGAAGTATTTATATATTCTTGCTTAATTAAATTTGATCGATACACGTGTCAAGGACCGGAACGCTCCCTAACACGGTGTATTGCAAAAGCTATACTTATGGAGATATGTGTATTGATTGTTCGTATACATATACGTATCTACATATAATAATATAGATAAAATATTTTTGTATTTATTAGGTTTTTTTAAAGAAAATACTATATGTACATAAAAACCGAGGAAATCCAATAATATATATTTTTGGTTGCAATCCCTTAGGAAAAAGATTGCTTTTTTGGAATTTTTTATTTTTTTGGTCCATTCTTTAGGAAAATAATTGTTTTTGTTATTTTTTAGTTTTTATATTTTTATATTTTTGATTTTTTTATATTTTTTTATTTATGATACGTAAAAATAACGTTCACGGGGTGAACGGATCCCAATAGCCAATGAAAACCGTCAATCAATAGTCTCGTAATGTCATGAACCGGCAGCGGCGCCATTTGATATTTAGTATATTGAAGTTCGTTTTCTCTCGATTATTGACAAATTGAAAGTCCTAGAAATCTCAAGTCTTTAATTCTTCTTGGATGTTAGGGTATTTGGAAATTCTATGTCTATTTCAATCAACAAGTAAAAATTGAAAAATAATAAACCTACGTATCCGTAAAACACTTTGCAAATACCAAGTAATATTCACAAAAGTTAAATGAAAGCTAAATGAAAATAAAGGACTAGAATGTAAATTTCAGAAAGTAAAAGGACCAAAAGTGTAAAATACAACAAACTTGTAACAAATTTAACAACTTTCTAAAACTGCTTAACCAACTTTGACAAAAACTGAAATTACAAGGACTTTAAACTAGCAAACCCTAAATTCTAGCAAGTTTAGCACCAAATGCAATCAGTTACAAATAAAAAGGAGTAAAATGCAATTAACATGTAAAATTCAACAAAAACGGGCTAACACTTATGAATAAGCTCGTCTGAGCTTAATAATGGACCAAATAAGCTCTAACTTGTTTCAAAATGCTTAAAATGAAAAATTAGCTAGGTATGCAAAAGGAATCTTCTTAAAAGCTAGTAAAACTCAATTTAGCTTATTCAAATAAGCCAAGAATAATCAAACTGAAAATCCAGACATCCACAACTTGATTTTAATGATCAAACTTGTTAAACAGCTTTTAAGGAGAATGGAATGTCTTTCCAATTTGAAAATGATTTACTAGATAAGCTGGAAAATGATTTTAAGCTGAAAATAGCTTATTTGACCAACGTTGACCAAATTTTCTAATAAGCTGAAAATTTCAAAACCCACTCATGACATGTTTGTAACAAGGTTTGTGAAAGAAAATTGATACATTTATGAAGTGGAAATGAAGATCTAAGTAAACAGTCCAACTTTCATTACAGAAACTTGCATTCGGTCTCTAGCTTATTAAAAAGCTAATTTCTAGCTGAAAAATAAAAACTGTAGAATTTCCTTGCACAAGCTTAAATTTTGGATATTAGACTACAACTGAGAATTGGTTTCATGTAAAATGGTTAAGTAATGAAGACATGGCATGTGATTGAGTTAAGCTAGTTTTCTGAATGAACTGATGAAAATACTTGACCCAAACTTTTTTCTAACCATTTGCCTTTTTGACCAATTATTTGACTTCAAAACTGAACAAATGTGATACCACTATGTTACCAAGTGTGAATAAGCAAATCTCAAGTGAATTGTCATACTTGAATCACAAAAACTAGGCAAATCCAAAGACCATTTCACAAGGCTGTTAAGAACTTTTTCAAAGCTAATTTGAGTATAACAGTGAATCAAGCTATGACTGCTATCAAAACAGGTTCATTTAGTGAAGTGAAAGTAAATTTGACTGAGTTCAGACTTGTTAACACACTAAATCACAAATTCAACCCAGAAGCTTATTACTGATGAAAATGAGAACTGAAAACTAGAAAACTCAAATTCAGGCTACAAGTTTACTCAAATATTACAAAGCTAACACAATTACGCTAAAACAAGACTAAACACGTCATCATATTAGCAAGTAATGTTTACACCAGGAATTTAGCATGCAATTCAATTCAGGGGAACAAAAATCAGAAATATGACACCTTCTAGCTTGAAGCCTCCATTGATGGAGTAGAGGAGTGTTGTACTCTCTAAAACCACTTCCTTCAACCCAATTCAGCTACAATCAACTACCAAATCACCTCCATTAGCTATTTCTAAACCAAATCAACAAGATCTGCTACTAAACTGCTACAAGAACTGGCATGAACTGGCAAAGCTGAAATGAACATGGGAAGCTTCCAAAACAACTTAAAAACTTCATTATCAATGATGATCAATGAAATCACAAGGCATTAACAGTAATGAAGATTTGAGTAGGTAAATGAAGATAAAAGTATGAGATGAATATTTTTTTTGTGCTCTTATTGATTTAGGAGGGAAAAGAGGTTACAACAGCTTAACTAACTATCTAACAAACTCTTAAGTGTGTGTCAAACACTTAAGTGTTATTATCTAACTGAATGAAGAAACAGATTATAGAGGAAAACTAAAAGTTTGTGTTTTTTCACACGTTAACTACACAATACAAATGAAAGGCCTAACTGCTATTTATAAAGGTTTGATGATGAGTTTTTGGGGTAGTCCATGTGTCATGACCAATAGGAGAATGCTAGGTGGATTCTTCTGGTGAATTGCCGATTCTTTATTAAGAACACGAAAGGGGTTTTTAAATCCGTTGATCTTCAGTCTAATTAAGTTGTGTAGTCGGATTCGTCTTCTCCTTTAGAGTCTTTTTCATGTATAAAGTTCTTCCTGAAATGCCTTGTAGCTCCAATTCGATCCTGGGTTATTTGCTTGTTGAAGATGCCACGTGTCATGAATTTATTGGCTCCTAGTGTAGCACACGGATCATTATCCAAAAATGGATAAAGGATTATTGCATGGCTTGTTTTTATTGGTTGAAAGGTGTGTAGTGCACTTCACTGTTCGGTTATTAAATGAGAGAGTGAGCTGGAAATCCGCACTCTTAATTTCTTGCATTTTGATTGGCTTAAATGGTAATGACTCGGATCAAGGCCAAAGTATATGCAAATTTGACATTTTCAGTCCCTCACTTTAGCAGATTCTTCAATTGAGCTCATTTCTTCATTCCTTTGGCAATTAAGGTCCTTTGACTTGTATTCTTGACTTTTTAAGCCCATTGACTTGGTTGACTTAAAGTTTGACCAACTTTGACTTTAATCTTGACTTTTTCCAAACTTTGCATTTAAGTCCCTCAACTTTTGAATATTGTCAAGATACGTCCTTCATCTTCAAATGGCTTGTCATCTTTGATCCTTATTTTGTCTTTTCATCATAAATGAGCTTGATTTCCTCTTGTTTTCTTGAAATTGTATCCTTGTTACCTATTTAAGCACAAACATAAAACATACCACATAATACTGCTTTATGGCACAAAAGTTAGGTATTTTCTATGTGTTTTAGGGTGATTTGTTGATTAATTGATATGAGATTTTGCTCATATCAAGAACCGCGGGTTATTTAAAGAACCGCCCACAAAGGGTGAGTTTTGGGGGATAAGGAGAATTTTCTAATTCAGCAAATCCTAATTTACTATTCTAACTAATTATAGAGACATTGTAAAAAGCAATAGTAGACTAAGAAACACACAAGAACTCAACAAACACGAATTTGACCAAAATACATGGATTTAAAATAAAATCGATGTCGGAGGTGTGTTAATCTAGACACATAGTCATGACACAATAATCCTCCATAGTTCAATTTTGTTCTTGCTATATTTGAGAGACTCATACATATGAATTATGTATGCTCGATATCAATAGCAAGAAGCCATGAAAAACGTTTTTAGATTGAATTAACAATGCAGAAACATTTCTCGACAATTTTTGAAAGAACTTTGAGATTTTTGAAAAAGAGAAGAGGAATTTCCAAAAAGAGTTTAAGAGACTCAATAACTCAAAGAAAGAAAAGACTTAAAATAGAAAAAGACTCGATTAAGAAAATGCGCAATTAAGGTATATGTTCCATGAAACCTAGACCTAGACGCAAATAATTAAAAGGTTCCCTCTTAAGTGGCTTAATGAAGATGTCGGCTAAGTTTTCTACCAAGCGTACCTTCTCAATCGAAATGTTCCCTTTTTGAACATTATCTTTAGGGAAATGGTGGCGAATCTCTATGTGCTTAGTTCATGAATATTACATAGGATTCTTGCTAAGGTCTATTGCACCCTTATTATCACACATGATTGGAACATCATTGAGTGTAATCCTGCAATCAATAAGTGCTTGCTTCATCCATAGAGCTTGTTGACAAGCTTTATTGGCACTCACATACTCGACTCCCGTGGTGGATATAGCCAGAGCGGTTTGTTTCTTGGAAAAGCAAGAAGTTAAACAACAACCCATGAAGGTACAAACTCCATTAGTGCTTTTCCGGTTCACATAGTCTCTCGCATGATCCGAGTCCGCGTATACTATGGTTTATACGCCAGTCCCTTTAGGATACTGATACAAAGATTTTGTATGGGTTCAATTAAGTTCTTTTCTCGGTATCTTCTCGAATAGATTAAGGTTTAAGTGTGACTCATTCGTTCTTGGTAACAAAAAGGGAATCATTTGGTGTAGTAAGCTAATTAAAAATTAAGACTTGAAACGATAAAAATAAAGACGGTAAAAAGAAATAATAAAAGATAAAAACGTGACGGGAAATTAATGACGAGAAATAAAAAGGCAAACTTAAAAGTAAATAAGGCAAACTTAAACTAAAACTAAAGGCAAGGAAACTCAAAAGTACGACTAAGTAAAAGGGAGGGAAAAATAAACTTAAAACTAAATGTATAAAATTACAAAAACTAGAAAACACTCATTCGGAATAAATCCTTCATTCGGAATAAACAAATTCATCCAGAATAAATGCTTCATCCGGAATATTGGCTTCATCCGGAATATTCCCCTCATTCAGAATAATTGCTCATCCAGAATAAAGGGTTCATCCGGAATATTGGCTTCATTCGGAATAATCACTCATCTGGAATAAATTGTTTGATCCGGAATGTTGGTTCATTCGGAATAAAATGAGTTGGTTCGAAATAACTTAAAACAAACCTTCATACGGAATAATAAAAAGGAAAGCTTCATTCGAAATAAAAACTCATCCGGAATAATCCTTTCATCCGGAAAAATGATTCATCCGGAACAATGTGTTCATCCGGAATATTCACTCGTTCGGAATAAAATGCTCATTCGGAAAAATTCATTCATCCGGAATAATTAAAAGAAGCTTCATTCGGAAAGTTTTGCTTCATCCGGAATAATTAAGCTGAGAATGTTTCATTCGGAATAAAAATAAGAAAATGTTGGTTCGGAATCTGGGGAAGTTAACAGTGCGAAGAACAAGGGAGATAAAAGCCACGAATTTAAATAAAACTAATCAAAATCAACCAAAAGGTTAAACCAAAACAATCACTAATGATCTAATAACAATAATCTATCAATCCAAATCAATAAAACTAACAATAATGATCAAATCAATCAAAACCCACTTGACTAAAACTATGAACACTTAAGAACACAACCAAGAATCATAAGGAAACATTAAGCAAGAAAGGAAGAAGAAGATGAATTAAAAGCTCGATTAAATTGTAAAAATTCAATAACAAGAACTTAAAGATTAAAGATTACAAATTAATCTAGAGAGATAAAGCATAAAACTTAGAGAGAGAAACTACTCCTAATCTATCCTAATCTACTCCTAAAAACTAACCAACCCTCTCCTAACAAATGAGGGTGGTATATATAGGAGAGGGGAGTGGTTGGTGGCTTCTCCTTTCTTTCTTTTCTTCCGTCTCGTCTTTAAAGTCTCGACTTTTGGCTCGAGATTTCTTTAAACTCGTCTTGAAATTTCTTCATAAATAAGACTTGAATTCTTCGGCTTTATTAAACTTCCGTCTTTGGACTTTTTCTTTGATAATCTTCAGAATAGGCCTTGGACTTCTGTTCTTTTTGCAATCTTGATTTCTTGACTTCGTCTTTTGTCTTTTTCTTTGATAAAAGCCCGTGAAAGCCCGTGTTTTCCTTCCTTTTCACATTTTGGTCCTAAAACAAAACAAAAACACAAACCACGCATAATTCCGACATTTACGACATAAAATATATGTTATGGTCTCGTTTTCGTTATAATTAAGTGGTAAAAGGATGGGTGTTTTCACACCTATCAAATCCCCTACTGTAACACCCCATTTTGGAAATGGAATCTTACGCATAATCATGGCGTGTCATCAAAGCATACAAGGATAAATGTCTAAGCATTATTTGACCATAAAAGGGAAATACCGGAATCAAACATCGGTAACCCCAAAGTAGAGCTCATCACACACAAACATAAATACTGTAAAAGGAAAGGACGAAACAATGTCCATAGCAACTGTATTAAAGTAAAGGAAATGCATAAAGTAAAGAAAGACAGTAAAGCTTCCAATCCATATGCACGTACGTTTGAGATCTACGAGCGTCCCTGAGTACCTGCCGTTTTGGGAACATCAAAAGGAAACCGGCCGAGCAAGACGCTCAGTGCACGGATGTACAATATAGCATGAAATAGGATAAGCATGTAACATATAACAGCGGAAGACTAAGTTCTGAGTAAACTGGTTAAGTATTAAGAAAACTGGTTTTATAGTTTGAAAAGCCTTATGTTTATCTTATGAAAACTGTTTTAACATAAATATACCATAGCCCATATAGGCCATGAAAAGGTCACGTGCATGAATACTTGGAGGGGTGACCTCATCATGCTGATTAGAGGGGATGCCTCTAATTAATATACTGGTTTGGGTAGGAGGGATCAACTCCTTGTGAAGGATGCAAGGCACACACCACATTCACCATGATATACTGAATAAAACATGTAACTAGGATGCACGCATACGCCCCACATGATATAATAATATGGCCAAAACTGAAAGGGACGCCATGAGCAATCACTCCGCCGTGGGGAAGTCATAACATTGGTGCCTCCAATGTTATGGTTATGGTACCTCCATAACTAGGTGAAACTGGTCATGCTTGTATATGGCTATAGATTATGCTAATTAAACATAAGCAGTTCAAAACAATAAAACAAATACTGGGAAAACAGTTGGCTGCATACGGGGAAATCCTAATAAGGAAAGAATGTCCATACTGAAAGGACGGGAATCCGTACCTCAAGTCCAGTGAATGAACGGAAGAAAGACCCCTATTTCTGGATCACTAACGCTACATGAATACACACGTGTATAAGTATCGAATCACTGATTACGTACTGGGTTTTATGTCTCATCTTATCTTACTTGGTATGTTTTAAGTCATGGTTTACTGTTTAAAGCCTTAAACTGTGTTTATCTTGTATTCTGATTAATCTGATTAAGTATTACTGATATTTCATGTATTATTATACTTACTGTGTAATAATAAGTAATTTTCCAAAAATAGCAGGTTTCCAAAAATAGAAAGTTTCCAAAAATAGAAAGTTTCCAAAAATAGAAAGTTACCAAAAATAGAAAGTTTCCAAAAATAGAAAGTTTCCAAAAATAGAAAGTTTCCAAAAATAGAAAGTTTCCAAAAATAGAAAGTTTCCTAAAATAGAATTTACTGCTTAAAATAGATTAGTTTCTAAAAATAGAAAGTTTCCAAAAATAGATCAGCTGCCTTAATTAAATAAGTTTCCATATATAGAAGGTTTCCATGATTAGATTAGCTGCCTGAAATAGATAGATTTCCATATATAGAAGGTTTCCATTAATAGATTAGTTGCCTTATTTAATTAAGTTTCTATAAATAGAAGTTTCCATATTTAGAATTAAGCTGGTTACATAAGCTAACATATAAGTCTAAGTGTTTATAAGCTTATCTCTTAAGTCATATGATATAGTGTATAGTTTAATTATTATTTCATGTATTTTAATTAAACTATAGGTTAAGCATTTTAATTAAAGTATAACTTGTTTTAATTAAAATGGAATAAAATACTTAGGTTAAAATGTGTATTATTATGTATTAATAACATAACCTATGTCATGTCTAAATTAATTAATTATAGGCATGTTTTAAATAATTAATTAATTATAACTTATAACATAAAATACTTAGGTTAAATTAATATCATGCTAAATTAATAATTAAAATAACCTAAGTCATGATTTAATTAATATCTCATGTTATTAATTAATTTATATCCTAAGTTCATAATTCATAAAAATTAACATGTAGCATAAATCATGATTTAACCAACGAACCATGAATCGGGCATGAACTCGACACCGTACCTCGAGCCAAACTCGGGGTACGTGTGCCCCCTTGCTGCCGTGGGTCCCACAAGCACCAACCAAGACCAAAAATGGTCTTGGTGGTGGCGGCAATAAGCAAACCGAACCCCCCCCCTCGGGTTGGTTATGCTAGGCGGCTAAAACAAACACCCTTTTATATCATCCTTTGATTTTAATTTACCCCAAAACATGTTAGATCAATGTTTAATTATCATGTTTTAATAAGAATAATAATAACATGTTCATGAAAATAATCAAAGATTAAAAAGAATTAAAAAGAAAGGTTTAGAATGATATACCAATACGTAGCTTGAAAGGGGATGAACAAACACGGTTTCTAGCACTTGTATTTAATGTCAAAAATCAACAACACCCTCCTATGGTGTTGTTATGGGTGGCGGCACAAGGAGGAACAAGGAGGAGAAGGAGAAAAATCTTTTAGGGTTTTATGTTTATTTTCTTGAAAAGTGAAAATGAATGCATTTTTCCCTTAACCCCTTGTTTAGTAAAAAAAGATGGGCTAGGCCCATTCCCTTCCTAAATTCGTGTATATGGGGCCCACAAGGGGTAACCCAAATGTTTTCCGTGTCCCGATGTTTCGTGTTCGTTCGTGGTTAAACGTGTTCGTGTTTAAAGTGTTTCTGTTTATTTTATCATGTAGTTTATCGTAATCTTAACGCTCGTAATTATATTATATGTATTTACGTAATTATTTTAGTTCGTATTTTAAATGGTGATCATGATTTAATTACGTTCACGTGACATATTTATTAACTGTTTATCATGGGTTCGTACGTAATCGATACTCATCATGTCATACACGTATGCACTTGCTTGACTATAAGCACATGAATGTGATCAATACTAAATAAGGTAAGTTTTAATCTAGGACGTACGATCTTAAGGGCACTATTCATGGTAAAAGCATGCGGGTTTTACAATTCTTCCCCCCTAAAAAGAATAATTCGTCCCTGAATTATAGATAAAGCAAACTGGAAAGAAGTAACATACCCGAACTCAAAATATGAAGTGAGGGGAAGAAGCCCGGATAGACTCCTCTGTTTCCCAAGTGGCTTCCCGCTCGGTATGGTCCCTCCAAAGAGTTTTGACGAATGGAATCGTCTTCCTTCTCATGACTCGTTCTTGCCTGTCGAGCACTCGTTCGGGTTCCTCTATAAAAGTGAGATCTTCACGTATCTGTTCCAGTGGATACTGAACCATGTGAAGGGGATGATAATTGTACCCTCTGAGTAAGGACACATGGAACACGTTATGCACGTGCGAAAGCTGAGGAGGTAACGCCAATCGGTAAGATACTTCACCGATTTGTTCAATGATATCAAAAGGTCCGATGAAACGAGGACTGAGTTTTCCCTTGATCCCGAAGCGTTTAACACCTCGTGCCGGCGAAACCTTAAGGAAGACGTGGTCTCCCACATTAAAATGTATGTCCCTACGATGCTTATCGGCGTAACTCTTCTGACGTGACCGTGCTTCCTGCAGCTTCTGCTTAGCTACTTTGATCTTCTCATTGGTCATTTCTATAATCTCTAGTCCTTCGAGTGTTCGCTCTCCCACTTGATCCCAGCAAGTTGGAGCGCGACACTTTCTGCCATACAACATTTCGAAAGGAGCACATTTGATACTTGCGTGCCAGCTGTTGTTGTATGCAAACTCGACCAAACAGATGTAATCGTCCCAATCACCTGTCCATTCCAACGCACACGACCTTAACATATCTTCCAATGTCTGAATTGTTCGCTCCGACTGTCCGTCCGTTTGAGGATGAAAGGCTGTACTCAGCTTAAGTTGTGTACCCCAAGCTTTTTGCAGGCCTTTCCAGAATCGCGACGTGAAACGAGGATCTCTGTCTGAGACGATGCTGGAGGGAGTACCGTGGAGTCTCATGATCTCCCTTCTGTAAGTATCTGCGAGTTTACTGACCGAATCTTCCTTGCGTATCGGTAAGAAATGAGCTGATTTGGTGAGTCGATCAACAATGACCCAAATAGCATCGTGCTTCTTCTTGGTAGGCGGAAGACCGGTAACAAAATCCATGGTGATTTTGTCCCACTTCCACTCTGGAATATCCAACGGTTGAAGAAGACCGACCGATCGCTGATGCTCAATCTTAACCTGCTGGCAGGTAAGACATTTGGAGACATAAGTGGCTACATCCTGTTTCATACCACTCGACCAAAAGTGCTGTCTGATGTCATGGTACATTTTTGTCGACCCAGGATGTATAGAAAATGGGGAGCTGTGAGCTTCAGCTAACAATGCTTCCCGGAGTTCTTGATTGTCAGGAACACAAAGTCTCGTGCCCTGCCAAACGATACCGTCTGCGTCTATTCTGAATACTGTCTGCTTCTCCAAATTCTGAATTATCGCCCAAATCTCTCCATCATCCTTCTGCTCTTCCTTGATCCTAGTCAGTAACTCAGGTTCTACTCTAAGATTCGCCCAGTATCCGTGCTGCCCACGTACCATGATTTCGATGTCTAGCCGCTCCAAGTCTCTTATGTTTTGTTCCTTGATTTCAATGCCGTTGATCATTCCGTACTTTCTGCTGAGTGCATCTGCTACTACATTAGCCTTCCCGGGATGATACTGTAGGTTAATATCATAATCCTTCAATAGTTCCAACCATCTCCTTTGTCTCATGTTCAATTCTCGTTGTGTGAAGATATACTTCAAGCTCTTGTGATCCGTGAAAATGTCGCATGATTCTCCGTATAAGTAATGCCTCCATATTTTCAATGCGAACACCACTGCAGCAAGTTCCAGGTCATGCGTAGGGTAGTTTTCTTCATAGGGTTTAAGCTGCCGTGAAGCATACGCGATCACTTTCCCATGTTGCATGAGAACACAGCCCAGTCCCTTCCCCGATGCATCGCTATAGATCTGAAATCCACCTGTACCAGATGGGAGAGTAAGAATAGGTGCAGATACTAACTTCTGCTTTAGGTCTTCGAAGCTCTTCTCTCGTTCTTCCGTCCAGACGAATTTCTCTCCTTTTCGCATCAGTTTGGTGAGAGGTAGTGCCAAACGGGAAAAGTTCTCCACGAATCTGCGGTAATATCCAGCTAAACCAAAGAAACTGCGGATTTCTGTCGCTGACGTTGGTCTTGGCCATTTAGTGATAGCCTCAACCTTCGCTGGGTCCATAGTGATCCCTTCTGCTGATACAATGTGACCTAAGAATGCCACTTTGTTTAACCAGAACTCACACTTGGAGAATTTCGCATACAGCTGCTTCTGACGAAGAATCTGTAGTACCGTACGGAGATGGTCTTCGTGTTCCTCCGTGGACTTTGAGAAAATTAGGATGTCATCGATGAATACAATGACAAACTTATCAAGGAATTCGTGGAAGATTCTGTTCATCAGATCCATGAATACTGCTAGAGCATTAGTCAGGCCGAATGGCATGACCACAAACTCATAATGGCCATAGCGGGTACGAAAAGCAGTCTTGGCAATATCCTGCTCTTTAACCCTTAGCTGATGGTAGCCTGACCTTAGATCGATCTTTGAGAAGTGTTTGGCTCCTTGAAGTTGGTCAAACATATCATCTATACGTGGCAGTGGATATCTATTGCGGATGGTAATCTTATTAAGTTCACGGTAGTCAATGCAAAGTCGCATGCTGTCGTCCTTCTTCTTAACGAACAAGACCGGTGCGCCCCATGGAGATGCGCTTGGTCTAATGAACCCTCGCTCAAGAAGTTCCTGCAGTTGGTCCTTCAGTTCTTTTAGCTCTATGGGAGCCATACGATACGGAGCCTTAGAGATTGGCTCGGCTCCTGGAACAAGGTCGATGTTGAACTCCACTTCTCGTGCAGGTGGTATGCCTGGAAGTTCAGCTGGGAAGACGTCTTGAAATTCCGAAACTACTGGTTGATCCTGAGTCGATGGGGATTCGGCATCCATGTCGTGAACCGTAGCTAGATAACCCTCACAGCCATGTGACAGTAATGCACGTGCTTGCAAGGTAGATATGACTTGTACAGACCGTCCGGGTATGAACCCGTTATGAATGTACTCTGGTGCATTAATGTCGCCGAAGATCACCCGATATGAGTGGCAGTCTATGGTAGCATGGTGCTTGGATAGCCAGTCCATGCCGAGAATCATATCGAACTCAATCATGTCTAGGGGAAGTGCATCTACTGCACGAACTTTATCGTCAAACTCTAGAGGAAGACTCTTGTATACATGAGTTATTAATACAGAGTCCCTCAAAGGCGTGGAAATGATAAACCTATTTTCTAATGGCAAGGGAAGCGTCCTGATGTTCTTAGCATAAGTAGTGGAAATAACTGAGTGAGTGGCACCCGTGTCGAAAAGAACACATGCAGCTTGGCCGTACATATACAAAATTCCAGTAATGGTACCTGTAGATTTGTTTGCCTGATCACGAGATGTCGTGTAGACACGCCCAGTGGTAGGAGGCGGTTTAGTATCAGCATGACCCGAAGTACCCTCCATTTCACCCTTACGGCAATCTCTCATACGATGGCCAGGGAGGCCGCACTTGTAGCACGCGTCGGAGTCACGACGACATGGGCCAGGGTGTCTGCGATGGCAAGTGCTGCAAAGAGGATGAGTGAATCCTCCAGCAGGAGTCCTTGCTTGCTGAGGGCCTGCTGATGACAAAATGTGTTAAAATAAAGTATATGCACGAGTATAAGACATATGCATCATAAGATGTTCACCAGTGTTAGCTGAACGGTTAGGCTGAGAACCCCTGTGGTTCTGGTCCTTCCCGTTACCGTGGTTCCTGGTAGAGATTATTATAGTGTCAGCGTGAGAGACATAACATGAAATCATAAGAAGATGCATAAATACTAGGACTTGCTGTTGTTGGAGTGTCCAGCGTTATTACGGTAATTACCATTACCGCTGCGCCTTTCTACAACAGAACGGTCGTTAGTGTGACCGTTTCCTTTGGGCTGATGAGGCTGCTGCTGAGTAGCCGGCTGAGACCGGTCCCCAGTTTTCTGCCTGGAAGATACAGTTTAGAGATGATTATTGAACATATAATGATAGGATGCGGTCTGGTTATCGATAGAACACGAAATGTTTACCTCTTGTCGGGTCTTTCAGCTTCCCCGAACTCATCTCGTTCCTGCAACATCTCTAGCTTCCTTGCTGCATAAGCCACTTGTGCCACAGTATCCAACGGGGCACCCGATAAATTATTGGCAATCCTTGGGTTAAGGCCCCAACGAAAATGTAGTGCTTTTTCTTTAGTGGTGCCTGCGGATGCCCTGAGGACAGCTGTGTACCCGAGGAACCTCTGCATGAACTGTCCACAATTCTCGTCGGGTCTCTGTCTCATGGCGTAGTATTCCCTCATGAGTCGATTCCTTCCATCCATGGGGAAAATGATATGTGGGGGAGGATATTCGTCGTCATGAAGGATGGCGTCTTGCCTTTCTGCCTCCATGTCAGCAAATAACTCCCAGAGTTTGTCTGTGTTTGCCATCTGACGGTATAACATAAAACATATGATCGACAGTTCAAAACATAAAATATAAGTTATATATATACATGAAAAAAATTTATACCAAAAATTTCACGAGAAAAATTTTATGCAAGAAAATCTTTGTATGAATGCATGATGCAGTTTTATGAAAACTTTTGATGCTCGAGAGTGAACGCCTCTGGTCAGTTCACTCAAAACAAAAGACATGTCGAGGGGACGCCTATGGGTCGGTCCCAAATCTAAAAGTTTCGATAAAACACATGCGACTAAATAGGGCCAGTCCTGTACCAACCATTACTTAGTCAAAAACCCTGTAACAATGACATGTATATGTATGCTTAAAAATGATGAATGCATGAAAACAACTGTCAGTTCTAGGAAGACCGTAGTGACTACCCACTAATCACAGGTCATATTTGAGAGCCTACAGGTCGAAACCTTGGCTCTGATACCATAATTATAACACCCCATTTTGGAAATGGAATCTTACGCATAATCATGGCGTGTCATCAAAGCATACAAGGATAAATGTCTAAGCATTATTTGACCATAAAAGGGAAATACCGGAATCAAACATCGGTAACCCCAAAGTAGAGCTCATCACACACAACCATAAATATTGTAAAAGGAAAGGACGAAACAATGTTCATAGCAACTGTATTAAAGTAAAGGAAATGCATAAAGTAAAGAAAGACAGTAAAGCTTCCAATCCATATGCACGTACGTTTGAGATCTACGAGCGTCCCTGAGTACCTGCCGTTTTGGGAACATGAAAAGGAAAACGGCTGAGCAAGACGCTCAGTGCACGGATGTACAATATAGCATGAAATAGGATAAGCATGTAACATATAACAGCGGAAGACTAAGTTCTGAGTAAACTGGTTAAGTATTAAGAAAACTGGTTTTATAGTTTGAAAAGCCTTATGTTTATCTTATGAAAACTGTTTTAACATAAATATACCATAGCCCATATAGGTCATGAAAAGGTCACGTGCATGAATACTTGGAGGGGTGACCTCATCATGCTGATTAGAGGGGATGCCTCTAATTAATATACTGGTTTGGGTAGGAGGGATCAACTCCTTGTGAAGGATGCAAGGCACACACCACATTCACTATGATATACTGAATAAAACATGTAACTAGGATGCACCCATACGCCCCACATGATATAATAATATGGCCAAAACTGAAAGGGACGCCACGAGCAATCACTCCGCCGTGGGGAAGTCATAACATTGGTGCCTCCAATGTTATGGTTATGGTACCTCCATAACTAGGTGAAACTGGTCATGCTTGTATATGGCTATAGATTATGCTAATTAAACATAAGCAGTTCAAAACAATAAAACAAATACTGGGAAAACAGTTGGCTGCATACGGGGAAATCCTAATAAGGAAAGAATGTCCATACTGAAAGGACGGGAATCCGTACCTCAAGTCCAGTGAATGAACGGAAGAAAGACTCCTACTTCTGGATCACTAACGCTACATGAATACACACGTGTATAAGTATCGAATCACTGAATACGTACTGGGTTTTATGTCTCATCTTAGCTTACTTGGTATGTTTTAAGTCATGGTTTACTGTTTAAAGCCTTAAACTGTGTTTATCTTGTATTCTGATTAATCTGATTAAGTATTACTGATATTTCATGTATTATTATACTTACTGTGTAATAATAAGTAACTTTCCAAAAATAGCAGGTTTCCAAAAATAGAAAGTTTCCAAAAATAGAAAGTTTCCAAAAATAGAAAGTTACTAAAAATAGAAAGTTTCCAAAAATAGAAAGTTTCCAAAAATAGAAAGTTTCCAAAAATAGAAAGTTTCCAAAAATAGAAAGTTTCCTAAAAAAGAATTTACTGCTTAAAATAGATTAGTTTCTAAAAATAGAAAGTTTCCAAAAATAGATCAGCTGCCTTAATTAAATAAGTTTCCATATATAGAAGGTTTCCATGATTAGATTAGCTGCCTGAAATAGATAGATTTCCATATATAGAAGGTTTCCATTAATAGATTAGTTGCCTTATTTAATTAAGTTTCTATAAATAGAAGTTTCCATATTTAGAATTAAGCTGGTTACATAAGCTAACATATAAGTCTAAGTGTTTATAAGCTTATCTCTTAAGTCATATGATATAGTGTATAGTTTAATTATTATTTCATGTATTTTAATTAAACTATAGGTTAAGCATTTTAATTAAAGTATAACATGTTTTAATTAAAATGGAATAAAATACTTAGGTTAAAATGTGTATTATTATGTATTAATAACATAACCTAAGTCATGTCTAAATTAATTAATTATAGGCATGTTTTAAATAATTAATTAATTATAACTTATAACATAAAATACTTAGGTTAAATTAATATCATGCTAAATTAATATATAAAATAACCTAAGTCATGATTTAATTAATATCTCATGTTATTAATTAATTTATATCCTAAGTTCATAATTCATAAAAATTAACATGTAGCATAAATCATGATTTAACCAACGAACCATGAATCGGGCATGAACTCGACACCGTACCTCGAGCCAAACTCGGGGTACGTGTGCCCCCTTGCTGCCGTGGGTCCCACAAGCACCAACCAAGACCAAAAATGGTCTTGGTGGTGGCGGCAATAAGCAAACCGAACCCCCCCCCCCCCTCGGGTTGGTTATGCTAGGCGGCTAAAACAAACACCCTTTTATATCATCCTTTGATTTTAATTTACCCCAAAACATGTTAGATCAATGTTTAATTATCATGTTTTAATAAGAATAATAATAACATGTTCATGAAAATAATCAAAGATTAAAAAGAATTAAAAAGAAAGGTTTAGAATGATATACCAATACGTAGCTTGAAAGGGGATGAACAAACACGGTTTCTAGCACTTGTATTTAATGTCAAAAATCAACAACACCCTCCTATGGTGTTGTTATGGGTGGCGGCACAAGGAGGAACAAGGAGGAGAAGGAGAAAAATCTTTTAGGGTTTTATGTTTATTTTCTTGAAAAGTGAAAATGAATGCATTTTTCCCTTAACCCCTTGTTTAGTAAAAAAAGATGGGCTAGGCCCATTCCCTTCCTAAATTCGTGTATATGGGGCCCACAAGGGGTAACCCAAATGTTTTCCGTGTCCCGATGTTTCGTGTTCGTTCGTGGTTAAACGTGTTCGTGTTTAAAGTGTTTCTGTTTATTTTATCATGTAGTTTATCGTAATCTTAACGCTCGTAATTATATTATATGTATTTACGTAATTATTTTAGTTCGTATTTTAAATGGTGATCATGATTTAATTACGTTCACGTGACATATTTATTAACTGTTTATCATGGGTTTGTACGTAATCGATACTCATCATGTCGTACACGTATGCACTTGCTTGACTATAAGCACATGAATGTGATCAATACTAAATAAGGTAAGTTTTAATCTAGGACGTACGATCTTAAGGGCACTATTCATGGTAAAAGCATGCGGGTTTTACACCTACACTTAACCATTGCCATGTCCTCATGCAATGCATTAATCACAAAGCAAGATTATACTTTTCATCACAATCAACCCACATTGGCCTTTATTAAAGAGACAGGAAATAGCAAAACAAGTAAAGAAATCAAAGACTTACCTTAGGGTTTTGGAATGTCATGAATAATTATCATCCTCAAGTTTCACGTTCCCCATACCAAGCTTAAAAACGAGATCATTGTTATTATAAGTTAGCAAACTAACATGACCTCATGTGGGCCAATTATTTACTTAGACTCCCTTATTCCTAGGTGTATCTCTTATATTTTAATGTTGTCTTGAATGATCACGAGGATGCATTGTTGACTTATTTCGAAAGTTATTAAGGCTGAAAATAAAGTGGGACGATTTAATCAATAGTTAGCTAAAGGACAAAATCTTTTAAAACTGCTGCTCGGGACCTTTCAAAGTTCATATCTTGGCATAACTCGCTTCACGATTTGAGACCTTTCTCGGACCGATATTTGGCAGTGAATTCATACTTCAAATCTTGAGAGACGTTCATGAAATTATGGTCTTCTCTTCATAATAGGAATTTCTTCACTTGAAGTTTTGAGAGATTCTTCATATTTGGACCACGACTTCTTCATTTTTCTCCAATCTTTATTTTGGACTTTGATATACAACGATCTGCCTCCTTTTAGGACTTGGATCTATTTATCCTCATACCTTGTTAGGGCCTTTTCGGATAGACTTCTCCATGATCTTTACGGGAGTATTCGCTTTTCGTCGTGTGTCTCGATCCTTCATATTGATTTTTGATAAATGATTCTTCACATCACTTGGGATCTTTAGCAACAAAATGTATCCCTCATGCCTTGTTAGGACCTTTTTGGACTCGCCAATCTTCGCATCCCGCTTCAATAAGTTATGCCTTGGCTATGAACTCTAATCCATACCGAGCAACTTTTAAACGATCTTGGGCTAGAAGCTAAGTAACTTTTCAAATCGTACAACCTTATTTATTGCAAATAAATTTATTAGCAAGCGATGGGAGAATAGGCTTATAATTAACTCACATAAAATCATGAAAGGATACCAAACTTATAATTGACTCTATCATCTCTCGTTCTCCACAATTTAAAATCTCAAGGAATGAGACTTGTGGATGCTTAGCCTATTAAATTAATGTTTTAGGTTTTCGAGTCGTCTATAGGATCTTGCAACTTCTTAGACTTTTTCAAGTTTAGAAATCACATCTTAAAGTTCTCTTGATAAACGACTCTCTAGGATCAATTATAGTAACTTGCGAAAAGTTCTTGTTCTTAACCCGTGAGAGTTAAGACTTTCGCGTTTTAAAACTTCCTATATAAAAGCCTAGCAAAACTTGACTTAAACACGTTAAGGATACTAGCTAGAGTAAACTTAGATAAGTAAACTCGGGGTTGAGTCAAAAGTTTCACGACTTTGAAAAATTTAAAACCACTTTATTAAACTTTATTTTAGCAAGGAAAGAAAATAACCATAACAAAACAAAACACAACTATACAATTAGGCCAAAATAGATTAAATATTTTGAAAAATGTCGAAAAATCAAATTTTCCGGTTAAAATGAAGAAAAATACAGGGAAAAGCCCACTTAACTTCGATAGAAGTCCCCCCTACACTTGATATAAACATTGTCCTCAGTGTTTAAGCATGTGGGAGTAAACTCCCCTACACTTAGGACATTGTGCACGTTGTTTAAATGTTGTTAAGGAAAGGACAACTAAAGTTATTTCTATTTTAATATTGAAAAATATAAAATAGTGAATCAAAAGAGTTTAGGATAGAACCGGGAAGACAGAAACACAGAATCACGGGTCGTCAAAAATCATCAAGAGTGGATCATTGAACGCTAGAATCCATGCATATGATAAGAAAGAAAACAAGAAACACCAACGGGGCTCCCCCTACACTTATGATGAAAACAGATAAAGATAGATAATCGGGTTGCCTCCCGAAAAGCGCTTGTTTATATTAACCGAGTCACGAGCCTGACTCGTCCCCGAATTAAATGGTCCATGGGGCAGCCTCGAATGTAATACCGGGATCAAAGACCTTGTCCTTGTTCCCGGAGGAATATAATAAAGGAGAGGCAGGAGGATAAGTATTGAATGGTAGGAAGGTCCTTTCAACATACGAGAAGTATGTGAAATTTTGATCCACAGGACGTGGGGTGGGTAAAGGAGACAAATTGTCATCCCCAAAGACAATGGATGGTCACTATTCGGCAAAGCCGTAAAGGTATCAATCATAGAATGGTCATTGTCACCTCCCAGGTCAAATCACTCATCCTCATTTCCCGGTATGAAACGAGGAGATTAAAGCGATACATCACCCGCTTGGGTGTGCACGCGGTAGGATGAGGTGGCAATATAATATGAGAAGTATGAGAACAATTACCTTCCACCTGCGTAGAGTCAAGTCTTTCCACCTCTGCGATAGAAGGAGGCATGGCTAACAAAGTATGCTCATTAATAGCAAGAGGAACTAGGCTATCAAAGTCCTCAATCCCTTCGTCAAAGAGGGGATTCACCTCACTAGATATGTAGGCGTCATCAAAATCAAATAAAGGGTTCGAATAAATCTTGAAAGCTTCTTTCGGAACGTCTTCATCGGATATTGACTCGTCATCACTAGAAGTAAAATCATCATCTTGATCAAAAAGAGGATTAGAGAAAGCCAAAGAATCATCTCCCAAAGTGTTGGTAGAAGGAACATCATCATTAAGAGCGACCTCTTCCGTAAGATCCTTAAAAGTTAGCACATCACAAACCTCATCAATAAATTTATCAAGACCAAAATCACTAATCTCACTCGATGTATCACAATCCTTAGAGGCATTGGGGATATTAAGAGAGGGAAGTGCAATTGCGCTAGGACATTGAGCAACTAGATCATTCCAAGAAATAGTATTCTCATCGTCATCATCATCATAATAGTATGGACGCACAAGAGGAGGGGTATAATCACTAAGATTAGATACTTTCTCTTGTTGATGTCGCTTTTCCTCCTCCCTAACTTCTTTTAGCAGAACAACGGCTTCTTGAAGTTGCAAAATAATGGCTTGTGTTTCGTCATTCAAAGTAGTGAGTTGTTGGGCAATACGAATTCTCTGAGAGGATTGATGATTGAGGGTGGGATGTGGGGGCTCACAGTTATGTAAACCAGAATTATAGCACGGATGTGGCTCATAGGAAGTCATCGGTTGAAAAGAATTAGAACACGGGTTTGGTTCATAATAATCTATCGGTGAAGAAAAATGAGGACACGGATTTGGCTCATAATAATTCATTGGTTGACAATAAGAAGTATCGTGAGGGCCCCCACAATTTTGGCAACATGGGTATGGAGAAAAACCCGGTGAGTTTTGTGGATACCTATTTTCATTGTCATAATTGTAATCCGGTTCTTTCCCGTGACCATACGGGTGTCGAACCGGACACGAAACATGCCAATGAGAATCGCTTCCACAATAGATGCAAGGGGGAATAGGAGGTGGATTAGAAAAGGACGAATTAGTCGAGTTGCACGATGGACAAAATCCGAATTGTGTATTATCGATATCGTTTCCGCACCGCTCACGTGTACACCATTAACATGAGTCGTTCCCGTATAATCGTCTCCCACACTCGACGCAATGGACATAAGTATCCATAAAGAAAAATAGATAAGCAAGAAGAATATTTTTGGTGCAAAACTTTGAAAAAGAGATGCTTTTTATGATTTTTCAAATGTTTTTGGGATTTTTGAAAATTTTTTACACGAAAAATAACGTTCACAAGTGAACGGATCCCAAAAGCCAACGCGTCTCTCACAAAAAACCATTAATCTTCACGAAAAGAGCCGGCAGCGGCGCCATTTGATACAAAGATTTTGTTTGGGTTCAATTAAGTTATTTTATCGGTATCTTCTCGAATTGATTTAGGTTTAAGTGTGACTCAGTCGTTCTTGGTAACAAAAAGGGAATTGTTTGGTGTAGTAAGCTAATTAAAAATTAGGACTCGAAACGATAAAAATAAAGACGGTAAAAAGAAATAATAAAAGATAAAAACGTGACGGGAAATTAATGACGAGAAATAAAAAGGCAAACTTAAAAGTAAATAAGGCAAACTTAAACTAAAACTAAAGGCAAGGAAACTCAAAAGTGAGACTAAGTAAAAAGGGCGGGAAAATAAAGCTTAAACAAGTTAGTCCGGAATAAAGGGTTCATCCGGAATAAACAAAAACTAGAAGACACCCATTCAGAATAAATCCTTCATTCGGAATAAACAAGTTAGTCCGGAATAAATGCTTCATCCGGAATATTGGCTTCATCCGGAATATTCCCCTCATTTTCAGAATAATTGCTCATCCGGAATAAAGGGTTCATCCGGAATATTGGCTTCATTCGGAATAATCACTCATCCGGAATAAATTGCTTGATCCGGAATGTTGGTTCATTCGGAATAAAATGAGTTGGTTCGGAATAACTTAAAACAAACCTTCATTCGGAATTATAAAAAGGAAAGCTTCATTCGGAATAAAAACTCATCCGGAATAATCCTTTCATCCAGGAAATGCTTCATCCAGAATAATGTGTTCATCCGGAATATTCACTCGTTCGGAATAAAATGCTCATTCGGAAAAATTCATTCATTCGGAATAATTAAAAGAAGCTTCATTCGGAAAGTTTTGCTTCATCCGGAATAATTAAGCTGAGAATGTTTCATTCGGAATAAAAATAAGAAAATGCTGGTTTGGAATAACTTGTTGGTTCGGAATCTGGGGAAAGTTAACAGTGCGAAGAACAAGGGAGATAAAAGCCACGAATTTAAATAAAACTAATCAAAATCAACCAAAAGATTAAACCAAAACAACCACTAATGATCTAATAACAATAATCTATCAATCCAAATCAATAAAACTAACAATAATGATCAAATCAATCAAAACCCACTTGACTAAAACTATGAAAACTTAAGAACACAACCATGAATCATAAGGAAAGATTAAGCAAGAAAGGAAGAAGAAGATGAATTAAAAGCTCGATTAAAATGTAAAGATTCAATAACAAGAACTTAAAGATTAAAGATCACAAATTAATCTAGAGAG
Source organism: Glebionis coronaria (assembly GCA_025667525.1). Lineage (NCBI taxonomy): Eukaryota > Viridiplantae > Streptophyta > Magnoliopsida > Asterales > Asteraceae > Glebionis > Glebionis coronaria. Next base: position 453,802,256 of record CM046880.1, read on the forward strand.
AGAAAGCATAAAACTTAGAGAGAGAAACTACTCCTAATCTATCCTAATCTACTCCTAAAAACTAACCAACCCCCTCCTAACAAATGAGGGTGGTATATATAGGCGAGGGGAGTGGTTGGTGGCTTCTCCTTTCTTTCTTTTCTTCCGTCTCGTCTTTAAAGTCTCGACTTTTGGCTCGGGATTTCTTTAAACTAGGCTTGAAGTTTCTTCATAAATAAGACTTGAATTCTTCGGCTTTATTAAACTTCCGTCTTTGGACTTTTTCTTTGATAAATCTTCAGAATAGGCCTTGGACTTCTGTTCTTTTGGCACTCTTGATTTCTTGACTTCGTCTTTTGTCTTTTTCTTTGATAAAGCCCGTGAAAGCCCGTGTTTTCCTTCCTTTTCACATTTTGGTCCTAAAACAAAACAAAAACACAAACCACGCATAATTTCGACATTTACGACATAAAATATACGTTATGGTCTCGTTTTCGTTATAATTAAGTGGTAAAAGGATGGGTGTTTTTACACCTATCAAATACCATAATCCTAAATGTATAGTACCTTTAATGTATCTAAAAATACACTTAAGCGCTTCAAGGTGAGAGTTTTAGGAGCATCTTGGAAGCGAGCACAAAGGCAAACACTAAACATGATATCCGGTCGACTTGTTGTAAGGTACAACAAACTACAATGAGTTTAGTATCCGAGGCCATAGGGGTCTTCGTTGGACTAAAGTCCTCTAAACCAAATTTCTTTAGCATTTCTTTAACATACTTAGATTGATTAAAGAAAATAACATCGTCTATTGGTATAATTTGGAGTCCTAAAAAGAAGTTAAGTTCTCCCATCATGCTCATTTCAAACTCGTCATGCATGATTTTGGAAAAGTCATCTTACAAGCGTTGATAAGTTGAACCAAATATAATGTCATCAACATATATTTGTATGATTATGAGGTGAGAACCTTTCTTATTTGTAAAGAGTGTATTGTCTACCATTCCTATGGTATACTCATGTTTTACTAGAAACGCTTTAAGTCTATCATCCCAGCTTTGGGTGCTTGTTTAAGACCATAAAGAGCTTTCTTAAGCTTGTAAACATGATCCGGTTTCTCAAAATCAATGAAGTCGGGAGATTTAGCCACATATACCTCCTCATTGATCAAATCGTTAAGAAACGCGTTCTTTACATCCATTTGTTGAAGCTTAAAATCTAATGCACAAGCATAAGCTAAAAGAATCCTAATGGATTGTAACCTTGCTACCGGTGCATATGTCTCATCATAATCAATCCCTTCTTGTTGATTATAGCCTTGAGATACAAGTCTAGCCTTGCTACGAGACACAACACTGCTTTCATCTAACTTATTCCTATACACCCACTTGGTTCCTATGATGGTAGTTCTTCTAGGTGGAGGACCAAGTTCCCAAACGTCATTAGCAATGAATTGATTCAATTATTCTTGCATGACGATGACCCAACTCTCATCCATCAAAGTTTCTTTAACATTTTTTGGTTTAATCAATGAGAAAAAACAAAAGAAGTTACTCTGATCTTGGACTTGAGATCTGAGGGTCCTTTGATTAAGGTCGCCTATGACATTTTTGAGAGCATAATATTTATACTCCCAAATGTTTACCCCCTTTTCAACATTAAGGTCTTCGACTCCTATTTTTCTAACCTCTTTGCCTTTAACAATGTCTAATTCATCTACGTCATCATCTACTAAAGGTGGTGTCTTAGATAAAGGAGGGGTTTCTGTTAGCCGTATATTTTATATAGTCAAACAAGAATGTAATAGGTCATCTTAGTCGTTATTGGTCTTGTATAGTAATAGGTTAGTCGGAAAAAGCGGGCTTGGACTTAAAGCTAATATTGTCTTTGTTAGGGGCTATATGCCCAAGTGAATGCCAAGCCCGGCCCAAGATGAAGCCCACAAAGGCCTTAGAGCTGTGGGGTATATAACCCTCTTTCACATGTGAAAGAGGGTGTTGGTTCATTTCATAAAACACATAGTTTTAGTGTAAACCTTCCACTTCTCTCTCTCTACTTTTCTCCTCTTTCTCTTTCTAAGAATCTTGTGTTATGGATTAAATGGGAACAACATTTGGTATCAGAGCCTATAGTGGATAGGTGATTTAAGATTGGTGAGTTGTGTTCTTGATTTTTCGTGGCTTTTTTGATCTAAATCTCACGTCCCATTTTTCTTTTTGTGTTTTTTTGGTCTTTTCTTGATACAAACCATCTACATACTAGTAGTAGTGATTTGGGTATCTTGGTTTTGTCTAAAACACAAATCTTTTGGATCAAAAGTTGCGAAATCTCTTGTTTTTCTTCATTCCGAAATTCAAGCAAGTGTTACCATCGGAAAGTACAAAGTGTGAGGCTCGATCGCAATAATCCAAGGATTCCACTTTGTGATCATACTGATTTCGATACCTTATTCCGATCTGGATATTCCGATCGTACATTGCGATCTGGGATTCCGACGGGTTTAAGGGAACTTTGAGTCGTTACTCTGCCAAATTTGTTTCAGCCACATTCCGATCTGAACATTGCGACAGTGCATTGCGATAGAGCATTCCGGTCTGAACATTGCGACAGTGCATTGCGATAGAGCATTCCGATCTGAACATTGCGACAGTGCATTGTGATAAGACATTCCGATCTGAACATTGCGATAGAACATTCCGATCTGAACATTCCGATGGACATTCCGATGGATATTTTGTTTGAGTAATTTTTAGACTTAGCCACTATCTATACTAGTTTCGGAACGTGGTTTAGACTTAGGTCAGGTAAAATCAAATTTTTTCCCTACTAGTTTTTGGCTATTTCTAACTCAAATTCAAAATTTGGCGATACAAAATTTTTCGGCTTACCGTTTTGTCAGACTGAGGAATTTATTGTCGGGCTGAGAAAATTTTTTTGAATTTTCGGAATTTCAATTTTAACCACACATCATCACAACAAATCCACTAAGATCTGCAATTCATCCACAAGTATTCACCATGTCTAACAACAACATCAACATTGCAGCTGCTAATCAAATTCGTTTGGAACAAGGTGGCAACGGTAACCCACCTGTGCTCACTGCCGGTTGCTACGTTCAATGGAGATCTCGTTTTCTCAGATTTCTCGATGGAAAATAAAACCGAACTGCTCTTCGTCACTGCCTTGAGAATCCACCTCCAGTTTTTGAATTCAGACCAATTTCAACACAGGCAGAGGATGGTACTTCATCAACTATACGAGCTATGGAGGATTTTGACACATGTTCTGCTGAGAAAAAGAAACTCCTCCAAGCTGAAGCTGATGCTGTAAACTTCATACTCACTGGAATTGATAACGACATCTATTCCACAGTTGATGCATGTCCTAATGCTATGGAAATGTGGAATGCAATTCATCGATTGAAGCAAGGCGAGTCGATCAATATTCAAGATCTCGAGACTAATCTACTTTGGGAGTTTGGAAAATTCACATCTGAAGATGGTGAATCCATTGACTCATATTACTCGAGATTCTAGAAAATGATGAATGAGCTTGTCAGAAATCAGTGCACCATCTCCAATCATCATGCCAATGTTCAGTTTCTACTTCAACTCAAACCGGAATGGCAAAGGTTTGTGACTTTGGTTAAACAAAGGGAAGATATCAAGACCATCTCCTATCACAAACTTTATGATATCTTGAAACAACATCAGAATGAAGTGAATGAACTAAGGGCTGAAAAGGCAGAACTGTCTGCTAATTCTATTGCTTTTGTGGCTGCTACTTCAACAAAACCCGTTCCTCGTCAACAACCACCTACTCATTCCTCGAAGTCATCAAGCTCATCCACCAAACCTCTAGCTGCTGCTAAACACAAAGCAAAAGCAATTGTCCCCACTCCACCTCCAAAGTATGACACTGAGTCACATGGAGACAGTGATGATGAACAAACTTCAAGGGACAAGAAGATTGAAGAACTCATGTCTTTACTCACCACAACTTATAACAAGATCTACAAACCTACCAACAACAACCTCAGATCATCATCCAATGCTAGATATAATGAATTTGATCATGCACCTAGGTATGATCGTGATGCTAGGTATGATAATCAGAGGATGCTGAATCAAGTTGGGACTAGAGATACTGTAGGCACTCCGGTTGTGCAGAAGACTGGGATTCAATGCTTCAATTGTAAGGGATTTGGGCACATGGCTAGGGAATGCAAGAAGCCAAAACGGGTTAAGGACTCAGGGTATCACAAGGAAAAGATGCTGCTGTGTAAGAAAGAAGAAGCAGGAATTCCACTAACAGCAGATGAAGTTGACTGGCGTGATGACACTGATGATGAAGCTGATGATCAAGAACTAGAGGCACATTATGTGTACATAGCAAAGATTCAAGAAGTGCTTCCAGAGACTGCTGATACTTCTGGACCTATCTTTGATACTGAGCCAATTGAAAATGTACCAACAAATGATAACTATAATGTGTTTGCTAATGAACGACGGCATCCTGAGCAACCCGAAAGCATCAATGACACATATGTAATGGACACGGAGGATAGCAATATCTCTACGGATTCACAGCATATGTGTAATGATGAAGGTAATGCTGCTCAGGATACTGACTCGGATGAGGACCGTGATTTGCTTGCGTCTATAATTGATTCTTTAAAACATGAAATTGAGGAAAACAAAGATGCTAATAAACGTTTGAAGCAAGCAAACACATCCTTAGCCGAGGAGATAGACAGGCTTAAAGAGTGTGATTATGTAAAAGAAGCTGATCGATGAGTTGCAATAGCTAATGGTTTGGTATATGAACGTAAGGTGCTCAACGAACAATATTGTTCTGAAGTAACACATGAAATTCATATGTCAAAACAGAAGATATCGGAACTTGAAGAACAACTGTTGCTACATAAACTCCAAATTACTGAATTAAAGTCGGTTAACAAAGAACAAACTGAGCTTTATAAAACTCGTGAAGAAAAGGATATTGAAAAAATTCTTGCTTTGGAAAAGAGAGTCGACACGTTAAACAACATTGTTTAAAAAACGGGTCAGTCTATTCAAACTATGAATATGCTCAATAGAAATATGAAAACGAGTTTTGTCAAGCCTGAATATCTCAAGAAAGTTCAAAGTACCAAGCCTGCTCTTTATGATATCGGTTGTTATGTTGATAATCTTGCTCTTATGCTTTCCCCTGACTGCGACGAAATCATTCGTCAACAAGAAGAAAGTCGATCAAACTTAAGTGATTTAATAAACCTTTCTGATTCTAACAATCATATTAAGTTTTTCCCTCAAAAAGAACTTTCAAAAGAACAAAAGATGTATAATAGTGTTCCACCACCAAGTGATGAACCACAAAAGAAAGTTTCTTTAAAAAGGAGTTTCAAAAAGCAATCAATTTTGTTAGAAAAGCGAATTTTGGATGAAAAACGTAAATGGGATGAGAAAAGCAAAAGTGTTCAGCAATTTGAGTTTATAAAACAAGGGGTTTTAAATTTGTACAAAGGTGTCGTCGACTATAAAAAAGTTTCTAGAGATACCATTTGGAATATTAAACCTAACCCACAAATAGAAGTCGTCATTCAACAATGCATTGTTCCAACCATTGATGATCTTTCAAAAAATGTGGAAATGTTTTATAATGCTCTCACTGAGGAAATGTTAACTGATTTAAGCTATGTCAAATCTCTTGAAGATGAAGTTGATTTTCTTCAAATTAAATTAAAGACACAAGAACACCAACTTTCTAACGAAATTGATCGACTTTATAAGGAATACTTTTATGCTGACCATATGAATGCTATACTTGGTGTGTATACCGATCTTGATCAATATTGTCATGTAGCATGTCTAGCGTCAGAATCGGACGAGAAATGTCGCAATCTTGAAGTAGAGCTTTCAAAACAAATTCATTCATACAACAAACTTTCGAAAAGTTTTTCTCATAATCATAAAAAGTGTCAAGAAATGTCAGCTTCTTCGTTTCGTCTACTAAATGAAAAAGATTTCGAAATAAATGATTTGAAAGCTCAGCTAAAAGAAAGGGACATAGCCATAAGTGAGTTACAGAAACTCATTGAGAAAATGAAAGGAAAGTTTTTTTTGGGTAAACCATCCGCCGTTCGTCAACCGAATACGGTTAAATGCCCTAAATCATCTATTTTGGGACAAGCCCCACAGACTTTGCCTAAGATAGGAAATGATAAGAGCACTAATGTGATAGCACCTGGAATGTATAAGATGAACACTAGGTCCACTCAAACTGGAACAACGCAGTTACCTCAGAATACTAGGAAAACTAATCAACGTGTGTCTTCTTCTACAGGAGTAAATCCCACTACTAGTGTTAGCGGACCACAGCTTAAGAGCACTAGAGTTGAAGATAGAGTCATGCCTAACAATAGTCAAGGGAAGAAGAATGAAGTAGAAGATCACCGTAGGAATTTTAAGTTTTCTAAGAATAAAACGTCTGTAACTGCATGTAATGACAGTTTAAATGCTAAGACCTTGAATGTTGAATTTGTTTGTGTTGAATGTGGCAAATGTGTTCGTACTTTCAATCATGATGCTTGTGCTCTTAATTATAATGGCGTGAATACTAGAACTAGGAAGCCTATTCGTATGCCCACTAGTACTAGTAAACCCACAAGAACTTTGAACCAATCCACTGAGCAACCACTTAAGAAACTAAGTGCGTTAGAATCCACTACTCTACGTAAACAAAGCAGGTTAAAGAAGCTTTATGAGAACATGATTAGGACATGTACACGGGGGTATTAAAGATTTACACCACCCGGATACAAATGGGTACCTAAAACAACCCCCATTCTAATTGGGTCTATGAATGTTAGCTTACCTTTAGAATCTAGGTCCACTACTATTTTGGAACCCGTTTCTATCAAGGGCTCCCATTTGTCAAATGCTACATTGTCTTCTAATTCTTCTGCAGCTCGTCGAACTCATCCTATTCATAATGGACTCCGGGTGCACAAAGCACATGACGGGCAATCTCAAGCTTCTCATTAACTTCGTGGAGAAGTTTCTGGGTACGGTACGGTTTGGAAATGATCAATTTGCACCGATACTCGGATATGGAGACTTGGTTCAAGGGAATATCACTATAAAACGGGTTTATTACGTCGAGGGACTGGATCACAATTTATTCTCGGTTGGTCAATTTTGTGATGCGGATTTGGAAGTGGCTTTTCGGAAATCTACTTGCTATGTTAGAGACTACGATGGGAATGACCTTCTTACAGGTTCTCGTGGTTCTGATCTCTACACAGTAACTCTTCAAGACACATCTTCAACAAATCCAATTTGCTTAATGGCTATAGCTTCATCATCTCAAGCATGGTTATGGCATCAACGATTGTCACATCTCAACTTTGACACCATCAACTTGCTTTCGAAGAATGATATTGTGACCGGTCTTCCTAAGTTGAAATTCGTCAAAGACCATCTTTGTTCTTCTTGTGAGCTGGGGAAAGCAAAACGGAAGTCTTTCAAAACAAAGACTACTCCTAGCTCAAAAGGACGATTGGAACTTCTACACATGGATTTATGTGGTCCCATGCGTGTAGAGAGTATTAACGGGAAAAAGTATATTCTAGTGATTGTTGATGATTACTCTAGATACACATGGACTTTCTTCTTAAGGTCCAAAGATGAAACACCAGAGGTTCTCAAAAACTTTCTCAAGATGATACAACGTAATCTTCAAGCTCAAGTCTTAACTGTAAGAACGGATAGGGGTACTGAATTTTTGAACAAGAACTTGCAATATTACTTTCAAGAAGAAGGCATCGAACATCAAACTTCTATTGCTCAGACTCCTGAACAAAACGACGTTGTCGAAAGACGGAACCGTACTCTGGTTGAGGCTGCTCGAACAATGCTTTCTGCTTCAAAATTACCGCTATTCTTCTGGGCTGAAGCAATTGCAACTGCCTATTATACTCAGAATCGTTCTCTCTTAATCCCTAGACATGAAAAGACACCTTACCACATCATCAATGGCAGGAAACCTACTGTCAAATTCTTTCACGTATTTGGATCTTTATGCTACACTCTTAAAGACGGTGAGAATCTCGACAAGATGAAAGAAAAAGGTGATGCATGTATTTTTGTGGTGTATGATACATTGTCGAAAGGATATCGGGTCTATAACAAGAGAACAAAGATCATTGTCGAAACAATTCATGTGAACTTTGACGAATTGCCACATATGGTACTTGATCACCACAGCTCAAGTCCCGCACCTCAATGTCCAGCAATGGCACCTACACAAAGCAGTGTACGTCCCATGCAAGAATGTCAACAAAGTACTCCTACAGCAGACTCGACGGATACGACACAAATGAGTGAGTTGGTTGATTTATATGATCCAATGTCTGATGAATATTATTATGGAAACAATCAAGTTGTGTCAAAGCCTTCCGCTGTCAATACTGATGATGCACCATCACAAAGTCAACAAGACACAACTGCATCTACTTCAGCAACCGTTGCTCAAGAGACAATTCCAGTGGATAATCAACAAACTCAAGAAACTGTCATACAACCAACCTCACCAACCGTCAATGCTGAAGGAGGAAACAACAATCAAGCAGTCGATGCACAACCTGACAATGAAGAATTTATCAATCCGTTCGGTACATCGGTACACGAAGTCGGAGAGTCTTCTACTCAACATGTTGATCCGTACAACATGCATACATTCTACCAACCATATCCATCCACTCACCATTGGACACGTGATCATCCATTGGAGCAAGTCATTGGAAATCCTTCACAACTGGTTCGAACACGTAGACAACTCGAAACCGATGGCGATGTGTGTATGTATGCACTCACCGTGAGTTCAACTGTACCTACAAACATCAAACAAGCCATGACTGATCATGCGTGGATTGAATCAATGCAAGACGAAATTCATCAGTTTGAACGCCTAAATGTTTGGGAACTTGTTGACAGACCCTATGGAATGTCAATTCTAGATTTCAAATGGATATGGAAAAATAAACTTGATGAAGAACAAACCATCATCAAAAACAAATCTCGTCTTGTGGTTAAGGGATACCGTCAACAAGAAGGCATAGACTATGATGAATCATTCGCTCCAGTCGCTCGTTTGGAAGCTGTCAGGATATTCCTTGCTTATGCTGCACATAAGGGCTTCACGGTTTTTCTGATGGACGTTAAAACTGCTTTTCTCAACGGTCATTTGAAGGAAGAAGTGTATGTGAATCAGCCTGAAGGATTCATCGATCCTCATCATCCTGACAAAGTCTATCATCTCAAGAAGGCTGTATATGGACTTAAACAAGCTCCAAGGGCATGGTACGAAGAACTTTCAAACTTCTTGGTGTCCAAAGGATTCTCCAAAGGTTCTATTGATCCTACTCTCTTTACTAATAAATATGGGGATGACATAATGCTGGTGCAAGTTTATGTTGATGACATTATTTTTGGTTCTACGAACCCAAAACTTTCAAAATGTTTTGAAAAATTAATGCACAGCAGATTTGAAATGTCAATGATGGGGGAGCTAAAATTCTTTTTAGGCCTCCAGATTCATCAATCCCCACGTGGTATCTTCATTAACCAAGCTAAGTATGCTCAAGAGATACTTAAAAAGCATGGTATGACCTCATGTGCTCGCGTTGGTACACCATTGTCGACCACATCCCTAGACGCTGACTTGTACTCATATCCCGTAGATCAAACGCGATATCGCAGTATGATCGGGTCACTTATGTACCTTACAGCCAGCAGGCCTGATATTCATCATGCCACATGCTATTGTGCACGATATCAAGCCAGACCTACTCAAAAGCACATCAAAGAGGTTAAACGGATCTTTCGGTACCTTAAGAATACCATTCACATGGGACTCTGGTATCCGAGGGAAACCGGTTTTCATCTAACAGCTTTTTCAGATTCTGATCACGCAGGTTGTCTTGATAGTCGTAAAAGCACTTCTGGTAGCATACAATTTCTAGGGGAAGACAAGCTTGTCAGCTGGTCGTCAAAGAAGCAGGATTGCACTTCGCTCTCATCAGCTGAAGCAGAATATGTGGCTCTATCCGCGTGTTGTGCTCAAGTCCTCTGGATGAGAACTCAACTCACGGATTATGGCTTCCACTTTGATAAAACACCTATGTATTGTGACTCAAAGTCGGCCATAGCCATATCTTGCAATCCGGTTCAACACTCCCGCACCAAGCACATCGATGTCAGATATCACTTCATCAAGGAACAAGTGGAACGCGGCATCGTGGAATTATACTTTGTCAGAACTGAGTACCAGGTGGCAGACTTGTTTACAAAAGCTCTATCGAAAGATAGGTTTGCGTATCTCGTTGGCCGTCTTGGTATGAAGTATATGACTCCAGAAGACTTGGAGGTTTTGGCAAATGAAGCTGCTTGATATTCTCTCACAATGACTTCTAAGCGCATCACAGCTTAGGACTCGGATCTCAACTAAGGAAAGTTTATCTCGGACGATAACTTATCCTTCTTAACGAGAAAATCACATTTCTCGGTCATGAGCTTTTCATAAAAACATTCAAAAGTTTTTAAGTTCATGAAAAACGACTTCTAAGTAAATGTCAGCTTAGAACTCGTACTTCCACTTAAGGAAAGTTTATCACGGATGATAACTTATCCTTCACAACGGGAAATTAATTTTTCTCGGCCATGAGCTAGTCACAAGACATTCAAAGTTTTGAGCTCATGTAAATCGGAATTTATTTTAAAACCGTTGAACACAATTTTTTGAGAATTTCTCAAAAGGTTTTTCTAAATCTTTCAAAATTGTGTGTTCAACACTCCCTTCCTCATAAGTGGCTTTTATATCTCAAAATTGTCATATGTTATTTTGATCAATTTTTGGGGGGGGGAGCATTTTAAAATCGAGCCTTTTAATGTTGTTGGGTACATCTCTAAAATTGTCATATTTTATGTATCCAACACATTCCAAAAATGATATGAAATTGTCAAATGTAATATATTATATCGGAAAAGGCATCTTAACTCCGTACCTCAACATATTTTGTGGTGTCGTTTTTTCTAAAATTTTGTCAAATTTTGTCTCAAGACACACATATATTGTTGAGGGGGAGCGTCCCGACTAAAAAGTTCCATGATTCATGCGTGCACACATGTTTCTCTCCTAATCGGTTTTCAGAAATTGTCATATTTTAATCAATTGGTATCTCTAATATGATGTCTTTTATATTAGAGATAGGGGAGAAAATGTGATTAAAATGTAATATATCGCAACAAGTGATCTTAAATACTCAAGTGCAACTCTTTCCTTCACATGCCAAACTATTTCGTATATCGATGCATGTGTGTAGGGGGAGCTTTTCGGAAATGTAAAACTTTCAAGTGTTAAAAGTTTTGATTTTTATCAAACACTTTGAATGGTTTTCAATGGTTTATGGTTACGATCTATACCCAAAACAACCTACTATCCATGACGGAACGATGGAGTCAAAAGGTGGTTTAGGATAGGAAACTAAGTCCTACGATCCAACCAGAACCGGAGGGATCTACCCAAGGACATTCCATAGCTAGAAATAGTTGTCCTTAGGAAAGATGGAGTGGAATGAAGCTGAATGCGGACCAAGTACTTAAGTTAGCACTGGAACAATCACAACAAGGTGCTAATGATGACGTATTGGTAAGCATTGAAGGAGTTGAATATTCTATGCAACTAAGGCAGAAACCGGGTCAATACATCTATTGAAGACAAGTCATCATGGACCCAGTGATGCAATGCACAACCCTTCCCAGCCATTCGAGTTTCTCTCAAAAGAAACTTGTCTCATTGTCACGGAGATCAACACGTATCTATTGACTTTCTCACTCCGAGTAAGTTAATATTGAAAAGGTGGCAGTCTACTCCAGCCTCCGATTACCAAAATACACTTATTGAGTCTAGAGCCAAACGAGATCAATTTATCATCTCATTAGGACACAATCGAGTCCTACGCATTATCCTTGTGATATTGCCAGAACATCTGAGTGATACGATTCACAATGAAGATGGAAATCTTGCTTGAGCCAGCATCAAACAAGCTCATGGTAGGTAACTTGTGCGATTCTATACGAATCAAACTTGTGAGAACTTGAAAGCAACTAAGTTTGGATTCTTAATTGATTCAAACTTGATTCCAGGTTTCTTCGCAAAATCCATGTGATCTTGCCAGAACATTTAGAGTGACACTCATTAATGTTCACAGTGACGAATGGAAATCCTTCCAGTGTCAACATCAAACAGCACTGCGGTAGGTAACTCGCAAGATTCTCTATGAATCAAGCTTATGACAAACTGGAAAGCAACAATGGTGCGATTCTTTTAGAATTAAACTTGTTCCAGGATATCTGAATTGACGACTCTAATCAGACGGATAATTTATCCTTATGATTCACTCTTTACGTTCGCAGTCTGCTTTGAGACGGTCGAGTAAAGAGAACTGGCTACTACCGCCGGGAAACCCTGTCAAGGAGGTTCTTAATCGAATCTATCTGATCACAGGTACGGTATTTAATATCGTTTAACGGTCTTCACCGACCGGAGGTAAAACGCTACCGAGTTAGGGTGAAATGTTCAAAGCCATTTCATCCGTGTCTATATATGTTGCTGCATATCAAGAAGGTGGCGTAGCTGTGCAACCGATGTCGATTCAGAAGTCACAAGAGCACAAGATGGCGATAATCAAGATACCTAAGAATGTAAGAATGTAATAGGTCATCTTAGTCACAAGGAGTACAGATGAAGATCTCAAGCACTCGAAGTCAAATGACAAAGGCTCAAGATAAAGATCAAGAAAGCATGAAGGAACAAAGCTGTTACAAACAAGATCAAGACCAAGATACAAGACCAAAACAGGAAGATCTCCTCTACAAGAATGTATTCACTCAATCATCTTATGCTTTTTAAGCTTTTTGAGATGACCGATACATTGGGGGAGATTGTTAGCCGTATATTTTATATAGTCAAACAAGAATGTAATAGGTCATCTTAGTCTTTATTGGTCTTGTATAGTAATAGGTTAGTCGGGAAAAGCGGGCTTGGACTTAAAGCTAATATTGTCTTTGTTAGGGGCTATATGCCCAAGTGAATGCCAAGCCCGGCCCAAGATGAAGCCCACAAAGGCCTTAGAGCCGTGGGGTATATAACCCTCTTTCACATGTGAAAGAGGGTGTAGGTTCATTTCATAAAACATATAGTTTTAGTGTAAACCTTCCACTTCTCTCTCTACTCTCTCTCTCTACTTTTCTCCTCTTTCTCTTTCTAAGAATCTTGTGTTATGGATTAAATGGGAACAACATTTTCATAAAATGTCATGTTGAGTGATTCTTCGATTACACATGAGGTTTTATTGAGGACTATATAGGCTTTACTAGTTTGAGAATAACCTAAAAAGATACCTTCGTACGACTTTGGGTCAAACTTAGTAAGGTAGTCTTTGGTGTTGAGAATGAAGCACTTGCTTCCAAACACCTTAAACTATTCCAATAAGGGTATCTTACCTTTAAGAATCTCATAAGGGGTCTTACCTAGGAAAGGTCGAATAAGAATTTGGTTGAGAATATAGGTCGATGTGTCAACAGCATTGCACCAAATTTTTGAGGCAAAGATTGCTCGTTTAACATGGTCCTACTCATCTCTTGGATATTCCTATTCTTCCTTTGATTGTGAAGTGCGAGGAGCCGAGAAGTTATGGGTAGTACCATGAGCATCAAAAAATGCACCGAATTGCACTTCTGTATCAAATTCCTACCATGATCCTTCCTAATAGAGACAATTGAACATCCTAGTTGATTTGGATCCTTCAACTAAAGGTTTCGAAATGATCGAAAGTTTCATTCTTAGTAGCCAAAATCTAGTCCAAGTGAATCTAGAATAGTCATCAGCCTTAACTAGGGCATAAAGGTTACCTCCATAACTCCGTATGGCGGAAGGTCCAAAGAGATCCATATGTAGGAGCTCTAGGCACCGAGAGGTCGATACTAAATTCTTGGCCTTGTGAATTGAGTGTACTTGCTTCCCAACTTTGCAAGCATCATAAAAGTGACTATCAAACTTATCCTTGGGGAGGTTTCTTACCAACTCCTTAGAGACTACAGATTGAATTAAACGCATATTAGCATGACCTAATCTCCTATGCCAAAGAGTAGAACTATCATCTAAAGTAGTTAGACATAAGTTATCCTTTGACTTCCTAGTGACCTTCATGACATAAAGCCCATGCTTTCTAACACCTTTTCCAATGATCTTTCAATCTTTTATGTTTACTCTATCTTGTTCTGAAAAGATGACCTTACACTTATTGTCACAAATTTGACCTATAGTTAGTAAATTAAACCCTAAGTTATCTACGTGCTCTACATTTTTAATGGTCAGGGAGTCAAGAGAAACCGTACCTTTGCCAATGATATTACCACGTAGCTTACTAGCGAAAGTTACGTTACCTCCATTATATGCTTTGCAAGATGAGAACAAACATCGATTAGCCGTCATGTGTTTAGAACAACCACTCTCCTTAATCCACTCATCGGGCTCCAAATCAGTTACCAAGCATATCTAGGTAACAACACACAAAATCCAACATTTGGTCCCTAATATCTCATGGGTCCAAAGTTGTTAGTTCCTAACATCCCTTGCATTTGGTTGGGATGCATGAATAGAGGACACATACCCCACGGAGAAAAACATTGTTGAAAAATATTCCAATTTATATGAGCATTTTGATGTCCATTGTGTTTCTTGGGAGTCTTTGATCTAGACCTAGAGTTATTATTGTTTCTAGGTGTTGGTGTTTTACTCCTAGGTCACAACTTAGAGTGATAATTTCTTTTAGGTGTTGGTATTCTACTTCTAGGCCTTGAATCATTTTGTACTCTTGGCGGAGTAGATGATTGTCTTGATAAATTTCTCATTCGCATTAAAGGTTTACTCAAAGGCTTGTAGAATTTATCAAGTTCCTTTTTATCAATTATCGGTAATTCAATATTGTTAACAACAAGATGTTTTGGCCCTTTACCTAA
Source organism: Glebionis coronaria (assembly GCA_025667525.1). Lineage (NCBI taxonomy): Eukaryota > Viridiplantae > Streptophyta > Magnoliopsida > Asterales > Asteraceae > Glebionis > Glebionis coronaria. The sequence continues at coordinate 453,817,318 of CM046880.1, forward strand.
AATAGACTTTTTAGAAAATTGTGGATTTTCACCAAAATCATCTTCTGTCCGCGGTTCCTTATTGCAACATGCGGTTCCATATTAATATGGAACCGCCGCATATATTGGTGAAACGCGGGCAGTGGGACATTTTTCTAAAAACTTGGCTTGTTTTGGTTCACTAGTAGATGCTTCATTAGTGTTAAATCTCAACCCAAGTCTTTCCCTAGAATGAATTTGTCTACTTAACATATCGTCAAGAGCACTAGTACTTTTCATGAACTTTCCAAGTTATTGGAGGTGCTCTTGAGATCTTCATTCTCTTGTCTAAGACTTTCACAACTTAGACAACCTAAATCAACTTCTTTAAAATTTCTCAAGCTTAGCTAATTTATCTCTTAGTTCACTAATCTCATTTTCAAGCTTGTTCCTAGTTGATTTTAGCAATTTGTTCTTTTCAATGAATTTTAGACTTAGTTTGCATAGGTTTTTATATTGACCTTCTAATTCTAAATCATCTGGAGAGGAACTATCATTGCTATAGTATTTGGTTTCGTAATGTACCTCTTTAGAAGAATGAGCCATGAGACACTTTTCGTCTTTAGCATTGTCATCACATTCTTCACCACTATCGCTCCATGAACCTCCAACGAAAGCCGCGTGATTCTTGTCGCGAGATGGCTTAGGAAATTCACCTATGAAATGATTTGGGTCATCACGTCTAAAGCATTTCTAATCACCTTTGTCATTCTTGACAAATCGGTTTTGGGAGAAGGCTTTCTTGTCGTTGCTTGGTTATCTTACATGTTGACCTCGCATTTTGAAGAACTTCTTGAAGTATCTAACCGCCATAGCATATTCCTCATGTAAAACCCAGTATAGTCGTATCCTTAACTCGGGGAGGAATTATTTTTTTTTAGAGGGGAAAAATTGTAAAACCCGTATTTTAAATTTAGAATATTAAATACCCAGTATCGACTTTATTATAAACTATATAATTATACAGGAAAATAATTATTAAATTTCAGAAAATATTACGTATGTATTAATTATTATACAGAAAATAATTAAACGTTAACAATAATCACACAGTCTCGGTTTTAGTTGTTATAGAGACGTAACTTAATCATTCAGAAAATAATTAATAGTTAATAAATTATTTAATAACTATTCAGTATTAGGTGTGTATTCGTTTTCAGGATATAAATAAATTCATGACGGGTTTAAATAAACGACAACGCAAGTTAATTGTTTGGGCCGCATTTAAAACAAGAAACAAAAGGGGCCCAAGCCCGGCCCGTGATTAGAAAGTAAACACAGGGGATTTTTTTTCACCTCATTTCATTGTTACAAAAAAAGAGGAATAGGGTTTTGTGTAGTTGCCGTCGGCAGAAAGAAAGAAATGGGAAGGAGGACTAAATGCATTTTTCCTATCATAAGTCAACAATTCACCATGTTTCAAAAAAAAAATAGTGAGCTATGAAAGTAGCAAACAGGGGACGTGATTGTTCCATTTTTTTTTGGTAAAAAAAAGTTTTCATTTTCTTTTTTCGCTCGCGGTTTTATTTGGGTTACGTCTTATAAGATAGGAGTTACAAGTTCTCGTTCGGTTTGGCTTGCGGTTCATGTTCTCGCTTGGTTTCGACTGATTTGATTTTAGCATCGAGGTATTTATCGATTCATCTTTTTAATATACAATCGCTACACATTTTATAATGAAACCGTAATCGTAAATAGTTCGTCATGCATGTTTTTTTTGTTTGGTTTCTTTACGTCAAAAAAATACCAAAGCTAAGATTAGTACATATACTTGATGAGCAGATAATAATAATAATATGTATATAGTTGCTAATTATTAAAAGAAAAATTTATGAACCATTTTAGAATGAAACGTGGCATCTATTGTAGATTTCATTTTTCATGACACAATATTAAGTTTAAAACCATATCAATATTAAAACATGGAATAAACAATTATAAAACTTAAGTGTTAAGTAAGAATTAGTTATTAATTAGCATTTTATTAATGTATGTAGAGCTTCTAACGAGAAGTAACTTTCAAGTGCGGTTAAGCGCTTGATTTGACTAATTAAGGTACGGATTTCCCGTCCTTTTAGTAAGGACTTCCTTTCTATGCATGATTAGAATTCCCCGTATGCAGCCAAATTTTTTTCCCTGTATGTGTTTAAGCTTATCAGAAATCATGTTAAAACGAAATAAGTTGCTTGAGCATTATATACAAGAACGACCAGTTTATGTACTAGTTACGGAGGTACCGTAACCACGACACTAGAGGCACCGGTGTCGTGACTTACATGCAGGAGAGTGATATCCTGCATCGTCCCACTCATGTTCAGTTTGGCCATTTTTTATAAGTATCTTTAGTGGGGCGTATGGATGCATCCTAGGCTTATCAGTTTACAAGTTATCAGGGTGAATGTGGTGTGTGCTCTACATCCTTCACATTGGAGCTGATCCCTCTACCCAGAACAGTAATTAGAGGTCACCCCTCTACAGTTATTTAGAGGTCACCCCTCTACAGCATGATGAGGTCACCGCTCCAGTTATTCATGCACGGTTGTTACAGCACGTGACCTATATAAGCTCTGGCAATTAAAATACAGTAAATGCGTCTTTTTAGATTTAACATATAACAGTTCAGCTTTATTACTTATAAATCAGACTTTACAGATTATCCACAGATTTTTGCTGCAACTTTACTTATCAGTCTTACAGCTCCAGTATTATATCATCTGTTTCATTTCAGTAATTCCTTATCATGCTTTATATCCGTTCACTGAGCGTTATGCTCATCCATAGTTCTTTCATGTTCTAACGGAAGGTACACCAGGACGCTCTTAGAATTCTGATAGCATGTGCATTGAACGGAAGCTATCCGAACTTCTTACTTTATGCACTTCTTACATTTTTCTGTTTATTTGGACATTGTTTAGTCCTTTCCTTCAGTATTTTACTTTTCATGTTTTGAGCTTATGTTTGGATTACCGATGTTTGATTCCGGTATTTCCTTTATGGTCAGTTAATGTTTTAGGACTTTACCTTATGCTTTGATGACACGCCATAAATACACGTAACGGTCCACTTATCCAAGTGGGGTGTTACAATTATGGTATCAGAGCGCAAGGTTCGACCTGTAGGCTCTAAAACTTGGCCTGTGACTAGTGGGTAGTCACCAGGAACTTTCCAGATTTTGGCGTTGTTATCTTTCATGTTTCTCATGCATTTATCAGTCAGTTTTCTTCAGTTATATGTCGGTTTTCTTAAAGTCTTTGACTAAGTAAAAGGTTGGTACAGGACTGGCCATATTTAGTCGCATGTGCTTTTCTTCGAATTTTGTTTTGGTGAACCGACCCATAGGCGTTCACCCTTGACCGTTCAGATTTTGTATTGATGAACTGACCATAGGCGTTCATCCTTACTCATGCCAGATTCATGTTATCAGTCAAGCTTTACTTGGTGAACCAGCCATAAACGTTCACCATTGTTCAGGTTAAATTTCATGCTATTCAGTCGAAGGTGGTTTTGTGAACTGATTCATAGTTGTTCACCTTTATCATATCAGGACATTTCAAAAATTTGGACAAGTATGGACTGGACTACAGCCAACCATATTTAGTCCCAGATTATAAATTTCTATACATGACAGTTCTCAAAAAATTTTGACAAGCATGGATCGAACCAGAATCGCCCATACTTAGTCATATGTTTTGTTTCTTGAATTATGTGGATTGAACCATAGCCATCCACATCAGTTGACGTTCTCAGTTGATCATACTCTTATAGTCTTTATAACAATCCAGTTCGCACAATCTCAAGTTGATGTCGCTTCCACGTTGTTTTAGTTTCATGTCTCCGTGCGAGGGTTTTATGTTCAGTAGAATGATAAATGTCTCCATGCTAAGACACAAAGAGAATTTCAGTAAAACCCGTTTTCATGATAAATCATGATTGGCCTTAATTGATCATGCTTTATGCTGACCACTGTTGGGACTTCGATTATATCATACTTTTTCAGCCTCGATACAACCAACAGTAAGTCGACACAGAAATTGTCAGCCTATCATGTTACTTATTTCAGATCAGTTTACTACCCTTTAAATCAAATTATTTGCTTGATCATGTCAGACAAGCGACACCAGTATCGATCATCCTATAAAATTTCCACCAGTGCCATGTACAGTATTCCATATGTACCCCATGTACAGTGTCTCAGTTATACTCCATGTTCAGTATTTCATGTGTACTCCGCGTACAGTGTCTCAGATATGCTCCATTTGTAGTATTCATTGTGTACTTCACGTACAATAGTCCAGGTGTACACCAGGTACCCTATTCCATGGATATTTCTAATCGATCCTCAATCATCTCAGGCGCTTCTACTTGTCGATATTCTACCAGGTGATGATGCTGCTTGTGAGTTGAAGATTTTACACAATGCTGATGCTGCTAACACTTTGAAGACCTCACAAATGCTGATTCTGCTGATACTTTGGAGATTTCTCAAGATGCTGATGATGTTTATACTATGAAGACTCTACAGAACAAGGACAAAAACTATAAATTTGAATTTCTGACAAGAATAAATTTCAACCATCAGATACTACCATTCTATTCCATGCTTTTACTTCCCCAGTTAGATGTCACACTTCACTCAGCTAATCTTTCAGTCAGAAGAGTGGGAACTGGTAACCAGCCGGCCACTCAGCATAAATGGTTACATGAATCACGGTCATGATAACGATCGTCAGGAAACTGGTAGACAAGGTGGTAATGACAGCCACTGTGCTTATAATTAATCAGTCAGTAACCATCGGAACTCCAGAATTGACGTGACCAAAAATATAGCTTTCCATGACTAAGCTTACACGTAAAGGAGAGGACTTAACCGGTCCGCCACTCCTAACAGTTACCACTTAACCGGTCACAATTAGCTTTCCATGACTAAGCTGACAGTTCTCACAATTAACCGGTCCGCCACTCCTAACAGTTACCAGAAACTCTTAACCTTATTCAGACTCGCCTACTAAAAACACATGTCAAGACATCAGTCAAGACACAGATCTCTGTTATCATTTTAAAGACACATGTCAGGACATCAGTCATGGTACATGTCATAAGAATTTCGTCTCTAAGTACGAGTCAAAACTCATAACTTCAGTAAATCTTCTAATCCAGACTCTTAGAAATTCAGGGTACCCTCCAAGGGGGTATAACCGTTTTGTCATGCCACACGTAAATCAGACCATTAAAGATTCAGTTACCACCACTAGAGTATTATTCAGATTAGACACGTAGTATTCATTCTGTAAGTTGCAGATGAACATATTCAGCGAGATCTGCCACGATTACTTCACGTATTCATATGTCAGCTTTATCTTAAAGCATGTATTACCGATCTTCCACCCAGAAAAGACTCCATAGTACCATCCATAATTATTAAAGTTTTCTTCAGTTAACGATGAGATCCGTCTTACCAACTCCTGAACATATTCGTTTTTATTTCTGCCAGAAAAATCAGTACAAATTATTTCAGCTTTACAAGCACGTGAATTATTATCTTATAGCTGCGAAGACTTCTAGTCACCATTCATAATGCGACTTCTGAAATTCATTAAATTATGACCGACAGATCATTCTAGAGTTTTCTGATGTATTTCCAGAAAGGTTTCCAGAAATTCCTTCCTAACCACGAGACAGAGTTTAACTTCAAGCTTGTCTCAAGGACCAACAAGTGTTTTCAGAACTCTTATTCGCAGGACTTCAGCTGAGTTAAAAGAGTTGCAGCATTAGCTGACAGACTTACCAGAACGAGGCTTTAATCGTCCTAACACACACTAGATAGTGCACCGTTCTGTATATCAGGAAGAAGGCCGGTACAAGATCACCATTCATACGAAATGATCAGCCCATGTATAGAAGGTTTATCTGACCTATTGTGATGCCTTAAACATTTTTCTAGAATAATTCACGATCATGCCGCCATCAGTGGCGAGAGAAAGAACGTGATGCTTTCTAGATTGCTGTTGCACAGATTATAGCCTCTCTAATATTTTGATTTATACTTCTGAGCTCCCTAATGCTCCAACTATATTATGAAATTTTGAATAAAAATGTTCCCATAATTCTCAGACAGAATCGTTAGTATATTCATTGATCACATTCTGATCTGCTAAATTCTAGAGAAGAATACGAGAATCATCTTCTCACAGTTGTACATAATCTTCGATAGGAGAAAATTTTATACATATCTTTCCAGATTAGATTTCCAGTTGACCAAGGTGGCATTTCTGGGCCACGTTATTCAGTAAAAAGAAATTTCAGACAATCCTGCGAAGGTGAAGGCCATTACCAGATGGTCAAGACCGATGCCTGTGATTAAAGTACAAATTTTCTAGAACTCAGCTGACTACTACCGTAGAAATTGCTGACAGTTCTCACAATTAGCTTTCCATGACTAAGCTTACACAAAAATGTTGTATTCCATAAGATCCTATGCTAGGAGAGATCTAATGAACCGAGACTCATAATCCTTTCATGACTATTCATCCAGAATGTACCAAAATCCCAGAAAGGATTTTGATAGAAGCAGTATAACACAGGGATGCAGCTATGTTCATATCTAAATAACTGACACACCACAGGTTCAAGATAGAATTCCGTCATGCTAGTAAGTTACTACAACCCTTATAAATTTCTAAGCAGAAATGAGACAAGACTCCATGAGGCTGTTATCAGGCTGCCACATGCTAAAAAAATTATGATACTATCTAAGTCATTGTCGACCATTTAAATCAGCCTATACGTGTTCTTTCATCCAAAAGGATTACGCAGTAGCAGATCTGCAAGAAATTCAGCAATAGATCGTACAATTTTGCGGTATCCCATCAACAATCATATCAGATAGAAATTCACGTTTGAGAATCACGCTCGCGTTCATGATTCAAGACCACGTGTACGTTCACGTTACGTTTACTTTCACGTTTACGTCTTGCGTACACAGTTAAGATTGTGTTCATATGTTGTCCATCTCAGGATTTACGTCAACGTCGCATTTATGACATCGCTCACGTTCAGGCTTGTGTTCCATTTCATTATATACGTTCCAAGTCTCGTAGTGGAATTGGTTACAAAAAGCTTGAGAAACCAGACTCAAATTTAGCACAGCTTTTCCATACCCAGGCGGACGTTTCACGTCTCAGGCCGTATCGTTTGGAATTCCTCCCTCAATCAGCATATGTTCATGATATGTCCACGTATCACGTTCACAGCATGTTTCACGTATCACGTTCACGATATATTCCATGCACGACATTCATCAGACGATCACGAATCACGTTCACAATTGCTCACGTATCACGTTCAAAATTGTTCACGTATTTCGTTCTAATATGTCTTCAGTACCTCTACTCAGAGATATAAATGTTATCTTTTCAGGATATTTGTACGTACCGTTTCATGTATCCTACATACTATAGCTTATTCATTATATCAGATTCAGAAAATCCATCTTAGGTATGGAACCAGAAACTATTCAGTATTCATCAGGACAAGGTCATCAGGACCAAGAATTTCGTTATGTTTAGACCGTTAAAGGAATCTTTTCGAACGGGAGGCCACTTGAAACGGAGGAGTCCATCCGGACCACTCATCCATTTTCCTTCAATAAATCCAGTTAAGTTCTTTCAGTCATGTCACGTTATACCTTTCAGCAGCAATATCATCTGAATCAAGGGCGAATGGTCCTTCAGCTTATATGTCTTTTCAGCCTTCATGCTCTTTCAGCATATATGTCCTTTCAGCTTTTATAACTCCACCAGCTTATTACCTTTAAATTCGAGGACGAATTTTTATTTTTAGAGAGGGAGAATTGTAAAACCCAGTATAGTCGTATCCTTAATTCGGGGACGAATTATTTTTTTTTATAGAGGAAAAATTGTAAAGCCCGTATTTTAAATTTAGAATATTAAATACGCAGTATAGACTTTATTATAAACTATATAATTATTCAGGAAAATAATTATTAAATTTCAGAAAATATTACGTATGTATTAATTATTATACAGAAAATAATTAAACGTTAACAATAATCACGCAGTCTCGGTTTTAGTTGTTATAGAGACGTAACTTAATCACTCAGAAAACAATTATTAGTTAATAAATTATTTAATAACTATTCAGTATTAGGTGTGTATTCGTTTTCAGGATATAAATAAATTCATGACGGGTTTAAATAAACGACAACGCAAGTTAAATGTTTGGGCCGCATTTAAAACAAGAAACAAAAGGGCCCAAGGCCGGCCCGTGATTAGAAAGTAAACACAGGGGATTATTTTTCACCTCATTTCATTGTTACAACAAAAAAATAGGAATAGGGTTTTGTGTAGTTGCCGCCGGCAGAAAGAAAGAAATGGGAAGGAGGACTAAATGCATTTTTCCTATCATAAGTCAACAATTCACTATGTTTCAAAACAAAATAATAGTGAGCTATGAAAGTAGCAAACAGGGGACGTGATTGTTCCATTTTTTTTTGGTAAAAAAAAAAGTTTTCATTTTCTTTTTTCGCTCGCGGTTTTATTTGGGTTACATCTTATAAGATAGGAGTTACAAGTTCTCGTTCGGTTTGGCTTGCGGTTCATGTTCTCGCTTGGTTTCGACTAATTTGATTTTAGCATCGAGGTATTTATCGATTCATCTTTTTAATATACAATCGCTACACATTTTATAATGAAACCGTAATCGTAAATAGTTCGTCATGCATGTTTTTTTTGTTTGGTTTCTTTACGTCAAAAAAAATACCAAAGCTAAGATTAGTACATATACTTGATGAGCAGATAATAATAATAATATGTATATAGTTGCTAATTATTAAAAGAAAAATTTATGAACCATTTTAGAATGAAACGTGGCTTCTATTGTAGATTTCATTTTTCATGACACAATATTAAGTATAAAACCATATCAATATTAAAACATGGAATAAACAATTATAAAACTTAAGTGTTAAGTAAGAATTAGTTATTAATTAGCATTTTATTAATGTATGTAGAGCTTCTAACGAGAAGTAACTTTCAAGTGCGGTTAAGCGCTGGATTTGACTAATTAAGGTACAGATTTCCCGTCCTTTCAGTAAGGACTTCCTTTCTATGCATGATTAGGATTCCCCGTCTGCAGCCAAATTTTTTTCCCTGTATGTGTTTAAGCTTATCAGAAATCATGTTAAAACAAAATAAGTTGCTTGAGCATTATATACAAGCACGACCAGTTTATGTGTACGGAGTTACCGTAACCACGACACTAGAGGCACCGGTGTCGTGACTCACATGCAGGAGAGTGATATCCTGCATCGTCCCACTCATGTTCAGTTTGGCCATTTTTTATAAGTATGTTTAGTGGGGCGTATGGATGCATCCTAGGCTTATCAGTTTACAAGTTATCAGGGTGAATGTGGTGTGTGCTCTACATCCTTCACATTGGAGCTGATCCCTCTACCCAGCACAGTAATTAGAGGTCACCCCTCTATAGTAATTTAAAGGTCACCCCTCTACAGCATGATGAGGTAACCCCTCCAGTTATTCATGCACGGTTGTTACAGTACGTGATCTATATAAGCTCTGGCAATTAAAATACAGTAAATGCATGTTTTTAGATTTAACATATAACAGTTCAGCTTCATTACTTATAAATCAGACTTTACAGATTATATACAGATTTTTGCTGCAGCTTTACTTATCAGTCTTACAGCTCCAGTATTTTATCATCTGTTTCATTTCTGTAATTCCTTATCATGCTTTATATCCGTTCACTGAGCGTTATGCTCAGCCGTAGTTCTTTCATGTTCTGACGGCAGGTACACCAGGACGCTCTTAGAATTCTGATAACATGTGCATTGAACGGAAGCTATCTGGACTTCTTACTTTATGCACTTCTTACATTTTTCTGCTTATTTGGACATTGTTTAGTCCTTTCCTTCAGTATTTTACTTTTTATGTTTTGAGCTTATGTTTGGATTACCGATGTTTGATTCCGGTATTTCCTTTATGGTCAGTTAATGTTTTAGGACATTTACCTTATGCTTTGATGACACGCCATAAATACATGTAACGGTCCATTTATCCAAGTGGGGTGTTACACCTCATCATCACTATCCGAAGAGGGGCTATCATGGTCACTTTGCACTTTATTGGCCTTTAGTGCTAGATACTTTCTTTCACTCTTGGTTTTCACCATTTCCAAGTCCTTTAAAATTATCATTTCATGAACTTTTAAGTTGCCAGTATGTTCATCAAGTAATAATGTAGTAAGGTCCTTTGATTCTTCAATCACCGTGACTTTAGCTCTCCACTTTGGATGCAACGCCCTAAGAAACTTTCTAACATCGTTCTTGCTAGAAAAACCTTCATAAAGTGCTTTTAGACTAGTAATAATAGTATTAAACTTAGAAAATGCACTATAAATAGTTTCATCTACTAAGATGACAAATTGTTCATATTATTGAACAAGAAGATCGATTTTGCTTTCTTTGACTTGGCTATTACCTTTGTGGGTTACTAAAAGAGTGTTCCAAATATCTTTAGCGGTTTTACACATAAAAATTCTTATACTCTTCTTAGGTAAAGCATTATAAATCACCATTTTAGCCTCATTATTTTAGCAAGTTTCTTCTTAGTGTCATCACTAGAATTATCAAAAGTAACTTGTTTTTTCTTTTTAGAAACTTCATTATATTGATAAGGCAAAAAGTCACCATTGGTAATAACATGCCAAAGATCTAAATCTTTTGATTTCACATAAGTCTGAAATCTATTTTTCTAATATATAAATTATTGGTTTCAAAAAGAGGTGGTCTTTGCATAGATTTCCCTTCTAGGTACTTGTTGGAATCTATAGATCGAATCAAGTTTTAAAATACAATATATTTTAAAAACGCTTGAGCAACCTCTCTCTGATACCAATTGTAGAAACTAGAAGGGAGGAGGGTGTTGAATAGTTTCTTAAATTTACTTGTTAAATAAGGGTTTTCAAAAATCCTTTTCAAAAACTTAGACTTAAAGAAATATGTGAAATCTTCTTTTAAACAATATGGACATTGGATAGTGCAACTAAACTAATTTTCACAAGTATATGCAAGTAATGAATAAAGAATGTAAAGAGATAAGGAAAAGAAAGATCAAACCAAACACCATGGATTTATAGTGGTTCGGCAATGAAGCTCACTCCTCGTTCCTACTCCACTCCTCGACTACTCCTTACTCGAGAGTTCAATAATCAACAAGCTCTTTAAGGTGGAGAAACAGTACACGTCGCTTAGCCAATTTCTGACTCTAAACTAAAAGTCGAGCCCTAATCTTAGCAAGGACCAATCTACACCAATATACTTTAAGGACTAAGTATTAACCACACAACTTCCAAATAGACACAACTACTTAGATCTTCACAACACCAACACAAGAATGAAAAATAAATGTTTGATCTTTAAAGGATCTTTGAGGTAGACACAACGCTTCATGGATGAAAGTGTTCTTCTCTTTGCACTTGAAAGGAAGAGATGGGAGGAGAAAGATTCACTTTTAAACAAGTAGTAATCAACCATATAACCAAGGATTTAAATGATTTAAGAAGATGGATTGAATCTGGAAATTTGTATGCACAAGAGGTGAAGAGAAAATCTGAGAATGGTCCACTATTTATAAGACAAAGCTCCAACGGCTCTTTCTGGGCGCGGTTCCTTAAAGGTGCCCACGGTTCCTTATTGATAAGGAACCACACACCTATTTGAGGAACCGCTAGAGTAGACTCCGCTCCTTTTTGTCTTTTAGTGGTACAATCACATCTGGTGGAATATTTATCCTCAAAGGATATTCCTAACCCATATGAAATATGCCATTTTTAAAATTTCAAATATTTAATTTAATAAAACATTTTCTTAAAAATAAAGTTTAATAAAAACTTTTGTCACATTTAATAAAAGGTGAGTTTTAAGAAAAAATAAATCCTTGATCACTTAGTTAGGTTGAAAACTTGTTTGTTCATACCTTAAGTGATAATAGATGAAATGAAAAATACTTGAAGTCAAAAATTCGTTTTTCGTTGTTTTCGTAAATGCTTGTTTTTATAAATCAAAACAAAGCAAGACCGAAAAATGCAAGTAATGTTTTTATGCATTATTGCATTAACAGAATTTTCAAAAAATACTTTTGGTTTTAGAAAAATATCTTGTAGTTTACAATTAAAAAAAATTTGGGTTTGACTTTTTTTTTAATTATTTTTATTTTTAGGTTTTAATTAAATTTTAAAATTAAATAACAATTAATAAAATTATTTTCACAAAATTTGGTCAACTTTTCTTTCTTAGTAATAATTTTTAGGATTTAGATATAATTTTTAATTTTTTTTTTAGTATAGTCAAATATTAAGTCACGTTTTAAGTTTTCGGGTCTTACGTCGTAATTCTTTTTAGCGTAATCCGTCTTCGTTTTTCTGTTCTTTTCTCTTTCCAAAAGCGTAATAACTCCAAAAACTTTTCTAAATTGGCATTATAAACACCATACCTCCTCGAGAACGAACTCAACGACAAAGCATTTACGTTTTCCTAAACGTAGTGTTTAATAATTACCGCATTTGGTTTTTGCTTACTTTTTTTCTAAAAGTTAGTAAACAACTAATTTACTCAACATCGAAATGGTGCCGCTGCCTGAGAGGTATGTTTAGCCTTATTTGTTATCATGATTGTTTGAGTATTTACGTTTTTAACCTTCCATTTTTAGGAAGTGTATATATCGTACATACTCCTTTTTATTTTTCTATTATAGTAACCATAAAAATAAATAAGTCTTAAATAAGTCTTAAATGAGTGGCTAGAAAAAAAAAGAAAAAAAATAATTATACAAGACTCCCAAGAGGGGTAGTGAAGTGTTAATTATAATAACTATTAAATTCCAATATTACTCTCACAAGAGTTGCGGGGATTTGATAGTTTCTCCAATTCAATATTATCTTGACGGGTTGCGGGATTGAAGAACCAAGGTCTCAAAAAGGCGGCAGATATAAATTATTGCGTGAGTTTTATTTTTCTTTCCTTAGCGAGTGAGTAGCTACTTATTAATGCATGACATAAGGATTTTACACATAAGGAGAATGACTTATTATTTTGAGTCTAACTTATATCAATTGTGGACGGTTTTTCGAGTAATAGATAAGATGGTTACTTATGATTAAAACTGTGCTTCCTTATTTTCAAATTTTACACTTCTTATATTTCACGCTTTAAATAATGACAAATTTACCAAAAGCAATTTTCTAAAATAATAACCGGTCTTAGAGACATAATAGGTGGGGGTATTGTGGAGTCCAATGATCGTTAGACTCAATGGTTTAGAACATTTATCTAGGATTATATCAAGTTCTTATGTAATAAAACATAGCAGAATTAGAACAAGATATAAGAACAAGATGTTATGAACAAGATGAATTTCCCCAATGATTACTTGTATTAAATAATGAAACAAATAATCTCTAGGCGTGTATGCATTAAATCCCACGCCTAGAACACGAACTCAATTGTAGGTTTACATTGTGAATGAATTGTTATGTAAAACCTACGTCTATGTTTTCTTTATATACTAGAAAACATAGCTTACAAAGAAAGCTAAAACAATAAAAAGACTCCAACGGCTTGTTCTTTTGCAACTTCTACTCTTTAGCCCTTGTCATCTTATTTTGTTGTTTTTGACGCATCAACTCATAATTTTGACCCAACAGTCTTCCCCTAGTTGATGATGTCAAAAACACTTCCCCTTAAGCTCGCATTCTTTGTAAAACATATAACACCAAGGATCAACAGATTGCATTGTGTAGACTTCTTCCCCTTTTTGACATGATCCAAATAGGGGTCTTGTATATAAGCAACCTTGATTTCGACCACTACCTAAATAATACCACACTACTAATACAAGTTTTTAACTTCTCAAATTTCCCTCCATGAAGCACATGTAATGCATTATAATGAATTTGAGAAATAAAAAACTTATATTAGTTGTAATAATACTAATGAGCAGTGAAAAAAACCTTCACCTTAATGTCATATTTGAATGACCAACACTTCAACAATTTAGCTCCCCCTTAAATTGTACCAATCATTCTTGAATCTTCAAATTCTGTAGGCTTTATGTAATGAGTACATATGAAGAAATCTAATTACGATTTACTTGATGATGAAGTAGAATAACCCAAACTTGCATTCCATGTCTTGTACTAAACATGTAACAAAGAACTTATACTCATGGCACAAAGTATAAATAGACCTCGATCCCTTTGCCAAAATCCTCATCCTTAAAATGAGACACTGAGCACAAATAACGTAACTCCTTCAAGTGATAGCATCTTCTACTGCTAGATTCGACAAGTCTTCATCACTTAACCATTTAAGCACGAACAAGTTACCTTAAAAGTCAATGATTGGGAGTTCACGACTTTAAGATATGATAGAACACAAACTCGCGAAAATCTGCTTCGTCTTCAAACAAATAATAAAAACTTTTCTTCGTAATCAATGGAAATAAAATGAGCCTTTATACCTTTAAGACCTAGTTGGCGTGAATAAACCAAGCTTCAAACCAAAGATATATTTTCTTGGCAAAGTTGATAAGTTAGGATCACGTGATATTCTCATCACAATTAGACTTTGACTTCCTTTCATAGCAATAAATATCAAAACCTTGGCCACGTCATTATCAGCCTTTGTATTCACAACAAGCTAATTGTACTTCCACACGTCTCTTCTTTAACCATCATAATATCCATATATCACGTCCAAAAATAATGGATTTATATAAAGCAAGCAATCCCTACACATTAGGAATTACTCTTGATCCTCCCAATCACGTCCTCTTAAATCACGCTTATGATCAAATTCTTTTTCTTTGGCAAGTCAGATTAAATACAATAAATAATATAAGCCAAAAATATACCTCACATGATACTGCTGCTATCAATCAAGGACCACGATACTTTCAATATGTAGCTAATGTGAACATAAGTACAAAACAAACTCTTACGCCTTTTGCGTCCAGTAGATGTATAGCACTATTCTTGGAACACTAGTATAATAAATTAAGAACCACCTCACGTCCCCAGCTGCTCATCAGGTTACGGATTCTTGGGATCACACTTGCATTGAGTCGTCCACATCAACAACCCACTTTGTTCTAGTACTTGCTTTGATTCTCACATGGTTATCACCATTCTCTTTCTCACTATACGAGACAAATACTTTATCTTGACAGCAACAATAAACATGATCGAATTCTTTACATCATCATAGAAACAACATAAATACTTTCTTGGGCCACGTCCTTGTTTGTTGCAAAGCCAAGCTTAAAACTAAGAGTTGCTTCACTCATGGCTTCTTTTGTCTTCTTGGACCATAATACAAACAATCCAATCTGCTACATCTTTGATATACAAGACCCACGACAGGCAGCATACGAAAACAAGTCAGATCAACGTCCATTAAAACCCTAGTTCTTGATCTCGTTGGCACTACTCATGTTCAAAGAACAGCACCACAAGCTTTTTCACGAATACAAATACCAAAATCTAATCAGCAACATTCAGGACCAGTAAAGATCAACTCCATAATCCTTCACTGTCATAGATCTAGGGTTTTTACCCTAAAAATGAAAATCACACCATAAATAAAATCATAATTCTAGGTTTCATTGTTGATTCAAGAATCAACTCACCAAGGCTAGAACAATCACCACACAAGAATCAGTCGATCTAGGATTTATATCTCCAAAACCCTAAAACAAATTCAAATCATTCCTCTTTTAGCGACAGTAATTGCCACTAAACTGTCACAGATGTGACTACTCCTTCCTCATATTCTTTTTGTGACACCAGATCTGTCACAAAAACGTCGCAAATATGTCACAGATCTTACAGACCATCGCTAAACCGTCACTGATTCTGTCGTTAATTCTGGACAGTGGCTTCACCGCAACACGAACACGAACATAACACCTTGTAGATCCTAGATATCACGAGCCTTAGGCTCTGATACCAATTGTGGAGTCCAATGATCGTTAGACTCAATGGTTTGGACGATTTATCTAGGATTATATCAAGTTCTTATGTAATCAAACATAGCGAAATTAGAACAAGATATAAGAACAAGATGTTATGAACAAGATGAATTTCCCCAATGATTACTTGTATTAAATAATAAAACAAATAATCTCTAGGCGTGTATGCATTAAATCCCACGCCTAGTACACGAACTCAATTGTAGGTTTAGATTGTGAATGAATTGTTATGTAAAACATACGTCTATGTTTTCTTTATATACTAGAAAACATAGCTTACAAAGAAAGCTAAAACAATAAAAAGACTCCAACGGCTTGTTCTTTTGCAACTTGTGCTCTTTAGCCCTTGTCTTCTTATTTTGTTATTTTTGACGCATCAACTCATAATTTCGACCCAACAGGTATAATACTAACACAATTAATTTGTAGAGAAAAGTTATTTTAAATACTCTCTCATCTTTAGATATAAGGGATCTCCACCCCTCATCTAAAAAAAATCAACGACTAAAAATAAAAGGAATAAAAACACAGAAGGGCATTTTGGTAAAATCAAATGACACCAACAACACCCCCGCTTCATCTATAACACGTCTCAGTTACACACACTCGATTCACACACAAACACACTTTACCACTTCCAATCAAAATACAAATCTAGATCCACAAAAAACACAAAATTAAACCATAAAATTACATCAAATCATGATAGAGTGGATGAATCTAACGATCATATATTTATAAACATTATGGCATGCAAAATGATCTTCTTCAACCTCTTTTCAAGATCTCGTTTTGAATCCGGTTCAATAAGTGATTGATGGTAGTGTTGTTCAGATTGTACTTCTATTTTGAGTATATTATACAAATTCTATACATATTTGCATATTGGTGGTGTTCTTGTTTATGTATATATATTGATGATTGGTGCTAAATTGAGAATTTTATTAAAAAATGTGTGGTAAATAGTTGATTTTACTTAGATGCATACAACTTTTTTACCACAACAGTTACCTAGAATTAGTAGCAGTAGGAACTAGGAACCCCTTCTTTAAAAGTGATGCTAGACATATTTGGAGGAAGCCATTTTACATGAGTGTTTGCTTAATTAACATTAATAAAGTTAAGAGTAAAAAGTAACATTTAGAAACTTGAATTAGATAAGCTAACTTTCTATAGCCTACTAGTAAATAAGAAAACTAGTTTTAGTATAGATAATGGTGATTAGTGTTAAATTGATGATTTTACTTAACAAAAGCCCGACAATGTGATAAATAGTTATGATCAGTGTTAAAATTATTGTGATTTTAAATAAGCAATGTGTGATTGTTGGTAATATCTTCCAATGTACATTAATCTTTTGTGAAGAAATGTGTGTTTAATAGTTAGGTGTTCACTAGTATAATTGAAACTGGTTATATCATAAGTAACGTATCGTTGCTATGGTATATCAAATGTTATAGTTCGTCACGTTTAGTCTAAATTGATGTTTGTCAATTGGCCTAATCACATATAGACTTGTATAAATGTAGATCTCCGTGTGAATTTACGAGTCGGCAACCGAAGAGTTTCTTATGGTGCATTTATTTTGTTTTTGCTTGAAAATAACTATATTAAAATTGTTGATGATAAGGGTAACTATTATGTCCTAATGTTCTTACTATAAATATTCGATATGATTGTGGATAAAAATCACATGTGTGATACGACCCATAACACAAACCCAAAGATAGCATTTTGTGTAACACTCTCAATTTTCGTATTGGTACAGCGGAAGGGTCTTTAAGAGTGTTATGGGATACCACAATAACTCCAATCATAGACAACACATAAAAATGGTTGTACAAGGTTCAACATACATTCATTCGATAAAAAGTTTTACAGTGTACAACAGTTCCCAAATTATACAGGTCATTAAGTTTACAAAACATAGAACGAATGAACATTTTTAATATTTTGTGGGCCATCAGAGTCGATCTCCATCCGGATTACCTTCAAGCACTTGAGATAAAAACATGCAAAAATCATATCAGCGAATGCTGAGTGAATTCATAGAGTTTAATAAAAACCGTTATATAAAAACAATCGTTAAAATCAGAACACAAGTATAATATCGGAAGTAAGTCCTCGTATTGCTAGTCAGGCAATATATAAATCAAGCATACATCTTAAACCGTCCATGAGACCGTAGCCTCAATATTACCATTATAGGTAATATTATTATCGTTATTAGCGTCGTTATTGGATTACATTATGGATTATTATTAGCCGCATGATATTGTTACCTTACTATGAAAAGAACGGGCCGCGAACCAGACAAACAATTTGCCCATCTAAGTTAGCGTGTCATCACAAAAATCACGCTATGGAAATCTTCTTATACATAAATTCGCTTACCAATCAATGTGGTACGACGGGGATCAACCGTCAAGGCGCGAACTGGGGTCATCGTCCCCAAATAGTACTATCAAATGCATAAGCGTCTACCAAATCCCGGTAGTTCACAATTCATGCTAATGGGACTTTAAGTGACATAGCCTAACTACTAATAATCTTGTTTGTCTCGTTTATAGGGTCATAGCATCATTCGGGTCCATATCATTAAGCATACCATCGGGACTACTTGTGTTCTATTTTTATCAAAAACTAGCATGTTATCTACCTCGCGGGTTTACAAATCATTTTATAAAACATTTAAAAGAGTGCGAGGCTATGAACTCACGTTGATAATGAAAGGCGGATTATCGGCTACGGGCGTGCTTCGGTCACGGAAACCTATATAAATAATAATCGGTCTTAGACTTTTGTCCAATGACTTTATCCAAATAACAATATACATATGATGATTTTTGTACATATGATGATGATCAAGTGGGTTTATATATCCTTGTTTACTCATTTTAGTGTTTACATATTGGTAACTTTTTACTAGTTTACTAGTTTTACCTATTTACCTATTTTAAGTCCAATAAGCTTATTATAAGTTCTTTAACTTTTATTATTTCATTTTATACTTATATTATCAGTATTCACACTTTACATTTTGGGCCCAAATGGGTTAAGCCCAATAAGTACTTTTTATAAGTGTTTAACTTATTTAGTCCAATTATTAGTCCAATATGCTTACTTAGCTCGTTAATGTCCGTATGTCCTATAGTTCAGGTTTTATCGGTTTTTACTTGTATTAGATACTTATATATCAGTATATGACTTTTAAAAACTTTACATTAGACGGGTTTATCGTCTAAGTTTTAATTGGCGAAAACGTTAATTTTACGGTAATAGCCGAAAAAGTCGTAAAAATCAAGTTTATAGTTTTTATAACTTATAAATCTTATTCAACTACCATTTTTATAAATTGTCCATTTATTTAACCTTATACATATTTATATAAATTAAATTCATAAGTTAGTGGGTTTTAATTTCACATTTTATACTATATAATTTGAGTGCTTATATAATAGTAATAAACATTAATTCTTCAAAATCTGATTTTTATTTTCATCTTCACCATTTTTATCATATCTAGAGTTCTATAATGAATTAGAAACTCATTTTTGGGTGGAATGAACTTAATATTATGTGCTACAATTAACTTAGTTATAGCTACTGCTCATTTTAAGTTTAACTATCCTTAACAGTCCCTACAAAACAGCTTATTCAGATTAGCACACTCATCTTGTTTTGATCATATCTCACTCATTATAATGATTCCATTGCATGGAAAACTCTCACATGTGTATAACATCTTGTACTTACTGTAAATGGATTCTACCGTGCAAGTTTATCAGTTCGAGTTTTAGTTACATACAGTTTTTATACAGCCAACAAATTAATCATGATTTTAGCCTTGTTTCTTATGGTTATTAATCTTTTTAAGCATATTTATCAACACTTGATTCCCACACAACTTTTTTTTCATCATATATTCATCATATACATATACAACAAGAAAGAAAATACATTTGATCTTTACAAAAATAACAAGAGAAAATGGAGAGGATGATCTTCTTTACCAACCAAGAGTATATCTTGTTTTTGGAAGACAAGAACTTGTTGAACACCAAATGTAAACCCAAGATCATCAAACACCAAGAATATAAGTTGAGAAATCAGCCCTAGGACACAAGCAAATCACCTCCTTTGTTGTTAAAATGGCGACCAAGTGATCAAGGCTTCAAGGTAACTCCATGATATAGCTAGATAACAAGTATTTTATGGCTAGAAAAGATCAAAAAGGGGTGTTTGTTCTTTAAAGTGGACGGCAATGGTGGTGGTTTTGAGAGAGTTTTAGTTGATTTGCATGAGGTGAAATGGTGGTATGTGTAAAGGTTAATGGTTTTAGCTAGAAACTAGCTTAAGTTGTAAGCTTAAGCTTACACTTGTAAGTTACAAGCTAACATGATGCCACATCTTTGATGTGGTGTCATGTTGTGCCGTCCCATGCTATAGTGGGGTGGGATAATGTATTTTGTCCCATCCCGCTAATTTACGCGTACTCCTCGATTCTAGTTTCCTCGATTTGCGTGCCCTCGGATCGTTTCACGAAAAACGTTTTTATAAATTATGAATCAACGTCACAAAACGAATCCAATAAAAATTGTCTCATAAAAAACGGAGTTCAAAAACGTAAATACGTAATCCTAAGGTTTCCGGTTTAATCGTAAAGGGCGCTAAATTATGCACGTAAGCCCAAATTTAAATCCGTAAATTGTGAGTTCATCAACCAACACAAAAATAAGTTTCAAAATATTATACGAGAAAATAATTTACTACCTGAAAATGTTAGATTGTCACAGCTTTTCCTCCTAAAAGGGATCAACGTCCTCGTGATCCATTTCATTCGGATGTCCGTTTCTTATTGAAATCGAAGAGTTGCGGATATTTCTTCCACATTTCATCCTCTCGTTCCCAAGTATATTCCGGTCCATTCTTTGAATTCCATCGGATCTTGACAATAGGTATCCGACTTTGTTTCAGTTGCTTTACCTCACGATCCATAACCTCTACGGGCTCTTCGATAAAATGCAACTTCCCATCTATTCGAACCTTATCTAATGAAGTTTTCTCATCACTCACTGCTAGACATTTCCTCAGATTAGATACATGGAATGTGTTGTGAACACCATGAAGTTCTGGGGGTAACTCTAGTTTGTAAGCCACTAGACCTACTCTATATAAAATCTTAAAGGGTCCAATATAACGGGGATTCAATTTTCCTCGCTTTCCAAATCTTATAACGCCTTTCGATGACGATACTTTCAACATTACTTGGTCACCCACTTTAAACTCCATTGGCTTCCGCCGCACATCCGCGTAACTTTTCTATCTACTACGGGCAGTCAACAACCTATTCTTAATCTGAACTATCATCTCCGTAGTCTCCCGGATCAATTCCGGTCCCGTGAGCTGGGTATCCCCAACTTCACTCCAACATACAGGAGATCAACACTTCCTACCATACAAAGCGTCAAACGGTGCAGCCTTAATACTAGAATGGTAACTATTGTTATATGAAAACTCTGCTAACGGCAAATGTTTATCCCAATTCTTACCAAAGTCTAACACACAAGCTCTCAACATATCTTCTAGTGTTTGTATCGTCCTTTCACTCTATCCATCAGTCTGAGGGTGATAAGCAGTGCTCATGTCGAGATTCGTTCCCAAAGATCTTTGGAGAGATTTCCAAAAATTCGATGCGAATCTAGGATATCGATCTGAAATGATCGATACAGGCACTCCATTCTTGCATACAACATTCTCAAGGTATATACGAGTCAGCTTCTCCAGTGAGAACTGCTCTTTAACCGGAATGAAGTGTGCTGATTTGGTCAGTCTGTCGACAATAACCAAAATTGAGTTGTTTCCAGATGATGTTCTAGGAAGCTTGGTGATAAAGTCCATCGTAATTCGTTCCCACTTCCATTCAGGAATCTTTGGTTATTGAAGTAGTCGTGATGGCTTTTGATGTTCAGCTTTAACTCTAGCACAAGTCAAGCATAAAAGAACATACATAGCAATATCAGCTTTCATATTCGGCCACCAGTACATCTTCTTCAAATCATGGTATATTTTATCAGATCCCGGATGAATGGAATACTTAGATTTATGGGATTCTAACATAATCAAGTCTCTTAAGCCTCCAAACTTAGGTATCCACATAGGACCTCTTAAGCATTTCACTCCATCATCTCTAACCTCTAAAGGATCTCCTTCTCCTCGGAACCCTTCATTAACAAAATTTTCCTTCTTACAAGCTTCTATTTGCGCATTTCTAATTTGCTCAGGCAAATTATTGTGCACGGTCAAGACTAGAGAACGTACCCTGATATGCTCTCTATCATTCCTGCTTAACGCATCGTCAACAACATTGGCTTTTCCTGGGTGATATTTTATATCACAATCATAATCACTTAACAACTCTATCCATCTTCGTTGCCTCATGTTCAATTCCTTCTGGTCGAGAATATACTGTAGGCTTTTGTGATCGGTGAATACCGTACACTTGGTGCCATACAGATAATGTCTCCACAACCTAAGAGCAAAGACTACAACTCCTAACTCAAGATTATGAGTAGTATAATTCTCCTCATTCTTCCTTAATTTCCTAGAAGCATAATCTATCACTTTCTCTCGCTGCATCAAAACAGCTCCATAGCCTCTAAGAGATGCATCACAATACACTACAAAATCTTCACTCCAATCGGGTAATGATAAGATTGGCGCACTACATAATTTTTGCTTCAATGTCTAAAATGCTCCATCTTCATCACTTCCCCAAACGAAAGGTTTATTCTTCTGGGTAAGCTTAGTCAAGGGTTTAGCTATCAAAGAAAATTCTTTAATGAATCGCCTATAATAGCCAGCCAATCCTAAGAGCTGTCGCACTTCCGTTGGCGTTGTCGGTGCAGACCAATTCTTAATGGCTTCAACCTTTGCAGGATCAACATGAATTCCATCTTTGTTAATCACATGACCAAGAAATTGCACAGAATCTAACCAGAAATCACATTTCAAAAACTTAGCATACAACTTTTCATCCTTCAACAAATTCAAAACAATCCTTAAATGTTCTCTATGTTCATCTTCATTCTTAGAATAGATTAGAACATCGTCAATAAACACAATCACAAATTTATCCAAGTAGGGCTTGCACACTCAATTCATTAAATCCATGAAAACAGCAGGTGCGTTAGTTAACCCAAATGGCATTACTTGAAATTCATAGTGTCCATAACGAGTTCTAAACGCAGTTATAGGAATATCTTCTTCACGGACGCGAAGTTGGTGATATCCTGACCGCAAATCTATATTAGAATACATACTAGATCCTTGTAGTTGATCAAACAAATCATCAATCCTAGGTAAAGGATATCGATTTTTAATTGTCAACTTATTCAGTTCCCTATAATCAATGCACATACAGAAAGATCCATCCTTTTTCTTAACGAACAAGACTGGAGCTCCCCAAGGCGACGAGCTCAGTCGAATAAAACCTTTATCAGACAACTCCTTAAGGTTCTTAGATAACTCCTTTAATTCAGAAGGGGCTAATCGGTAAGGCGCACGTACCACCGGTGCAGCACCAGGAATTAAATCGATTCAAAACTCTACTTGCCTGATCGGTGGAAGTCTGGGTAAATCTTTAGGAAATACCTCAGGAAATTCACAAATAATAGGTACATCTTCCAATCGTTTCTCCCTAGACTCATTCCCGGTCACTTGAGCTAAGAATAACTCGCAACCGTTCCTGATGTACTTTTGGACTTTAATACATGAAACGATTTTCAAACGGGATTCACCTCGATTACCATCAATTACTAACGTCCTATTCCTAAGAGGAATCTTAACTTTCTTCTCCCCAAATAAAATAGTAGCGTTATTCAACGACAACCAATCCATACCAATAATAATATCAAAACTACCTAATTCTATCAACATCAAATCAATCAGAAAGGAATAGTTCAAGAGATTTAGAGAGCATCCTTCTAATAGCTTATTAGTTTTCACTAATTTACCATCAGCCAATTCCACCTCGTAACTGGTATTTATCTCAACAGGTTCAATGTCAATAAGGGCACTAAATTTAGTGGATACAAAGCTCCTATCAGCACCCGAATCAAATAAAGCAATTGCATAATGATTGTTGAGTAAAAACGTACCGGTAACGACATTCAGATCCTCTTTCTTCACCTCAATTGTTCCAAGTTGATAGATACCACCCTGGGGGTTTCTTCCAGGTACAATCGCTTTCAACTTGGGGCATTCCGATTTCCTATGACCTTCTTCGTTACAGTTGAAGCAAATGGTTCCCTTCTTACACCTTTCAACCTTGTGTCCAAGCTTTCCGCAATTTCGGCACTTCCAGCAGTCGCCAGCATGCCTCTTGTTTCCACACTTAGGACATCTATCATCGTTGCGCGGTGTGTTGTTGGTAAGAGCATTTGCATTCCCCTTTCTCTGGTTCTGACGGCGATTGAAATTCTTCCTATTATCACCTCTATCTACACGATCACCGTCTCCCTTTCTTTTCTCACCAACACGGGCTTCATCTTCCCTATCCTGAATTATCTGTCCAATGAGTTGGTAAGCCATTTGAACAGCATCATCAATGTTCAGTGGTTTAGATGATGTCACGTCCCCCCGGATATTCCTGGTCAACCCTTTAGTATTTTGCTCAATTCGGATCTCTTCGGGTTCTACCAATCGAGGACATAGCAAGGCCAACTCATGGAATCGGTTTGTTTAACTATAAATGTCCACACCTTTCATTCTCAAATGAATCAACTCTTGTTCTAACCTAATGATCACACTACGAGGACAAAACTCTAAAGTCATCCACTTCTTAATTTCAGCCCAAGGAGTAGCATTAGCAACATCAAGACCCATGAAAGCAATTCTCCCGTTCCACCAAGTCAATGCACGACCTTTAAGAGTAGCCATAGCAAAAGTCACCTTATCTTCCTACTTACACTTACTAATCCGAAACACCGACTCAATCTTCTCAATCCACTGGCTTAATCCTACAACACCTTCAGTTCCATTAAAAGGTAGAGGTTCACACTTCATGAACGTCACATAAGTACAACCACCAACTTCAGGTGCATTAGTTCCAAGTCCTCCTACATTTCCTCCAGCATTAGAATTCACATTATTAGCATTCACATTCACATTAGTACCGCCAATTCCACTACCGCCAGCTCCACTACCGCCAGCTACACTACCGCCAGCTCTACTACCGCCAGCTCCACTACCGCCAGCTCTACTACCGCCAGCTCCACTACCGCCAACTCCACTACCGCCAGCTTCATTTCTAGCATTTGCCATAAATTCAGTCATAGATGCGGTAACTTGCTCCGTAATAATCCTACGTACATCATCCTCAGTCACAGCCTTCTTGGGCGGCATAGTTCTATAATTTCACAATTTCAAAGTATTAAGCATTCACCCAACAAGGGATTCATATAATATGGATTGAATTCATAATCAAGATACAAATAAGGCACAATATGGAATTCAAGACAAGATACATATTTCATTTGATCTGAAACAAAAGCATTGTCTTAGTTACATCCCATATCAAAGTTCTAGCACTATATATACACTCAAAAATTCGTGCCAAGTCTACTACTAACAAGTCGGTTCAGTCAAATCTACAAAAGATACAAAGGTCACTACTAAATATAGACTGGTCTACTAAGAACCGCCAGATGATCCATCATCCAACGTCTTCTGTATCTTTGTCGGACGATCACTAGACACATCTTCAGCTGGGCGCTTACGTGTAACACTCCCAAATTTCGGATAGCAACGGAAGGGTCATTGGGAGTATTACTTCATAGCACAACACACAAGTTATAGAAAACGACTCAAAAAGAGGCGTTTGAACAGTTTAATTCATTTGATAATTTAAAATCAGAGTTTACAAGTAGAAACAGGTCCCAACAATAATGTAATACTAAAAAAAATTTAAAAACTTTATCGAATGATTTTCAGTATTTTATTGCCTTCAAAATATCCCGTGTGTATCCATGCTCCAGTTGCTATTAAACCTATGTACCTGAGATAAACATGCTAAAAACATCAACACAAAGGTTGAGTGAATTCATAGGTTTGCAAGTAAAAGTAGTGGACCACAAGATTTCAAGTATTCAGTTTACAAAAGTCAGATAGCATTATCGCATTTAGCTCATGAAACCGAACATTAACATCCGTTATTCCGTTCAAGTTTCAAATACAATGCGTCCAGTCGGTTTTCCGTTAAACCCGGACGGAGAGGTCAATCTCAATAGATCTATTCACAGCATTCGCGTTTACTCGACCAATACAGTCGGTCCAAGTAATTAACGGTTCATGACTAATAGGGATAAAATAAGCATACAGTTCAAACAGTTCAAGCACTTGCGTCCATACGTAAAAAGTAGCATGTATCCCCCTCGCGGGTTTAATATAACAATTAAAGTAATAAAAGCGATGCTATAAACTCACCTTCACGATAATTATATTGAACGAGGATAACGATTAAGATAATACTATAATAGTGACAGGAGCGAAACGATGAAATAAGCCTCGAACTTCTAAGGACGAGTAGATAAAGTGAATCATATTAGAAGCATAAACGACACCGATCGCCAAAGCAAGTCTCAAACATGGTTCTCGCTAGACGTGATATGCTTTGATCTATATTATTATACCACACCGAACCGTCATTTCCTCATAGCATGGAAATTAATATTTGAAGCAACATGTGTTTAGTGCTCCATTTATCAAGTAGTATGTAGTAAGTTTATTATAAAAATATATTGCTAAAAGAAAGTGTACTTTGTTAGTACGTAAAGAAACAATCGAACACGTTGCGACTAATAAAACAACGTATCCTCACTTTGACACGTATATGCATATCTTATATTTCATTACTTGTTTTTCCTTTTCTAATATATAGTTTAGTAATTAGGTTATAAGCGGGTATTATTGATGTCCGATATTTTAAAAGTTACGCGATTTGAAAGATACACTTAAACCATGAAAAATAAACGCTCAATGTAAAATAAAAACTTTGACATTCGGAAAACATTTATATTTTGATATATAAATAAGGACTTATTATTTAATAAACCTTAACGCGATATATAAACGAAGGACACTTAAAAGTTTATCATGAATTACAAAAAATATCCGCAAAACGAATAATTATAACAATGACAACAAAATATATTTTTTTATATGTCATGAGAATAATATTTACGATCGATGACGGATATAAACTTTGTCAATAAATAATAATTGAAACGTATTCGATACGTTAAAGCCATAACCTTGTCGATTAACCGATAATTCAATATTTTATTTTATTTTTATAAAAATAAACATGATTAATAAAAGTCGGGTTATAAATATTGATCTAAAAATTAAGAATTGCTACAGTCTGACCATCTTAAAAGAACTCTGTCCCAGAGTTCAGTTTTTTTATATGTTCTCGATACGTTCGAGAACAGGTGTGAGTACTTTTAAGTTTACAAGAGTCGATACCCGCTCGGAATAATCCATACAAATGTATCAAAAATATAAAAAGATTAAAGATTTATTCTTACAAGATAATAACAATATGAATTAGAATATCGATAGATAACGGATGAATCGTACAATCGAATTACGATTCGAAATGAGACAGTTTGTGCGAATGCCACATGCTTAAGCCCACTCATTTACAAATCATTAATTACATGGGTTCGTCAGGTCCATCTATATAAGATTTGGAAACTAATGGTTTGGTAATTTATAATTTTCTTGTTCAAACGAGTGACGAATTCGTTTCAACAAAATAACTATAAATTAGCCTTCCTAAGCACTGTTCGCACAGAGCACGAGATGAAGAGAAAATCAAATTTTCCATACAACGAAATAATCTCATTCGTGGCATGATATATTAAAATCATCCGGAGTGATAAGAAAATCAAGGAACATAAATGCATCTTGTTACAAAAGAAATCTGCCCCAATTTTGCACAACAGGAGGTGTGAAGTCAAAGGCGTACTCCAATCAACCAGAAGACTTTACAACAGTGTTCTATGAAATAACGTATACGGTTTCAAAGCAAAAGATGAGTATTCAAACTCGGAATCAGAAGGTAACTGAAAAATGGAATCGGCACTTGGAGGTGAGTTCACGTTTATAAAAAAAAATGTCATAAAAGTCATGAAAATGTTGCAAAAACCATTGCTTCACTGGCAATGTCTTGAAAGAGCGCAATGTTTATACAAATAATCCCTTCATATAAACATACTAACGAGAAAGAAATATATATCAATATACATATTTTACAAGCTTTTGGGTAGCATGAGCGCGCACGGATGATCTTGAAGGCAATAAAATTGTTTTACCGAAAAAGCTGTTATAGTCTAGGTTTTTGAAAACGACCTAGTTCTCTATAACAAGCGCTCTGATACCAATCTGTAACACTCCCAAATTTCGGATAGCAACGGAAGGGTCATTGGGAGTATTACTTCATAGCACAACACACAAGTTATAGAAAACGACTCAAAAAGAGGCGTTTGAACAGTTTAATTCATTTGATAATTTAAAATCAGAGTTTACAAGTAGAAACATGTCCCAACAATAATGTAATACTAAAAAAAATTTAAAAACTTTATCGAATGATTTTCAGTATTTTATTGCCTTCAAAATATCCCGTGTGTATCCATGCTCCAGTTGCTATTAAACCTATGTACCTGAGATAAACATGCTAAAAACATCAACACAAAGGTTGAGTGAATTCATAGGTTTGCAAGTAAAAGTAGTGGACCACAAGATTTCAAGTATTCAGTTTACAAAAGTCAGATAGCATTATCGCATTTAGCTCATGAAACCGAACATTAACATCCGTTATTCCGTTCAAGTTTCAAATACAATGCGTCCAGTCGGTTTTCCGTTAAACCCGGACGGAGAGGTCAATCTCAATAGATCTATTCACAGCATTCGCGTTTACTCGACCAGTACAGTCGGTCCAAGTAATTAACGGTTCATGACTAATAGGGATAAAATAAGCATACAGTTCAAACAGTTCAAGCACTTGCGTCCATACGTAAAAAGTAGCATGTATCCCCCTCGCGGGTTTAATATAACAATTAAAGTAATAAAAGCGAGGCTATAAACTCACCTTCACGATAATTATATTGAACGAGGATAACGATTAAGATAATAGTGACAGGAGCGAAACGATGAAATAAGCCTCGAACTTCTAAGGACGAGTAGATAAAGTGAATCATATTAGAAGCATAAACGACACCGATCGCCAAAGCAACTCTTAAACATGGTTCTCGCTAGACGTGATATGCTTTGATCTATATTATTATACCACACCGAACCGTCATTTCCCCATAGCATGGAAATTAATATTTGAAGCAACATGTGTTTAGTGCTCCATTTATCAAGTAGTATGTAGTAAGTTTATTATAAAAATATATTGCTAAAAGAAAGTGTACTTTGTTAGTACGTAAAGAAACAATCGAACACGTTGCGACTAATAAAACAACGTATCCTCACTTTGACACGTATATGCATATCTTATATTTCATTACTTGTTTTTCCTTTTCTAATATATAGTTTAGTAATTAGGTTATAAGCGGGTATTATTGATGTCCGATATTTTAAAAGTTACGCGATTTGAAAGAT
Organism: Glebionis coronaria; assembly: GCA_025667525.1. Lineage (NCBI taxonomy): Eukaryota > Viridiplantae > Streptophyta > Magnoliopsida > Asterales > Asteraceae > Glebionis > Glebionis coronaria. The sequence continues at coordinate 453,847,068 of CM046880.1, forward strand.
ACACTTAAACCATGAAAAATAAACGCTCAATGTAAAATAAAAACTTTGACATTCGGAAAACATTTATATTTTGATATATAAATAAGGACTTATTATTTAATAAACCTTAACGCGATATATAAACGAAGGACACTTAAAAGTTTATCATGAATTACAAAAAATATCCGCAAAACGAATAATTATAACAATGACAACAAAATATATTTTTTTATATGTCATGAGAATAATATTTACGATCGATGACGGATATAAACTTTGTCAATAAATAATAATTGAAACGTATTCGATACGTTAAAGCCATAACCTTGTCGATTAACCGATAATTCAATATTTTATTTTATTTTTATAAAAATAAACATGATTAATAAAAGTCGGGTTATAAATATTGATCTAAAAATTAAGAATTGCTACATTACGGATCACTCCTCTTTCAACCATGTCAGCATAAATCTACTATTCCATCCCACAGATATATTCAACTCCTTCTCAGCTTTCTCACGCATCGCACGAGCTACATTCAACTGAATCTCCATAGAATTCACCTTTTTCTTCATTGCAGCAAACTCACCTCTTTCTAACACCGATAACCTCCTAAAAGCCTCATCCAAACCACGCTCTACATCAGTCAAATCCAAACTAAGCAATTCCCACTCTTTCTCACCAACCTTATTCTTCGACTCCAAATAAGCAACTTGAGTCTGAACAACACCTAATCCAATCTCTGTCATACTACTCTTAACACGGGAAGCATCTAGATCACGTCTCAAGGCCCATGGTGCAAGACCATCAATATGAGTAGCCTCTCGAGCACTAGACGACTCTCCTATCACACATCTACGAGTAGCAATACCATCAGTACTGTCAGGTGCATTATCATCCTCATCCTCCTCTGATTCAGAATCAGATTTAGACGATTCAGACATTTCATCCCTAGGTAGCTCAACCTCAGAATCAGACAAATAAACTGGTGGGGGTAAAGGCTCGCCCTCTGGAACATCATAAGGATAAATAAGCTCAGCTTCCTCATCATCATCAACCTCAACGTCAATACCTACATCCTCCTCGACATCCTCATCGTCAATGTCATTATCTAAATTATCTAACCCAATCTCATCATCATTCTCTATATCAATATTATCAATCTCATTTTCTACCATATCAACCTGAGGGGCAATCTGATCTCCTAGTCCTATCTCGGGCTCGGGATCCTCAAATGGTTCCTCCTCATCATCCATATCATAATCTACTAAGTCTAAATAAGGATCATCATCTACATTAGGTTCGGGAATAGCATGGTTCTCTACAGGGATATTAGGGTCAGCCATGACAATCTGCATTTATATATATATCTCGTATTAGGATAAGATACTATTTAAACAATTACATACTGAAATCACGATATATACATATATATAAATTATATTATATATATCAAAATATATATCTTCTCAATAGGGCTTGTTGGTAACGTCGGAGATCTCTGGCACCGTTATAGTCAAAAGGTTTTTCAAATATTTTCTCAAATGTTCATAGTTAAAAGATTTTGAAAAGTTTTGTTCAAAACCTTGGTTTTTAAAATCTTTTGTTCTCTATAACGAGAGCTCTGGTACCAAACTGTAACACTCTCAATTTTCGTATCGGTACAGCGGAAGGTTCTTTTAGAGTGTTACGGGATAGCACAATAACTCCAATCATAGACAACACATAAAAATGGTTGTACAAGGTTCAACATACATTCATTCGATAAAAAGTTTTAAAGTGTACAACAGGTCCCAAATTATACAGGTCATTAAGTTTACAAAACATAGATCGAATGAACATTTTTAATATTTTGTGGGCCATCAGAGTCGATCTCCATCCGGATTACCTTCAAGCACCTGAGATAAAAACATGCAAAAATCATATCAGCGAATGCTGAGTGAATTCATAGAGTTTAATAAAAACCGTTATATAAAACAATCGTTAAAATCAGAACACAAGTATAATATCGGAAGTAAGTCCTCGTATTGCTAGTCAGGCAATATATAAATCAAGCATATATCTTAAACCGTCCATGAGACCGTAGCCTCAATATTACCATTATAGGTAATATTATTATCGTTATTAGCGTCGTTATTGGATTACATTATGGATTATTATTAGCCGCATGACATTGTTACCTTACTATGAAAAGAACGGGCCGCGAACCCGACAAACAATTTGCCCATCTAAGTTAGCGTGTCGTCACAAAAATCACGCTATGGAAATCTTCTCATACATAAATTAGCTTACCAATCAATGTGGTACGACGGGGATCAACCGTCAAGGCGCGAACTGGGGTGATCGTCCCCAAATAGTACTATCAAATGCATAAGCATCTACCAAATCCCGGTAGTTCACAATTCATGCTAATGGGAATTTAAGTGACATAACCTAACTACTAATAATCTTTTTTGTCTCGTTTATAGGGTCATAGCATCAGTCGGGTCCATATCATTAAGCATACCATCAGGACTACTTGTGTTCTATTTTTATCCAAAACTAGCATGTTATCTCCCTCGCAGGTTTACAAATCATTTTATAAAACATTTAGAAGAGTGTGAGGCTACGGGCGTGCTTCGGTCACGGAAACCTATATAAATAATAATCGGTCTTAGACTTTTGTCCAATGACTTTATCCAAATAACAATATACATATTATGATTTTTGTACATATGATGATGATCAAGTGGGTTTATATATCCTTGTTTACTCATTTTAGTGTTTACGTATTGGTAACTTTTTACTAGTTTACTAGTTTTACCTATTTACCTATTTTAAGTCCAATAAGCTTATTATAAGTTCTTTAACTTGTATTATTTAATTTTATACTTATATTATCAGTATTCACACTTTACATGTTGGGCCCAAATGGGTTAAGCCCAATAAGTACTTTTTATAAGTGTTTAACTTATTTAGTCCAATTATTAGTCCAATATGCTTACTTAGCTCGTTAATGTCTGTATGTCCTATAGTTCGGGTTTTATCGGTTTTTAGTTGTATTAGATACTTATATATCAGTATATGAATTTTAAAAACTTTACATTAAACGGGTTTGATCGTCTAAGTTTTAATTGGCGAAAACGTTAATTTTACGGTTATAGCCGAAAAAGTCGTAAAAATCAAGTTTATAGTTTTTATAACTTATAAATCTTATTCAACTACCATTTTTATAAATTGTCCATTTATTTAACCTTATACATATTTATATAAATGAAATTCATAAGTTAGTGGGTTTTAATTTCACAGTTTATACAATATAATTTGAGTGCTTATATAATAGTAATAAACATTAATTCTTCAAAATCTGATTTTTATTTTCATCTTCACCATTTTTATAATATCTAGAGTTCTACAATGAATTAGAAGCTCATTTTTGGGTGGAATTAACTTCATATTATGTGCTACAATTAACTTAGTTATAGCTACTGCTCATTTTAAGTTTAACTATCCTTAACAGTCCCTACAAAACAGCTTATTCAGATTAGCACACTCATCTTGTTTTGATCATATCTCACTCATTATAATGATTCCATTGCATGGACAACTCTCACATGTGTATAACATCTTGTACTTACTGTAAATGGATTCTACCATGCAAGTTTATCAGTTCACGTTTTAGTTACATACTGTTTTTATACAGCCAACAAATTAATCATGATTTTAGCCTTGTTTCTTATGGTTATTAATCTTTTTAAGCATATTTATCAACACTTGATCCCCACACAACATTTTTATCATCATATATTCATCATATACATATACAACAAGAAAGAAAATACATCTGATCTTTACAAAAATAACAAGAGAAATTGGAGAGGATGATCTTCTTTACCAGCCAAGAGTATATCTTGTTTTTGGAAGACAATAACTTGTTGAACACCAAATGTAACCCCAAGATCATCAAACACCAAGAATATAAGTTGAGAAATCAGCCCTAGGACACAAGCAAATCACCTCCTTTGTTGTTAAAATTGCCACCAAGTGATCAAGGCTTCAAGGTAACTCCATGATATAGCTAGATAACAAGTATTTTATGGCTAGAAAAGATCAAAAATGGGTGTTTGTTCTTTAAAGTGGACGGCAATGGTGGTGGTTTTGAGAGAGTTTTAGTTGATTTGCATGTGGTGAAATGGTGGTATGTGTAAAGGTTAATGGTTTTAGCTAGAAACTAGCTTAAGTTGTAAGCTTAAGCTTACACTTGTAAGTTACAAGCTAACATGATGCCACAACTTTGATGTGGTGTCATGTTGTGCCGTCCCATGCTATAGTGGGGTGGGATAATGTATTTTGTCCCATCCCGCTAATTTACGGGTACTCCTCGATTCTAGTTTCCTCGATTTGCGTGCCCTCGGGTCGTTTCACGAAAAACGTTTTTATAAATTATGAATCAACGTCACAAAACGAATCCAATAAAAATTGTCTCATCAAAAACGGAGTTCAAAAACGTAAATACGTAATCCTAAGGTTTCCGGTTTAATCGTAAAGGACGCTAAATTATGCACGTAAGTCCAAATTTAAATCCGTATATTGTGAGTTCATCAACCAACACAAAAATAAGTTTCAAAATATTATACGAGAAAATAATTTACTACCTGAAAATGTTAGATTGTCACATTTTGTGTTGTGATGACCTGCTTATATTTAATTGGTATAAATCACATATGATAGTATAAAAAAACATGAATCTTTATGTAGGAAACAAAAAGATAGTGGCTTAGACGCAAATGAAAAGCAAAAGGAGTTGATGAAGTCGAGATTAAAGTTAGCGACAAAGATGTTGATGCACCCGATAAACAATAACAAATATTAGATGAGAAGAAACATAGAAAAAAGAATGATACTAGTCGCAATAATGAAAAAAAGAGAGTAATAAATTGCCTTCCATGAGGCTATTGTATTCTTTATTAAGGATAGTCTAAAAAGGCATTTGGTATTCTGTAAGTAAGGTTTTGTAATATTTGAACTTGTTCTTTTGTGAGGGATTTATGTAGCTTACTATGGTGCATATTTAACATGAGACGTGACTCGAAGATCATGCCATATGAGCCATGACAAGTCATTATATTTTTTAAAGCATGACTTAAAGCGCAAAAAATTATGAAAATGTTTATATAATTTTTTTATTTATATCATGTTTCGAATTTATTGGGTTTACAAAAACTGTCATACGTATATCATATATGATAGGCTTGTTCATATGTACATAGAAATTTGATTATCATATATGATATTTTATTTTTTTCATCGCACCAAGCATTAAATTAAACAGTCGCGAGGAGCATTTAGTTATATAAATGCCCTATAATATAATTTTGAAAAGCTTTTTTTTTTCTTTTTTCGTGTTTTTAAGTCTTTTTTCTCCCGTTGAAACATGCATGAAATATCATATATGATATTAGTGTTAAATCACATATTAGTATTATATGTTATATGATATTAATTTTTAATCACATATTAATGTTAAACATATATGGTATTAGTGTTAAACCATATATGATATTAATATTAAATCACATATTACTGTTATATCATATATGATATTAGTTTTAAATCACATATTAGTGTGTACATTATGTATAACGAGTCTTGTCGAGCCTGGACGATGCCCCGGTTGTGTCATCACGTTAAAAACGTGTTATATTTGTAACAAATTAGGATTTAAACCTTCGAAGTTTAGTTGTAATGCAATATTTACGAACTAACTATTAATCAAGTATACACGTTATATCGTGTATAGTAGCATAATCGGTTTAGAAACGTTGCTGATTATCTAAAATATTTACATAATAATTATAGCTTTTGAAGGGTTGTTATTGTAGTAATACGATTTTGAGGGGTTATAATTTTTATTCATAACCCATGTTTTTTAGGGGGTTTATAATTTTTATCATAAGACACGACATTTGATTTTGAGTTGTAAAAACTCGTCTTTTGCATGTTGGAAGCTATGACCGATGGTTTACCAAGGTTATCCGACCTTTCGATCCTACATATATCATCTTTTCTTACCCTAATCTAGTTATCAAACGTATTTTTACAGCTTTCGTGTTTACACGAATCGTACAAATTATTTGAAGTCATACCTTTTCATGATCGTCTAAAACTTTGAGCCTACCACAAAAAAAAACAAATACTTAATGTTTGTTTTATCGGTATAAGTCAACAACAATAACAAACCCGGTTCATTTATTTTTCTCGGTCTAACTATTTGATACTGGTCTTCTTATGTTTACTTATGATAGTATTATTTTTCGTTAGACTGAAACGTTTAGTTTTCCAACGTATTTTTTGGCTTTCGTGTTTATACGAACCGTACAAATTTCTGAAGTATACCTTTTCATGATCGTCTAAACATTTGAGCCTACCACAAAATAAGCTAACCATAAGACCACCTAAATGGATAAGACGTTAAATTCTCGTTATTTCTTTTTATTAGCAAACAAACACTTAGGGGTGTCATTCGGTTCGGTTATCGGGTTGTTCGGTTTATTCGGTTCGGGTTATTCGGTTAATTTTTTTTCCTGAGTCAACCCGAAAACCGAACCGAACCGAAATAGATTTCAACCGAACCGAACCGAAAACCGAATTTGAATTCGGTTCGGTTTTCGGGTTGACCCGAATAACCCGAATTTTCTGAATTTTTCAAAAAAAATATATAATTATATAAATATTTAGAAAAAAAGGTTATTTCAAGTATAAAATGATATTTTTATATTAAAATTATGTTTTAATAACTAGTTTGCATATATTAGGATTAAATTAAATTTTAATAACTATTATATATATATAAATTTATTAAAAAAAATATATATTTATAAAATTTCGGTTTTCGGTTCGGTTCTCGGGTACGACGGCCAAACCCATACCCAACCCGAAAACTGTATTTGTAGTTCGGTTCGGTTCGGTTATGACCCAAAACCCGAATTCTATTTTTGGTTCGGTTCTAGTTCGGGTTCGGTTCGGTTCGGTTTTCGGTTTTTGTGGGTCAAACCCGAATTATGGACACCCCTACAAACACTTACTTGCTTGTTGTTAGGGTATAATGAGAGGTTCATGAAAAAGTTTATAAATTTTGAAGAGGTTTATAAATTGAATCATCATAGTGAGATGAGGTTTATGGTGATATGGAATAAAATAGGTCTAAGTTTGTGGACCTCTTCATAACAACTAAATGCATATAAATCATTTAATACCTCATTAAATTATAAAATTTTATCAAGTTTAACCATAGTGATAATAAGTTTATAGAATGAGAAATTTAAAATTTTATGACATGGCAATTTTATAAACCTTTTCAGGAGGCTTACCATAGGAGTTGCTCTTATGTTTATTAAATAATATACAACAGTTTATGTTGCGAAATTATAAATTGTCAACTATCGTAAGTATTTTAGCAACCCTAATATCTTTTCATCCGCCTCCATCATCTTTTTTCTCTCAAATCATACAAAATTTTTCATCAATACCTTACACACCACACAACCATATATAAAATAATTAAAATCATTTCATCATCTATATGTATGGTGTTCATTATGTTAAGAAACTTAAACAAAAACTCGTGTCATGCTTAAACACCTTATTTTTGGATATTCTTGGTTCAAATGTTTTGCTTTTGAGATCTTTTAATTAAAAGGTTATGGTTTAATTATGGCTATAAATAGCATGATGTGTGGTGGCATGTCCAAGCTAAATGCTTTAGTGGTTAAAGTGAAGCTTTTACGTTTTTAAAGCGTGACTTATGACGGTACAATATATAAAAATATTTATTTGTTATATTATATGTTAATATTATGTTTATATTGAGTTCACAATAAGTATTGTACATAATAAATAAGGGTATAAAACTCTTCTTATATGTAATAATATTCATTTTTTAAAGTTGACTTCAAAAAATTAATACACCTCATGTCGTAGTGTGTCTTGACTTATTGCCTAGCACGGAAGTCGTGCCTCAAGTTTTAACGCGCATTAAAGCGAGATTTAGCGAGCTATTTAGAGTCATGGGTTTAATCGATTAACTTTCAACTTTTAATTATACTTTAATATATTCACATTATTAAATTTTACTGTAATATGACTTCCAGTAGAAGTATGTTTAGTTTACAATCTCTTTTTATTTTTTGGTTTTTATGTTGGTACAAAAATATTTTTTTAATATAATTTATAATATTTAAATTGATAAAATAAAGTTTCTAAATCAACATTGAGGTGATAAAAAAAACGTTACCATGTAAATCAACATCTTAAATATAACTGTCTGTTAAATTTAAAACTCAGTTGACTAACAATTTATACATTCCTTAAATTGACCGTTTCATCCACTCTATGGTCGTAGATTTCGAAAAGTCGGTAATGTCCGTAGATTTCGAAAGGTCGGTAACTAAAAAAAACAAAGCAAATGTTGATTAATTAAATACACTTTCTACCCCATAACTAAAAAATAGCATTTGTGGGGTTAAAGCCATAAATAACAAAGATAATTTACTTTTTTTTCTCGACATTACCAATACGAAACATATACTCCCTATTATAACCATTAAAGTTTACATTTTGTTCTAATAATACAAAAAACCTCATAAGTGACCCTTTTTAACAGGTAAAAAGGTAAAAATCACCTACACGTCACCTATATTAGTCGGTTTACATCAAATACCATTTATATGATTTCCATATAGACATACACATCATCGTTCCACTAAACTTTGATTTACTAATATCTTTACCAACAAAAGTCAAATCATGTATCTACCAAACATTTTTCCCAGATAAAAAACAAGAATCTAATTTCATAATCTCATGCTCATCTATTAATTGCTTTAATCAAATACACGTAAGCCATAGAATTGATGAAGTTGAGGAAGCCAAAACAAGAAATGATTTAAAGATTAAGGTGGGTCGACCTTTTTGGCTTCAAGATTTGCTGAAAATGCGAATAGTGATGATGAAATAGTTGTATCATAGTTGGTACGAATAATGATGGATTATTTGCTGCAAATGCAAATGCGAATATTGATGTTAAGGTGGGTCGACCTTTTTGTGTCTTACGCTTCTATGGGTTATTATAGTTGATGTGGTTTTGTAACTTAAACAATTAATTTGGTATGGTAAATCAATTTATATTTCACTATTTCTGTTTAGAGACTATTTTCTAAAGTTTGATAACATTTCAGATCAATTGGATTGATTAGATGAACGATAATAAGTTTTGTAAATAAAAAGATTTTTAGATTTTTCTTAATGATGGTGTTGTACTGATGAAGGTTGGGATGAATTAGGAAGAAGATGAAGACAGGTGAGGTGGCACAAGTCAATGCCACGTGAAAGAAATTAATGACATGGAAATTTCGAAAATTATATTACCTATATTAACCGGTAATAACAAGTTTCGATGGTTATAATGATATTATATATTCTATATTAGTAATATCGAGAAAAAAAGTAAAGTACGTTGGTAATTTATGGCTTTAACCCTTGTCTAAATTAAAAGAAAGTTGTGGCTGCAAAATAAAACATAGAAAGTCTAAATGTCATAATCACCAATACATACTAATACTATTATTATGTGCCCAAAAGACATACTGTAACATTCAATTTAAAACTTATTGAATCGGATAGCAAGCCCAAACATTTTGACCTCTTCTACAAATGAGACGTATTAAATAGATAACCCTAGTCACAGTTTCTTTTTCTCCGCCCCCATCATCTCTCAATCTTCACCAACCCAGGCACCTAATGAAACACAATCTTTGATATCATCTTTTTCAGTACATAGCTTTAAGATCTTTTGAAGGTCTCAGGTAGGTTTAACTTTTTGTTCTTGTATTTTCTTAAATCGAAACAAAGATGGACTATAACATATTTGTTATAGATTCATCTTTATTTTCAGATATAAAAGAGATTGTTTTTTCTTCTTAAAGATCTTTGATGGCATTTTTTTCACTTTATTGTACATAACGAAAAAAAAAGAAATACTGAGATCTTCTATTTTCATTGAGGTTCGAATCAATAAAGTTAATGTTCGATGTAGTTGTAGTTTCTTGTTATATGAAGAGGATGAGGGCAGGTTATTTGTGGCTTTGTTGTTTGGTTGTTTTGGTTATTGTTGTTTTCTTCTTGTTCTTGGAGCTGACTCGGTCTAATTCGGTCAATACCGAGTTGACTCAGTTCTTGATTCAGTTTGTATATTCTTGTCTTGAGTCATAAGTCAGCCGCACATGTCTTGATTCTATATATAAAAACAAACTACAGAAGCATAAAGCTCTTGTTTTCTGTACTTTCGGTTATAGAACCATGAAGTCGATTTTTGTATTTGTTGCTATTGAACCCTTGTAAGTGTCGATATGTGTTAATGGTTGTTAAGGGATTAAAGGAGTTATTGAAAAGTTTCCTTGGTTAGATTGGATCACCACCACCTTTGACCGGGTCAGACAACATCCATCTGAGTTACATTCTCTCAGCCTTGTCTCTTTAGTCTTCGTGTCATCAAAAACAATGGATGAAGGTGAATGTCAAAGTATGCTAATTTATAGCACTTGGTGATCTCTTCACATACCCAAGATTATTATTTTTTTTGCTTTTTTGAATCTCTTCACATGTCCAGAATTTAATTTTCTTATAAACTCATAAATGAAAATTAATGTAAGTAACTGTTTAAACCCTTTGTATATCCTGACGTTAATTAGATCTGGTATGAAGGTTTTGTGTATGAGTTGTTGGGTCATAAATACTGACAATTACTGTCCTTGCAACTCAATCTTATATTATATAAGATGAGTTAAATCACATATTAGTGTTATATCATATATGATATTAGTTTTAAATCACATATTAGTGTTAGATCATATATGATATTAGTGTCATATCACATATGATATTTGTGGAAGTTTCAACAACTAATAGAAAATGATAAAAACAAAAATAATAAAGTTTTTCCGAAACTATACCATGCTCCATATATAGAAAGATAATTAAATTCTACTTGTGATAGTATATTTTTTTCGCTTAATGGTTAACGGTTAGAAAGATATTAATTATTGAAAAACCATGAAAATGGGTTTAGGATTTAACCTAATCCACTAAATTTAGATGGAGATAAAAGGTGGGGATTAGTCTCTGGCATACACAAAAATTTGGTATTCATGTATATGTTAGATTCAAGCACATTATCATATATGTTATATATTATAGTGTTCAAGAAGTAGACTTTCAAGCAGTTTATCATATATGATTGAGGAGAGTTAATTCGGAAACCATATTTATTTTGGATACCAAGGGACTCGTATCATTCATCTCTACCCACATCTATCGGATACGATTAATATTTAATTATTTCACCTATTTTATAATTTAAATATCTCATAAACCGTTAAGTGTTAAACGAAAAACGTATACCATCAAGACGGACATTTAATTAGTTTTTTTTACAGATATGCACCATGATATACTTTTGAAGAAAAAAAATTTTTTTTTTTTTGTTTTTGAAATTTGCGTGAACTATCATACATGATAATAGTGTTTCATCATATATGATATTAGCGCTGGATTACAATTTATTATTGAATCATATATGATATTGGTTTATATCATATATGATATTGGTTTATATCATATAAGATAAGTTATATCATATATGATACTAGTGTTACATCATATATGATATTAATATCATATATGATATTTTTCGACAACAGAAAAAACGTGAAAAAGCAAGAAAAAAAATATCTATAGAAAGATAATTAAAGAAAGATAACTAAATGCTCGTCGTAATGATAATTTTTTTTCGCATAACAACTAACGGTTTAAAAAATATTAATGTTTAAAAAAATAATTGAGTTTTGGGTTTAATCTTACATCATATATGATATTAGTATCATATATGATATTGTGTTTTGGGTATACAAATCACACATGTTCCTAGTCATAGTTGTGCATCATATGTGATATATTTCAATAACAGCTTCTTTAAAATATTAATTTCCAATACCATCCAATTTTATCTTATTTAACAAACAAGAGTGCTTAATTCTCTTACTAGTTTCAACCACTTTAGAGTCACACATATTATACATCAATATAGCTTCATAATAATGGAAATTGAAAACAAACATGAAAAAAATATTATAAAACCAGTAAATTAGATCTTAGTAACAGTATTTCATCAATGCTTCCATTTGGGAATACTCTTTAACAGTATACCGAGTCATAAAATCTTCATTTGCCTCAATTGTACTTTCCCCAAATTTTATTCGAATCCCTAAAATAAAAAAATCAGAATTAATTAGATTGTAATATGATTTTATAGCTTCAGATTTGATAATTAACAGCTTAATTCAGTAACTATCAAATCAATTACCTTGATGAAACGAAACAAAAATCGAATTTGATACAAATTGTCGTTGTTGATTGATGTTATGATAACGAAAAATAACGAGCATACATGCTTTTGATGAAGAATGGCTGAATCAAAGAGTGAAGCCAGGGTCTAGTTAATGGTAATGGAGGTTAGGGGCGATGCAGAGATGTCAGGATGAGAAAACACGCATTAAAGTGTGTCTTGTGTGTGTTATATAAGAGCTTAAAGAAAAGTGTGTTTGAAAAATTACCCTTTAGTGTCAACGTTCAGTTGAATACTATCCATTGGATCAAATGAAAATAAAAGGTGGAGATTAATCCCTTAGTATCCACATTAAGTTTGGTATCCAAATGAACTTAACTCTAATTTGTATGAATAAGTTGATGCACTTTAACTTATGGAAAACAATGATCTTGTTTTTAAGCTTGGTATGGGAAAAGTGAAACTTGAGGATGATAAGTGTTCATGGAAACAAAGCCCTAATTAAAGTCTTTGATTTATGAGTTATTTCCATTAAAACCATTTCAAAAAAAAATATAAAAAAATATAAATAGAATTTTTTTCTTTGCATTACAATGTAAAAATCAAAATCATGCATCATATAGTGTAGTGTAGTGTAAAAGAATTTCATCATGGCCAAGGTGGATTAATTATGAGAAAAGTGTAATTTGGTGCTTTGAAATATGACAGAGCATGAGGTCATGGCAATAATCAAGTGTAGAGGATTTGATATGAGTGAAATCTCATATCAATTATCATATTTAACCCTAAAACACAAAGTAAAATACCAGATTTTAATGTGTAAAAGTAGTATTATATGTATTCTTTGTTGTTTGTGCTTGTGTAGGTAAAAAGATACAAATTTGATGCAAACATGGAATTCAAGTCATTTATGATGAAGAAAAGACAAAGAAGGACAAAAGATGACAAGTCAACACAAGTCAAAGACCTTTCTTGACAACTTGCAAAGTAGAAGGACTAAAAGTGTCAATTTGGAAAAGTCAAGAAAAAAGTCAAATCTGGTCAAAGTCAAAGTCAACAAGTCAAAGGTTCAAATATGGTCAAGTATGAAGTCAAAGGGCCAAAAAATGACAAGTCTATGAAGATTTGAACTCAAGATACAAGGCTGATTACAAGAGGGACCAATATTACCAAAAATGAAAGACAAAGCAGACATGATCCGTGTGACAACCCTTTCATCCAATAACAAGCCAATATAAAAGAGTGGTGGATCATTGACTGAGTTAATAAATGAGGAGAGAAGTGGCTAGTAATAAACGCAGCGAATCCTAACAGTGTAAACACACTATCTCCTTTTAAACCAATCACAAGGCTCCATGTAATATACTTCACTGTTCCTATTGTAGGTCCATAGTTTCTTAGGATTAAGCATGTTATGGATTAATCTATTGAGATGGATGGGAAATGGAAGAACTAGAGAGAGAAAGAAGAGAGAGAAAGGAGAGGAGAAGAGAAAGATGGATGGATTAATGAAAAGTGTGAAAATATAAAATGAGCAACCCCTCCTAACATGCTAGGAGGGGGTATATATAGCCCACCCTACATGTGGGCTATATGGGCTATACGTTTACATAATGGATCACGAGCCCAATACTTAAATATATTATTAGAGTGACCGATCCTTTCTAAATACGTAAAAACGTATTTTCAACAATCTCCCCCAAAGGGAGGTCACTCCAAGTTACAATGTCCTAAATAGTCTATAGCTCGTGATCTATGCTAATAATGATGTGACCGAGACTTTCCTTGGAAAAACGTATTTCCAACAATCTCCCCCTAAGGGAGGTCAAACCATTTTACAAAATCTTAAACCTAGCATACTATGCTTGAGTCTTTGATCTTGTTCTTGTGAATATGATGATGAGATCTTTGACTTTAGTCTTGATCATGTTCTCTTGCCTTGACCTTGTGCATTCATCACTTGTGATATTTGCCTCTTCGTGACTTCATGATCCACATACTTATACTTTTATAAATTCTTGAAAGCTTCAGAGTTTGATACAACGGAAGACTTGACTTTTAGACTTTCTTGAATTTGTTGAAGTATTAAGTGCAGAAAGCATAAGCATGTGTTGACGAATTCTTCTGGATTGAACACCGTAATGCCACCTTCTTGTTATGCTGCATAAGACAGTTAGCAACAAAACATATACACGGATGAAATGGCCTTGAACATTTCATTCTAATTCGGTAGCATTTTACCGCCGGTCGGTGAAGACCGTTGGACGATATTAAATATCGTACTTGTGGCAGGTAGTTTCAGTTAAGAACCTCCTTGACAAGATTTCGCGGGTAAACCCGTTCTCTCTATTCGACCGTCCAAAGCTGACTGCGAACATAAAGAGTGAATCATTTGGATAATAATATCCGCATAATTTTGAAGCCGTCAATTCATGTTCCTAGAACAAGTGAAATTCAATTAAGAACCGCACCATCGTTGCTTTCCAGTTGTCACGAGCTTGATTCGTATAGAATCTTGCAAGTTACCTACCAAGTGCTGTTTAAGGTTAACACTAGAAGGATTTCCACTCATCACTGTGAACACTAAGGTATCACTCTGAGTGTTCTGGCAAGATCACTAAGATATTGCGTAGAAGCCTGGAATGTGTTTAAATTCATTTAAGAATTAAACCACTGTTGCTTTCCAGTTATCACAAGTTTGATTCATAAAGAATCGCACAAGTCACCTACCATGAGCTTTTTGATATTCGCTCAAGAAGGATTTCCATCATTATTGTAAATACTTTCGTATTACTCGGATGTTCAGGCAAGATCATGAAGATTTTGTGTAGGACTCTTAAGATCTTTCTTGCTTTTCACGGTGTGTGAAGAAGCAAGGAATTATGAAAGTGTGTCCTAATGAGATATTTGATGATCTCAAATGGCTCTAGACTCGATCGTGCATTTTGGATTTTTAGTGATCAGAGGCTGGAGAGGAGTGCCACCATTTCAAAACCAATTTATTCGGAGTGAATAAATCAATAGATAATGTGTTGTCTCCGTGTGATTAAAACAAATATCTTTTAAGAGATATCTGAGTTAGCTGGGATGGGTTGTGCCTTGCATCACTAGGTCCATGATGTCTGTCTTCAATATCAAGAAGCATTAAACAATGATCTTAATAGCATATGTATTGACCCGGTTTCTGCCTAAGTTGTAAGGAGGGCTTCTTTCTTTACACCCTTTATCTTTACAATTCTTTTTCATTCTTCAACCCCTTCAATGCTTACCAATACGTCATCACTAGCACCTTGTTATGATTGTTCCAGTGCTAACTTAATTACTTGGTCGGCATTCAGATACGTTCACAATCTTTCTCCATCTTTCCTAAGGACTACTATTTCTAGCTATGAAATGTCCTTGGGAAGATTCCTCCGGTTCTAGAGGAATCATTGGACTTTAACCTATCCTACCATACTTATATCACCACAATCTTCATCGTCGTAAAATAAATGGGTTGCGGGTAAGTATAAATCACCATGAAATCCATTTTGAAGTACAAATCCATTTTGCTCCCCCTTAACATATGCCACGATATTCGAAAATATTTCGCACATGTCGGGATGAGCTATCACGTTAAGTCAAACCATTTGTGATTAATCATTTCCCATATTAAATCACATTTTCTCCCCCATATTAAAAATATTAACCCAATCGATGTTTTTAATATCATTTGATTTAATAGCATTTTAAGAAAATTTGGGAAGAAAGATGCAAATCCAATTATCTTCATGAATTACACAAGCTCTCCCTCAAATTAATGAGGGTGTACTTGAAACGTAAATTAAATACCCTTTAAACACAAGTGTAAGGTACTTATCACATGCAAAGATCATATATGATAATGTATTCACAAGATAAGCAATTTATGAGGTTGGACCTGAATGATGGAAAACATCATATGAAAGAATCACATGGTTCTTGTTCACGAATGTTGGTCTCCTCGTCACGTCTGAAGTTATCTCTTGACTCCATGTGTACTACTGATATCGTTGTCTTGACACCAATATGTGAACTTGGCACTTTCGGCATCAAAGATTCTGAATGCTGGACGATTGCTCCCCCTCAATTGTTGACCCGTGTTCTATTGAAAGAGCTGTAGTCGCTGTTTGAGTAGTCGCATTGTCGAGTATGTAGATATCAATTGTAAGTTGTTAAGGTTGGTGGAGATGATAACTTCATATGAACAAGATTTCTCTTGTTTTAACAAATAAATTCACTGACACGTACATAAATTCGTGTTAGATTGTGTTATTAAGTAAACACAATCACTTACATGGTTATAAAGTAAACCATGCCCGAGAAAATTAATTCCCGTTGTTGAGTCAAATCTTTCCGGTGAAATGCTTGACTTTAATATGAAAAGTGGGTTACTATCGGAAATAATAGCAAGACATTTTGAGCATGTTTTAAAACATTTGAACTTCTGCTCGAACTTTATTTACAACCCCGTGTCATTATTGAATGACATTTCTAGTATCGTAAATATTATCGATTCCAGAAGACATGCTCTTTTATCAAAACATTTTGAACACACAATTTTGAAAGATTTAGAAAAACCTTTGGAAAAATTCTAGAAAAATTTTGTTCATTGTTTTGAAACCAATTACTTGAGCTTAAGATGTTGAATATCTTAAAAAACGAGCTCAAGTCCGAGAAGTTGTAAACTTCCTGTTGTGTGGATAAGTTTATCATCGGCGATAAACTTTCCTTTTAACTGAAGAACGAGTCCTAAGTTGACATTTACTTAGAAGTCGTTTTCATGAGCTTGAAAAACTTTGAATGTTTTAAGGTAAAGCTCATGACCGAGAAATATGAATTTCTCGTTAAGAAGAAAAGTTCTCTTATTTAAAAGATACACATTACTTTATGAGTTTAAAACTTGGAATGTTTTAATACAATCTCATGACCGATAAAATATAATTTCCCGTTACGAGGATAAGCTATCTTTAAAGATAAGCTATCCTAAAATTACATCCGAGTTACAGTCTGATACTTAACTGTAAGTCTTTGTGCATGAGCTTAAAAAACTTCGAATGTTTTTAATAGTAGCTCATGCCCGAGAAAAATTAATTTCTCGTTGTAAGGATAAGTTTATTATCAGCGATAAACTTTCCTTTTATACTGAAGAACGAGTTCTAAGCTGACATTTACTTAGAAGTCGTTTTCATGAGCTTGAAAAACTTTGAATGTTTTAACGTAAAGCTCGTGACCGAGAAAGATGAATTTCTCGTTAAGAAGAAAAGTTCTCTAATTTAAAAGCTACACTTTTCTTTATGAGCTTAAGACCTGGAATGTTTTAATACAAGCTCATGACCGAGATAATTAATTTCTCGTTAAGAGGATAACTAATCTTTAAAGATAAGCTTTCCTAAATATGAAGTCCGGGGCATAATCTGAAATATAATTATACACCATTTACATGAGCTTAAAACTTTTGAATAATTTTAATGTAAGCTCGTGTCCGAGAAAAATTTAATTTCTCGTTAATGAGGATAAGTTTATCATCGGCGATAAACTTTCCTTTCTTAGAATCGCGGGTTACAATCTGACATGTGACTGCAAGCCGTTGTGCATGAGCTGAAAAACTTTGAATGTTTTTAACATAAGCTCATGCCCGAGAAAAATTAATATCTCGTTGTGAGGATAAGTTTATCATCGGTGATAAACTTTCCTTTCTCTGAAGATCGGATCATCGTCTGATATTTAACAATGAACCATATACACGAGCTTAAAACCTTTGAATGGTTCTAAGATAAGCTCGTGTCTGAGAAAACTTAATTTCTCGTTTTGAGGGTAAGTTATCGTTGCGTAGATAAACTTCCCTTTCTCTGAAGAACGGGTCACAGACTGTGATTTATCTATAGCCCTTTCACAGCTTAATCATGAATCCCCTGAAACGCTTGTTTCTCTGATATCTGCTTCTTCAGTAGCCAAGCTATGAGAGTGTCCTTAGTTGAACGGTATACAGTGATTGGACCGCTTCGTTCTTTTGGAACATCAACTTTGGTACCTGCATTCTCATCAGGAGTTTGCATGCTTTTATGTGGGTTAGCGATATCTATCTTAGAAGCAAGTGGGGAGTCACAGTTGGTCTTACTTGTCCCAGAGGTGACCTGAGAAGATAATTCACTTGTCTTAGTTGGCAAACGTTTTCTTTTATAGAAAACCTTAAGTTCAGGCTTAAGTGATGTATCATCCTTATCAATTTCCTCCCCAGTAGTCTTAGTAGAATCGGAGACTATCCTAGTTAAAGGGCACTCGTTTCCTACAAGAGTGAAAGTTCTACCAGTGGGGCGCCACATTTTACCAATGGGTTTGATTTTAGCCACCCACTGGGATTTAAGTCTAGCACGGGAGTTCACCTTATTAAGTAAATTTTTGATACAAGAATCATGATTGGCTTTAAAGACACATTTCCTACATGTTTTACAAGTAGCATATTTAATATCCGAGTAAGATCTAGAATTTCTAGATGATTGATTGATGCTCCTAGTATGTGACATGCTACGGTTAGCAGTGTTGGGTAAACTAGAAGGCATCTGACTAGGTTTGAAATTCCTATCTCTTACTTGTGTCTTTGGCTTAGCTTCCCTTAGATCAAATGTATGGCGAACGTCATTTCAACTATTTCGAGACGTGTTCTTTGGACTATGTCTAGGGAAACTAGAGGCAATCATGTGAGTAGGTCTTGCAAAAGCTGTTTTAGTCACATTGGCCCTAGTTGGTGGAGTGATTGTTCTAGAAAGATGAACCATATCAACTTGGGAGGCAAACCACGGTCTCGAGGGTTGTGATCGCTCGGATCTAAATGCATTCGGTTGTCAAATGACCTGATTTGTAGGCGGTTTCCCCAAGATTGATGGTTTTTCAAGCTTACTGTCCACACTAGTTCCTTTAGTTTTCCTTAATTCATTTCTCAAAGCAGCTATAGCAAAAACCTTTTCTTGAACCTGAGCCTTTAAAGTCTCATTCTCTTTGACCAATTTATCTTGGGATGCCAATTTAGATTCTAGCAACTTAATTTGTTTCAAAAGATTATCCTTTTCAGCTTTAGAATCTAGAACTGTTTGATTTAATTTTCGTTCAAGAACAACGTTTGACTTTTCAAGTTTTTCAAAATATGTTTCAAATTTGTTCGTTTTCTTAGAAAATTCTAATTTGGCATCCTCAAAATCTTTTGATTGTTGAGCTACAATCGTTTCGAGTTCTCTAATCTTGGAATTAGAAGCAGTCAAAGAAGCAGTTATAAGACAATTATCATGATGTTTAGCATTTTGAACACTTTCTCCCCCATTATGACTCACATCGGATGAATCATAAGTGGTATTTCTATCACTCTTTTCCATCCCATGTTTGTCATAATTAGGTTCAGAATCCTCAATATGCGGCATTTCATCAGCATATACATCATAAACAACATTACATTGTAACATGTTCGCAGGCTCTTCGTCATAAACGGGTAAGGTGTCATCAAAAGAGATGTCTGGAACATTCCCTGACTTGTTGCTGATGTCATGCTTAACTGTTGATTCCATGTCCTTGTAATCTTTAGCAGCCTCCAACGCGTCAATCGTATGACCATTAGTTTCTTCTGGTATATGCATCGGATGTTCTGGCTTCCAATTATCAGAATCGATTTGGAGTCATGCTCTTTCTTGAAAAAGTTGCGTAAGAGAGTTCACATATTTGCACACGGTTCCTTGGAACTCTTGAATCTCGATATGCATATCTTCAAAGAATTACTGACAGAACCCTGAATTTTATTTCTTGACAGTATTGAATTGAAGAAAAATCGATAACTGTTACAAAAGAATTTGAAGTGCAGATGCAGATTAAATATGATTAAAGTTGTCTTTGTCAATTTTCTGCTGAAGAATATCCAAATTTATCATCAATGCGTCAATGAAGAAAGGAGCATCTTGACCAAAGACTGCCACAAAGGGTGGTCCATACGTGAGCTTTGTAAGCTTGTCAAGATGACACTCAAATTGTCTAAATACGACTAGACATCTTTTTCTAGCTTCTTCACGCATCTTCTGCAATTGTCCCTCTTGAGATGTTGAACTCAACCAATCCATTGAAATTCGATGAAAATTTCTTGGATCCTTGTTTTGTATTATTGATAAGACTTGTGATATAAAACGATGCCTGAAATCCTCAAAGTTTGGCTGAAGTTCAACTCTTTGTAAAACTAAGAAATTGCGTTGTCGTTTAAGCATGTTTGTTGTAAAATTACCAAAATTTACCCGAGTTCTAACAATATCAATACCCGTTAATTAATAAAGTCCCACCAAACCTCCTACGCAATATTTTATATAAACCTCTGCCTAGAAATCTCCGCCTAGAAACCTCCTTAAGATAATATATATAAACCCAAATCAGTCAAACAACCCTAATCACTCATAAAACAAACCGCAGTCACTCTCCTTATCTCCCCCATCTAAACTCCATAATCTTCTTTCATCCACACATATCAAAAACTCAGCCACCATGAACATAATCAGTCGCATCATCTAACTTATCTCTACCTAATCTCAAACAAATATAACCTCTTATCAAGATCAACGAATCTAAAACACACAGCCAACACAAATCTCTATCTCAATCTTGTATCAACCAACCATATAATATCAAAGATCACCCACGAAATCTTATGGCTTTATAAACCGTACCAAGATCTTTTCATTAGATTCAAATTGATGTGTATCAAGTGGCTTCAAGATCTCCAAGGGGGTCTCGGGTAGGTTTTTTTACTTTGTTGCATGCGTGTGTTGATTAAACGAATCAAAGAAGGATTATAACAAAATTGTTATTAATTTCTCTTTAATTTTCGTATATCTAAAGAGGGTTACTCTCTATATGGGTCAGTGAAGAAAGATGGTCAAAAACACAAGATCTTCGAAGATCTTCAATTGTTTAGACTTAATCTGAGATCCTTTAAGGTTTCTGTTTGAGAATCGAGTCGAGTTGATGTTTGAGTGTGAGTCTGAGGTTTTGTGTGAGGGCGAGTGGTGAGAAAATGAGACGAAGGGATTAGTTTGTTTGAAAAAAAATCAATGTGTGAGGGTGAGTCTTGGTTATTTGACCGAGAGATGTTGATCATGGGCTAACTTGTCTTCAGTTTTGGTGGAGACAGATGTGAGTTGAAAGTCACATTGGGGATAATAGGTTTGTTTGGTTGAGAGTCGTTGGGTTCAAGTTTTGCTTTGTTGAGTTTGGTGTCGCTTGGAGTCAAGTCTGGTTGTTTGTGTCGTGTCTGTGATTGAGTCTTTCAAGTCAGTCAGTGTCGAGTCTGTGTTGTGAGAAGTGTAGGTTGTTGAGTCAAAAGGGTTGTTTGAGATGTGTAGGTCGAGTCTAATTGGGGTTGGTCTGGTTGGTTTAGTCGAGTCGTGTGAGATGACTGTTTTGTTTGAATCGAGTGAGGGGCAGGTTGTGTCTTGGTCAAGAGTAGAGTCTTATCCGGAATCCAGACTTCTGGTGCTTATCCGGAAACCAGATTTCTGGTGCTTATCCGGAATCCAGATTTCTGGTGCTTATCCGGAATCCAGATTTCTGGTGCTTATCTGGAACCCATAATTCTGGTGCTTATCCGGAAAAGTTTTCGAAGACTTATCCGGAATACGTTTCGCGAGCCTTTATCCGGAATACCAACTTCTGACCTCTTATCCGGAAAACACCAATATTTCTTATCTGCAATGAGGACTATAATGCTTATTCGGAAAACAACTTCGACCTCTTATCCGGAATATAGATTATATTGCTTATCCGGAAAACAACTTCTAATGCGTATCCGGAAAACACCTTATACTGATTTGATAGATTTGATAGATTTGACAGATTTGAGAGAGAGAAAAAGAATATCAATTTGGACGAAAGTGGATAAATATCAATTTTTGACAAAGTAGATACGACCAAAAGTTGATAAAGTTTGGAAATGACAAAAGTTCAAAAACTGATGATAGAAAAATTAATAAAAACTGATACTTTTGCTTTTCAATGATAAAATAATGATAGAATATAGATAAAAATAATAATAGAAAACTGATTATAGATAAAAGATGAGACAAAAAGATTATAAAAAACTGATAAAAACAATAGATAAAAAATTTAGAAAGAAAAGATTTTTTACCACCAAATCAATAGATAAAAACACTCAAATCAGAAGAATCAACCAAAGCTCTGATACCAATTGTAGGTCCATAGTTTCTTAGGATTAAGCATGTTATGGATTAATCTATTGAGATGGATGAGAAATGGAAGAACTAGAGAGAGAAAGAAGAGAGAGAAGGGAGAGGAGAAGAGAAAGATGGATGGATTAATGAAAAGTGTGAAAATACAAAATGAGCAACCCCTCCTAACATGCTAGGAGGGGGTATATATAACCCACCCTATATGTGGGCTATATGGGTTATACGTTTATATAATGGATCACGAGCCCAATACTTGAATATATTATTGGAGTGACCGATCCTTTCTAAATATGTAAAAACGTATTTCAAACACCTATAGATAACGATCCACAACTCAATTTATGGACTTATCAAAGCATGACACGTGGCTTCTTTCATCCCCAGATCGTGGAGCAAGTTTTAGACACTTTTAGAAAGAACTTTCAACATCAAATATGATCCAAATGGAGAGACGAACTCAACCCACGTGGTTAATCAACATTTTATCCATTGAATAATTTTCCCCTAATTTGGATCAAAAACATGAAATTTCAATAGAGAAGATGAAGACACGTGGCATTTTGTGAGTGGATGCAACACGTCATCACACCTCACCATCACTTAATTCACTCTATAAATAGACCTTGTAGCATTCATTTGTATCAGCTAGATAAGTGTGTAAAAACACACACTTTTTCATTTTTCTCTCAATCCTTTTTCAGTTAGTAGCTCTAACTTCTCAAGGTGCCTAACAAACACTTTGAGAGTTAGTTAGGTAGTTGAAGCAGTTGCAACAAACAATTCCATTAATAAAACTTCATTTTTCCTTAAATTCACTTCTCATTCTCCTTTCACTTGCATTCTTCTACTACCTGTTGTTATATATTTGATTCTGTTGTTCTTGTATGAACAATGGAGTTTGTTGATTGATTTTGAAGACTTCTCAAGATTTCAGATAGTTCCAGACTCATTTCATAGCACAACGGTAGCCAAATCTTGTAGTGTGATCCAGTTATGATGATGATGATGATTGATGTGGGCTGTACTTGTGTACATTAGTTGATTGGGTGTTGATAGAGTTACAAGTGAGCTCAACGCTTAGTTCTGCATCAAAGGAAACCTTCAAAAGTCTTATAAGCTCTCTTTACTAGTTTCCACTCAAAAACTTAGTTTGCATACTTAATTTTGTGTCTTAGTGAAATAATACTTGCTATTGCCTGTTATGTGCTTATTTTCAGTTCTTGGATATGATTTGATTGATAGATAGCTTTATGTGTTGGATTTGAGTAGACTACATAGCTTAATACTTGTGCTTATCAGATAACCAGTGTTTGGATAAGATCATCATTCTTGAATCAGTTGTTGGAAGTTGTTGTTAGAAGTTAATTTTCACTTACTGGCTAGTTACTAGCAAAGGTGTAAAGTTTTAGAGTCAAACAACAAGTCAAACAGGCAATTAGCACTTTAAAAGTATTGGGTCAGACTTGAACTTGAAAACATGCCTAATTCAAACTCTTGCCAAATCTTTAATACTTGGAGTTAAGGAGTGAATTTTAGTTTTGAGTGTATCTTATCATCCCAGCTTTTTAGAGATATAGGGTAGACCATACAGTTCTCACTAATAAGCTAGAAATCAACCATAAAATAAGCACTTAAGCAAATGCAAGTTTCTGTGAACAAGGTTTAACAGAATTTCATTTTAGGCTTATTCACTTCATAAAAGTATCAATTTTCTTTCACAAAACAGTTGCATAAGTTGAGAAAATAAGTTTGGACCAAGGTCAAACTTGCTCAACTTTGGTCAACGCTTGGTCAAAATAAGCCAATTTAGCTTATTTGAATTTCTGGCTCATTCTGTGGTGCTTTTTGAGATTTTCTTGGATAGGTCTTCCTTATTTGGCCTATTGATCATAATTTGAGAAGTAGAAGTCAAGTGCTTATCCCAATAAGTTATTCTCTTAAAAATTGCTTATTTGGCTTATAGTGCATTTCAGCTAGATTCTTTGAAACTGACTAGGTAAAATTGCATTAGAAGATTTTTGAAACAAACCTCAGCTTAATTGGTGTCTTATAGCTCTTGTTCTATCTTATTGAATCAATGATGTGGGGGAAAAGTGTCGGTGTATTTTAATATAATACGTTATAGAGCAAATTAAGAAAATTACCTTTAGGAAAAAGTAATAGTCTAAATAAGCTAAAGACGGATTAATTGAACCCGAGAGTGATCCCGGTTCGTTGTACACGAAGAAATTGTGAATTTGAGACTTTCGTTTAACTTGGACAGTCGATTTGAATTGGTTTCGGTTTTTATCTAAAATCCTACGTTTTTTATAAAAGTGCATGGACCGTACCCAAAATAAATCTAAAAGACGAAAATTAAACTATATTACCCTTTTTTTTCTTTTTAATTTAACAAAATTATCTAAGCAATATTAATTTTAAAAGTAATTAAATATATATATATATATATATATTTTACTTTAGACTAATAAATTGTAACAAAATTTATTTAAACTATTCTTCTAATAAAGGTAATTATAATTTTATATTTTAACTTTAAAACTAAACTTTTAAAAAAGACGTCAATTAATAAAATGCAAATTCAAAGTCAAATTATATATTAAATTTATGAGGAAGTAATGAAACAAAATGAGCCAACCGCTCATGTGGTAATCACGTTTGGTCTATAAGGTGCAGGTCTCGAGTTCGAGACCTGCTAGTGACAAGTTTTTGTTATTTTTTTTTCAAATTTTGATCAAAGCCCCAAACACCCCAATTCAAGGTGCAGGACAAGAAATCACAGTTACCAAAACAATTCAGTGAACAAAACAAAGCAGCAACAGACTTATAACAACAAGTAAATACAACAATAGACTAAAAACTTAATTCAGTTAATAATCTATAACTCAACTAACTCCTAACAAACAAAGATTATCTCCAAATAACATCACAGAATATAAAGAATTTCAAATCCAGATACCCTAATCTCAGTTACTCAAAATGATAATAATATCAGCTATTTTTAAATCAACAACTAGCAGATTAATTCCTATTATTCAGTAATATCACAACTAAGGTTACTAATTCGAACAAGAGCAGTAGTAAACATTCTTATGACAACAACAAATTAATCAGAAGGGTCACCATACCACATACGAAACCAACCAAAAACGACACACTAGGTTTATCATCTTTAAAATCACAGAAAGCTCAACAAAATTTAAGAAACATATTATTCAAAACTCGAATAAGGACATGAACAGATTCATATATCCAACATAACAACTCAAATCGACTAAAATAATATAGTACAGATTAAGGGACTATAAATCTCAATAACACACGAATTTCAACAAAACTCAAACAATAAACTGACTCAACAACTTATCAGAACACATTC
The DNA here is from genome assembly GCA_025667525.1 of Glebionis coronaria. Taxonomy (NCBI): domain Eukaryota; kingdom Viridiplantae; phylum Streptophyta; class Magnoliopsida; order Asterales; family Asteraceae; genus Glebionis; species Glebionis coronaria. Next base: position 453,873,037 of record CM046880.1, read on the forward strand.
ATACAAGATTTAATCAAAAAGGAACTTTGACAATTAACACTAATGAACCAGCAGATCTATAACATAACACTAATCCTTTATAGCAAATTTAAACTAGTTAAAGCAAGTAACATAAAAAAACACATCATACAATCAAAACAGTTATACAGTAAACATAATACTAGCAGATTCAACTAAAATTTGAAGAAAAGTATATGAGCTTGACCGTTTAATGAAGGCAACCGTTGCGACGAAGGTGAGCATTGAGCTACCTTATATCTAACTACAACCTAAACGCCTTTTACTCTCTCGAACCATGACCCACAAACCACCATCGAACCACAAACAAAGTCACGAACCAGCAGCATCATTTAATTGTTTTAAACATCTATCCGGTGGGATAAATGTATGTATCCCTTGGTCTACTCAATTGTCCAAATAAGCTATTATTTAAGCTTATTCAAAGAATACTAAATTATAACAAGCTAATAGATTCAATATTGCAATTATTTCCACAAATTAACAAAACGTAAATTAAAAAGATTGATGAAACTGGGAATCAAAGTTTTATTAAATCAAATCTTCATTACAACTTTAATAAATGAAAATTACAACTATTGACTAAAAACTAGCATTATAACTTTAAGTAAATAGAGGGATGACATTACAGTAAAAAGGTGGGAGTATTTATAGTTGAACGAGAGAGGTGTAGGGTGAGGTTGTTGGTGATGAGTGACTCCTTTCTTGACCCTTCGATCAGCATCTATCATTCTCTTTCTTGTCAGTTTATGATCCAAGGGCTGATAGATGTCCACCTTCACTCAGATTTCCAGGGTGGACAAGATTTGTGTTAGTTTGGTGATGACTTGGCAGGTAATGATTGGTTCTTGTCAGGTATTCAGTGGTATCAACCAATCAAAAGGAGGTTGTGACGTATCCAAGCTCCACGTGGAGCTTGGTACTTGGAATATTCGTAGCTTTCACGCGCCATCTTGCCCTTATTACTCTGAATATGCTGTGTATTGTTCACTCGCCTGATGATTTGAGAAACCCCCAATTTTCTAGGGTTCTTGAGTTGATGGTGTTTATCCCTCTTTTCTTTCTCTCGTTTCTTTTTATTCTTCTTTTCTTTGTTTATTGACCGTGTAGTTGACCAAAGTGAAAGTTAATAAACAACTTTTCCACCGTCATATATTTTGGTGATGGGCTTTAAGACCCAACATATATAGAAACACCATTTGTGCCTAGTTTTTCTTCTTTTGGGCCTTGTTGAAATTGGACCCAAAACATATATTACTTCAATCCATCCATAATTCTTCCAACTTGGGTTTGATTTTGGGCCTCCAAAATAAATAACAACTTCATAACTTAATATGGGCTTTCAGGCCCATTAGGCTTAAGTGGGACCCACTAAGGCCCAGTATACTTTGATAAACTTGAATCCTCGAATAAAAACGACTTGTCTTTTGGCCTTTTGATAAACTTCTTCAATCTCTTGTCGGTTTTTGCCGGTTTTATGAACTTGGTTCCTACACACATGAAACGAACAAAACAAGTATATACAATACAATATTCATACAAGTTATGCATTTTTAGTCCGTTTTGTGATATAAATGATATGAGTAATTACACTCATATCAATCACTAGGGCCCGTTTTTCTTAAACAAGTTCTTTTAATTTCATTATAGTCCCTGGAATTTAGGGATTAGTTTAATATGTTTTAATAGTTATAAGTTTGCTAGGTTTTGCTAATAGGTCCCTGGATTAGTTAATATTGTTACATTTTCAGTTTGTTAGTTTGGAAGTTTGCTACATTTTGCTTAAAAGTTTGTTATAATTTCATTTTCAGTCCTTCAAGTTTCTGAATTTACATTTCTAGTCCTTTTACAATTATGAACTTTACATTTTGAACAAATTTTCATATTATGCATTGATTACTTGTACTTTTAGCATTATGTGTGGTATGTGCACTTTGTTTTTATCTTAGTACGGATACGTAGAGATCATACTTTTATCTTTTATGCGCTTTGTGTTAACTAGACCTTGATTACCAAAACTCTATAAATCTAACACCAAAAACAATTAGCTAACCTGATTTCTATTGGATGATCATTTGTATTGAGTCGAGAATAACGCATTAAAAAGACAAATGTTATTGTCCATCTTGTAATTCAGTCAACTCGTAATTCAGTCTCCAATGAAATTGTCTCCCCCTATTGCATATATTGTGGAAGCACTTCTCATTGGCATATTAGTTGCCCAATTCAATACCCGTATCGTCACGAGCATGAACCGAGTTACAATTGTGACAATGTGGATGGTTACCCACACGAGGAACCGGATTTTTCTCAATTCTCATGTTGCGCCAATTGTGGGAGGCCTCATGATACTTTTTCTTAGCAACCGATGAATTATTATGAGCCTGATTCATGCTAAAATTCCGGTTTTGGTAATTTTGAGACCCCACAATACACTCTTGATCATCAAGATTCCCATGAGTTAAGTAACAAGAGACAAGATTCCTTTATACATTTCTTTTTAGAAGGATTTCGAAGAATTAGGGAGGAGAGAGAAATGGAAGAGCAACGAGAGCAAGCGTCTAGTTTGAATAGTTATACCTCTACGCCACTTGTGACTCTATATTGTTATGATGATGACGAGGGTGATATTTTCAATCTCGACCCACATCATGGAACCGCTACTGACTCACTACGATACCCGATACCTCTCTAAGTATGGGGAGAAGAATCTTAGCACTTATCCTAGTGTTGAGATCCCTGTTCCAATCCAAAGTGAGCTTATGGTTATTTCCGATGATGAGTTAAGTGATTTTGCTCTCGATGAACTTTTCCATGAAAATTCTAACGAGGAAAATTACGATAGTGAGTGTGAATAAATTTTATGTGGTCATGTCTCTACCAATGACACTTCGGGTAGAGAATCAACGACTTTTTCGAACCTGCTTTTCGATGATGATTTTTCCACGAGTAATGAAGTGTCACTACTCGACAAGGATGTTCAAATTAACGATTTTTCTAACCCTTTTTTTGAATTTGATGACGCGTTCATTTTCGGTGACATAAATCCTATCTTTGATGAGACGTTCAAGGACATCGAGAGTGAGGATTCTAAGGATCCTAAACTCGATGAGCCAGATTTGCTAGTCACCCTCCCGAAGTCTCATGTGGATGAGACTTCTCTTTCTAATTGTAATGTTTCTATTCTTGAGGGGTTCACCGATGGACCGCCTCTCGAAGAGGATGAGGACTTTCAAGAGGCTTTTGCCTTCGATCCGGGGGGAGATTTTGAAACTCCTATTTTGCATGATTTACCTTTATTTCAAAGTGAACCAAACCACCCTTCCGGAATTGATGACAACACGTACTATAAGTACGTTATAAGGAGTTTTCTTCCTTACAAGACATATCCTCCGGTTTTGTGTATTTTATTTTCCACCGGATGTGAGGATATCATCTTTGACCCTGGTATAAGGACTATGTCTTTAAAACCGGTTGCTTTTGGGCCTTGATTACATGTAAGACCCACCAAAAATGACCAAACCATGATAATCCCTAAATGATCACATTTATGGGGATTCGAGTCGAGCTTTTGACTCGGTTATAAAAAATAAGGTGCCTCGTGGGGGATTCTTATGCTTATCCTTGTAAATATTTTTGCTTTTTAATTAACCTAATGAGGAGATTTGTGACCTTCCAACCTTTGTTCTGTGGTTGTTTGTGATTTTTTAATCTAGGATTATCATCACGAATGAAGCATCTCGTGTTCGTTTTACTCGAGCTTCGATCATTTGCTTTGAAGATTTTTGATATCCGATGATATATCCTTTTGTGTTCTAACAATTAACTTATCGCACACTTCATAAATGGCTTAAGATTAATTGTTATACCCTTTCCATGCTAGATTAAGGATTCGAATTTTCGTCTCTAATATGGGGGTGTTCCACATAAGGCTAAAAATAGCCAAATTTTAAGGATTTTCTTGTTTTTCGTAAGTGTTTAAGACACGAATGTAGATTTTCTGATGGCGAGAATAAAAGTAATTTTTGACTCGACCATGCATGTTGAGCACTTAGCTTCGATTCCTTAACTTTTTGGGCTAAGTCTCTTAAATGAGGACGAGAAATGATAGCGTTAAATACAATTTACTATGCTAAACGTAGAATACGCGTATTCTTTCAAAAACTCATGTAGCCTAATTGTTTGCTTATTCTCCCCTCGCTTGTATTTATTTAATTGTTAATAAATATTGACTTAGCGGTTTAGTCTCTATTGTTGGTTTTTAATTGATTCTAATAACTTCCATGTAATTTGTAGAAACTAGAAGGGGGGTTGAATAGTTTCTCTTCGGTTTATATCCTAATAAAAATTCCTTTCAATTAGGTTTGTCTCAAACTACCTTTTACTTGAAAGCTAGTTGCATAAGGATTAAGTTCAATTCTAATGCATTAACAATGACCAATAGTAGATGTGTTGGTCCCTTGTAAATCGTTATTAATTATCAACCTTAAGTAATAACTCTTTACTACGACTCAAGTGTGTTGTTTTAACAATAGATAAGACTATGAACAATTAAAACAACAATACCAATAACTTTTCAACGTATAAACTTTTATTAGAATCAAATATAGAGACTATAACCCACTTTGTTTGCGGAATAAAAAAGTGGTTGAATGACAATGGGTTATGATCTCCTCTACTTAAACGTATAACCAAAGTTAAAGTCTAAGCTCCAATCTAAACGTTCATATGCATCTTGGCTATATGGTTTAGTTGGTATCAAGAGAGAAAGGTTTTCTATAGTTTTTACTCTTGTATTTGTTAACCCTTTCTCTCCCAATTTACACTCCTTTTATAGGTAGTGTAAACTAGGGTTTGCATTTGCATGTTTCAATGCACGGGTTTATCCAGTGGGTGGTTGATGCCCATGCTGGATAAACAGTACAAAGTACATATTAAACTATTCTAGAAAAGATAAAGGTTCTACTTATATCTAAGTATACAAGCAACCTACTTTGACTTAAAGTTATCTTTTCCCGCCTAATGCAAACCATCAGAATGCTGAAGAGTCTTCAGTATCCAAGAGGAGATCGACATCATTCAGTTTGGTATTGTCAAACCAAACTGAACTGAAAGCCCTTCTTCAGTCCTTGTTCTTCAGCAACTAGACCGCCTAGTATTTGAAGCGAAGACTCCTTTGTCTTCTAAGTTAACTGGAAGGGAAATGCTGAACTTTTTTCAGCTACAAAGTCTTTAGTAGGAACTTTGTTCCTCTGGTCATCCTTCAGCAGACTGGCCTTACTGTTGAGCATGAAACACTTAGGGGGATTTTATATTCAAATTCTAGAGTTGCTTTAGGGTCAGTAAATATTGACCTAACAATCTCCCCCAATTTAGATATACAAATATCCTAAGTCTAATGTCAGTAGTAAGTGAGCATAACAACTTCTTCTTACTTGCACTGAACAATAAAATACTTATAAACATCAAATAATCATTTATTCATGAACGTTACAAATTACAACAAAGATAGTACAAATGATTATTCAGTTTTCCTTTGGCCTAAGTTCTTCAATGACGTGGGTCTAAACTGATGGATCAGAGTTTTTGATGTCTAGTATTGATAGTAAGCACATGCTGAAGGTTTTAGCAGCTTTAGTGAGTCCTAGACCACCATGGTGAGCAAAGAAGATTTTCTGAATGTTCCCAAGAAGTTCATTGTTCAGATCATCAAGATCACAAATACACACAAAGTCTTGACGTTCACGATGATTGAACATAATCATTCCCAATTATGGTTCTTCTAACACATGTCCAGGGAGATGATTTTCAAACTGAACAAGATCTTTGTATTTCTTTGTGGTGATAAAGATGTCACCCACACCAGGTTAAACCAGATTGTCTCTTTTGTTCAACTCCAGAATTGGATCTTGATCCTCCAGTGAGATTAGATTGTTGATGTTAAGATGCTGACCAAGCCTTTCATGATTTCTCACAAAGTGTTCAATTCTTGTGCGAACCTTATCCCATCTCTTGGATTTTCTCTTTTCAATGTTTCTGCTCATCTTTAACCATTCAGTATAGGAGAGCTCCTTCCCTTGGAAGTCATCTATGATCTCATCAGACCCATCAACCCTATAGAACTTCAGATTAATATCTCCCTTGTAAGTCATCATGTCAACGTTTGTGATTTCTGAGAGATATCTTCTGTTCAACCTTGTTATACAAAACTTTTCGTATAACATCTTTTTCTTGAAATTGCCTTCATCCTCAGATATTCCAATTTTATCATATAAGCTCATCTTCAGATCTCTAAGCTTTTCTTCAGCTTGAAGCTTGTGTAATTTATCAAGTTCTTCTTGAGTGGCCAACCCATACTTGATAATTCTTTCATCTAGTGTGAATTCACCTTTGCTTTTGGGTTTGATAGGAGGTGACCCATTATCAGATGAGTCATTGCTGGTGGTAAGGCTATCAATATGGCTTTCCTTAGATGAAGACTCCCCCTTAGTCTTAGCTGGACTTGCTTCACTAAAGGTGATACATACATAAAAGGTTGTTTTGGGCCTTCTATTGTGCATGTTTTTTAAAGAGCTACTGAATAGTGACTTTCTCCCCCTCAACATAAGATAGCCCAGCAACTTCTGATGAACCCCCAGCAGACAGTCATGCACATAAAGAGTCTAAAGTTGATGATACCTTGTCCATCATTGCTGGAACATTTGCAAGGGCGTTTAGTTTCTGTTGAAGCTCATCTGATAGGTTCAGTTTTTTTTGTTCCAGCAGACCCACCCTATCCTTGATCTTTGATACCGAATCACATAACTCATTCAGGTGATTAGGAATTGGATTAAATTCAGTGGGGAGCTCAAAAGATGTAGTATTGATGGATTCCATGAGTGAAGTGATTTCCTGCTTGACAGAGGTGTGATGAAACCAATAACTCACGGATCGATTAAGCTTACTAGGATAATCAACATTCATATGATAAACATAGCGGAATTAGAACATTGATTATAACAAGGTGTTGTGGACAAGATGAAATTTTCCCAACGATTACTTGTATTAAAACAAATAATCTCTAGGCGTGTATACAATAAATCCCACGCCTAGACACACGAATTTGCTGTAGGATTACATTGTGAATGAAGTTATGATAAAACCTACGGTCTGGCATTCTTTATATAATAGAATGTCTAGACTTTTACAAAGGAAACTAGATAAACCCAAATCTTCTAAATATATCTTAATATATTTTCTACAAGTTTTTCCACCAGCTTGTAGAATCTTTTTTTGTCAGATTTAGTCCTTGTCTTTTAGTTTTGACACATCAACTTAATAATTCGACCCAACAATCTTCCCCTAGTTGATGTTGTCAAAACACTTCCACTTAAGCGTGAATCCTTTGTATGTAGTGCATGATCTCCAAGAAGCTTCCCCTTAAGTATAGCACATATTCTTCCCCTTTTTGACACATCAATAGGGAATATGTGAAAGTATGCAATCTTGAAGATTCTCCAAAATTAGCTCTATGTAATGATCTTGAAGAAAAATAAATACAATAATCTTGATGTAGAAGTAGAATAACCCAAACCTGTGTTCCATGTCTTGCACTATCCATGTGACTCCAAAACTCACGGCTATAATGAGTAGCCTATAAAACTCACGGCTATAATAAGTAGTCTCTTGACAAAAAGAGTTCTCTAGAAAATATGAGCATAGAGTGTCTTAAGAAAAATCTCATACCTTTGCTATCTTTTTATCAAGTCCGTTGTCACAAATTAAAAGAACCTTCAAAAGTAATGATGACCAAACACAACTTTTTAAGATATGATAGAACACAAACTTCGCGAAATTCTTCTTCGAACATCAAACTTACTATAAGAATTCTTCCCCTTAATCATATACGTCTTCTAAAAATATCCGAGCCATAAATATCAAAATGATATTCTGAAAAATAACCAGAGATCCCATGTACCTTCGTGTGTAAATACCTCGTTTTGTGTGCCAAAACCGAATCAAATTTTCAAATAGCAGCCTTTCCTCATTTATTCAACATACTTCTTTGCCTTCTGTCAGCGCCCATTTAATTAGCATCAACGTTGACGAAAAGCCCACGTCTGAATTTGAATTCATTATGATTTCCTGGTGTGAACACACCATCACCAAACAAACCAATACTCGCGTTCTTTTGGAATATCATCACGTGAGTACTTTGAACCTTTTCTTTTGATGCAAGTGTAGTATCACGTCCTTTTTCTTTTCCTTATATTTCCGGTGGGACCACAAGTCCTTATCATATCTTACATCCTTATTGCTGCCTTCCCGTAAGCATCATATGAACAAAAAGAAATCATCTATCATGAACCATACGATTAAACAAATATGTCCTATGTCACGTCCTTTTCACATAGAGTAATACATGTAATCGTTTGTCGCATCCCATGTGAATCACAATTGTGTTATGCTGTTGAACCACAAATCAATTTATGCAATTTTTCATTGTATTGTACCCCACGTGAAAGATTGTATACTATACAAATCTTCTGTTTATAACGAAAATACCTAAGACCCAAGCAGATCATGAGGTGCACATCTGCTCTATCAATAGATTGCATCACGTTAGTTAAATCATACCATGAAAAAAAACTATTCTTGTCGGCTGATAGATGTCCATAGTTGCTCGTACCACTATATCACACGAACAGCAAAAGGTTTCAGATTTAGTCCTTGTCTTTTAGTTTTGACACATCAACTCAATAATTCGACCCAACAAGGTGGTGGTGGCTACATCCTTTACCAAAGGTTTCAGAACTGAGAGAATGGCATTCTTGATTTGCTCATTAGTGGGAGGAACTGGCCTTGCTTTAAGAGTAATCAGTTCAGCATCAGCAATAGCCTTTTCTTACTTGAGTTTGGCCGCTTGTGACTGAAGAACCATCACTTAATTTGTCATCTCATTTACCTGATTGGTTCTGGGGGATGGTGGATTGGGAGATTGATCAACAATATCATCTTCAGGTTCACTATCATCCAGATTTACTGGAGTCCTTTCACTCAACCCCGACTCCTTTTCTAACTCATCAACAGACATGCTAAACACAAATGTAGGCAAGTGTCCCCCCTTGGCTCCAGTGGAGAGAGGCACTTCCTTGATAGTCTGCTAATCGTCACCTTCAGTGTGCTGGTCAGTTTCAAGTCCTTCACCATCAGGATTGGTTTTACCTGATGGATCTTGAGAAAGAGTCCCTGATAAGTTAAGATCAATGATAATGTTTTTGGTTTCTTCAGTAGGACCCTGTTTTGAATGGACTACATCATTAGAAACAGAAGGGCCAGGGTTAGCGTCAGCTGTTGTATTTGCTTACGCCTCATGCCCTAATGCAGACTCAGAGTGACAAATGATAGAAGTTGGTAATGAAATTTGAGATTTATTCATATTTAAATTACTTACCAATGCTGACTCCACACTATTGAGCTGAGGGTGCGATCTATCTTCACCCTTCTTTCCTAAAGAGGTTGAGAGAGGGGTTTCCTTCAAGGCCCTCTTGATGCATGCCACCTTCAGCAGAGACTGAAGGTGGCGGCTGGCTAGGGTTCTGGTCCTTGGCCGAGTACTTTTGTTTCTTTGAAGCTTGGCCTTTGGGATCATCAGTACTCTTCTTTCATGAAGATCCTGTGGGGTGCCTCCTCTTATTTTACGCACATTTACACTTTAGTGTATTCACTAATGTGCTCTTTTGATGTGGTCCAGAAGAAGCTCCAGGCTTTGTTCCTGTCAGATCCCCTTCTCCAGTTAGAGGAATGTCTTGTGGAGCTTTGTACACTCCTGGAGCATTTGCTGAGCAAATGTCCAGCATGGATTGTGTGAAAGGAGGGTCAGCTGTGCTAACTGAAATGTTCCAGCGATTGATATCAAATGGTTGAAAAACCAATTTTACTCCTTGGTTGTTTGAATACTCATCACCAATGTGTTCAACAAAAATGAGGGATAAAAACCTGGTGTATACCACGTTCTTTTCCCTAGTTTTCTTCTCAATTTTTCCATGAAGATCCTCAAAGATTAATTTCAATCTTTTATACCCTTTTTTTCCAGACAATATAAAATCAAGGCATCGTTTTGGTTGATTTGATCAAGCCCTCCAGTTTTCCCACCCAGACTTTAAATTAAGATTGAGAGCAAAAGTTTCTACTTAGGTGGTAAGCAACTTCTCTTCAACCCACCCTTATCACAAATCTCTTCAGTGCTCTTTGAAAAACGATTTGACAACAGAGAATCATTGGGTACAGTCTCATACTCACTAGAGTCATCCAAATATTTTAACCCTAATATCCTTCTAAACCACTTTAAACTTATTTTACCATGAATACCAAAAGTCGTAGAATCAAACTCAATAGATTTCTTGTTCTTAGACCCTTGTACCGTGAACTAAAATTCTTTTAACACGTTTCTAAACATCACCCCTGGATCTTTGAATAAGGCATCACGGATCACACATTTAGATAAAAAATTTAGGACTTGGTTTCCAGGATCAGATTTTAGGGTTTCTTGTTTGATCAAGGTGAGGTTGTTGGGTTTAAAAAAGATTTCCTCAATGGAGTAGTTAACATAGATGGAAGGATTGAGGGTGATCTCAACCTCTTGCGGTTGTGAAGATTGTTCAATAGCTATTGATGTTTGTTGTGTGTGTTTTCTTTTGAAAGAGAGAGAGAGTTTATGTTTGTTTTTTGAAAGCTTTTGCAAATGATATGAATCTTCAATCTTCAAAAGATATATGTAAACACTTTAGACTGATTTGTAAAAGTTTGTAAAACATTTGTAAAGACAATAAAACTTTTAGGGTTTCTTTGAACAAATGGCACAAACTCTCTCATTAATGTTCTGAAAAGTGAAATGATTTTCTGTTGCATTGAACAGTGAAATGCCTCATTGTGTCAGAAAGTTGTTGACTGTGATTTGGAGGCTTTATATTTCCTAGAACAACTGACACCTTTTGAAAGAATGTTTTGTATTTATTCCAAGAAATTTAATGCCATTAACTCCTTTGAAACACATGATTGATTTGTCTTAAAAGTTGTTGCTTAGATATGCTGAAGCTGATGGCAATATTTGTGAGCTTTAGTGCGTCAGATGAGGCGATAAAACCCCATATACATGTTCACATAAGTGAACAAGACATATGACATTGCACGCTCCTCTACTCAGGCCTAGCTACTCAGTTGTAATAAAATTTGTTCAACATTTGTTGAATGAACCTTTTTGATGACTTGTGATCATTTGTTCAGCTTTAGTGAATCAGATAAGGCGACAAAACATCATATACACAATCACATAAAGTGAGATAGACACATGACATTGCACACTCCTTTACTCAGACACTGCTACTTAGCATTAATAAAAAAACTTTTTAAGAAATATTGAACCTTCAAGCTTCTTCAGTGAATGCTGAAGGTTCAGGTTTTGTATCATCAATGTTCAGCATACCATGCTCTATTATCAATCTTTTAAAAGTTGGTTCATCCAGTGGTTTGGTGAAGATATCAGCCAATTGATACTGAGTGGGGATGAAGTGTAATTTGATGTCCCCTTTCACAATATGATCTCTGATAAATTGATATCTGATATCAGTGTGTTTTCTTCTTGAGTGAAGGACTGGATTGTTGGATATTGCAATAGCACAAGTGTTATCACAAAAGATTGGCACCTTTTCATATTCTATGTCATAATCAGCCAGTTGGCTTTTCATCCAAAGAACATTGGCACAACATCCAGCAGCTGCCACATATTCAGCTTCTGCTGAAGGCATGGAAACTGTTTGTTGCTTTTTAGCACTCCAACACACAAGTTTGCCACCTAGCCATTGGCAGGCACCAGATGTGCTTTTTCTGTCCAAATTGCATCCAGCATAGTCAAAATCTGAATACCCCTTTAGATCAAAACCTGAGGATTTGGGGTACCAAAGACCTAGACTTGGTGTACCTTTTAGGTATCTGAAGATTCTCTTTACATCAGTAAGGTGTGATTCCTTTGGATCTGCTTGGTATCTTGCACAAAGGCATGTAGAGAATTGAATGTCAGGTCTGCTTGCAGTTAAGTATATGAGTGACCCAATCACACCTCTATGTTGAGTCTCATTGACTGATTATCCATTGAGATCAGGTCCTAAGTTGTTAGGGGGTACCATTGGAGTCTTCACTGAAGCACAATTGACATCACACTTCTTCAGCAGATCCTTGACATATTTTTCTTGATTGATGGAGATGCCTTGGTCAGATTGTTTAATCTGAAGACCAAGGAAGTATGTGAGTTCTCCCATCATACTCATCTCAAACTTGCTGTTCATAAGCTTCGTAAATTGTTTGCAAAGTTTCAAGCTTGTTGAACCAAAGATGATGTGATGAGATGGCATTTATACATGATCTCATCGTTCTTTTCGGGCTTTTAATGCATAAAATGTCATAAAAATACCATATATATTCTTGTGTTTGTTTACTTGTGTATTTTAGGTATGGATATCGTGAAAAAGACAAAAGATCACAAGTTACAAGGAAAAACGGACACGAGAAACGAAGCCGTACAAAGAACCGGACCCTAATCATGGAATTCTCAACAAATACCTTTGAAGACTTGAAGACAAACAAGATTGATCCTCAATTATTGAAGAAATGACACTTAAAACCTTTGTATATTGATAATTACAAGTTTGGTCCCTTAAGTTTGTCAAAATTACACAAAAGGTCATTCAACTTTGAAGAAATGGCAAGATTAGTCCCTCAACAATTTCAAATTGTCAATTATGGTCCCTCATCAAGCCAAAGATACATTGAAGACCTTTGAAGATCAAGAGTGTCCAAAATCAGTCCTTGAAATATCTCAAAATGGCAAAAATAACCCTTGAAGCACTTTTTGGAAAGTTTGTGCCAAAAATGACAAGTTGTGAAACGTTGATACAAAGGAAATGGGCGCTGATGGAATTTTAAACACAAATGACAAAAGAAAGGAAAAAGAAGGGTTAAACATGGGCATTTTAAACATTTAAACAAGAAATGCGCCAAACACTTCCCCAATCCTACAAAAACGGATCAAAATATGTTACTGTAGCAGTCAAGAACCCAGATTTTACTCCACTTAAAACAAAGGGTAAAATGAAATTACCCTTTCCCACACTTGATTCACACGCCTAAAAACCCATCCCAACCTTAAAACACTCACTCCCACTCACCAAGAGGCCCCACCACCAAAACCGTTTCACCATCATGTGACAACTTCCTCAACAAGGCTTGCCACGTGTCAAGATCAACAGCCCACATCATTTGCTTCATATCAAAGCTACTATAAACGGTTTGGATGCATTTGGACAGCTCACACCAAGAAAACGTCTAGAAGGACTTAGGGCATTTAGGGAATTTCACATCTAGGGTTTATGAATAGTGCTAGCCTTGGCATTTGCCTATATAAAGACTCCTCAACCTGTGAGAGAGCTTTGTTCAAGAATTTAGCTTTCAATCTTTGTAATTCCTTTTTATGAAATAAAGTTTGAATTTCTTAAAATTTTGAGTTCTAATCTGTTATTTATAAAAGTTTGGTGTTTGAGAAGCTAAAATCTGAGTTCCATTATCTTGTTTGAAGGTTTTTGAGGAAAGGTTTTAAGTGATAAAGCTTGTGCATCAAAAATCAGAAGTTGGCATTATTTTTTATCTCACCTTGTGGTTTGTTTTTCTTAGCAACTTGGAAGCTGGTACTTGTTTTGCTAGTACCTCAGCTCAAACAATCCAAGGCCTGGATGTAGGTCTTGGAGGTTTGCATCTTCTTCCCTTTTCATTTTTTCTTTAAATTTCTGATTATTTGTGATTTTTGTGGATTTATGCTTGAATCTGTGTTATTGTGGTTGAATATTGTTGATTTGGCTTGGTTTGATGTTACTGAGGTGTTATTGATCTGATTTGTGGGTTGAATCTTCATAAGCCTTTGAAAATTTGTGGAATCAAGTTTTAAAAGGGTGTTTGGGATTACTGCATAAGTTAGGATTGTGGTTTGCTAAGTGGTTGTTGGTTGTGTGCAAGAGTTGGTATCTATTGTTTTGGTGTATTTGCTCATCTGTTTGCAGATTTGAGGGTTTTGAACACATAGATTCTTGATTTGGTTAAAAAATCTTAAATACTTGGTAAAATTGGCTAGGATTTTGAGGACACCTAGATCTAGGCTTAGGCTAGGGCTAACAAGTGCTAAATCATAGTTAATCACACCAGGGAAGAAGGATTTGAGGCTTGAAATTGGATAAAGTGTCAAGTATATCAGCAAACTTGTTTTTTGCATATGTTCATTGTTCATCAGTAACTTCTAGTGCTTTGATCTTGTTGATTTCTTTGATTCAGTGTTTGATTCTTGTTGCTTTGTGTTTATTCTTAGTTTATATAGCTTGTGTATGCATCCTGTTAAGTTTGGTTGGCTTATTGTGATTAAATCTGCTTATTAAGTGCTTAACTGCTTATTTGCATATCTGGTGCATATCTGGTGGCTATTTGGCTTATTGTGGCTTATTGTGTGAACCATTTTGTGATTTTATTGTTGCTATTGACTCCTTGTGATTCACTGATCACAAGGGTGCCTTTGTTTCCAATTAAATCAAACCAGAACTCTCATATAAGCTTGGTCAAATAGTCAAAGCAGTGGGAACTCCTTTCTCCTGCTAGTTACCACTGATAGTGTAAAATTGGGTTCAGCTTATCAATAAGCTATAATAGCTTATTCCAACCAGCAACAACTTTGTTTTTGTAATAGGTGCTCATATTTTGACCGATTTGTTCATACTGAAGCATTTGGGTGGTTGACTTTAAGGTTTGACTAGAAAACCAACTCCTTTGACTTTTACATAAGTTCATTTGTGCTTATTCTGGCTTATTAGTTGTGCTTATTGGATTTTTGTTGATTGATATTGCTTATTGAGTCCATTTGAAAGCTTTTGCAAGTTGAATCAAGTCCTGAGGTGCATTATTTCTCAAAAACGACTATTTTGTCGTTTTGTGGATTTTTGCTTTTCTATATTCAGGCTTATTGAGTGTGCTTTTTGGAAATTTCGTTTGACAGATCTCTTAAGCATCCTAAAAGAGGGTTGTGTGTCAAATTACAGCTTATGGCATTAGCTTATGGCTTAATGGGCTGAAAAGCCAAATAAGAATAAGCTTTGTGTTTAATAAGCTGTGATAAGCTCATATTCAGCTTTTGGGTCTTTAGAGTTTTGTTCTTAGAATTGAATTTTAAGTCAGATAGGGCTTTTCCAAGTCAATTGGGCCAAGTTTGACTTTTTGGGCCCAATAGCCCAACTGTTTTTGGATTTGGCCCATTTGAGGGCCCATTAGGGGTATTTTGGTAATTTCACTTTGATTTTCTGATTATTTAGGTTAAAATAAACTAGTTTACAAGTTTTTAGAATTTTTTATAATTTTTGGATTTTTAATATTATTTTATTATTATTTTTGAAATTTCACATTTTCCAACTTTTTACATTTTTCTTAGGTTAATTACATTAAAATAGGAATTTAGCAACTTTTAGTATAATTTTATCTCTTCTAGATTAATTTTTATAATTATTTTGAGTTTTAATAGTTTTTAAATCATTTTAAATAGTTTTTATTAGTTTTAAAATTTCTAAAAATAGTTTTTAATCTTTTTAGGTCATTTTAGAGGTTTACCAATTGAAAAATCTTTATTTGGGCTTTTTGATAATTTATTTGATTTTTAGGGCTTTAATTAGCATTTAAAAATTGAATATTTAATTATTTAAAAGGTTTGAAAAAGTTTTGATCATTGGTAAACTCTTAGTTTATTATTTTTTATTTTTGGTGAATTTTTGGTAATTTTTAGAATTTATTTTTATTTTTGTGGCTTTTAAGGTTCTACGTTTTAACTTTCTAGTAGTGAGTTTTTGTTAATTTTTATTTTTCACGTCTTCGTCATTTTCTTTTCTCATCCCCTTCTAAACCAAATATTAATCACAAATCTTGAACATCTTAGTCACACACATATACCTCCTTGGGAAACGAACTTTCACACCATTAAGGGTCATTAGTGTTGATTTTCCTAAATCATCACTCGATACTTACCGCTTTTACGCCTTTTCCCTAAAAGGTCGTATTTTACCACAATCATTTTGGCGCCGCTGCCGGGGAGGTGTGTCGTGATTAATTTGCATTGTTGTTTTTAATATTAACCAAATAGTATTTGTATTAGTAGAACTCTACTAATACGTATTATCGGTTTTCTTGGTTTTTCTTGTACAAATATTATTACTATATTGTATGCGTAGAACAATAAATTCACAAGTACTCCAAATACGTGAGCAATCACAACCTTGACTTGGGAGGTCATTACCCAATCATTGTATTCGAATCTCAAACCAAAGAAAAAAGGCAAAAATAGATAAATATTTTCGTGAAGCTTAATCTTGATAATACAAACTATAAGGTGGGTATAAGGCGGTTGTATTTCACGACCTAAAGGAAAAAGGCTCTTAAGTGCTTCGCGCCGCCTCGTTTCCTCCGCTTGCTTGTGCGTATTTGATTTTGAGAGTGAATCGAGGGTTTTGCCGCCCAAAGTATTATTACATATCATATATATTTTCTTGGTTTCTATTGATTAAACCCTCTTGAACGATTTGGTGTTCCACCATCGTTCTAAAGTCATCGAAGGCGTTCACTCCACGTGATCGTTTTCATTCCTTGAGGCTTCTTTAATCAAGATATTTGATTAAGGAGGAGTTTTGTAGATTATTGTCTACTTAATACATTTCACCAATTTCCAAAAAAGTTAATACCATCAAAAACCACAAAAAAATTGAAAAACACAAAATACCAAAAAGAATCTTCTTTGCTCGCCTTCTCGTTGTACGTGACGTTTATGCAAACTCGCTCTAAAGCAAGACGTACTCGTAAACGAAGAAACAAATCGACTACTCCTTCTAGTGAGGAGTCTCCTATTGAGGAACCTATTGTAGAACAAGAAGCTATCATGGCTAATCGTACTATGATGGAGTTGCTTCAAGCACCCACCGAGGGTTTTGGAGAAGCCATTGTGATTCCCGCCATCCTTGCGGAGAACTTTGAGATCAAAACGTGTTTAATGTCTATGCTTCAAGCAAACAAGTTTCGTGGACACGAAAAAGACAACCTACATTATCACATTAGGCAATTTAATCGTCTCACCGCGACAAGCAAGTTTAAGGATGTACCACACGATGCCATTAAGATGATGTTGTTTCCTTACTCGTTAGATGGACCCGCCAAGATATGGCTTGAGAAAGAACCACCGAATTCGATTTTGACATGGGCCGATCTCGTGTCTAAATTTGTGAATCAATTTTTTCCACCATCTAAAACAACACATTTGAAAAATGAGATTTCACGATTTGTGCAAAGAAATAATGAAAGTTTTTCAATGGCATGGGAACGATTTAAAGAAATGTTACATGAATGTCCACACCATGATTTTACGGAATTGCATCAAGTGGATACTTTTTATAATGGGCTTAATGATCATAAACGAGATTATTTGAATGCCGCCGCGGGTTGTAATTTTTTGTGCAAGACGACAAATGAGGCTTTACAAATCATTGAAAATAGATCTAAGGTTTATAACCCTCGTAACACACCGAGTGTTGCCAATATGGGTTCGTCATCTTCGTCACAATCGTCTCGTAGCATTAACGCCTTACATGATGAAGCTAATGAGGAAAATCGGTTTTTTGATAGATTTGCTAATCTTATGTCCCATTGGAAGGCTCAAGAAGCTTCCAATTCCGCTTCGGTTAAAGCGGTTGCTAAGAGTTGTTTATCTTGTGGTGGAGCTCATGATCTTTCCGAGTGCATTACCGCGGATGGTAACACTTTGAGTGCTTATGTAGCAACGGGAACTTACAACCAAAACGGTCAAGGTTCCCGCCCAAATCAAGCTCCACCAAACCAAAATGTTAACAATTATCGAAACAACAACCAAGGTAATTACCAAGGCAATTCACGCAAACAAGGGGAATTATCAAAATGGGAATGGAAAAATTTCTAATCAAAATCAAAACCGTGATTTTCAAAACACTACACAAGGTTTTCAAAATGCTCACACTAAAAATTTGCAAGGAGAATTTTTGGATTATGCTAAAGCAAATGATGCTAAATTTGATAACATGCAACGTGAGATGATTAGCTTAAGATCCGAGTTGAAAAACGAGCTAAAAAATGAACTTGCTAATGAACTTAAAACTCATGCAAACAAAATGGAAGGAAATGTCCAACGTCTTCAACAAAATCAACAAAAGATGGAATTAGGACAACATGAGATTAAGCAAGAGTTATTAAAAGCGGATGCTAGGCAATCAAAATTTGAGGACCGAATGGCTAAGATGTTTGAAGCAATCATGTGTAAACCCTCTTCCTCGGGTGGTCTTCCTAGTGATACCATTAACAACCCGAGGGGAGAAATGAAGGTTATTACTACACGAAGTGGTAAAACTTTCAAGGAACCAATCTCTCGTCCAAATACTTCTACGGAGAAGGAAATCGAGAAAGAACCCGAGGTGATGGTCGAAAAGGAGCACATTACAATCCCACGAAGTACCGCTCATACCACACCTACGGTTGAACCAATACCAATTGTGGAACCCGAGTTTCCAAGGCCGTTGCCTAATGACCAACCCACACCACCCTTACCTTACCCTTCGAGATGTAACAAGGAAAAGGCACAAGAACGGAACAATTATCAATTTGAGCTATTTATGAAAATGTTTCGTGATATGTATTTTAACATAAGTTTTGCCGACGCTCTTATCATGATGCCTCGATTCGCCACAAACTTCAAAAGTATGCTAAACAACAAAGAGAAGTTACAAAAATCGTCTAGTTGTTCATCGGTTTTTCTTAGCCGCATACCACAAAAAGTCGGTGATCCCGGTAAATTTTTGATTCCGTGTGCCATTTAAGATATGGAGGAATGCTACGCCTTGGCCGATCTTGGTGCTAGTATTAATTTAATGCCTCTAGAAATTTTCAAATCACTTTCGCTTCCGGCTCTTACTCCTTCGAACATGTCTATCGAGATGGCCGATCATTCTACGATTTTAGCATGTGGAGTAGCCGAGGACGTTTTCGTTAAAGTCGGAAAGTTTTACTATCCCGTTGACTTTATCGTTGTAGACATTCCTATCGATCGAAAAGTTCCTCTCATTTTGGGTCGTTCATTTTTGGATACATCAAGAGCACTTATCGATGTTCATGCTCGAAAAATCACCCTTCGTTTCAATGAGGAAGAACTTGTCATCAATGCAACACAAAACTCCAATCTTTCTCATGTCTATTCTATTGCAACTTTAAACCATGGTGATTCAACCAATGTCGTTTGCAAAGAATTTTCACCAAGCGTTTTAGGAAATGTGGCCAAAAATAATTTACCATTTCCTCCGCCGGTGGAGGTTATGAGTGTAAAGCCTACAAAGAAGAAACCGTCAATACTTGAATCGAAAAATCCTTCACCTCACCTAGAACATTCATTCTTGAAAAGTGTTGATAAGTTGCCGGTTTCTACGAAGGATCTTTCGGATGATGAATATGTAGACCCCGATGGGGAAGATTTCTTCGTCGATAAACGTTTTGAGAACTTGCCACCACCAAAACCAAAACGGTTTACAAATGTGAGAATTTTTAGTGTGACTAACATCGTCTTAGAAACACCAAATATTTTCGACATAATCAAAAAGGGTTTTCATAAGGAGAGTTTAAAAGATAAAGGAAAAGATTTAAAATGTGATTTAATTGATTTTTCTACAAATCTAACTCCGTCATCACCACGTATTTTGAGTGCTACTAGCTCGTCTACTCCTTTTGACGATGCTTTGTGTGGTTCTAGTATGGGGGAAGCCCCTTATGTTCCCTCATCCTTGTCCACCGAGGACGAGATATTCGATCCCGGAATTTCATGTAAAGGGAAATCTCGGTCTTCCACCGATGCAATAAATGGAAAATCTTTCTATTTGCTTGGTGCGAGTCTACCTCGAGTAGCTCAAAAGTTTGTCATACCGATTGTCCTACCCTTCTACTTCTCATCTCTTTTCTTCAAACTCTTTGAGTTTATGGCACATGTTGAAGTGGCGTTGATTTGTTTTTCCAATGAAAACGAGAACGCCATCTTCGATCCCGATATTTTTCATCATCAAAGGACTTAGTCCTTAATACCGGTTGCTTTGTGGGCCTTGTTTATCATGTAAGCCCTATCAAAAATTGACCATACCATGTTTTTCCCTAAATGTTCACATTTTGATGGGATCGAGTCAAGCTCATGACTCGGTAATCAAAAACGAGGTGCCTCGTGGGGGAGATCCCATGCTTATCTTTATGCTCACTATTCACTAATAAGGAGACTTGTACTCTTTCAACTCGTTGTCTCGTGGTTGTTTGTGATTGTGTTATCTAGATCATCATCATCATCTACGATTGAAGACTCTCGTGTTCGTTTACATGAGCCTCCATCGTTCGTTCGAAGAAGTTTTTCACGAATCCATGACATATCCTTTATTGTTCTAACAATTATCTTTTAGCATACTTAATAAACGGCTTTAGATATATTGTTGATCACCCTTTCCATGCTAGATCCTAAGCATTCGACTCTTCGTCTCTAGTATGGGGATGCTCCACCTTTAGACTCGAAACATTGAGGACAATGTTTACTTTTAGTATGGGGGGTGAATAGGTACTTGCTTTGCTACGCCCTCACGCTTTCCAATTTTCAATGTTTTGTATTGCTAATAAGGCTAAAAATGGCCAAATTTTAAAATTTTTCTTAGTTTTCATAAGTGTTTTTAAGACACGAATGTATATTTTCCGTTGGGTAGAATAAGAGTTAATTTTTGACTTGATGGGCATTTGGAGCCATTTACATTCCTTAACCCGCTCAATTCAAGTTTTGCTAGACTTTTATATAGGGAGCTTTAAAACGCGAAAGTCTTAATTCATTCGGGTTAAGAACAAGAACTTTTCGCAAGTTCCTATAATTGATCCTAGAAAGTCACTTATCAAGGGAACTATAAAACGCGTTCTCTAAACTTGAAAAAGTCCAAGAAAATGCAAGATCCTATAGGTGGCTTGAAAACCCAAAACTTTGATTTGATATAGTCTTAATGAAAGCTAATCCAAATTTGGCTTAATTTTGACTTGCATGGCTAAGTATTCACGAGTCTCTTTAATTAGAGGTCTTTATATAGTGAAGAACGAGAAATGATAGAGTTAGACAAGTGATCATGCTAAACGTAGAACACGAAAGTGTTCTTTCAAAAACTCATATGTTTTTAATTGTGGCTTTTTCTTCCCATAAGATCAATGCATTAGGAAAAAAATCATAATTGCAATAAGTAAGGTTGTACGATTTGAAAGGTTACTTAGCCTCTAGCGCAAGATCGTTTAAAAGTTGCTCGGGGTTGAATAGAGTTCATAGCCAAGGCATAACTCATTGAAGCGGGACGCGAAGATTGACGATTATCCAAAAAGGCCCTAACAAGGCATGAGGATCTCTATTTTTGCTAAAGATCCAAAGATGATGTGAAGTGTCATTATTCCTAAATCAATATGAAGGATCGAGACACACGATGAGAAGCAATTACTCCCCTAAAGATCATGGAGAAAGTCTATCCAAAAAGACCCTAACAAGGTATGAGGATAAATATATCCAAGTCCGAAAAGGAGGCGGATCGTTGTATATCAAAATCCAAAGTAAAGATTGAAGAAAAATGATGAAGTCGTGGTCCAATATGAAGAATCTCTTAAAAACGTCAAGTGAAGAAATTACAAAATGTATGAAGAGAAGACCATAATTTCAAGAACGTCTTCCCAAGATTTGAAGTATGAAGTACATGCCAAATATCGGTCCGAGAAAGGTCTCAAATCGTGAAACGAGTTATGCCAAGATATGAACTTAAGGAGATATACGAGAAGCCGTTTTAAAAGATTTTGTCCTTCGGCTAACTATTGATCAAATCGTGCTACTTTGCTTTCGGACTAATAACTACTCAAATAAGTCAATATGAATCACTTGTGATCCATGACAAATAGATGAAAAATGCTAGTAACCCATTTACTTTTATAATAACTAGGATTGCGGGGAGAAAAAGTATTACACAATTTGGACGTATGAGTAGTGTTAGCATTCTGACTTGTACCAACAATGATCTCGTTTTTGCACTTAGCATGGAATATACGACAATCAAGGATGACGAAATTTACTCTAAGGGACATTTACTTGTTTCTATTCTTTGACCCTAAAAGTCACTTTTTGTGATGAAAATCATATGTTGCAAGTCTTTTACTTTTCAATAAAGGTTAATAAAATTAAACTTTGGTGATGCTTAGATACTTTATTCTAGCATTGCGTGAGGGCACGGCAATGGCTTAGTATGGGGGAGTGATGAGATGGCATTTATACATGATCTCATCGTTCTTTCGGGATTTTAATGCATAAAATGTCATAAACATACCATATATATGCTTGTGTTTGTTTACTTGTGTATTTTAGGTATGGATATCGTGAAAAAGACAAAAGATCACAAGTTACAAGGAAAAACGGACACGAGAAACGAAGCCGTACAAAGAACCGGGCCCTAATCATGGAATTCTCAACAAATACCTTTGAAGACTTGAAGACAAACAAGATTGATCCTCAATTATTGAAGAAATGACACTTAAAACCTTTGTATATTGATAATTACAAGTTTGGTCCCTTAAGTTTGTCAAAATTACACAAAAGGTCCTTCAACTTTGAAGAAATGGCAAGATTAGTCCCTCAACAATTTCAAATTGTCAATTATGGTCCCTCATCAAGCCAAAGATACATTGAAGACCTTTGAAGATCAAGAGTGTCCAAAATCAGTCCTTAAAATATCTCAAAATGGCAAAAATAACCCTTGAAGCACTTTTTGGAAAGTTTTTGCCAAAAATGACAAGTTGTGAAACGTTGATACAAAGGAAATGGGCGCTGATGGAATTTTAAACACAAATGACAAAAGAAAGGAAAAAGAAGGGTTAAACATGGGCATTTGAAACATTTAAACAAGAAATGCGCCAAACACTTCCCCAATCCTACAAAAACGGATCAAAATATGTTACTGTAGCAGTCAAGAACCCAGATTTTACTCCACTTAAAACAAAGGGTAAAATGAAATTACCCTTTCCCACACTTGATTCACACGCCTAAAAACACATCCCAACCTTAAAACACTCACTCCCACTCACCAAGAGGCCCCACCACCAAAACCGTTTCACCATCATGTGACAACTTCCTCAACAAGGCTTGCCACGTGTCAAGATCAACAGCCCACATCATTTGCTTCATATCAAAGCTACTATAAACGGTTTGGATGCATTTGGACAGCTCACACCAAGAAAACGTCTAGAAGGACTTAGGGCATTTAGGGAATTTCACATCTAGGGTTTATGAATAGTGCTAGCCTTGGCATTTGCCTATATAAAGACTCCTCAACCTGTGAGAGAGCTTTGTTCCAGATTTTAGCTTTCAATCTTTGTAATTCCTTTTTGTGAAGTAAAGTTTGAATTTCTTAAAATTTTGAGTTCTAATCTGTTATTTATAAAAGTTTGGTGTTTGAGAAGCTAAAATCTGAGTTCCATTATCTTGTTTGAAGGTTTTTGAGGCAACGTTTTAAGTGATAAAGCTTGTGAATCAAAAATCAGAAGTTGGCATTATTTTTTATCTCACCTTGTGGTTTGTTCTTCTTAGCAGCTTTGAAGCTGGTACTTGTTTTGCTAGTACCTCAGCTCAAACAATCCAAGGCCTGGATGTAGGTCTTGGAGGTTTGCATCTTCTTCCCTTTTCGTTTTTTCTTTAAGTTTCTGATTATTTGTGATTTTTGTGGATTTATGCTTGAATCTGTGTTATTGTGGTTGAATATTGTTGATTTGGCTTGGTTTGATGTTATTGAGGTGTTATTGATCTAATTTGTGGGTTGAATCTTCATAAGCCTTTGAAAATTTGTGGAATCAAGTTTTAAAAGGGTGTTTGGGATTACTGCATAAGTTAGGATTGTGGTTTGCTAAGTGGTTGTTTGTTGTGTGCAAGAGTTGGTATCTGTTGTTTTGGTGTATTTGCTCATCTGTTTGCAGATTTGAGGGTTTTGAACACATAGATTCTTGATTTGGTTAAAAAATCTTAAATACTTGGTAAAATTGGCTAGGATTTTGAGGACACCTAGATCTAGGCTTAGGCTAGGGCTAACAAGTGCTAAATCATAGTTAATCACACCAGGGAAAAAGGATTTGAGGCTTGAAATTAGATCAAGTGTCAAGTATATCAGCAAACTTGTTTTCTGCATATGTTCATTGTTCATCAGTAACTTCTAGTGCTTTGATCTTGTTGATTTCTTTGATTCAGTGTTCGATTCTTGTTGCTTTGTGTTTATTCTTAGTTTATATAGCTTGTGTATGCATCCTGTTAAGTTTAGTTGGCTTATTGTGATTAAATATGCTTATTAAGTGCTTAACTGCTTATTTGCATATCTGGTGCATATCTGGTGACTGTTTGGCTTATTGTGGCTTATTGTGTGAACCATTTTATGATTTTATTGTTGCTATTGACTCCTTGTGATTCACTGATCACAAGGGTGCCTTTGTTTCCAATTAAATCAAACCAGAACTCTCATATAAGCTTGGTCAAATAGTCAAAACAGTGGGAACTCCTTTCCCCTGCTAGTTACCACTGATAGTGTAAAATTGGGTTCAGCTTATCAATAAGCTATAATAGCTTATTCCAACCAGCAACAACTTTGTTTTTGTAATAGGTGCTCATATTTTGACCCATTTGTTCATACTGGAGCATTTGGGTGGTTGACTTTAAGGTTTGACTAGAAAACCAACTCCTTTGACTTTTACATAAGTTCATTTGTGCTTATTCTGGCTTATTGGTTGTGCTTATTGGATTTTTGTTGATTAATATTGCTTATTGAGTCCATTTGAAAGCTTTTGCAAGTTGAATCAAGTCCTGAGGTGCATTATTTCTCAAAAACGACTATTTTGTCGTTTTGTGGATTTTTGCTTTTCTATTTTCTGGATTATTGAGTGTGCTTTTTGGAAATTTCTTTTGACAAATCTCTTAAACATCCTAAAAGAGGGTTGTGTGTCAAATTAGATCTTATGGCATTAGCTTATGGCTTAATGGGCTGAAAAGCCCAATAAGAATAAGCTTTGTGTTTAATAAGCTGTGATAAGCTCATATTCAGCTTTTGGGCCTTTAGAGTTTTGTTCTTAGAATTGAATTTTAAGTCAGATAGGTCTTTTCCAAGTCAATTGGGCCAAGTTTGACTTTTTGGGCCCAATAGCCCAATTTGGTTGACTGTTTTTGGATTTGGCCCATTTGAGGGCCCATTAGGGGTATTTTGGTAATTTCACTTTGATTTTCTTATTATTTAGGTTAAATTAAACTAGTTTGCATGTTTTTAGAATTTTTTATAATTTTTGGATTTTTAATATTATTTTAATATTATTTTATTATTATTTTTGAAATTTCACATTTTCCAACTTTTTAAATTTTTCTTAGGTTAATTACATTAAAATAGGAATTTGGCAACTTTTAGTATAATTTTATCTCTTCTAGATTAATTTTTATAATTATTTTGAGTTTTAATAGTTTTTAAATCATTTTAAATAGTTTTTATTAGTTTTAAAATTTCTAAAAATAGTCTTTAATCTTTTTAGGTCATTTTAGAGGTTTACCAATTGAAAAATCTTTATTTGGGCTTTTTGATAATTTATTTGATTTTTAGGGCTTTAATTAGCATTTAAAAATTGAATATTTAATTATTTAAAAGGTTTGAAAAAGTTTTGATCATTGATAAACTCTTAGTTTATTATTTTTTATTTTTGGTGAATTTTTGGTAATTTTTAGAATTTATTTTTATTTTTGTGGCTTTTAAGGTTCTACGTTTTAATTTCTAGTAGTGATTTTTTGTTAATTTTTATTTTTCACGTCTTCGTCATTTTCTTTTCTCATCCCCTTCTAAACCAAATATTAATCACAAATCTTGAACATCTTAGTCACACACATATACCTCCTTGGGAAACGAATTTTCACACCATTAAGGGTCATTAGTGTTGATTTTCCTAAATCATCACTCGATACTTACCGCTTTTACGCCTTTTCCCTAAAAGGTCGTACTTTACCACAATCATGATGTCATCCACATAAATTTGTACCAGAATGGTGTCAGTTTTAGATTTATAGATAAACAATGTGCTGTCTATTTTCCCTCTGACAAACTTATGTTTAATGAGAAATGTTGAGAGAGTTTTATACCATGCTCTTGGAGCTTGATTCAGTTTATACAAAGCTTTGTAAAGCTTGTAGATATGATTTGGGTATTTACTACTCTCAAATCCAAGAGGCTGTGTAACATAGACTTCTTTTAGGTCACCATTTAGGAATGCACTTTTGACATCCATTTGGTAGATGATGAAGTTCATGTAAGTGGCATAAGCAAGGAAGATTCGTATGGCTTCCATACGTGCAACTAGAGCAATGGTTTGATCAAAATCAACACCAGGCTCTTGATTGAATCCTTGGGCCACCAGCCTATCTTTGTTTTTGATCACCACATTGGTTTCATCTCTTTTGAGCTTGTAGACCCATTTGGTGCCAGTGGTTGATTTACCATATGGATGAGGAACCAATTTCCAGACTTTGTTTCTTTTAAATTGTGTTAGATCCTCTTGCATGGCATCCACCCATCCAGGGTGTGTGAGTGCTTCAGAAACCTTTGTAGGTTCAATTTCTGAAAGAAAATTTGCATAGAGGCATTCTCTAGATGAAGCAGTACTCAGTTACATTGCCATAGATCTAGTGACTCTACCTTCACCAGGATTGCCTATTATGTTCACCAGTTGTATGTGACTATTTTTAGTCCAAGATTTTTGTGGAGCTGGATAATAGGCACTGGTATCATGATTAGAGCTAGAACTTGGAAGTCCATGACATGGACTAGGATTATCTCTAGTGTCTGCTGAAGGATATTCAGTAGACAAAGGTTCAATCAATGGAGGGCTTCCTTCTTGGTTAGAAGCAACACATCCAAGACCTAATTCCCTAGAGATGGTAGGAGAGCTTTGAGCAAAGGGCTCAGATTGTTCATCAGCAGCTTCATATGATTAAGCATTTTGATCATGTGTGTCAGCATGCTAATTTTTTTGAACCTGACCATTCCGGTCATTTGTGTTGCTTTGCTATCATTTTGATCATTTTGAGACTGATCATTATTTGATTGACAGCCATCAGTATTTGATACTGAAGGATTTCCTTTTGTAGGACTTGTCATATCTTCAAATGGATCAATATGAGGGACTGAGTTGCTTGTTTGATATCTTTGAGAAGGCTCATAATGTTGAAATTCATCAGATGGATAATTGTGAGATTCATGAATATGAAGTTCATCATCTGATGGATTTGTAAATTTGAGAGCTTCAGAACCATTGAATGTGATGTAATAAGTTTCTTCAATACATTGTCTTCTTGTGTTGAAGACTCTATATGCTTTAGATACTAGAGAGTATCCAAGGAAGTAATCATCATCAGATTTTTCATCAAACTTTTCAAGGTGATCCTTGTGATTGTGAATGAATACTGGACACCCAAACACATGTAAGAATGATATGTTTGGAATTCTCCCCCTGAAGACTTCATATGGAGTCTTCATGTGTCTCTTCACAATGACGGATCTATTTTGAGTGTAGCAAGCAGTGGCCACAAGATTAGTCCAAAAATGTTTAGAGAGAGCAGATCCAACAAGCATTGTCCTTGCTGCTTCAATCAAAGTTCTGTTCCTTCTTTCAGCCATACCATTTTGTTCAGGTGTGTAAGGAGATGAGAAATTTTGGGAAATTCCTTTGTCATCATAGAATTTGATCAGTGTTTGATTTATGAATTTAGTGCCATTATCAGTTTTGAGTTGTTTGACATGAGTGTCATTTTGATTTTCAACTCTTTTGATAAAAGACATAATGGCATCTGGTGCATGGCTTTTCTTTGTTAGAAAATATACCCATGTGTACCTAGAGTACTCATCAACAATGACAAGTGTATATTTTTCATGACAAATGGCCTTAGGTGATATTGGGCCAAATAAGTCCATGTGAAGCAAATAAAGACTTTCTTTGATTGAGAAAGTTTGCTTTGTTTTGAAACTGGCCCTATGGTGCTTCCCTTTTTCACATGTTGAGCATGGTTTGTCCTTTGAATAGACAAGTGAAGGAAGACCAATAACAAGATTTTGTTTTGCCAGCAGAGTTTTGTTTTGAAATTAAGATGTGAGAGCCTCTAACGCCAAATCAAGTTGGTAATGTTGGAAGCTTTAGCAAAGAAGCATGTCTCCTGACTAGAGTTTATGTTCATGACATAAACATCTTTGACTCTAGGAGTAATCATCACAATTTCATGATTGAAGTTGAAGATTGTACCTTTTTTTGTCATTAAACAGCATAAGATACTTTGCATCATAAAGTTGACTTATGCTGATGAGGCTGTGCTTCAATCCATTGACTTATGCTACCCTTGAGAAAACTATACCATTGCATTTTACTGAACCAAATCCTTCAGTAGTAGCTGATGAGTTATAATATTTGTCTTTTTAGTTTGTTTTTCTCGGTATCGATTCGAATTGATATAACAATTTTAAGCTTGACCTGATTGTTTTTGGTTAACAAAAGATTATTTGGTATTTATAACTACTTGGCACATAAAACGAGAAGTTAAACTATTATTATATTCTACTATACTAATATGATACTTATTACAATTTCAAAATCAATTATGAACCAAGAAGTAATACAAATGACAAAAACAGTTAAAAGCACGACGACTCTAATATATCAATTTGATAAACCAACCAATGGGAACTAAGCCCAAGTAGAAAATATGGCCCAAAATAAGAATGACCAGGGACTGTAACCGCAATTAAAAGTATCTAAGTAAAGGACTAAATGAGTGCATTTACCTAACTTTTAAATTGCTGTCAATGGATTCAAAATAAAAGCAGACCCCTACTTCGAGTTTACTCCTACAGTAGCTAATTTGCACCAGCAACTTTTTTAAGACTTTAATATATCCTATTTTTAAACTCTTGCAAATTTATTATTACAAATATCAACTCCACTAACTAGTCTAAACTTGGATCAAACTAAATCTATTCTAACAGTTAAGCTATATTTTTACAACTACCTAAATGCAAGATTAAAAGTGAGCTTTAAGAGCTTAATTCTAGGCAATCTAGTAAGCTAAAGTGCTTGCAACCTAAAGATAGTACTACTCATCAAAATAAAATGAAACTCCATTTATCAACATAGTCTAAAACTTTCTTGATTTCATTAAGGTTGATTTGCACATTACCATCACAGAGGACAAGTGAATGTCCTAAATCCACCCTATTGGCCTAAAAGGTTAAACAAGGACCTGTTCTGGATATGCATTATCTGACCTGTGAGCACTAACACCAAACACTACTATACCAGCTTATATGAAAAATTAAAACATCAAAATTATAACAGTCAAATGTAAAAATGAAAGCTGATTACGAAAAACGTTTAACAAAGCAATTAATCCAGGTTGCAAAGAGAGATACACTAAATTATATTAACTAGCAGACTACATTGATGAACACAGAACATAAAAACGTGCTTGACCTGCGTCTTCCAGGCTTATTCTGTTGATGACGAAAAACGCGGCGCTGAGCCGGCTTAAAACCAAACACCCCTAATCTACTACCTTATCAAAAACTGCAAGTACGGCTACGCTTGACTGCTACCTTCATACAGTAATCCTGCATGAGCTTCAAAATAAACCTGCAAAATCAAAACAGAACACAACAAATCCAAACCAAACTTCGAATTCGAAACCTGCATAAACTTGAAAATATTACTGATATTTATCTATCGGTGCACAGCTTGAACCAACTACTCAACTCCAATTCGATTCGACTACTGCTCTCTATTTTTAACCACAAATCTGATTCTCACAACTATTACGACTCCAAACTAATTCAGCAATTTAATGAATACTAACTGAAACAATGGAGTATCAATATCTACTTTTTTAAACAAAAACTTCAATCAAGACTTTTTAAATCAGTAAGTAACTAAGTACTCATGTGAAAATCATAGACATAAAACTGAAAATCCTAACCACTTCTTCTATTCTGCGTGAACAGTTCAATTATTCAGTTTACACTATGAATCCAAAGTCTCGATAAACAGTAAAGAAAATAAGCAGTAAAATAGAGGAAGAAAAAGCTATAAGCTTCGAAAAGCTTATGTAAGAGAATAGGATATTTGAAGAAAAGTAAGGTGATTAAACTTGAAGCAAAACTTTCATTAATGGAGAAAATAGCATTCGGTTACAACAAGATCAACTAATCGAACTGAATCTAACTGAAATTCATAAAGGCTATGGAAGAAAATAAAACTAAGTAACTAATCCTAACTATCTACTATGTGTAAACTACACCTAGTCTAACCGTTCTAAATGAAAGCCTTCGTCTTCTATATATAGCCGTCTGGAGAGGGTGATATGACGTGTTCTATCCAATGAGGATTGGACACGTGTTTAATACGAAGATTGACTCGTTCTTCATCATCTTCCAATTTGGGGATTTCTTTATCTTCGAGTCTTGATCTAATTAAGTACCATCATCTTGTAGAGGGGAAAAAGATAAGCACTTTTGTAGTTTTGGTCTTCGATTGAATCTTCGTGTATCTCTTGTTATTTTGACTTGCAGGTTGGATGATGAAAAGATGAATAAACGTCTCATCTTTCTTTCTCTCTCTTGAAGGTTGAAGAAGACAGACGTGTTTATTGTGTTTGTGTGTTGACCGGTCTTGGTCAAATGACCAAGATAATATAACTTTCCACTTGTTTGCCATTTGGTCCTTTATCTTTTTTTTCTCTTTCAAAATGTATATAAACCTTTTAAGTAAATTCCTTTCATCCTTCATTTTGTCAAAAGTCGCAACTTGAGCCCTTGATCTTTGAAATAACGGCAAGTAAGGTCCTCAAAAGCTTTATCGTCCTTTTCTTCGTCTTTTGTGATATAAATCCCTTGAAAACGCGTCTTTGTTCCAAAATGTATCTTTTTACCTGAAAACACATGAAACACAAATACACGCGTAATTCTGATAATTTACAGTTTAATATAAGGTATTTGACTGTGTTTTGAGTGATTTATGGATCATTATTGATGAGTGTTTTCACACTTATCAACTCCCCTCCACTTGACCATTGCCATGTCCTCATGCAATGCAGCATTTTAAAGCTCTAAATTACACTTTTCTCATATTTAACCAACCTTGGCCATTTTATGATTTAATAAACTAAACTATACTACATGATGAATGATTTTGAATATTTACAATGCAATGCAAAGAAAACAATTCTATTTTTATATTTTTATATTTTTCATAAATGGTTTTGATGGAAATAACTCATAAAGAAATCAATGACTTGAATTAGGGCTTGGGTACCATGGATACTTATCACCCTCAAGTTTCACTTTCCCCATACCAAGCTTAAAAAATGGGATCATTGTATTCACAA
Source organism: Glebionis coronaria (assembly GCA_025667525.1). Classification (NCBI taxonomy): domain Eukaryota; kingdom Viridiplantae; phylum Streptophyta; class Magnoliopsida; order Asterales; family Asteraceae; genus Glebionis; species Glebionis coronaria. The sequence goes on from CM046880.1 coordinate 453,904,646, forward strand.
GTAAAAAGTGCATCAACTTATTCATGACAATTAAATGTGGAACCGGTTTTTATTTGAGCAAATTGCTTGAAGGAAAATTTGTCATTATTTAAAGCGTGAAATATAAGAAATGCAAAATCCAAAAATAAGGAAGCACGGTTTTAATCCTAAGTAATCCTCTCATCCATTACTTGAAAAACCGCTCACAATTAATATAAGTCCGTTTCAAGAATAATAAGTCATTCGCCTTATGTGTAAAATCCTCATGTCATGCTTTCATAAGTAGCTACACACTCGCTAAGGAAAGAAAAATAAAACTCACGCAATAATTTACATCCGCCATCTTTTTGAGACTTTGGATCTTCAACCCCGCAACCCGTCAAGGTAATATTGGATTGGAGCAATCTATTGAATCCCCGCAACCCGTCAAGGTAATATTGGAACTCAATAGTCACTATAATTAACACCACACTGCCCCTTTTGGGAGTCTTGTTTAATTATTATTTTTTTATTTTTTTTTCTAGCCACTCATTTTTTTGTAAGCCGCTCTTATTTTTCTTTATTCCTCACTAAGAAATTTGAAAAGAATAAAAGGAAAAACACCCGCTAAATATTGAGCATGACATAAGTCTAGTACACATAAAACGTTCTAACTTAGAATCTTAAGACGTACTTATATCAACCATGAATGATTAGACAAAAATGCATAAGAGATTACAAACCGATTAAAACCGTTCTTGATTATTTATTAACAATTAAATACATGCGAAGAAAATAGAGGTAAAGAAGAGAAGGGTTTAGCCACAAGTAATTATCATGAAGTTTATCTAGCCCTTTTATACTTGCTTCAACTCTATCATTTCCCATTCTCCACAAATTTAAAATCTCAAATAATGAGATTGGTGGATGCTTAGCCTAATAGACCAATGAAGGACTACATGGTTAAGGATACTAGCTAGAGAATGCTAAGATAAGCAAACTCGGGTTGAGTCAAAATATCCGTGGCGGGCCTAATATGTCAAAGAAGTCTAAATTTGTTAAACCATGTTTTATTATAATTTTTTTTTCTTTTTATATATTTTTGATGAAAAATAAAAGAAGAAATATATACAATGCAAATGTATTATGCAAAATAATTGATGCAAAAATTATGAATGCATATTTTTGGTGGCCAAAGTAGATCAAAAATTTGAAAAATGATCGAAAAATTAATTTTCCATGTTATCATGAAGTTAAGGCAATGGTCTAGGTAAGGTCACTTCGATAGAAGTCTCCCCTACACTTGAGATAAACATTGTCCTCAATGTTTAAGAGTATTGGAGTAAACTCCCCTACACTTATGACATTGATTACTTTGCTTAACCCAAGTTAAGGAAGAGACAACTAAAGGGTAATCATTTTAAGCACAAGTGTTTAATATCACGATAGCAAAAACTAATCGAAGTGAACCAGATACACGGGCCTCCTCCATAAGCTCCAAGCATGAAATGAGAGAGAGCAACCCTTGAAACAAACACCAAAAGACGAAGAAAGGCACCCCTCCACTTCAACTCTACTATAACATCCTTTTAATTAAACCTAACCTATTGAAAATCTACTCTACGTTTTCTAACCTAGTTATTCAATGCTTGAGTTTTTTTAAACCCTAAGTCGCTAGCTCGACTCGGCCCCGAATTAAGTTGTCCTTGGGGAAACCATCATGGAGAATAAAGGATATCACTTTGAAGCTCGTCTCACATGATACACTCAAACTTAGCACGTTGCCATTTACTATAAGATTTACAATATTCGCCTCGATAAATGGAACGGTCCAACGTGTCTCAAGTTTGTCCAACATATAAAATCTCTCAAATAGGAAGCACACCAGGATCAAATACAAAGTTTCCATCTCGACAAGTGAACAACTCCAAAATAGGTAATATCACCAAAGTAAGCTCATACAAGAAGCGCATATCAATCGAAGGCACACTCTTAAGTGAAGTAGATGAAAACCAAGGTGTCTCAAATTTATGTATCCCAGGATCAAAAACCTTTCCCTTCATGGGAAAATAAGAAGATGAGCTCGTGTCAACCATATAAGATTCCCCCTTAGTGATCAAAGCATCATGAGAATATGAAGGTGTAGGAATCAAAACATTCATAACTATTATGTCCATGTTAGGCTCATCATCATCATCAAAAGATGGGTAATCTTCCATAGAAGGCATAGAAAAAGGAGGATCGAGATTAATAGTGTCTTGTGGAGGAGGTGTAGGCTCTATGTTCCCAAAAAGCAATGTAGTAATAAGACGAACCTCCTCTTCCAAATTAGAAACACTATCGTTGACCCCTATATCAAATTGTGCAAGAGTATCCTCTATGATGGCATCAATCTCCATAAAAGAGTCCATATCAAAGGTTTTGAGTTCTAAAGGTGCCTTAGATGAAAAAGTATCAATCTCTAAGAGGAAAGGATCTTCGTCAATAACCAACTTCAAGGGTGGGAGGGTGGGAACATAAGGCTCAAAAAGAGGTGTATTAATGAGAGAATCACTCAAAGGGATGATATGATCATGAAAATCAATAGGTGTATCCTCAAAAACCAGTGAAGGAATATAAATCAAGGGTTCTTCTTCTATAGAATCATTATTAGGTTCTTCACACTCCTCAAAAAGTGGGTTATCAAAACATGTCTCAAAAAGAGGATTTGAATGTATCACTAAATCACTTAGAGGAATAGGTGAAGGAGTCATAGAAGAAATGGAGTCATCATCATCAGAAGTAAAAGACTCATCACTATCATAAGGATCATCAAGGGTTTCATCACAAGAATCATAAGGTGGTAGAGGAGAAGGATCCACTTTTCCTATAGGAGCAAACTCTTCATCCAAATTAGGAATGTTATCTTGATAAGACAAATCATCGGATGATATAGCATAAGACGCGTCACTAGAATCACAATTTTCATCCTCTATTTGTGGAAAGTCTTTCACAAACTCTTCCTCAATCTCATTATCCCTTTCTTTGAACAATTCATCAAGATCAAAATCACCAAAATCACTAGTATTAGCATGAAGGTCAACGTGTGATGAAATCTCAATATGATCATGAGGAGAAGAGGTATCAACACAAAGCTCATCACATGGTTCATTGGAAACACACTTAAGCTCTCTTTGGATTGGGATAAGGTTCTCAACACTAGAAACGGTTAATTCATCCAAATTGGTGTTTGTATTAGTGCTAAGAGGCTCGTCCCCCATGGTGAAAGAGTCGGTGGGTCCCATGTGAGGTAAAGGTGATGAAGGTGTGTATGGCTCAAGTATAGTCGGTGGAGAGATGGAAGGGTCTATAATAGGAACATCACTAAGTGTATCATCCTCAACATCTACTCTCAAAGAAGGCTCATCATCAGGTAAAGCATCGTTCGGTCTCATGTGTTGCAAGATGTATGTGCTCAAGCCTAAGATTTTCGGATCAGTTGCCTCTTGCATTGACTCAAGTGCTTGCATTACCATATTAAAAGCGTCTTTACTCAAGAAATGATAAATGCCTTGATTGTTAACGGTTTTTTTATTAGGACTTTGAAAATTTTCTTCATTTTGAAAATCGTCTTGATTTAAAAATTCTTGATTTTGAAAATCCTCATCAAACCCTTGATCATAATTACTCGCGTATAGATCACAATTATTTTCATTATGCGATGCTCCACAAGTCGCACAAGGCCCATACATAGCTCGATATTGCTCGTCTTGTAATATCTCCAAAATAGGACGAGTATCCATGTGTGGCAAAATGGTCGAATGTGAAAACCCTTGATTTTGAAAGGTGTCTTGATTATGGCATGGAAAATTCTCATCATTTTGAAAGCCTTCATTGTTTGAAAATCCTTGATTATGAAAGGTTTTTTGATTATAGCCTTGAAAATTATCATTGTTTTGAAAACTTTCATAATTGGAAAATCCTTGGTTTTGGTATGGCACATTAAAGGTTTGATCATGAAATGATGGTGGAGGTTGTGATGAAAAACCGGAATATCCCATATAGTCATTACAAGTGTAGTCCATTTGAGTGTTAGTTTCAAAATTAAAGTTCTCGGTTCCATTATAAGCATATCCCTCCCCATAATAGCCATTGTTTTGATCACATAAATAAGTATCGTGTGGACCACCACAAGTCGAACAAGGCGAATAATTAGCGTTGGCGGATCGTTGTTGCAAAATCTCCAACATGGAACGAGTATCCATGTTTAGCAAGGTGGCCGAATGTATATACAAGTATAATGACGTTTAAAAGCTTCCTCGGGGAAGGAAGTAATACACCAAAGGTGGTATGTTTACACGTGTGCGAGTACACATGTAAGTAAACACGAGGAATGAGGGAGTAGCCCTCGGTCGACTTTGAAGAGAAAAGGATTATCCTCTTTGAGGTTCGATATGAAATATCCACAAGAAAGTATATATATAATTACTACTTGGGTGCAAGACCTCCAATAAAGCCTTCCTTCTTAGAATACGCACTAGTGAACGGGGGGTTAGGTGGCGCGAAGCACTTAAGTACCTATTGACCCTTAGATGGCATTTTATAGCACATCGCCTATCTATTCACTTTGTAGTTTGTATTCTTCGAATTATTGCCAATTGGAAGTATTTATCTATTCTTGCTTAATTAAATTGGATCGATACGCGTGTCAAGGACCGGAACGCCCCTCAACACGGTGTATTGCCTCGGCAATACTTATGGAAGATAGGTAACTTGGTTGTTCTTATACGTATACTTATTTACATATAATAATATACAGAAAATATTTTTGTATTTATTTGTTTTTTTAAGAAAAATACTATATGTACGTAAAAACGATGAAAATCGATATAATATATATTTTTGGATGTAATCTTTTAGGAAAAAGATTACTTTTTGGATTTTTTATTTTTTTGGTTCAATTCTTTAGGAAAAGAATTGATTTTTTTTTATTTTTTATTTTTTATATATTTTTATCTTTTTGATTTTTTTTTATGTTTTTGATTATAATACGTAAAAATAACGTTCACAAAGTGAACGGATCCCAAAATCCAATCGTCTCGCTCGAAATCGTTAATCTTCACGAAAAGAACCGACAGTGGCGCCATTTAATATTTGTCTTTTTAGTTCGTTTTTCTCGGTATCGATTCGAATTGATATAACAATTTTAAGCTTGACCTGATTGTTTTTGGTTAACAAAAGATTATTTGGTATTTATAACTACTTGGCACATAAAACGAGAAGTTAAACTATTATTATATTCTACTATACTAATATGATACTTATTACAATTTCAAAATCAATTATGAACCAAGAAGTAATACAAATGACAAAAACAGTTAAAAGCACGACGACTCTAATATATCAATTTGATAAACCAACCAATGGGAACTAAGCCCAAGTAGAAAATATGGCCCAAAATAAGAATGACCAGGGACTGTAACCGCAATTAAAAGTATCTAAGTAAAGGACTAAATGAGTGCATTTACCTAACTTTTAAATTGCTGTCAATGGATTCAAAATAAAAGCAGACCCCTACTTCGAGTTTACTCCTACAGTAGCTAATTTGCACCAGCAACTTTTTTAAGACTTTAATATATCCTATTTTTAAACTCTTGCAAATTTATTATTACAAATATCAACTCCACTAACTAGTCTAAACTTGGATCAAACTAAATCTATTCTAACAGTTAAGCTATATTTTTACAACTACCTAAATGCAAGATTAAAAGTGAGCTTTAAGAGCTTAATTCTAGGCAATCTAGTAAGCTAAAGTGCTTGCAACCTAAAGATAGTACTACTCATCAAAATAAAATGAAACTCCATTTATCAACATAGTCTAAAACTTTCTTGATTTCATTAAGGTTGATCTGCACATTACCATCACAGAGGACAAGTGAATGTCCTAAATCCACCCTATTGGCCTAAAAGGTTAAACAAGGACCTGTTTTGGATATGCATTATCTGACCTGTGAGCACTAACACCAAACACTACTATACCAGCTTATATGAAAAATTAAAACATCAAAATTATAACAGTCAAATGTAAAAATGAAAGCTGATTACGAAAAACGTTTAACAAAGCAATTAATCCAGGTTGCAAAGAGAGATACACTAAATTATATTAACTAGCAGACTACATTGATGAACACAGAACATAAAAACGTGCTTGACCTGCGTCTTCCAGGCCTAGTCCGTTGATGACGAAAAACACGGCGCTGAGCCGGCTTAAAACCAAACACCCCTAATCTACTACCTTATCAAAAACTGCAAGTACGGCTACGCTTGACTGCTACCTTCATACAGTAATACTGTATGAGCTTCAAAATAAACCTGCAAAATCAAAACAGAACACAACAAATCCAAACCAAACTTCGAATTCGAAACCTGCATAAACTTGAAAATATTACTGATATTTAACTATCGCTGCACAGCTTGAACCAACTACTCAACTCCAATTCGATTCGACTACTGCTCTCTATTTTTAACCACAAATCTGATTCTCACAACTATTACGACTCCAAACTAATTCAGCAATTTAATGAATACTAACTGAAACAATGGAGTATCAATATCTACTTTTTTAAACAAAAACTTCAATCAAGACTTTTTAAATCAGTAAGTAACTAAGTACTCATGTGAAAATCATAGACATAAAACTGAAAATCCTAACCACTTCTTCTATTCTGCGTGAACAGTTCAATTATTCAGTTTACACTATGAATCCAAAGTCTCGATAAACAGTAAAGAAAATAAGCAGTAAAATAGAGGAAGAAAAAGCTATAAGCTTCGAAAAGCTTATATAAGAGAATAGGATATTTGAAGAAAAGTAAGGTGATTAAACTTGAAGCAAAACTTTCATTAATGGAGAAAATAGCATTCAGTTACAACAAGATCAACTAATCGAACTGAATCTAACTGAAATTCATAAAGGCTATGGAAGAAAATAAAACTAAGTAACTAATCCTAACTATCTACTATGTGTAAACTACACCTAGTCTAACCGTTCTAAATGAAAGCCTTCGTCTTCTATATATAGCCGTCTGGAGATGGTGATATGACGTGTTCTATCCAATGAGGATTGGACACGTGTTTAATACGAGGATTGACTCGTTCTTCATCATCTTCCAATTTGGGGATTTCTTTATCTTCGGGTCTTGATATAATTAAGTACCATCATCTTGTAGAGGGGAAAAAGATAAGCACTTTTGTAGTTTTGGTCTTCGATTGAATCTTCGTGTATCTCTTGTTATTTTGACTTGCAGGTTGGATGATGAAAAGATGAATAAACGTCTCATCTTTCTTTCTCTCTCTTGAAGGTTGAAGAAGACAGACGTGTTTATTGTGTTTGTGTGTTGACCGGTCTTGGTCAAATGACCAAGATAATATAACTTTCCACTTGTTTGCCATTTGGTCCTTTATCTTTTTTTTCTCTTTCAAAATGTATATAAACCTTTTAAGTAAATTCCTTTCATCCTTCATTTTGTCAAAAGTCGCAACTTGAGCCCTTGATCTTTGAAATAACGGCAAGTAAGGTCCTCAAAAGCTTTATCGTCCTTTTCTTCGTCTTTTGTGATATAAATCCCTTGAAAACGCGTCTGTGTTCCAAAATGTATCTTTTTACCTGAAAACACATGAAACAAAAATACACGCGTAATTCTGATAATTTACAGTTTAATATAAGGTATTTGACTGTGTTTTGAGTGATTTATGGATCATTATTGATGAGTGTTTTCACACTTATCAAGTTATCACCAAAAACAACTTTAGGACCTTGTTCCTCCTTATACTTGCGTAGATAACTTTTGGTGCCAGTCATATGCCTTGAGCAGCCACTATCCAGATACCAAATAGGCTTCCTGAGATCACACTTTTTAATTGTGATATTGACCCATTCACCTTTTCTGGCACTTTCTCTGGCCACAACATTGGAGTTAGCCCCTTCATCATCAGTAAGTGCCATCAGCTCTTTTACATTAACCAGTTCATCATCATCTGAAGAAACATCTTCTTCATCCCATTCATAAGCTTCAGCAACAAGCCCTTTGTTCTTGTCTTGCTTGGGGGCCTTGGAGGAAGAACTTTGTAAAACCCGCATGCTTTTACCATGAATAGTACCCTTATGATTGTACGTAGATGATTAGAACTATCCTTATTTCGCACGTTTACGTTTCACGAATAAGAATTTCAAGTATTACGTACGTGTTATTACACGATAAGTATTTAATACGTATTAATGCACGATAATTATTTCAACAATAATTATAATCACGAACATGAAAATCATGAACGTAAATAATCACGAACTTAATATTATGTATTTACGTATATTTATTACGATTACGAATAAATATAGTTTATGACACGAACGATAACTACATAAAACACGTAAACACGACACGAGAACACGTATAATATTTAAACACGTAAAACAATGGGTTACCCCTTGTGGGCCCTACACACCCGCGGCAAGAAACACAAGAAAGGGCCAAGCCCATTTGACTTTTAACTAAATAAGAAATAAGGGAAATCATATTTTCATAGTCACAGAAAATTAGAAAATATCAAAACCTTAATCTCTCTTTTTGCTCTCTCTTGGCCGCCGGGTATAACACACCAAAAGGGTGTGATTGGTTGATTTTTGGTGATCAATTCTTGCAAGGGTGTTCGTGTTTTTCATTCTTCATTGTTTCACGTATTCGGTAAATCATTAAAACTCTTTTCTTTTATGTTTTTATTAAATAAGAACACATGAAATCATATGGATATAAAAACAAGTTAACATAAACATGTAATTAATCATGGGGGGGGGGGGGGGTTAAATCATGGTGTTTTTAGGAGTGTTTGCTTCGGCCGACGCAAGGAACCGAGACCACAAGGTCTCGGTTTGCTTTTGTTTCGCACCAACAACCGAGACCAAGGGTCTCGGTGTGGCTGTGTGTCTCGGCCGCAGGAACAAGGGAAACCCGACCTAAGTCGGGCCGTGTTTTGGCTTTGGGGGTCTAGGCTAAAAACAAAGAAACACCACCGGCTTAAGCCGGTGGCCAAATATGGAAAGAAGGGGAACACCAACCGCGGCAACAGGGGGAACCACCGGCTAACTGCTAGTGGGAACTTTGCCCAGCCGGCGGCTACATCCGAGAAACCAGGGGGAACCACCGGCACAGCCGGTGGTTGTTTTTGCGAAAACAGTGGCAACCGGCCAAGTCGGTTTTGCCACTGTTAAGGGTGCGTTTGTTTGGCCGGTTCATAGGTCCGGTTCACGGGTTCACGAACACGGTTCACGACTTAATTAATTTTACAAGTTTAATTATTTTACAAGACTAATTTTTACAAGGTTAATTAAATTAATTAAACATGTTACATAATTAATTTAATTTGGTCATGACTTAGGTTACTATTATAAACATTAATACACGTTTTAACCTAAGTATTTTATACACTTAATTTAATTAAATCATGCTATATTTAATTAAATTATATAACATATAGTTTATTTAATTTACATGTAATAATTAATAAACTATACTATATATCACATGACTTAGAATATAAATCAGTAAACACTTAAGCTTATATTATTCGCTTAATAATTCAGCTTATTTCTATTTATGGAAACTTTCTATTTTTGAAACTTATTTAATTAAGGCAGCTAATCTATTTATGGAAACTTTCTATTTTTAGAAACTTATCTATTTTAAGCAGTAAATCTATTTTTGGAAACTTTCTATTTTTGGAAACTTTCTATTTTTGGAAACTTTCGATTTTTGGAAACTTTCTATTTTTGGAACCTTTCTATTTTAGGAAACCTACTATTTTTAGAAAGTTACTTATTATTACGCAACAAGTATAATAATACAAGAAATATAAGTAATACTTAATCAGAATAGACAAAATACATGATAAACACAACATAACGTTAAAATCAGTAAAACAAGACATGAACATATAAAACAAGCTAAGACATGATATAAAACCAGTTACGTACTCAGTAATCAGATACTTATACACGTATATTATTTATGTAGCATGTGATATCAAAGTAGGACTCTCTTATGTCCGTCTTCTTCATTCACTGGACATAAGGTACGGATTCTCCGTCCTTTCAGTATGGACACTCTTTCTTTATTAGGATTCCTCGTATACAGCCAACTGTTTTCCCAGTATATGTTTTATATGTTTTTGAATTGCTTATGTTTAATTAGATACCTAAAGCCATATACATGCATGACCAGTTTCACCTAGTTATGGAGGTACCATAACCATAACACTGGAGGCACCAGTGTTATGACTTCACCACGGCAGAGTGATAGCTCGTGGCGTCCCCTTCAGCTTTTGGCCATATTATTATTACCATGTGGGGCGTATGGGTGAATCCTAGGTTACATGTTTTCACAAGGAGCCGATCCCTCCTACCCAAAAACTTATATTAATTAGAGGCAGCCTCTCTAATTGCATGACGAGGTCACCCCTCCAATTATTCATGCACGTTGATATTTCATGACCTATATTGGCTAATGGTAAACATGTTAAACAATTTTTATAAGATAAACATAAGGCTTTTCAAACTATAAAATCAGTTTTACTAAGTTATACCAGGTTTTCCAGGACATAGACATTTCCGCTGCTATATGTTTATATGCTTATATTATTCATGCTATACTTTTATATCCGTGCACTGAGCGTTATGCTCAGCCATTTTTCCTTTCATGTTCCCAAAAGGGCAGGTACTCAAGGACGCTCGTAGACTTTAAGCGTACGTGCATATGGATTGGAAGCTTCCTAGCCTTCATTACTTTATGCATTTCTTTATATTTTTGATACTCATTTCTATAGACATTGTTTAGTCCTTTTCCTTTACACTACTTATGTTGGTGTGTGTGATGAGTTCTACTTTTAAGGTACCGATGTTTGTTTCCGGTATTTCCTTTATGGTCATGTGATGTTTTATACATTTATCCTTGTATGCTTTGATGACACGCCATAATCACGCGTGACATTCCATTTACTAAAATGGGGTGTTACAATTATGGTATTAGAGCCAAGGCTTCGACCTGTAGGCTCTCAAAACATGACCTGTGATTAGTGGGTAATCACTGTGGTCTTCCTAGAACTGACAATCGGTTTTCATATATTCATCATTTTCATGCATACATATATATGTCATTGTCGCAGGTTTATGACTAAGTAATGGTTGGTACAGGACTGGCCCTATTTAGTCGCATGTGCTTTTATCGAAACTTTTAACTTTCGGACCGACCCATTGGCGTGCCCTCGCTATGTCTTTTGTTTTGAGTGAACTGACTATAGGCGTTCACTCTCGCGCATATAAAACTTTTCATAAACTACATCATGCATTCATGTACTAGTTTTCTTGCATAAAATTTTTTCATGATTTATTGGTATAAATTTTTTTTCATGTATATAGTTTATGTTTTATCAGTTTAATCATGTATTTTATGTTATAATGTCAGATGGTTCTCACACACGAGCAGGAACAACTCAATGCAGCAGTCCAAGCTGCAATGCAAGTTATGCTTCCTTAGCGGAGGAACGAAATCAGGGCTGAGGTGCAGGCTGCCAACAATCAGCAGCAGCACCCAGTACCTCCTCCTCCTCCTCCAGCAACATTGGTCACATGGCTGGAGAGATTCAATAAGTTACGCCCTCGAGCTTTCGAGAGAACATATAGCCCCAGTGAAGCTGAAAGCTGGTTGGATCACATTGAGAAGATATTCGATGCAATGGGCTGTGACCCCGTCTTCAAGTCGAGGTTGGCCTGCTACCAGTTCGAAGGTGATGTGTTAGCATGGTGGAAGGCACTGAATCAGTCTGAGGGAGGTGATAATTGGGTGGCTGGTTTGACTTGGGCTCAGTTCAGGGATTTGGTGATGGGCAGTTCTTTCCCAAGGCTAAGCAAGACAAGCTGAAGAGAGAATACCATGGAATCCGACAAAGAGCTGGGGAGATTAGCAACGAGTTCATGCAGCGCTTTCTTCGCTTGGCTGGTTTTCTTGGTGCAGCAACAGGTACTCCCGAAGAGCAAGCACACCACTTCTGGTGGGCTCTTCGTACATCGGTCGCAAACAACTTGGTGTGTGCCACGTTCAACACGGTGGCACAAGTGGCCGAAGCAGCACGTAAGCTGGAGATGCTGCAAGAAATAGAAGAGTTCGGGGAAGCAGAGAGACCCGATAAGAGGTAAACATTCGTATTCAGCGGTGAACAAACCGTATTCTTTCAGTATATGTCAATAATTTCATCTCTTTTAAACTGTATCTTCCAGGCAGAAGACTGGGAACCGGTCTCAGCTGGCTACTCAGCAACAGCCTACTCAGCCGAAGGGAAACTGTCAGACTTATGACCGTTCTGCTGCGGACAGGCGTGGCGGTAATGATAATTACCGTAACAATGCTGGACACTCCAACAGCAGCAGGTCATTATACTTTCTCATTTTTCTTATGATTACATGCTATAGTTCTTAATTCTGACACATTAGAGAATCTTCTACCAGGAATCATGGTAACGGGAGGGACCAGAACCAGATAGGTTCACAGCCTAACCGTCCAGCTATCACTGGTATTCCATCTTACGAATTATCCGCATTGTCCTTGTACCTATTGTCATGTCTCATGTATATTGTTCTTATCAGACTCTCAGCCAACAAGGACACCTGCTGGAGGATATACTCATCCTCTTTACACTACCTACAACCGTAGGCACCCAGGTCCATGTCGCCATGATAGCGACGCATGCTTCAAGTGTGGTCTTCCTGGCCATCACATGAAGGACTGCCACAAGGGCGAGATGAAGGGCACATCGGGACATGCTGATACCAAGCCGCCTCCTACTAGTGGACGCGTTTACACGACATCTCGCGATCAGGCCAACAAGTCTACAGGTACCATCACTGGAATCTTGTATATGTATGGTCAAGCTGCATGTGTTCTTTTTGACACGGGTGCTACTCACTCGGTCAATTCTACTGCTTATGCTAAGAATGTTAGGATACTCCCCATGCCACTAGAGAATATACTGAATATTTCCACGCCTTTAAAAGACTCTTTACACATAACCCATGTGTACAAGATCCTTCCCCTAGAGTTTTATGAGAAGATTCGTCCTGTTGATGCACTTCCGTTGGACTTGAATGATTTTGACATGATATTGGGCATCGATTGGCTATCCAAGCATCATGCTACCATAGACTGCCATTCCTATCGAGTCATCTTCAGTGATGTTAATGCAACAGAGTACATTCATAACGGGTTCATACCCGGAAGGTCTGTACAAACTGAAAGTCCCTTAATATGAAAATTGTTGATAAACTATAACTCTTGTAACCACGAAACACAATGAAATACTTTTCAAACGCGTAATGCTTTATTAAGTATTATAAACAAAGTATTACAAAGTGCTATGAATACACTCGTTGAATGACAACAAGATATGAACCCTAGAAACAAGTAAACTAGATTCGAGACTCAAGTTTACAAGGGAACTAATGAGACGCTGGTAGACAGCTGGCGGCTCAGCGGTTCCAAGGTGAGAAAGAACTTAGATAAATTATCCAAGCACCAGGGTTGAGTTAATTCTTCTTTCTCACTCCTATTTATAGTGTACGAGGTTGCTTCCTTAGTGGGAGTAGTTGATACGTGTCACCTTCTAAATGGAAGAGTACAACGTATTAAATGCATGTCCAAATCGAGACATACCTTTAAACAAGTTTAGGTGAACACTTATGCCAACTGTTCACCTTTTGTCCCACAAGGTCGTACTAGGCTTTATCTTGAATCTCTTGTTTTGTCCCGCTCAAAACACTTGGTAGATTCTCCCGCCTAAACTATAAAGTATTGGATAAGCTTTGCTTATCCCAGACTTCTAGGGTTCTTAAGTGATCTCTGAGTGTTGTCAACTCAGAGATCCTTGAACACCAGTACATTCCTTCAACATCCCAGCTATCCATAATCGCTGGTGAGTTTGACTTCAGATTGTCTTCGACTTCTCTGATGTTGTCTTTGACTTGAATGTTCCTGGTGTGCCAGCTGAGGATTTGCCTTCCACTGGTCTAGTCTCTGTCGCTGGTACTCTCAGCGATCAGTAAGCACTTAGTCTAATTAAACAAATCTTGACTAGGCCATAGTTAAAACTTTCATTGGCCCAACAATCTCCCCCTATTTGTTTATAAATTATACTAAGTCTAAAATTATTGTAAGTGAGTACACAGCTTCTTCTTACACATAATTTAACAAAAATACCTCAAAGGTTTATTAAACATAAAGAACCTAGTCTATTACAAGCACACCCAGAGGTGTAAACATAAACAAAAAGTAAAAAGGTTCTTCAGCGATCGAGGCCTTGATCACAGATTCTCTGGCTTCAACTTTGTCACTCCTAGAGTTGATGACAAGCTCAACTTCAAACTCAAAATCCTCAGCTGCTTTGCAATTCCCTAGGATGCTCTGTTTGAGTCTGATAAGATGGATGGTTGATGCCAGATGTAGTTCATTCATACGCTGAAAGCAATACTCACAATTACCATTCATAAAGACCATACCTGTCTCTGGTTCTTAGTATACTTGGCCCCCTACTGGTTTGGTGATCTCTTTGGGCAGAACCAACTTTCTGTGCATCCCATCAACAACAATGTTTTCAGTAACCAACTTCTCCACCAGAGGCCTCATTTGGGTTTTCCTTTTCCTTTGTCCTTGAGAAGGTTGTTGTTGTGAAAGTTGAGGAGGCAGGGGTACCTTCAGCTTCTTTACCGTGTCTCTTACCCAATTCAGCTTTGCTTGAATGTTTTTCATCATTTGGGCAGCACCAAGCCCAGTCTTCTTTTGGGCAAGATCCAACATTTCTTACCATTCAGAGAGGCCCAGATCTCTGAGTTTAAAGTCACTGGAGACTTTGTAGTTGGTTAGTTGGTTCTCTCTGTAAAGGGTCGTCACCACCTTTTTGTTCTTGTCAGTGTAACATGCATACTTGGTGATTTGACCAGGTTCAACTCTCTGGTTTACCAGTCTTTTATATTCCTTTAGAAGGTTGCTCCTTTTAACCTCCAATTCTTTGAGCTTAACCAGCTGAGCTTCCTTTACGGCAGGAGAGAGTTTGTTCAGAGCTTCTTTTCTTTTGATTTCAGCCGTTCTGATGTTTGCCAGCCTTTGGTGTTCCACGATTTGAGCTTTTGCCTGCTCTGGGGTGAGTGGTGGTTCATCAGCGCTCTTGAATTTGTTTAGATTAGAGTCTTTGGAGAGCCTGGCTGTAGATCCACCTTCTTCTTGGAGGGAGTGCAGGGTTATTTCAGGCTGTTTAATAGTAATTCCTTTTCCCTTATCCTTTATTGCATCAGTGCTGGGGTTGAAGGATCTAAGAGGTTGTGGTGTAGGAATCACTGTTGAAGGTTTTGGTTGTTTGAGTGACTGCTCCCCCTTAGGTGAGGCAGTGTCTTCTTCTTCGTCAGAGGTGGAGGTTGTTGAATTCTCCCCCTCAAGCATAGCGCCGGTAGTAGTTGTTCCTGAAGCAGGCTTAAGGAACTTAATGAATTCTTGATATAAAAATAAGCAGATCTCTTTAAGTTCCTCTTGTAACAGCTCTTGAAGAAGTTTCCTTGAAGGCTCAGACGCCTTAGCAATAGCTGCAACATTTGCTTTGACAGCTGATGTGAGGACACATGGTATGTATTGCTGGAGGCTCTGGTCTAGAACAGCTGGGAGGTGAGCTTGCAAGGCACTTCCCAATAGTTGCGGAAGTAAGGCAGTCATAGAGGACTCCACAGATGAAGTTAGTGAAGTCTCTAGTGTTGTGGCGAGTTCCTCAGCAGCATGGGTTAGTGTTTGTAATTCAGAGAGGATGACATCATATGTGACTTTGGGCTTGGTTTTACTGATGTCACCCCTCTTAATCCAGAGAGCCTCAGCAGCGAGTTCCTGAACATCTTTCATTCGAGGAACATGGACAGGTTTGAGCTTTTGTAAATGTTCTAAGTGTTGCTTGGCCCCTAGTTCAATGACATTTGGTAAGGTTGGGAAGGGAACTGGGGTTGGTGCACAGAGCCTCTGGTCCAATAGCCGCTTAGCAGCCAGTTCTTGCACATTGGGCAGTGATAGGAAGGAGATGGGTTTCAACTCTGATGTGACTTGGTCATCATCAGCATCCATATCAGCATAGTCTGAAATGGTCAAGTCCTCTTCAATAATGAAGACCTCATCCTCTAGCATGGAATCAATGTCTGACATGGCATCAAGATCTATGTGGGGGACTTCAGTATTTTCATCACCAGCAATAGAATAGGCATCATCATTCTGCTGTTCTTCATGAAGATTATGAGCATGTTATGACATTTGTTAGTAACCAATTGTGAAAAAATATGAAGTTATAGATCGCCATTCGCTGCCCCTAGGAAAGCTGGGTGTGATTATCCAGCCCCCCTAAGGATTTCTCCTTGGGACTCTTTTAAGTGTGAAATAGTTATGTTGAAGGGTCGCCATTCGCTGCCCCTAGGACAGCTGAGTGTGATTATCCAGCTCCCCCATAAGGATTACTCCTTGGGACTCTTTTGAGTTGTGAAAAATATGTGGTGAATGGTCGCCGTTCGCTGCCCCTATGATAGCTGGGTGTGATTATCCAGCTCCCCCTAAAGGATTGTTCCTTGGGACTCTTTTAGTTGTGAATTCATGGAAGTTAAAGGTCGCCATTTATCGCTGCCCCTAGGAAGACTGAGGGTGATTATTAAGTCCCCCCAAAAGAATAAATTCTTTGGGACTCTTTTAGTTGTGAATTATTTGAAGGTAATGGTCGCCTTTTATCGCTACCCCTAGGAAGACTGAGGGTGATTATTCAGTCCCCCCAAAAGAATGAATTATTTGGGACTCTTTTCAAATGAGGGGACCCAGAGACTACGTAAAGTGTAGAGACTCTGGGTCGGGACCTATAGCATGCTCAAGTTGGTATGGACAAGAGCACAGTCCAGAGGGTGAAGGATCATCGGGGTGCGTTATGAGCACAAATGAATCATATCCTTGTGTTAAGACAGTGTGTACAGATAATCCTAAGAGTTCTAGGTGCTGACACAAACACTCTATGGGTTGAGGCAAACCTTAAGACTTCATCACTCTCTCCTACAGAATGTTGAGAGTGATTGTATGTGAACCTCCAAGAGAATAAAATGGCAAACTAATACCTGAGAGATATCAGCGTTGAGAAGGTTCTTAGTCGTCTCTGCTGATTGGGAGACGCTAGACTCATGTTGTTTGTCAGCGACAGGATCTTCAACCACATCCACCAGAGAAGGGGATGGGTTCTTCTTGGTCTTCTTAGACTTGGAAGGATTAACAGAAGGGGTTTCAGAGGAAAGGGGGATGTCTTTCCTCTTCTTCTTTTTTTCCTTGGGCACCTTGGGCTGAGAAGAAGACTGCACAGAGGTCTTTAACAAAGACTTGTCAATTTCTCTTTCAGCATTCACCTCATTGTGAGGGATCAATGGCTCTCCATCAGCAACTAGTAACCCAGCGGCCTGCATCATGTGCCTGCTGAGAGGTACTTCGTCTTCCAAAGGAGTCTTTAGTGATGCAGCAGTGATGTGATAAGGAGAGAAGGAGAGAAATTCATCATTAGTGTAGCCTTTACCCAGCATATCTTCTATGAGAAGAGAGAGATATCTTGTGTAGCAGATGGTGGCCAATCTGTTCTTCTTCCCTTTGTTTTCTAGCTTAGCAATGAGGTCAAAGTAAAGTATATGAGTGATCCCTATATCTTGCCCCCAAATTAAGCTCTAAGCAATCGCTTGCTAGGCTCCATTAAGTTGATCATGAGACCCCTGGTTTCCACCCAGACATTTCACAATGTATAACATCAGCGTCCTCCAAATAGGTGGGAAGTAGTTCACTTTGATCAGGGATTTGGTCTGGAAACTTGTAACACCCCCAAATTTATACAACTTAGTACAGCGGAAGACTAGTTGGTGTTACGGGATAGCACATTACTCACATCATAGACAACGCATAAAAATCGCGTCGCTTAATAATAAATCATTTCCATTCATAAATATCAACGTTACATCGGTCCCAAGTCATTATATTTCATACAAAGTTTTACAAAGTATTTGAATGGAAAATATAGTTTAGGTGCGGGCCATGAATTCTTGTCGTCTTCCCGAGAATTACCTTCAAGTACCTGAGATAAAACATGTTAAAAGAAAAGGTCAGCGATAACACCGAGTGAATTCATAGAGTTTAATAAATTCCATCAATATAACTTTGGTATAAAATTAGTACCAAAAATCAATTCGTACAAATCATTGTGATAGGCCGTAAAATAGCCAAAATCATTTTATACAAAACTTTGTAATAGGCCATAACATAGCCAAAATCATTTTATACAAATCCTTATCGAAAATCATAATATAGGCATTTGCCTTAAAATCAATATACGAGCCAATGTCGTAAAAACATAATACAATACGTCTTATGACGTTGTATGAAAATAAAAACCGTTATATGAGTATGGTTATGGAAACCAAAATACAAACATAATATCAATAGTATGACCCTGTATTGCTAGTCAGGCAATACCTCGTAATTCGGAGCGTCTAGTAGTATTTCGTTAAGTTTTGGATTATTACAAGCCGCATGACATTGTTACCTTACTAAACCAAAACGGATAGCTAACCCGATACCAATTTTGCCCATCTAAAGTAGCGTGTCGTCACAAAGGTCACGCTATTGGAAATCTTCTCATACATAAATTCGCTTACCAATCAATGTGGCATGACGGGGATCAACCGTCAAGGCGCGAACTGGGGTGATCGTCCCCAAATAATACTATTAAATGCATAAGCGTCTACCAACTCCCGGTAGTTCACAATTCATGCTAATGGGACTTTGAGTGACATAACCTAACTTTAATAATCCATTTAATTTCATCTATCGGGTCCATTAATCATTTATCAGGTCATACAATCGGGTCATTCAATCATTCGGGTCCAAAATCAATAAACAAACAATCGGGACAAATGGTGTCCAAAATTTTATAAAAACTAACATGTTATCTCCCTCGCGGGTTTATAAAGCATTTATAAAACATTTAAAAGAGTGCGAGGCTATGAACTCACATTGATATGGGAAGACGATTATCGGCAACTCGGACGTACGGTACGTGCTTCAATCACGGAAACCTAGACAAATAATAATCGGTCTTAGACTCATGTCTAATGACTTTATAAAAATAACAATCATGTATACATATGATGATTATATATATATGATGATCAAGTGGGTATACATATTCTCGTTTACTCATTTTAGAGTTTACGTGTCGATAACTTTTATACTAGTTTTAACTATTTTCACGTTTTAAGTCCAATAAGCCTTTTATAGGTTCTTTAACTTGTTTTAATCCATTTTGTACTTATATTATCAGTACATACACTTTCAAGTTGGGCCCAAATGGGTTAAGTCCAATAATAAGTTTATAAGCGTTCTAGTCCATTTTTGTTGTATTATTAGTCCAATAACGTTAATTTAGTCCGTTAACGTCCGTATTCCTTATAGTTCGGGTTTTATCGGTTTTTAATTGTTATACATGTCTATATATCAGTATTTAAGTTTTATAAAGTTTTCATTAGACGGGTCCAACCATCTAAGTTTTATTTAACAAAAACGTTAATTTTACGGCAATAGCCGAAAAAGTCGTAAAAATCATATTTATAGTTTTTATTACTTATAAACATTATTTCACCATCATTTATATAATTCATCCATTTGATTAACCTTTTATATATATTTATATAAATAAGTTTTATAAGTTAGTGGGTTTTTATTTTACATTTTATATATTAAAATGTGAGTGCTTATATAATAGTATTATTCTTTAATTTCCAAAAATCTGATTTTTAACTTCATCTTCACCAAAACTGCCATATCTTGAGTTCTACATGGAGATAGAAGCTCAAATTTTTATCTCATAAACTACATGATATGTGCTACATTTAACTCTCCTATAGCTACTGTTGAATCATCCTTTAAGTATTTTCTAAAAATCGTCCAAAACAGTAACTTCAGATTTATACCCTAAACTTGTTTTGATCATATCTCACTCATTACAATGATTCCATTGCATGGCCAACTCTCACATGTGTACAAGAACCATAGCTTACTGTATATCAATTCTACTTCCTCATTTTATCAGTTTATAACATGTTTCTTTACTGTTTTATACAGCCATCAAATTTAACCAAGATTCTAACCTTGTTTCTTATGGTTTTTCACCTTTTTATCCATGATTATCAACAACAAATCCCCACATAACATTTTTATCATCATATAATCATCATAAATATATACAATAGGAAATAAAATACATGTCTACATAATCAAAATAACAAGAAGTTGAGGAGGACAATCTTTATACCACCAACTTGATGTAGGTTATGAGTTTGGCATGGTTTTTGATGGAGAAACTTGTAGACAACCATGACCATCTTTATGACCACCATTCTTCATAGAAACCTTGTGGAAAATCAGGCTCAAGACTCCAAGGAAACTCCTCCATGGATGTTATAACCACCACCATTCAAGAGGGTTTCAAGAGAGCTTCAACATATGTATGAATAACATAGGATTTTGTGGTAAACTTTGATCAAAAGTGGTGTTTTTAGGGTGGATATGGACGACATTAATGGAGTTAGAGAGAGAGAGGAGAGTGTTTTGCATGGTTCAATATGAGAAGAGTGGTTTAAGTTAATGGTTTTGATGTGTTAAAGCTTAACTTGTAAGGTTTGCTTACAAGTGTAAGGCTTCTAGCTACACTTGACACCTCAAGTGTATAAACTTGCTAGTTAGGGCCGGTTTTGATGTGGGGTGGGACAAGTGTCCCACTTGTCTCATCCCATTTATTTACGGGTACTCCTCGATTCTAGTTTCCTTGATTTGCGTGCCCTCGGGTCGTTTTACGAAAAACGTTTTTATAAATTATGAATCAACGACACAAAACGAATCTAATAAAAATTGTCTCATCAAAAACGGAGTTCGAAAACGTAAATACGTAATCCTAAGGTTTCCGGTTTAGTCGTAAAGGACGTTAAAATAAAATCGTAAGTCCTAATCTCTTCTCGTAAATTTGTGAGTTTAGGAACCAACACAAATTTAAAACTCCAAAATAATATTCATGGACAAATTTATTTTCTGAAATGTCGGACTGTCACCAAAGACTGTGTATGTAAACGTAAGCCCGTAACGTTGAATCCTCCGGTTTAGACGTAGTCGATGCTACTCCAAGATGTAAATCCAAATTTCTTCCCAAAAATAAGTGAGTTCATATTGTATCATTAAAATAATAATTTCAAATAATATTTGAGAATAAAATATCAATCGTAAATTGACAGATTGTCACAGCATTTACCCCTAAACAGGATCTTTGTCCTCAAAGATCATCTTACCTTACTACTCGCTTCTTATAGAGTTAAAGCCATGTGGGTATTTCCTCCACATTCGGTCTTTTCTCACAAGTGCAATTCATTACAATACGCAAGTTTCATCAAACATAACTACGGGAATAAGATCAGGCTTAATGTTGACTTACTTTCTCTATCCATGATGTTCACGGGTTTTTGATGAATGCAACTTTTCGCCGATCTAAGCTCTACTAAGAATAAATCAGAATTTCACTTGATAGATATTTTATCAAGTTCGATTTACGAAACAGAATTCACGCAGTTCTTGAAGTCCTAGGGTAGATCCAGCTTATATGCCTTTCAATCCCAACTTTTACATCATTTCAATGGTCCCATACAACGGGGACTTATATCCCATGATTTGTCAGATCATGAATTCATTTTTCCAAGGTTAAAATTTTTGGCATAACTTCGCTACCCATTTGGCACTTCAAGATCTACAATTTCACATTCACATAACCTCTTGCCCACTACCGGTAGTCAATAATCAGATCCTAATTTCAACAATCATTTCAAGTCTCGCGGGTCGGGTATATTGTAAGGTTAGGTTCGCCATCATAGGAAACCTTAAACCTAAAAGACATGTCCAACTCACAATGGATGTATGTCGGATGTCTTCATTTCAACTCTTGCTTACAGATGCTCTAAGATTTAGATCCTAACAAGATTCGATCTTAATCCTAATACGATGATTATCAATGATAATCTCTCCAAAGGAAAACGATTATACGGTCTATTACCAAAGGTCAATCATTCAAACACAAAACAACACTTATATTACCTTGTATCGTTACTTTACCTCGTCCCTTCGATTTGGGGTGGTACATAGTACTCTCATCAAGGTTCGTTCTCAATGATTTCTGAGCAAATCTCTAGAAATTCGATGCGAAGCGAGGATCTTGATTTAGATGTTCGATACAGGCACACTATGTTTACATAACTCTTTTGCATTTATCATTAACGAGAATGATATTAGCAGATTTGGTCAGTCTGTCGACGATGACCCAAATCGAATCAAATTCAGATGATGACCTTTGCAATAGCTAAACGTTTACTAATGTATGAGGCGATTTCTGCCTTTATAATTGCCATCAGTACAACTTCTTCAGACAAAGATACTTTTAGTCATAAATGACATAAATAGAATACTTATACTTACAAATTCCAACATAACTATATCTCACCATCTGCCAAATTTAGACAATCACATGTGGTCTTTTATACATTTTAACGCCATCGGCTTTTCGATTTTAATGGCTCACATTAGCCGTGAAACCTTTCGCTATTTATATTATCCTTTTTTTTCAATCATCGGCTGTTTTTAAATTGTTCGGCAATTTATTTTGTACCTTCATTATTAAGGAACATGTCCTAATTGGTTCTTTATATTTTCTACATAACGCGTCGGTATCTATATTCACTTCTCATGATGATATAATTATCATGTCCACAATTCACTCAGATATTCTTTCCATATTATGAGTCAGTAATTACGTTTACCTTCCTGATGAAATAAATATCACAACCGTATTTATTCAAAATTCCTTCTTCACATTTTCTAAGTTTTAGTTTCGTCTTTACTATCATTTTTATCCGTTTTACTCAATCCGTCGTCTAAAGCGTCGATAATTATTATAATTAATTAAATAATTATTAGTTAATTTTTATGAAGCGTGAACGTAAAAGTTTTAAATCTCTTAGTTCAACCAATTATATAAAATGTTCAAAGTAAATTTGAATTTAATTAACAAGATTTTTGTTGAATTATCGAAAATATTTAATAAGATTTGTAAATGTTCGAAAAATCTTTGGTTATATTTTGGTCAAAATTTTCTTAGTTTTGAAAAGCAAAATGTATCGTTTCAAATTTCAAGTCATGGTTTAAATGATTTCCTCAATCCTTCTTAAGTTTTCTAGAAGTATACACAAACATTTACCCCTAAACAGAAGTTTAGTTAAATGTTTAGTGCATAAGGGAATAATCCCTTTAAAAACCTTTGTTAAAACATTTGTCAAAATATATTCGCACCTTCTTTTTAGTAAAACCCAAGTCTTAAAAGGGCTCTCAATATTTGAAGAGTCAATATGCATACATCTTATCATTATTAATCCAACGGTCATTTTATGTAAAGGATTCAGTTTTTAATCCCTAAGCGTTAATGGTTCTAATCTTTGAAAAGTCAATATAGCTTCCATTATCTATTAATCACATGGTTAAATCATGTAAAGAATTAAATCTCAAGTCTGATGTTAAATATTCAAGGCACCATTTTTAATTGTTCGGCCAATTCAGGGCAATCTATAATTAATTACTAACTCATTCTTATTCTTATATACAAACATATAGTCCTTAATGATCACGAGCATGAATTTATCAAATTACAGCCTACACACGTGATCCACCAAATTTATGGATGCTACCTGTGCATTAGTCAATCCAAACGACATCACGTGAAACTCATAATGTTCATTATAAGTACCGGATGTAGTGATTGGAATAGATAATCTTCTTCGCGGAAGCGAAGTTGATAATAACCATGCCGTGGATCAAATCTTTAAAACATACGCTAGAACCTTGTAAATGATCGAACAATTCTTCCATTTCGAGTTATGGATATCGTTTTCGATTGTCAATTTACTCAGGCACAGTAATCTATAAATATAAGGAATGATAACACCATAGCTCTTCAGGATGGCAGGCTTGGTATAATAAAATCTTTTCCTGACAACTTTCTCAGTTGTACGGTAATTCCTTTAATTTAGATGGTGCTGACGTACAGTGCACAAGCCGCAAGTGCAGCACCGGGAATATAATCAATACTAATTTCAACTTGCCTTAATGACGAAAGTCTAGGTAATTCACCAACAAATACTTACTAAAGTTTCAAATAACAGAAACATCTTTGAATACATTCATATCAGGTTCTTCTAGATTACAATATCTATAACTAGTTCACAACCATTCACGGTATAATTTTTAAGTCTTTATACAGGATATGGTCATCCATCAAGAATTATTTAGATCACTTTTGATAATCAACATCTTATCATTTAGGGTAATTCTATTCGAGTTCCCATCAATTAGAACAATGTCGTCATGTCATAATCAATCAATCCATTCTACTGGCATTATCAACTTTCTAGCTTCATTGCCGTCGATAAGATGTGAACTTCTCAAAAGTCTAATAATAATTCATAATCCTTCACAAATTCAAGGATATATGGAGACACAACTACTATCCTAAGATTAAGGTCAACGCATAATCTACGCGATAGAATTTCAAATCAGGTACAGACGAAAACATTTAACGAATATGAATATATCCCATGTTTTCATAATTTGAGTATGCATTCGAAAGCTCCTCGGATCGTTACCCAGGTCATTCAAATGAAATCAAATCAAAAGAAATGATAAGAACGTCGATACATCCAGTCGGGTATCAACACTTGGTAATCAAATACTTTTCCTAAGAATCTCACTACGGGAGAATTGGACAAGAAAGAATTGTCAATTGTCAAATAAGACAATTTCCACAGATGAGTAAATTCGACTCAGAAGAATAGATGCTACAGGCACATATGTAGGTGTCCCTAACACTATGTCCTTATTTTTCACTTCTTGCAGATCTCATAAATTTTAATCTTTCACAATCTTCAAAGAAAATTTAGTGTTTATTAATCAGTTTTATGGTGACTACTAATCAGTCTTGCATAGTCCATTCCAAATTGTATGTAGGCGCGCAACTATATACAATTTCAAGATTAACGATGCAATACTCAGTTCGTCAAAATTTTTATCATCATGTTTATAATAAAAACATTTTCATGCTTAATTCTTAAATAAGAATCAAAAATAAATTTACAAAGATTTTCTTTGTTATGAAAACAATTAAGTTTCTAAAGCGTTTCATAAACAACTTCATTTCGATAACAATCACTTATAAATCTCACTTTGAATAATCCTTATAGTGATGAAAATTAAATTTTCTCAAAGGATACCGTTTTAACTTTTATAAAAACAATGAGTGATCTGCAGAAGAGTGATGAAGGCTTGTTCACCAAGAATTAACTACGATATGATAGGAAATGAGCTTAGCCAAATAATCATGAGGTTCATGATCTCGATGGCACTCAAAAAGAATAATTTACAACGTAACTCAAATCGAGATGAGTACTTGTTCAATGGTTGCATCACTAATGCGAACATTAGGATGAAGCAATAAAGGATAGATAACATCGATACATGTAGAATTTAGCAATCAAAGGTACTCTTTTTATTAATCACAAACAAGTCAAAATTGTACCGTAACACATTACGTGTCACTATGCCATACAATTCTCAAAACTCATCCTACCAACTGATATCTCAGTTAAGTTAGAGATTTTTAAAAGATACCACAATGAATACTAATCTACAAGAGTCATTAGGTGTTCCATATGTCCCAGAGGATCCATCGGTCTCAATTCAGAAGAAGATTTCTTCAATTTATTTCTTGGACACTGGGCATCCTCGTTAGTGGACAATGGTCTAGGAACAACCCTTAACACGAATCAACAATCAATTAAATCCTTATAATTCAATCACAAAACTTAACGACTTCTATTAATAATCTCATATTCCATATGGGTTAAGTTTTACTTTATCCAAGTTTCAACCAATTTTATACTCAATTCGATATCCTACCTCAATCTCCAATACTTTCAATCTTATTCTTCGGCCTTGTAAAGGCAATACAATCTCAATATGAATCAACACTTAATTTCCAATCCTATTAGTTCTTACAACAACAATTATCAAATAAGTCATTAGTATGTAATGACTTGATCATTCAACTAGACTTCTCGGAAAGGTATTAGTGGCATGAGGCCGTTGGGTAATGGTTCCAATAACAGCCTTAAGTGCAACATTCAACCTTTCGATTTCAATTTAAGAATTGGATGACAACGAATCAGATGACATCTTTTTAGGTGGTAGCGTTTTGTCAAACTCCACTCTATAAGAAAAGATCGTCATGACATCGATATCAGATTTAATCTCGCCAATTCTTTTTCAATATCACAATCAACTAATATCTACATTTCTATGAATATCAACCATTTGTTGGGATCATAAATATCCACAACTTGGTTTAGATCTAGGATAGCTAGAATTCCTACGAGAATAGCTTCGATTAATTTACTAGGGGATTTAGGGTTACTTGTGACAATCTACGTCGTATAAATACCTTGTATAAAAATCAAAATAATCATCAAACAATCATGTAATAAAATTACATCATATATATATAATCCAAGTTATATATATATTAAAATAACACTTCTCAGTCTGGCCTTGTCGGTAACTCGGGAATTCTTCGGCACCGTTATAGTCAAAAGATTTTTAGACATTTTTTAGAAAAATTTTTATAGTTAAAAGATTTTGAAATGCTTTAATCAAAAGCTTAGTTTTAAAAATCTTTCGTTCTCTATAACGAGAGCTCTGGTACCAAACTGTAACACCCCCAAATTTATACAACTTAGTACAGCGGAAGACTAGTTGGTGTTACGGGATAGCACATTACTCACATCATATACAACGCATAAAAATCGCGTCGCTTAATAATAAATCATTTCCATTCATAAATATCAACGTTACATCGGTCCCAAGTCATTATATTTCATACAAAGTTTTACAAAGTATTTGAATGGAAAATATAGTTTAGGTGCGGGCCATGAATTCTTGTCGTCTTCCCGAGAATTACCTTCAAGTACCTGAGATAAAACATGTTAAAAGAAAAGGTCAGCGATAACGCCGAGTGAATTCATAGAGTTTAATAAATTCCATCAATATAACTTTGGTATAAAATTAGTACCAAAAATCAATTCGTACAAATCATTGTGATAGGCCGTAAAATAGCCAAAATCATTTTATACAAAACTTTGTAATAGGCCATAACATAGCCAAAATAATTTTATACAAATCCTTATCGAAAATCATAATATAGGCATTTGCCTTAAAATCAATATACGAGCCAATGTCGTAAAATCATAATACAATACGTCTTATGACGTTGTATGAAAATAAAAACCGTTATATGAGTATGGTTATGGAAACCAAAATACAAACATAATATCAATAGTATGACCCTGTATTGCTAGTCAGGCAATACCTCGTAATTCGGAGCGTCTAGTATTATTTCGTTAAGTTTTGGATTATTACAAGCCGCATGACATTGTTACCTTACTAAACCAAAACGGGTAGCTAACCCGATACCAATTTTGCCCATCTAAAGTAGCGTGTTGTCACAAAGGTCACGCTATTGGAAATCTTCTCATACATAAATTCGCTTACCAATCAATGTGGCACGACGGGGATCAACCGTCAAGGCGCGAACTGGGGTGATCGTCCCCAAATAGTACTATTAAATGCATAAGCGTCTACCAACTCCCGGTAGTTCACAATTCATGCTAAAGGGACTTTGAGGGACATAACCTAACTTTAATAATCCATTTAATTTCATATATCGGGTCCATTAATCATTTATCGGGTCATACAATCGGGTCATTCAATCATTCGGGTCCAAAATCAATAAACAAACAATCGGGACAAATGGTGTCCAAAATTTTATAAAAACTAACATGTTATCTCCCTCGCGGGTTTATAAAGCATTTATAAAACATTTAAAAGAGTGCGAGGCTATGAACTCACATTGATATGGGAAGACGATTATCGGCAACTCGGACGTACGGTACGTGCTTCAATCACGGAAACCTAGACAAATAATAATCGGTCTTAGACTCATGTCCAATGACTTTATAAAAATAACAATCATGTATACATATGATTATATATATATATGATGATCAAGTGGGTTTACAAATTCTCGTTTACTCATTTTAGAGTTTACGTGTCGATAACTTTTATACTAGTTTTAACTATTTTCACGTTTTAAGTCCAATAAGCCTTTTATAGGTTCTTTAACTTGTTTTAATCCATTTTGTACTTATATTATCAGTACATACACTTTCAAGTTGGGCCCAAATGGGTTAAGTCCAATAATAAGTTTATAAGCGTTCTAGTCCATTTTTGTTGTATTATTAGTCCAATAACGTTAATTTAGTCCGTTAACGTCCGTATTCCTTATAGTTCGGGTTTTATCGGTTTTTACTTGTTATACATGTCTATATATCAGTATATAAGTTTTATAAAGTTTTCATTAGACGGGTCCAACCATCTAAGTTTTATTTAACAAAAACGTTAATTTTACGGCAATAGCCGAAAAAGTCATAAAAATCATATTTATAGTTTTTACTACTTATAAACATTATTTCACCATCATTTATATAATTCATCCATTTGATTAACCTTTTATATATATTTATATAAATAAGTTTTATAAGTTAGTGGGTTTTTATTTTACATTTTATATATTAAAATGTGAGTGCTTATATAATAGTATTATTCTTTAATTTCCAAAAATCTGATTTTTAACTTCATCTTCACCAAAACTGCCATATCTTGAGTTCTACATGGAGATAGAAGCTCAAATTTTTATCTCATAAACTACATGATATGTGCTACATTTAACTCTTCTATAGCTACTGTTGAATCATCCTTTAAGTATTTTCTAAAAATCGTCCAAAACAGTAACTTCAGATTTATACCCTAAACTTGTTTTGATCATATCTCACTCATTACAATGATTCCATTGCATGGCCAACTCTCACATGTGTACAAGAACCATAGCTTACTGTATATCAATTCTACTTCCTCATTTTATCAGTTTATAACATGTTTCTTTACTGTTTTATACAGCCATCAAATTTAACCAAGATTTTAACCTTGTTTCTTATGGTTTTTCACCTTTTTATCCATGATTATCAACAACAAATCCCCACATAACATTTTTATCATCATATAATCATCATAAATATATACAATAGGAAATAAAATACATGTCTACATAATAAAAATAACAAGAAGTTGAGGAGGACAATCTTTATACCACCAACTTGATGTAGGTTATGAGTTTGGCATGGTTTTTGATGGAGAAACTTGTAGACAACCATGACCATCTTTATGACCACCATTCTTCATATAAACCTTGTGGAAAATCAGCCTCAAGACACCAAGGAAACTCTTCCATGGATGTTATAACCACCACCATTCAAGAGGGTTTCAAGAGAACTTCAACATATGTATGAATAACATAGGATTTTGTGGTAAACTTTGATCAAAAGTGGTGTTTTTAGGGTGGATATGGACGGCATTAATGGAGTTAGAGAGAGAGAGAGGAGAGTGTTTTGCATGGTTGAATATTAGAAGAGTGGTTTAAGTTAATGGTTTTGATGTGTTAAAGCTTAACTTGTAAGCTTTGCTTACAAGTGTAAGGCTTCTAGCTACACTTGACACCTCAAGTGTATAAACTTGCTAGTTAGGGCCGGTTTTGATGTGGGGTGGGACAAGTGTCCCACTTGTCTCATCCCATTTATTTACGGGTACTCCTCGATTCTAGTTTCCTCGATTTGCGTGCCCTCGGGTCGTTTTACGAAAAACGTTTTTATAAATTATGAATCAACGACACAAAACGAATCTAATAAAAATTGTCTCATCAAAAACGGAGTTCGAAAACGTAAATACATAATCCTAAGGTTTCCGGTTTAGTCGTAAAGGACGTTAAAATAAAATCGTAAGTCCTAATCTCTTCTCGTAAATTTGTGAGTTTAGGAACCAACACAAATTTAAAACTCCAAAATAATATTCATGGACAAATTTATTTTCTGAAATGTCGGACTGTCACCAAAGACGGTGTATGTAAACGTAAGCACGTAACGTTGAATCCTCCGGTTTAGACGTAGTCGATGCTACTCCAAGATGTAAATCCAAATTTCTTCCCAAAAATAAGTGAGTTCATATTGTATCATTAAAATAATAAATTCAAATAATATTTGAGAATAAAATATCAATCGTAAATTGACGGATTGTCACAAAACCTTGTTTGGTGAAGGATTTATCATTGTCGTCATGAGGACGAAGGGTAGCCAGAGCCTTCTACACCGTGGCGCTGGCAGGCACAACAGACATGCCTTCATTGACTGGAAGTCCAATGGCTTGGGCAAAGGTATGAAGATCAAAGGTGAGAGGTTGGGGATGTGTGGAAAGGTTGAAAGTGATGTGTGAAGAGGTTGGATCAACTTCGGCGCTACACCAGAATCCCTTCAAATATTGGTGGTAGCATGTAGAAGGTACTCTGGTTATGGCTTCAAAAATGGTGGAGTTTTTGAGGAAGGAGAACAATGGTTGGTAGAGTGAATTGGTGTGTTCCAAGAGAGCTACACAATTGTTTAAGGCAATTTTGCCATCGTGTATCCCAAAATCAACGTTCGAGGCGGCCAGGACGGTGAAAGCGGTGTTAGATGATGAAGACGCCATTGTTGAAGTGAGGAAGAAATGAAGGTTTTGAGAAGATGAATAGTATGTGTGTGTGAAAATAATGAGTAAAGTGAGTTTTGAAAAGTCAGTCAAGGGTTTTGATAAAAGGGTTAGCCGTTTTACAATTAAAGCACTTAATGCTAAAAATTACCTTTTAGGAAAAGTGGACCCCTTGACTCTTCATGTGATATTTTTGTCCCTTGGAAAGCGGGTAAGTTGTTGACAATAAAGGTTAATCATTTGAATTAAATATGAGAATATATTAAGTCCCATTGGAATGTAACTACCTCGTTACATTCAATTCCCTTTAATGCCCAGAGACAGAGATCAGAGATCATTTATCAAATTTGTTTACCAATATTGAGCATACCCAGCTCAGCAACCAACCTAGTAAAACTTGGCTCAGCCAGAGGTTTGGTGAATATATCAGCGAGCTGGTATTCAGTGGGTATAAAATGAAGCTCAATATCACCTTTTAAAATATGGTCTCTGATAAAGTGATACCTGATGTCAATATGCTTAGTTCTGGAATGAAGTACCGGATTATTTGAGATGGCTATAGCACTTGTGTTGTCACAGAATATGGGAACCTTTTCATAAATGATCCCATAATCAGCCAGCTGACTTTTCATCCAGAGAACTTGAGCACAACAACCAGCGGTCGCTACATATTCAGCTTCAGTTGATGACATGGCCACAAAGTTTTGTTTCTTTGTGCTCCAGCATACTAACTTCCTCCAAGGATTTGACAACTCCCAGAGGTGCTCTTTCTATCAAGACAGCACCCAGTGTAGTCAGAGTCTGAGTAGGCTTTGAGGTCGAAGCCTGATCCATTAGGATACCAAAGACCCAATGTGGGAGATCCTTTTAAGTACCTGAAAATTCTTTTAACAGCTACAAGGTGGGATTCCTTGGGGTTAGCTTGGTACCTAGCATAGAGACATGTGGCAAATTGTATGTCTGGTCTGCTTGCTGTGAGGTACATCAGTGACCCAGTCATGCCTCTATATAAGGTCTCATTAACAAAGACCCCTAAGTCATCAGCTCCCAAGTTGTTGGGAGGAAGCATGAGGCATTTCACTGATGCACAATCAGACAGATCATACTTATTGAGCAAATGCTTAACATATTTTTCTTGACAAATGGAAATTCCTTTTGAATTTTGTTTAATTTCAAAACCCAAGAAAAAAGTTAATTCCCCCATCATGCTCATTTCATATTTTTTGGTCATTAATTTGGCAAACTGTTTGCTCAATGTAATATTGGTTGAACCAAAAATTATCATCCACATAAATTTGTACTAAAATGACATCACCCTTGGACCTATAAGTGAACAGGGTTTGATCAATGGTACCTATGACAAATTTATTTTCAAGTAAGAATTTTGATAGGGTTTCATACCAGGCTCTAGGCGCTTGTTTCAGCCCATAGAGTGCTTTGTGAAGTCTGCGGACGTGATCAGGATACTCATTGCTTTCAAACCCTGGGGGTTGATAGACTTATACTTCCTCTGCAAGCTTCCCATTGAGGAAAGCACTCTTCACATCCATCTGGTACACAGTAAATCCCATATAAGCTGCAAAGGCTAGGAAGATTCTGATAGCTTCCAATCTGGCTACTGGTGCAAACGTTTCATCATAGTCAATCCCCTCAGATTAATTGTATCCCAGCACCACAAGCCTAGCCTTGTTTTTGACAATCATGCCAGCTTCATCCCTCTTGTTTCTGTAGACCCATTTAGTTCCAACCACTTGCTTCCCAGCTAGAGCTTTTACCAGAGTCCACACCTTGTTCCTCTTGATCTGATTCAACTCATCTTGCATGGCAACAACCTACCCTTCATCTAGAAGCGCAGCAACCACATTCTTAGGTTCATCCTCAGAGAGAAAATCAGCGAAAAGGCATTCATTCGCTGAGGCGTGTTGGGTCTAAAAGTTGATGTGGCAAGAATATAAAGAAGAAACAATATGAGGACTTAATTCGCCACATATGAATTCTTATTTTGATAAGAATTCAGAATATGGTTTATATATTTAAAAGATTTTATTGTTTTATTCATAGTTATCTCTTGTGTAAAACCTTGGTCCTTCCACTATATTGTTTTATTCATAGTCCACACCTTGTTCCTCTTGATCTGATTCAACTCATCTTGCATGGCAACAACCTACCCTTCATCTAGAAACGCAGCAACCACATTCTTAGATTCATCCTCAGAGAGAAAATCAGTGAAAAGGCATTCATTCGCTAAGGCGTGTTGGGTCTAAAAGTTGATGTGGCAAGAACACAAAGAAGAAACAATATGAGGACTTAATTCGCCACATATGAATTCTTATTTTGATAAGAATTCAGAATATGGTTTATATATTTAAAAGATTTTATTGTTTTATTCATAGTTATCTCTTGTGTAAAACCTTGGTCCTTCCACTATAAAAGGAACCATAGGTCTTAGGTTTATTCATATCATCAGTAAAAATGTAAACCTAATGTGTGTGTGTATCTAGACATGGGATTAAATGTATACATGTCTAGATGGTTACTTGTAATTTGTGTTGTTTAATGCAAGTAATCGTATATGTTATGTGAAAACACCTTGTCCATATGTTTGATTCGTTTCCGCTTTAGAATTATTCATATGCCTAGCAAGCTCAACGATCCTAGGTTCATATATTTTGAACTCCACATTTGGTACCAGAGCCTAGGGCTCGTGATACTAGGATTGACGAGGTGTTCGTAGTGTTTACGAGAAGAAAAATCCGTTTTAGGGTTTTTATTCTCGGATCTATGAAAAACAGTGAATTTGCAAAGGCCATATCTCATTCGTTAACCGTTGGATCTTGATGAATTTTGGTATGTGTATTCTACACATATGGATCTAAATTCTCACCAAAAGGATTGCCAAGATCTATCTTCAAACTCAAGTTATGGCTCGTCATTTTTCAAGGCAGAATTAGTATTTCTAATTCTTATCACTATTTTTCATGGAAAAACTAGGGTTTCTACTGATTAACCCTAGTGTGATAGCAGTAGCAAAAAGGAGGATCACGTGGGTTTTATATGGTCCCAAGATATGTACAACAACAGATCTAGGGTGCATTCATTGGCAGCAGGTTTTCTGTGTTGTATCATAAAACTAGGGTTTTGTTTAATCCCTAGCTCGATTGTAAAGCAGAAATCATGTTCCAGGAGGTTAAGTTCGTGATGATGAGAGGTTCTAGGATTTGTTGTGCTTTGTGGGTTTGTTCACTGTGCAAAGAAACGAGAAGAATGAAGGTTCATCAGATCTATCGTTGCTTGGTGCTGAATTAATATTCATGTGTTTGGCTGCAGCGTTATTCACAGCAGGTACTTCTTCATGACGTAAAGAATTTTTGGCAAACACGTATGGCAGAATTTTTGCTAAAATTTTGGAGCTGTAGTTTTCATTGATTCGTTATGTGGGTAAGACTTTCTGTTTATTGCTTGCGTTATTCATGGAAGTTATTAGCGAATAATGATTACAAGAATATTGGAAGTACAGCTGGTGGTTGCTAACTTTTAGGAGTATCATGGTACGAGAATAATGAAAAGGAATGAACGAAGGATATGATTTGCTTCTGTTCACACGATCACAAGTTACATATCAGTTTCTATATTCACATGGTTGAATTATTTTGTGTTCACATGGTCATAGACTTTGTGTTCACACGAATGGTTCTCAAAATATATATGTTCTCGTTGAAGGTTTGGTTTTGGGATTTGCTATATTTTTGGATGGGATATAAAGGATTAAAAAAAAAATTTATTATTATTTTTATCCACTGACGTAGTTTTCCCATGACGCTGACAAAGCATAAGTTAGCCGCTGACAGAAGCTTTGGTGTCCGAGATGTTGGTTTTCATCCACTGACAAGTGTTGTTCAATTTTGGACAACACACGCTGGTGAGATCTTGGACAAAGGAGGATATTGGACAGTGAAGGAATTGCTGCTGTTTGAGATTTTTGATTACGTTTTGGTACACAAAACGAGGAGGTTACACACAGGTACATGAGATCTCTGGAATTATTCAGAATATCATTATGATATTTATGGCTCGGATATTTTTAGAAGAAGTATATGATTAAGGGGAAGAATTCTTATGGTAAGTTTGATGATTGAAGAAGATTTTCGCGAGTTTGTGTTCTATCATATCTTAAAGTCATGCACTTCCAGCCACTGACTTCTAAGATAACTTGTTCGTGCTTTACATGGTTGGTGATGAAGACTTGTCAAAATCTAGCAGTTGTAGATGCTATCACTTGTGCTCAGTGTCTCACATAGGATGAGGATTTTTGACAAACGGATCGAGGTCTACTTATACTTTGTACCATGAGTATAAGTTCTTTATCACATGGATAGTGCAAGACATGGAACACAAGGTTGGGTTATTCTACTTCTACATCAAGAATATTATATTTATTTTTCTTTAAGATCATTACATAGAGCTACATTTGGAGAATCTTCGATTGCATACATTGTTTCCTTCCCTATTTCATGTGACAAAAAGGGGAAGATATAGATTCTTAGCTTGAGGGGAAGCAATTTGAAGAGCATGTATCATACACAAGAGATACATCAAGAGTTTTGCCGACATCAACTAGGGGAAGATTGTTGGGTCTAAAAGTTGATGTGGCAAGAACACAAAGAAGAAACAGTATGAGGACTTAATTCGCCACATATGAATTCTTACTTTGATAAGAATTCAGAATATGGTTTATATATTTAAAAGATTTTATTGTTTTATTCATAGTTATCTCTTGTGTAAAACCTTGGTCCTTCCACTATAAAAGGAACCATAGGTCTTAGGTTTATTCATATCATCAGTAAAAATGTAAACCTAAAGTGTATGTGTATCTAGACATGGGATTAAATGTATACATGTCTAGATGGTTACTTGTAATTTGTGTTGTTTAATGCAAGTAATCGTATATGTTATGTGAAAACACCTTGTCCATATGTTTGATTCGTTTCCGCTTTAGAATTATTCATATGCCTAGCAAGCTCAACGATCCTAGGTTCATATATTTTGAACTCAATTTGCCTCTGGTGGTGACTCCCTCAGAGGGTTCGCCAAGAATATTCACCAGAAGAATATCTTGGTTCCTACTCCATTTGGATTGGGGAGTAGGAGTCTATGTGGGTTCAGGAGTCACAGCAGGTTCAATGAATACTGAGGGATCTTCACAATTATTTCTTCATCCATAATCTCTTCATCAAGAGGAGATATTGGTTCGATGAGATCAGCATTCATAGTAGTAGGTGGAGTGATTTGTTCAGAATTTTCAACTTCTAGAGTGATGTCAGAGATTGAATGAGGATTAAATGTATGAACATAAGGGAAGTCCTTGTGACAGCCCTTGGATGATTCCTTGGGATGTGATAAATCATCCTCTGGATATGATTTAACTTCATTGAAGTCAATGTCACATTCTTCTGAGTTGGTGTGGTTGATGACAGCATCTGCTTCATTGAAGGTGACATGTATGGATTCTTCTAATTCTTGTCTACGGATGTTGAATACTCTGTAAGCTCTGGAGGTAAGAGAGTAACCAACGAAGAATCCATCAGCAGACTTTTCATCAAATTTTTCCAGATGATCTCTATAGCTGTGAATGAAAACAGGGCAACTAGAGACATAGAAGTAGCTTACATCAGGGGCTCTCTTCCTATATACTTCATAAGAGGTCTTGCCATGTCTCTTCACAATAATGGATCTGTTTTGTGTATGACAAGGTGTGTTCACAACTTCACCCCAAAATTATTTAGGAAGTCTTGATTCGCTGAGCATTGAGCCTCTATGAGGGTTCTGTTTCTTCTTTCAGCGACACCATTTTGCTCAAGGGTGCCTGGGTTAGAAAAGTTTTGTGATATTCCCTTTTCATCACAAAAGGCTTCCATGGCATGATTCTTGAATTCATTGCCATTGTCACTTCTGATAGCCTTAACTCTGCAGTCATTGAGATTCTCTATTTCTCTGATGAAGGACATTATTCTTTCAGCAGCATCACTCTTTCTTTTGAGAAAGAATACCCAAGTGAATCTAGAGAATTCAACTACAATGACTAGTGTATACTTGTTGTGATTTAAGGATTGAGGTTTTACTGGTCCAAATAAGTCCATGTGAAAGAGATGGAGGCACTTATTTATGGAGAATGATTGTTTAGTCTTGAATGAGGCTCTGTGGTGGTTCCCTTTCTCGCACGCTGAGCAGGGTCTGTCTTTGGTGAAGGTCAGAGAGGGAAGCCCAGCTACTAAATCATTCTTGGCCAGTTTGTTAATGTTTTTGAAGTTGAGATGGGAGAGTCTCTTATGTCATAGCCAATGTTCACTATCAGATGCTTTGGCATAGAGACAAGTGTTTGTCCCTTCTGGACAAGATGTCATGTCGATGAAATACACATCCCTTCTCCTGGGTGCAATAAGAACAACATCATCATTTTGATTGAAGATTGTTCCTTGGGTCTTGGTGAACAGAACTTTGAAGCCAGCATCGCAGAGTTGACTAATGCTGATTAGGTTGTGCTTCAGTCCATTGACATAAGCGACCCTTGTAAAGGTTATACCATTACAATCCACCGAGCCATAACCCTCAATAGCCCCTGAGGAATCATCTCCAAAGACTACTTTAGGACTAGACTCCTTTTTATATCTATGCAGATATTGTTTAACCCCCGTCATGTGTTTGGAGCACCCGCTATCCAGATACCAAACAGATTTCTTCAGATATTCCTACATAGATATAACAAATCCAGATTAGTTTCTATGATGAACCCACTTTCCAGTGGGTCCATGTTGTCGCTGACTAGCGACATTGGTCCTTCTCTGGTTACCTCCCCTCTTTGGTTGCAATCCCTGGGTTCATGACGCATGCTTCCACAGATGTCACATCCAGGATAATGCTCGCACTCATCAGAGTGATGGTCGAAGAAACCACAGTACTTGCAGGGGGGTTAGGTCTGTAACCCTGAGAGCTATCTCTGGGTTTAGGCTCAGCCTTTCTTGAGGGTCGATGAGGAGTTTTAGATCTCATTTGAGTTCTGGTTCTTTGAACCGCAATGATCTCTTCATGCTCTCTAGATGTGTGTTATGTGGACTCGCAAGTGATACATTTTGGTTTCTTAGAGCAATCCTCGGATGAGTGACTCTTGAAACCGAAATGCTTGAAAGGTCTGAACAAAGCTCTCACCTTGGAGCTACTAGAACCTTCAACAAGAGAGTTAACAGATGGAATATTAACTCTGGGGTTGATTTGTTCTTTCAACCCTTTTACCTCTTCCATCAGGGTGAGGAGAAGTTGCTTGGTGGGAGAACGCTCTTCAGGGGGAGGAGGGGGTTTGTTGGAGTCCTTAGCCACAAAAACCTTTTTATTCGCTTTGTCAGCGACTTTGAGAATTGAATTCCTAGGGGTTTTAGTTTGAGGTTTTGGGCCAAGCAAGGAATCAGATGGGTTGGCACCAACGAGTCTTGGTGGGGCTGGTACCTCTGATTCTTTGTCAGAGTTCTTCTCATCCACAGAGGTGGAAGAAGGAGAAGAGACATCTGAAGGGACAAATTTGACATTGGGAACAGGGATATTTTTTTTGAATCTACCCTTTCCCCCAATAGCCTGAACCACATCACCAGGTATGGATTCAGCGACTATTTCTTCCACTGTGGATTGAGCCAAATTCCATTTCTCAATGGTTTTTCTAAGTTCAGAATTTTCATCAGACAATGACTCATTTTCAATAGATAATTTGCTCACTTCATTTTGAAGTTGATTAGCAAGATTCACAAATGGTTTAAGATTTGTTAATTCAGATTGGCAAAGATTAACTCTGTTTTAAGACTATGAAATTTGTTTAACAGGTTTTTTCTTTGCTCTTCCACAAAGTGGAGGTCAACCAAGGTATAGTCACTGACATGGTCTCTATCAGGACCTTCAGTCATAGATAACATTCTTTGTACCTTTTTCATGGTGATATCCACCTATTGACCAGATTTTGCTTCACTTTTACCCACAGTGGGTTCTTCATCAGAGACAGCCATAAAGGCTCTAACGGTGGTGGTACCTTCATCCTTAGAAGTGAGAGGTTCATCATCCCAGTCGAATGAGGCAGCGATCGGACCTTTTTCAGTCTTCTTAACATCCTTTTTCTTTGCTGCATCATCGGCTTTCTGATTGAGTTTTAGCAACTCAACTTTCAAGGCTTTATATTTGACTTTGTAGTCCTTTTTCCCTTCTGAGTCAGAGAGAGAGGTTTTCTTGTAAGGTGAGTGGAAAACTTCTTCTTGTTGTTGTTGTTGTTGGATGAAGGGAAGCTTGGAGAGGAGGTTTTGTTTGACCAGCAATCCTTTTGATAGTGACTAGTCTTTCCACAAGTGTAACATGACACCTTGGATTTATCAACCTTTGCAGCTCCAACTCTACCAGATCTCTTGTAGTACCTCTTTTGATCAGCGAAAAGAGCTCTGTCATGGTACTCAGCATGTAATTCATCAAGAAATTCTTGACTACTTCTGGTGTCCCCTTCAATGTCAGAGTCGCTGTCCTGAAAGGAATGGTTAGCAACAAGATCTTTTGAACCAGTGATACTGGTGGTAAATCTGCCAGTCTATGATTTATAAATGGAGTCAATTAGCCCTTCTTCATAGTTATATCTACCAAACAATTGGGCTAAAGTATCATTCTTTATAGCATTGTTAGCTTTTAAGGTCTGATTTAGGCTAAGCCATTTTCTAGGTAAGCTATTGACAAAAGTAGCATTAACCTCAGCCTTAGGTAGAACAACTCCATTGTTTCCTAAATCATTCAACAAAATCTTAAGCTTAGTATAAGTTTGTGCAACAGTTTCTGTTTCCAAAGCTTTAAAAGCATTAAACTTAAGTCTAAGGGCTTGGATTTTGGTTTCTTTTGTTTCCTCTGGACCTTTATACCCTAGAACTAATTCAGTTCACATCTCCTTAGCAGAGTTGCATTTAATGATGGACTTCATAATGTTCTTGGGTAGGCAAGAGACTATGATACTTTTGAGTCTCTTGTCCTGGTTAGCCAAACGTCTATCCGCTGGATACCATTGCTTAATAGGTTTCTTAATGGGTCTCTCAGGGGTAGAGGAAACGTCCAGTGGTACATATGGACCATTTTCTAATATTTCTATCAAGAAGGGTTCTAAGCCATCTAAATATATAAGAACTTCACTTTTCCAACTTGAGAAATCCTCTTCATCGAATGCTGGTACATTGGACACATGTGACCCCCCTCGAACATCAAGTAGTTGGGGAAGGTCATCATCATTATTACCAGTGCTTACAACTGGTGTAGGCATGGTAGTAGATGTGGTGGCCGGTATGGTGGTCGAGGTGGTACCTAAACTGGTTTGACCAAACGGTGGAGGAGGTATAGTATCAGCCATATTAAGATCTTGATTTTAAAAACAAGAACGGTTTATGAAAAGTTTTATAAATCAAACCGCTCTAATACCAATTGAAAGTCCCTTAATATGACAATTGTTAATAAACTATAACTCTTGTAACCACGAAACACAATGAAATACTTTCAAACGCGTAATGCTTTATTAAGTATTATAAACAAAGTATTACAAAGTGCTATGAATACACTCGTTGAATGACAAAAAGATATGAACCCTAGAAACAAGTAAACTAGATTCGAGACTCAAGTTTACAAGGGAACCAATGAGACGCTGGTAGACAGTTGGGGGCTCAGCGGTTCCAAGGTGAGAAAGAACTTAGATAAATTATCCAAGCACCAGGGTTGAGTTAATTCTTCTTTCTCACTCCTATTTATAGCGTACGAGGTTGCTTCCTTAGTGGAAGTAGTTGATACGTGTCACCTTCTGAATGGAAGAGTACAACGTATTAAATGCATGTCCAAATCGAGACATACCTTTAAACAACTTTAGGTGAACACTTCTGCCAACTGTTCACCTTTTGTCCCACTAGGTCGTACTAGGCTTTATCTTGAATCTCTTGTTTTGTCCCGCTCCAAACACTTGGTAGATTCTCCCGCCTAAACTATAAAGGATTGGATAAGCTTTGCTTATCCCAGACTTCTAGGGTTCTTAAGTGATCTCTGAGTGTTGTCAACTCAGAGATCCTTGAACACCAGTACATTCCTTCAACATCCCAGCTATCCATAATCGCTGGTGAGTTTGACTTCAGATTGTCTTCGACTTCTCTGACGTTGTCTTTGACTTGAATGTTCCTGGTGTGATAGCTGAGGCTTTGCCTTCCGCTGGTCTAGTCTCTGTCGCTGGTCCTCTCAGCGATCAGTAAGCACTTACTCTAATTAAACAAATCTAGACTGGGCCATAGTTAAAACCTTCATTGGCCCAACACAAATCATATCAACCCAGCAAGCACGTGCATTACTGTCACATGGTTGCGAGGGCTATCTAGCTACTGTTCATTACATGGATGTTGAATCCCCATCAATTTAAAATCAGCCGATAGTGTCAGAATTTCCAGATGTATATCCAGAAGAACTTTTGGGCATACCACCTGCACGTGAAGTAAAATTTAATATCGAGCTCATTCAAGGAGCTGAGCCTATTTCCAAGGCTCCTTATCGCATGGCTCTCATAGAGTTTAATGAGCTGAAGGATCAATTGCAAGAACTTCTGGAACGAGGCTTCATTCGACCGAGCGCATCTCCATGGGGCGCACCGGTCTTATCCGTTAAGAAGAAGGACGACAGTATGCGTCTTTCCATAGACTATCGCGAGCTCAACAAGATCACCATCAGGAATAGGTATCCTCTACCACGCATCGACGATCTGTTTGACCAACTTCAAGGGGCAAAAAATTTCTCCAAGATTGATCTAAGGTCGGGCTATCATCAGCTAGGGGTTAAAGAGCAGGACGTCGCCAAGACTGCTTTCCGTACACGCTATGGCCACTACGAATTTATAGTCATGCCATTTGGCCTTACCAATGCTCCAACAGTGTTCATGGATTTGATGAACAGAATCTTCCATGAATTTCTGGAAAAGTTCGTCATTGTTTTCATTGACGACATCCTGATATTCTCTAAGTCCAAGGAGGAACACAAAGACCATCTTCATATAGTATTACAGATTCATCGCCAGAAGCAGCTGTATGTTAAATTCTCCTAGTGTGAGTTCTGGTTAGACAAGGTGGCATTTTTAGGTCACATTGTATCAGCAGAAGGAATCACGATGGATCCAGCAAAGGTTGAGGCTATTACCAAGTGGCCAAGACCGACATCAGCGACTGAAGTCCGTAGTTTCCTAGGCTTAGCTGGTTACTACCGTAGGTTCGTGGAGAACTTTTCCCGTTTAGCACTACCATTAACCAAACTGATGCGGTAAGGGGAGGAATTCGTCTGGACTGAAGAAAGAGAGAAGAGCTTTGAAGACCTAAAGCAGAAGTTAGTATTTGCACCGATTCTTACTCTCCCATCTGGTACAGGTGGATTTCAGATCTACGGTGATGCATCGGGGAAGGGACTTGGCTGTGTTCTCATGCAACATGGGAAAGTAATCATGTACGCTTCACGACAGCTTAAGCCTTATGAGGAAAATTACCCTACGCATGACTTGCAACTTGCAGCGGTCTTGTTTGCATTGAAGATATGGAGGCACTACTTGTATGGAGAATCATGCGACATTTTCACGGACCAAAAGAGCTTGAAGTATATCTTCACACAACGTGAATTGAACATGAGACAGAGGAGATGGTTAGAGCTGTAGAAGGATTATGACATTATTCTGCAGTATCATCCCGGCAAGGCGAATGTAGTGGCAGATGCACTTAGCAGAAAGTCCGAAATGATAAGCGACATTAAAATTGAGGAGGAAATTATAAGAGACTTAGAGCGACTAGACATAGAGATCATGGTACGTGGACAACATGGTTACTGGTCTAATCTTAGAGTGGAACCCGAGTTACTCTCTAGGATCAAGGAAGCTCAAATAGATGATGGTGAAATCTGGGCGAGAATTCAGTATTTGGAGAAGCAGACAGAATTTCGAGTAGACGCGGATGGTATCTTATGGCAGGGCACGAGACTTTGTGTCTCTGATGATCAAGAACTCCAGGAAGCATTGTTAGCTGAGGCTCATAGCTCCCCATTCTCTATTAATCCTGGTTCGACCAAGATGTACCATGACATCAAGCAATACTTTTGGTGGAGTGGTATGAAACAGGATGTTGCGACTTACGTCTCCAAATGTCTTACCTACCAGCAGGTTAAGATCGAGCATCAGCGATCTGGCGGTATTCTTCAACCGTTAGATATCCCAAA
Source organism: Glebionis coronaria (assembly GCA_025667525.1). NCBI lineage: Eukaryota > Viridiplantae > Streptophyta > Magnoliopsida > Asterales > Asteraceae > Glebionis > Glebionis coronaria. Next base: position 453,947,764 of record CM046880.1, read on the forward strand.
GTGGAAGTGGGACAAGATCACCATGGATTTTGTTACCGGTCTTCCGTAGACAAAGAGGAAGCACAATGCGATTTGGGTTATCGTTGATCGACATACCAAGTCAGCTCATTTCTTACCGATCCGCGAGGAGGATTCAGTCAGTAAACTCGTCGATACTTATAGGAGGGAGATCATGAAACTTCATGGTGCTCCATCCAGCATCGTCTCAGACAGAGATCCTCGGTTCACTTCGCGATTCTGGAGAAGTCTGCAGAAAGCTTGGGGTACAAAACTTAAGCTTAGCATGGCTTTTCATCCTCAAACAGACGGGCAATCGGAGCGAACGATTCAGACATTGGAAGACATGTTAAGGTCATGTACGTTGGAATGGACGGGAGATTGGGACGATTACATTTGCTTGGTAGAGTTTGCATACAACAACAGTTGGCACGCAAGTACCAAGTGTGCTCCATTCGAGATGTTGTATGGCAGAAAGTATCGCGCCCCAATCTGATGGGATCAGGTTGGTGAGCGAACACTTGAAGGACAAGAAATGATTGAGTTGACCAACGATAAGGTCACAGTAGCTAAGCAGAAACTGCAAGAAGCACAGTCACGTCAGAAGAGTTATGCAGACAAGCATCGTAGGGACTTACACTTTAACGTAGGAGATCAAGTTTTCCTTAAGGTTTTGCCGGCACGTGGGGTTAGACGTTTTGGAATCAAAGGGAAGCTCAGTCCTCGATTCATCGGACCATTTGATGTCATTGAGCGAGTCGGTGAAGTATCTTATCGTTTAGCGTTACCTCCGCAGCTTTCTCATGTTCACTATCTTTTCCATGTGTCCTAACTCAGAGGGTACAAGTATCATCTCCTTCACATGGTTCAGTATCCACTGGAACAGATTCGTGAAGATCTCACTTTCATAGAAGAACCCGAACGAGTTCTTGACAGACAAGAACGAGTCATGAGACGGAAGACGATTCCATTCATCAAAATCCTTTAGAGGGATCATACCGAGCGGGAAGCCACTTGGGAAACAGAGGAGTCTATCCGGGCTTCTTACCCTCATTTCATATTTTGAGTTTGGGTATGTTCTTCTTTTCTAGTTTACATTATCTATAATTCGGGGACGAATTATTCTTTTTAGGGGGGAAGAGTTGTAAAACCCGCATGCTTTTACCATGAATAGTACCCTTATGATCGTACGTACATGATTAGAACTTTCTTATTTAGCACGTTTACGTTTCACGAATAAGAATTTCAAGTATTACGTACGTGTTATTACACGATAAGTATTTAATACGTATTAATGCACGATAATTATTTCAACAATAATTATAATCACGAACATGAAAATCATGAACGCAAATAATCACGAACTTAATATTATGTATTTACGTATATTTATTATGATTACGAATAAATATAGTTTATGAAACGAACGATAACTACATAAAACACGTAAACACGACACAAGAACACGTATAATATTTAGACACGAAAAAATAGGTTTGTGGGCCCCACATACCCGCGACAAGAAACACAAGAAAGGGCCAAGCCCATTTGACTTTTAACTAAATAAGAAATAAGAGAAATCACACTTTCATAATCATAGAAAATGAGAAAATATCAAAACCCTAATCTCTCTTTTTGCTCTCCCTTGGTCGCCGGGTATAATACACCAAAAGGGTGTGATTGGTTGATTTTTGGTGATCAATTCTTGCAAGGGTGTTCGTGTTTTTCATTCTTCATTCTTTCACGTATTCGGTAAATCATTAAAACTCTTTTCTTTTATGTTTTTTATTAAATAAGAACACATGAAATCATATGGATATAAAAACAAGTTAACATAAACATGTAATTAATCACGGGGGGTTAAATCATGGTGTTTTTAGGGGTGTTTGTTTCGGCCGACGCAAGGAACCGATACCACAAGGTCTCGGTTTGCTTTTTTTTGGCACCAACAACCGAGACCAAGGTTCTCGGTGTGGCTGTGTGTCTCGGCCGCAGGAACAAGGGAAACCCGACCTAAGTCGGGGCGTGTTTTGGATTTGGGGGTCTCGGCTAAGAACAAAGAAACACCACCGGCTTAAGCCGATGGCTAAATATGGAAAGCAGGGGGAACACCAACCGCGGTAGCAGGGGGAACCACCGGCTAACTACCGGTGGGAACTTTGCCCAGCCGGCGGCTTCAGCCGAGAAACCATGGGGAACCACCGGCACAGCCGGTGGCTGTTTTTGCGAAAACAGTGGCAACCGGCCCAGCCGGTTTTGCCACTGTTAAGGGTGCGTTTGTTTGGCCGGTTCACGGGTTCACGAACACGGTCACGACTTAATTAATTTTAAAAGTTTTATTATTTTACAAGACTAATTTTTACATGGTTAATTAAATTAATTAAACATGTTACATAACTAATTTAATTTGGTCATGACTTAGGTTATTATTATAAATATTAATACACGTTTTAACCTAAGTATTTTACCCACTTAATTTAATTAAATCATGCTATATTTAATTAAATCATATAACATATAGTTTATTTAATTTACATGTAATAATTAATAAATTATATTATATATCACATGACTTAAAATATAAATTAGTAAACACTTAAGCTTATATTATTAGCTTAATAATCCAGCTTATTTCTATTTATGCAAACTTTCTATTTTTAAAAACTTATTTAATTAAGGCAGCTAATCTATTTATGGAAAATTTTTGTTTTTAAAAACTTATCTATTTTAAGCAGTAAATCTATTTTTGGAAACTTTCTATTTTTGGAAACTTTCTATTTTAGGAGACCTGCTATTTTTAGAAAGTTACTTATTATTACACAACAAGTATAATAATACAAGAAATACAACTAATACTTAATCAGAATAGACAGAATACATGATAAACACAGTATAACATTAAAATCAGTAAAACAATACATGAACATATAAGTTAAGACATGATATAAAACCAGTTACGTAATCAGTAATCAGATACTTATACACGTATATTATTTATGTAGCATTAGTGATATCGAAGTAGGACTCTCTTCCGCTCGTCTTCTTCATTCACTGGACACAAGGTACGGATTCTCCGTCCTTTCAGTATGGACATTCTTTCCTTATTAGGATTCCCCGTATGCAGCGAACTATTTTCCCAGTATATGTTTTATATGTTTTTGAATTGCTTATGCTTAATTATATACCTAAAGGCATATACATGCATGTCCAGTTTCACCTAGTTATGAAGGTACCATAACCATAACACTAGAGGCACCAATGTTATGACTTCACCACGGCGGAGTGATAGCTCGTGGCGTCCCTTCATCTTTTGGCCATATTATTATTATCATGTGGGGCGTATGGGTGCATCATAGGTTACATGTTTTTATAGATTATTTAGGTGAATGTGGTGTGTGCCTTGCATCCTTCACAAGGAGCTTATCCCTCCTACCTAAAAACATATATTAATTAGAGGCAGCCCCTCTAATTGCATGACGAGCTCACCCCTTAAAGTATTCATGCACGTTGATATTTCATGACCTATATTGGCTAATGGTAAACATGTTAAACAGTTTTTATAAGATAAACATAAGGCTTTTCAAACTATAAAACCAGTTTTACTAAGTTATACCAGGTTTTCCAGGACTTAGACATTTCCGCTACTATATGTTTATATGCTTATATTATTCATGCTATACTTGTATATCCATGCACTGAGCGTTATGCTCAGCCGTTTTTCCTTTCATGTTCCCAAAACGGCACGTACTCAAGGACGCTCGTAGACTTTAAGCGTACGTGCATATGGATTGGAAGCTTCCTAACCTTCATTACTTTATGCATTTCTTAATACTTTTGATACTCATTTCTATGGACATTGTTAAGTCCTTTTCCTTTATAGTATTTATGTTTGTGTGTGATGAGTTCTACTTTTGTGGTACCGATGTTTGTTTCCGGTATTTCCTTTATGGTCATGTGATGTTTTATACATTTATTCTTGTATGCTTTGATGACATGCCATAATCACGCGTGACATTCCATTTACCAAATTGGGGTGTTACAAACTATTAGTGCTCATGAGGGCCAGTCCAGCTTTAATTTCTTTGTATTTGGCCTCAAAGTCTTTAGTTGGTCGAAGTTCAACCCTGTTTTGCTGAAATGAAGTAGAAGCAATTTGTTTTGGTTGAAATGATGATTGACCAAATGGTCTTGATTGAGCTGGTGAGGAATAGGAAGGAATGGATGTTTTGGTAACAATCCCTAGCATAGTGACCAGTCTTCCCATATTTGTAGCATTCAGTGTCAACTGAAGCTTTTGTGGTGCTGGAGAACTTTCCTCCTTTCTTAAAGAACATTCTATACTTTGCCAGAAGTTCTATTTCATGAAAGTCCTCTTTGAGGTCATTCAGATATTCCTCACTAGTTCTTGTGTCTTCTTCATCATCAGGACTATCTTGGTAGTCTTGGATGACAGCCTCACTGAAGAAGGCTGTAGACAAGGGTGTATCAATGGTTAATGCTTTACTCTTGCTTGAGCCTTCATAAATCCTATCAACTAGGTTTTCTTCATATTTTAGTTTCCCAAAAAGAGAGGCCAGATCACAATCTTTAATGTGATTATCATTTCTCAAGCTTTGGCAGAAACTGAGCCACTTCTTTGGCAATGCATTAACAAAAACTGTGTTGATTTCAAGTTTTGAAACCTCAACACCATTATTCACAAGTTCATTCATCAGTGCTTTGTATCTAGTGAATGTCTGTGTGAGCCTTCGTTGTGTTTGAAGGTGTTGTATTGAAGCTTTAATTCCGTGATTCTTGTTTCCTTTACATCAGAGGGTCCCTTGTGGTAAAGAATAAGGTCCTCCTATGTAGCTTTGGCTGTTTTGCAATTTACAACAGAATTCATTTGGTCATTTGGAAGCACAGACATGGTGAGACTTTTGAGACGCTGATCTAGGTTAGCAGCTTTTCTCTCATCAGCAGTCCATTGTGCTTCAGGTTTTCTATTGTCCCCAACCATGGGAACAAAAGGACCATTTTCAATGATTTCAAGGAATTGAGGTTCAGTCCCAACCATGTGGACAAGAAACCTCTTCTTCCAATTTGTAAAATTAGCTACCTCTAGTACAGGAGCAACATTGAGTTAGCCACCCCTATATTCTAGGGTTTGTGGTATAACTTGAGCCATTTTTGGATCTTGATTTGAAAACTTTTTAAATGAGCAGTTTAATAAAATAAGAGTTTAGCTAATCAAACTGCTCTGATACCACTTGTTGGTCCCTTGTAAATCGTTATTACTTATCAAGCTTAAGTAATAACTCTTTACTACGACTCAAGTGTGTTGTTTTAACAATAGATAAGAACTATGAACAATTAAAACAACAATACCAATAACTTTTCAACGTATAGACTTTTATTAGAATCAAATAAAGAATCTATAACCCACTTTGTTTGCGGAATAAAAAAGTGGTTGAATGACAATGGGTTTTGATCTCCTCTACTTAAACGTATAACCAAAGTTAAAGTCTATGTAACACTCTCATTTTTCGTATCGGTACAGCGGAAGGGTCTTTCAGAGTGTTACGGGATAGCACAATAACTCCAATCATAGACAACACATAAAAATGGTTGTACAAGGTTTAACAAACATTCATTCGATAAAAAGTATTTAAAAGCGTACAACAGGTCCCAAATTATACAGGTCATTAAGTTTACAAAACACATATCGAATGAACATTTTTAATATTATGTGGGCCATCAGAGTCGATCTCCATTCGGATTACCTTCAAGCACCTGAGATAAAAACATGCAAAAATCATATCAGCGAATGCCGAGTGAATTCATAGAGTTTAATGGAAACCGTTATATAAAACAATCATTTAAAATCAGAACACAAGCATAATATCGGAAGTAAGTCCTCATATTGCTAGTCAGGCAATATATAAATCAAGCATACATCTTAAACCGTCCATGAGACCGTAGTCTCTATATTACCATGATAGGTAATATATTCATCGTGAATAGCGTCGTTATCATATATAGGATACATTGTATTTGAAATTATATGTTTTATATTGTAGGATTATTATTAGCCGCATGATATTGTTACCTTACTATGAAAACAGCGGGCCGCGAACCAGACAAACAATTTGCCCATCTAAGTTAGCGTGTCGTCACAAAAATCACGCTATGGAATCTTCTCATACATAAATTCGCTTACCAATCAATGTGGTACGACGGGGATCAACCGTCAAGGCACGAACTAGGGTGATCGTCCCCAAATAGTTCTATCAAATGCATAAGCGTCTACCAAATCCCGGTAGTTCACAATTCATGCTAATGGGACTTTAAGTGACATAACCTAACTACTAATAATCCTTTTAGTCTCGTTTATAGGGTCATAGCATCATTCGGGTCCATATCATCAAGCATACAATCGGGACTACTTGTGTTCTATTTTTATCAAAATCTAGCATGTTATCTCCCTCGCGGGTTTACAAATCATTTTATAAAACATTTAAAAGAGTGTGAGGCTATGAACTCACGTTGTTAATGAAAGGCGGATTATCGGCTACGGGCGTGCTTCGGTCACGGAAACCTATATAAATAATAATCGGTCTTAGACTCGGTCCAATGACTTTTATCAAAATAACAATATACATATGATGATTTTGTACATATGATGATGATCAAGTGGGTTTATACATCCTTGTTTACTCATTTTAGCGTTTACGTCTTGGTAACGTCTTACTAGTTCGCTAGTTTTACCTATTTACCTATTTTAAGTCCATTAAGCCTTTTATAAGTTCTTTAACTTGTTTTAATCCATTTTATACCTATATTATCAGTATATATACTTTCCATGTTGGGCCCAAATGGGTTAAGCCCAATAAGTTCTTTTTACAAGTTTTTATCTTATTAAGTCCAATTATTAGTCCAATATGTTTAGTTAGCTCGTAAATGTCCGTAATTCTTATAGTTCGGGCTTTATCGGTTTTTACTTGTCTTAGTTAGCTATACATCAGTATATGAATTTTATAAACTTTACATTAGACGGTTTTGGTCGTCTAAGTTTTATTTGGCGAAAAACGTTAATTTTACGGCGATAGCCGAAAAAGTCGTAAAAATCAAGTGTATAGTTTTTATTACTTATAAATATTATTTCACCACCATTTATATAACTTATCCATTTAATTAACCTTTTATATGTTTATATAAATAAGTTTTATAAGTTAGTGGGTTTATATTTTTACATTTTATACATTATAATGTGAGTGCTTATATAATATTAATAAACATTATTTCCAAAAATCTGATTTTTAACTTCATGTTCACCATTTTTAACATATCTAGAGTTCTATAATGAATTAAAAGCTCATTTTTGGGTGACATGTTCTTTATATTATGTTCTACATTTAACTTAGTTATAGCTACTGCCCATTTTGAGTTTATCATGCCTTAACAGTCCCTACAAAACTGCTTATTCAGATTAGACCACCTAACTTGTTTTGATCATATCTCACTCATTATTTTGATTCCATTGCATGGCCAACTCTCACATGTGTATAACATCTTCTACTTACTGTAAATGGATCAAACCATGCAATTTTATCAGTTTATCTTTTAGTTATCTACTGTTTTTACACAGCCAACTAAATAATCAAGATTTTAGCTTCATTTCTTATAGTTATCATCCTTTTTAAGCATATTTATCAACACTTGATCCCCACACAATATTTTTATCATCATATATACATCATATACATATAAAAAATGAAAGAAAATACATTTGTTCTTTACAAAATAACAAGAGAAAAATGGAGAGGATGATCTTCTTTACCAACCAAGTGGATTTCTTGTTTTAGGAAGACAAGAACTTGATGAACACAACAAGTATCTCCAAGACCATCAAATATCAAGAACATAGGTTGGAAAATCAGCCCTAGGACACAAGCAAATCACCTCCAAAGATGTTAATATGGCCACCAAATGAGCAAGGCTTCAAGAATACTCCTTAATAGAGCTAGTAAACATGTGGTTCATGGCTAGAAGAGATCAAATAGGGTGTTTGTTGGTTTATTTTGGACGTCAAGGGGATGGAGTATGAGAGAGTTTGAGAGGATTTTGCATGTGAGAAATGGTGGAATGAAAACAAGTAGCTAGTTTTGTGTTAAGTGGTAAAGTTGAAAGCTTAAAATGTAAGCTAGGCTTACACTTGTAACAAGTTAGCTTAACTTGATGCCACCTTCATGGTGTGGTGTCAAGTGTGCCGTCCCATATAGCTAGTGGGGTGGGACAATGTGTCTTGTCCCATCTCACTAGTTTACGGGTATTTCTCGATTCTGGTTTTTTCGATTTGCGTGCCCTCGGGTCGTTTTACAAAAAACGTTTTTATAAATTATGAATCAACGTCACAAAACGAATCCAATAAAAATTGTCTCATCAAAAAACGGAGTTCAAAAACGTAAATACGTAATCCTAAGGTTTCCGGTTTTGTCGTAAAAGACGCCAAATTATGCACGTAAGCCCAAATTTAAATCCGTAAATTGTGAGTTCGTCAACCAACACAAAAATAAGTTTCAAAATATTATACGAGAAAATATTTCACTACCTGAAAATGTTAGATTGTCACAGCTTTTCCTCCTAAAAGGGATCAACGTCCTCGTGATCCATTTCATTTGGATGTCCGTTTCTTATTGAAATCGAAGAGGTGCGGATATTTCTTCCACATTTCATCCTCTCGTTCCCAAGTATACTCCGGTCCATGCTTTGAATTCCATCGGATCTTGACAATAGGTATCCGACTTTGTTTCAGTTGCTTTACTTCACGGTCCATAACTTCTACGGGCTCTTCGATAAAATGCAACTTCCCATCTATTCGAACCTTACCTAACGAAATTTTCTCATCACTCACTGCTAGACATTTCTTCAGATTAGATACATGGAATGTGTTGTGAACACCATGAAGTTCTGGGGGTAACTCTAGTTTGTAAGCCACCGGACCTACTCTAGATAAAATCTTAAAGGGTCCAATATAACGGGGATTCAATTTCCCTCGTTTTCCAAATCTTATAACGCCTTTCCATGGCGATACTTTCAACATTACTCGGTCACCCACTTCAAACTCCATTGGCTTCCGCCACACATCCGCGTAACTTTTCTGTCTACTACGCGCAGTCAACAACCTCTTCTTAATCTGAACTATCATCTGCGTAGTCTCCCGGATCAATTTCGGTCCCGTGAGCTGGGTATCCCCAACTTCACTCCAACATACAGGAGATCTACACTTCCTACCATACAAAGCTTCAAACGGTGCAGCCTTAATACTAGAATGGTAACTATTGTTATACGAAAACTCTGCTAATGACAAATGTTTATCCAAATTCTTACCAAAGTCTAACACACAAGCTCTCAACATATCTTCCAGTGTTTGTATCGTCCTTTCACTCTGCCCATCAGTCTGGGGGTGATAAGCAGTGCTCATGTCGAGATTCGTTCCCAAAGATCTTTGGAGAGATTTCTAAAAATTCGATGCGAATCTAGGATCTCGATCTGAAATGATCGATACAGGCACTCCATGCTTGCATACAACATTATCCAGGTATATACGAGTCAGCTTCTCCAGTGAGAACTGCTCTTTAACCGGAATGAAGTGTGCTGATTTGGTCAGTCTATCGACAATAACCCAAATCGAGTTGTTTCCAGATGATGTTCTAGGAAGCTTGGTGATAAAGTCCATCGTAATTTGCTCCCACTTCCATTCAGGAATCTTTGGTTGTTGAAGTAGTCCTGATGGCTTTTGATGTTCAGCTTTAACTCTAGCACAAGTCAAGCATTGAAGAACATACATAGCTATGTCAGCTTTCATATTCGGCCACCAGTACAACTTCTTCAAATCATGGTACATCTTATCAGATCCCGGATGAATGGAATACTTAGATTTATGGGATTCTAACATAATCAAATCTCTTAAGCCTCCAAACTTAGGTATCCACATACGACCTCTTAAGCATTTCACTCCATCAGCTCTAACCTCTAAAGGATCTCCTTCTCCTCGGAACCCTTCATTAACAAAATTCTCCTTCTTACAAGCTTCTATTTGCGCATTTCTAATTTGCTCAGGCAAATTATTGTGCACGGTCAAGACTAGAGAACGTACCCTGATAGGCTCTCTATCTTTCCTACTTAACGCATCAGCAACAACATTGGCTTTTCCTGGGTGATATTTTATATCACAGTCATAATCACTTAACAACTCTATCCATCTTCGTTGCCTCATGTTCAACTCCTTCTGGTCGAGAATATACTATAGGCTTTTGTGATCGGTAAATACCGTACACTTGGTGCCATACAGATAATGTCTCCACAACCTAAGAGCAAAGACTACAGCTCCTAACTTAAGATCATGAGTAGTATAATTCTCCTCATTCTTCCTTAATTGTCTAGAAGCATAAGCTATCACATTCTCTCGCTGCATCAGAACAGCTCCATAGCCTCTAAGAGATGCATCACAATACACTACAAAATCCTCACTCCCGTCGGGTAATGATAAGATTGGCGCACTACATAATTTTTGCTTCAATATCTGAAATGCTCCATCTTCATCACTTCCCCAAACGAAAGGTTTATTCTTCTGGGTAAGCTTAGTCAAGGGTTTAGCTATCAAAGAAAATTCTTTAATGAATCGCCTATAATAGCCAGCCAATCCTAAGAACTGTCGCACTTCCGTTGGCGTTGTCGGTACAGACCAATTCTTAATAGCTTCAACCTTTGCAGGATCAACATGAATTCCATCTTTGTTAATCACATGACCAAGAAATTGCACAGAATCTAACCAGAAATCACACTTCGAAAACTTAGCATACAACCTTTCATCCTTCAACAATTTCAAAACAATCCTCAAATGTTCTCTATGTTCATCTTCATTCTTAGAATAGATCAGAATATCGTCAATAAACACAATCACAAATTTATCCAAGTAGGGCTTGCACACTCGATTCATTAAATCCATGCAAACCGCAGGTGCGTTAGTTAACCCAAATGGCATTACTTGAAATTCATAGTGTCCATAACGAGTTCTAAATGCATTTATAGGAATATCTTGTTCACGGACGCGAATTTGGTGATATCCTGACCGCAAATCTATCTTAGAATATACACTAGATCCTTGCAGTTGATCAAACAAATCATCAATCCTAGGTAAAGGATATCGATTTTTAATTGTCAACTTATTCAGTTCCCTATAATCAATGCACATACGAAAAGATCCATCCTTCTTCTTAACGAACAAGACTGGAGCTCCCCAAGGCGACGAGCTCGGTCGAATAAAACCTTTATCAGACAACTCCTTAAGTTGCTCAGATAACTCCTTTAATTCAGAAGGGGCTAATCGGTAAGGCGCACGTGCCACCGGTGCAGCACCAGGAATTAAATCGATTCGAAACTCTACTTGCCTTATCGGTGGAAGTCCGGGTAAATCTTTAGGAAATACCTCAGGAAATTCACAAATAATAGGTACATCTTCCAATCGTTTCTCCCTAGACTCATTCCCGGTCACTTGAGCTAAGAATAACTCACAACCGTTCCTGATGTACTTTTGGACTTTAATACATGAAACGATTTTCAAACGGGATTCACCTCGACTACCATCAATTACTAACGTCCTATTCCTAAGAGGAATCTTAACCTTCTTCTCTCCACATAAAATAGTAGCATTATTCAACGACAACCAATCCATGCCAATAATAATATCAAAACTACCTAATTCTATCAACATCAAATCAATCGGAAAGGAATGGTTTAAGAGATTTAGAGAGCATCCTTCTAATAGCTTATTAGTTTTCACTAATTTACCATTAGCCAATTCACCTCATAACTGGTACTTATCTCAACAGGTTCAATATCAATAAGGGTACTAAATTTAGTGGATACAAAGCTCCTATCGGCACCCGAATCGAATAAAGCAACAGCATAATGATTGTTGAGTAAAAACGTACTGGTAACGACATTCGGATCCTCTTTCTTCACCTCAATTGTTCCAAGTTGGTAGATACCACCCTGGGGGTTTCTTCCAGGTACAATCGCTTTCAACTTGGGGCATTCCGATTTCCTATGACCTTCTTCATTACAGTTGAAGCAAATGGTTCCCTTCTTACACCTTTCAACCTTGTGTCCAAGCTTTCCACAATTTCGGCACTTCCAGCAGTCGCCAGCATGCCTCTTGTTTCCACACTTAGGACATCTATCATCGTTGCGCGGTGTGTTGTTGGTAAGAGCATTTGCATTCCCCTTTCTCTGGTTTTGACGGCAATTGAAATTCTTCCTATTATCACCTCTATCTACACGATCACCATCTCCCTTTCTTTTCTCACCTACACGAGCTTCATCTTCCTTATCCTGAATTATCTGTCCAATGAGTTGGTAAGCCATTCGAACAGCATCATCAATGGTCAGTGGTTTCGATGATGTCACGTCCCCCCGGATATTCCTGGTCAACCCTTTCACATATTGCTCAATTCGGATCTCTTCGGGTTCAACCAATCGAGGACATAGCAAGGCCAACTCATGGAATCGATTCGTGTAACTATCAATGTCCACACCTTTCATTCTCAAATGAATCAACTCCTGTTCTAACCTAATGATCACACTACGAGGACAAAACTCCAAAGTCATCCAGTTCTTAATTTCAGCCCAAGGAGTAGCATTAGCAGCATCAAGACCCATGAAAGCAATTCTCCCGTTCCACCAAGTCAACGCACGACCTTTAAGAGTAGCCATAGAAAAATTCACCTTATCTTCCTCCTTACACTTACTAATCTGAAACACCGATTCAATCTTCTCAATCCACTGGCTTAATCCTACAGCACCTTTAGTTCCATTAAAAGGTAGAGGTTCACACTTCATGAACGTCACATAAGTACAACCACCAACTTCTGGTGCATTAGTTCCAAGTCCTCCTACATTTCCTCCAGCATTAGCATTTACATTCACATTAGTACCGCCAATTCCACTACCGCCAGCTCCACTACCGCCAGCTCCACTACCGCCAGCTCCACTACCGCCATCTTCCATTTCTAGTATTTGCCATAAATTCAGTCATAGATGCGGTAACTTGCTCCGTAATAATCCTACGTACATCATCCTCAGTCACAGCCTTCTTGGGCGGCATAGTTCTATAATTCCACAATTTCAAAGTATTAAGCAATCATCCAACAAAGGATTCATATAATATGGATTGAATTCATAATCAAGTTACAAATAAGGCACAATATGGAATTCAAGACAAGATACATATTTCATTCGATCTGAAACAAAAGTATTGTCTTAGTACATCCCATATCAAAGTTCTAGCACTATATACATTCAAAATTCGTGCCAAGTCTACTACTAACAAGTCGGTTCAGTCAAAGCTTACAAAAGCACAAAAGATATAAAGGTCACTACTAAACACAGACTGGTCTACTGAGAACCGCTAGATGGTCCATCATCCATCGTCTTCTGAATCTTCGTCGGACGATCACTAGACACATCTTCAGCTGGGCGCTTACGGATTACTCCTCTTTCAACCATGTCAGCATAAAATCTACTGTTCCAACCCACGGATATATTCAACTCCTTTTCGGCTTTCTCACGCATCGCACGAGCCACACTCAACTGAATCTCCATAGTATTCACCTTTCTCTTCATGGCAGCATACTCACCACTTTCCAACACCGATAACCTCCTAAAAGCCTCATTCAAACCACGTTCTACATCAGTCAAATCCAAACTAAGCAACTCCCACTCTTTCTCGCCAACCTTAGTCTTCGACTCCAAATAAGCAACCTGAGTCTGAACAACACCTAATCCAACCTCTGTCACACAACTCTTAACACGTGAAGCATCTAGATCACGTCTCAAGGCCCATGGTGCAAGACCATCAATATGAGTAGCCTCTCGAGTACTAGACGACTCTCCTATCTCACGTCTACGAGTAGCAATACCATCAGTATCGTCAGGTGCATCGTCATCCTCATCCTCCTCTGATTCAGAATCAGATTCAGACGATTCAGACATTTCATCCCTAGGTAACTCATCCTCAGAATCAGACAAACAAACTGGTGGGGGCAAAGGCTCGCCCTCTGGAACATCATACGGATAAATAAGCTCGGCTTCCTCATCGTCATCAACCTCAACATCTATACCTACATCCTCCTCGACATCCTCGTCGTCAGTCTCATCATCTAAATTATCTAACCCAATCTCATCATCGTTCTCAATATCGACATTCTCAATATCCACATTCTCAATATCCACATTCTCAATATCCACATTCTCAATATCCACATTCTCAATATCCACATTCTCAATATCCACATTCTCTACCAAGTCAACCTGAGGGGCAATCTGATCTCCTAGTCCTAACTCGGGCTCGGGATCCTCAAATGGTTCCTCCTCATCATCTATATCATAATCTATTAAGTCTAAATAAGGATCATCTTCTATATTAGGTTCGGGAATAGCATGGTTTTCTACAGGAATATTAGGGTCAGCCATGACAATCTGCATTTATATATATATCTCGTATTAGGATAACATACTAGTTAAACAATTACATAATGAAATCACGATATATACATATATATAAATTAAATTATATATATCAAAATATATATCTTCTCAATAGGGCTTGTTGGTAACGTCGGAGATCTCTGGCACCGTTATAGTCAAAAGATTTTTCAAATATTTTCTCAAATGTTCATTGTCAAAAGATTTTGAAAAGTTTTGTTCAAAACCTTGTTTTTTAAAATCCTTTGTTCTCTATAAAGAGAGCTCTGGTACCAAACTGTAACACTCTCATTTTTCGTATCGGTACAACGGAAGGGTCTTTCAGAGTGTTACGGGATAGCACAATAACTCCAATCATAGACAACACATAAAAATGGTTGTACAAGGTTTAACAAACATTCATTCGATAAAAAGTATTTAAAAGCGTACAACATGTCCCAAATTATACAGGTCATTAAGTTTACAAAACACAGATCGAATGAACATTTTAATATTATGTGGGCCATCAGAGTCGATCTCCATCCGGATTACCTTCAAGCACCTGAGATAAAAACATGCAAAAATCATATCAGCGAATGCCGAGTGAATTCATAGAGTTTAATGAAAACCGTTATATAAAACAATCATTTAAAATCAGAACACAAGCATAATATCGGAAGTAAGTCCTCATATTTCTAGTCAGGCAATATATAAATCAAGCATACATCTTAAACCGTCCATGAGACCGTAGTCTCTATATTACCATGATAGGTAATATATTCATCGTTAATAGCATCGTTATCATATATAGGATACATTGTATTTGAATTTATATATGTTTTATATTGTAGGATTATTATTAGCCGCATGACATTGTTACCTTACTATGAAAACAGCGGGCCGCGAACCCGACAAACAATTTGCCCATCTAAGTTAGCGTGTCGTCACAAAAATCACGCTATGGAATCTTCTCATACATAAATTCGCTTACCAATCAATGTGGTACGACGGGGATCAACCGTCAAGGCGCGAACTGGGGTGATCGTCCTCAAATAGTACTATCAAATGCATAAGCGTCTACCAAATCCCGGTAGTTCACAATTCATGCTAATGGGACTTTAAGTGACATAACCTAACTACTAATAATCCTTTTAGTCTCGTTTATAGGGTCATAGCATCATTCGGGTCCATATCATCAAGCATACAATCGGGACTACTTGTGTTCTATTTTTATCAAAATCTAGCATGTTATCTCCCTCGCAGGTTTACAAATCATTTTATAAAACATTTAAAAGAGTGTGAGGCTATGAACTCACGTTGTTAATGAAAGGCGGATTATCGGCTACGGGCGTGCTTCGGTCACGGAAACCTATATAAATAATAATCGGTCTTAGACTCGGTCCAATGACTTTTATCAAAATAACAATATACATATGATGATTTTGTACATATGATGATGATCAAGTGGGTTTATACATCCTTGTTTACTCATTTTAGCGTTTACGTCTTGGTAACGTCTTACTAGTTCGCTAGTTTTACCTATTTACCTATTTTAAGTCCATTAAGCCTTTTATAAGTTCTTTAACTTGTTTTAATCCATTTTATACCTATATTATCAGTATATATACTTTCCATGTTGGGCCCAAATGGGTTAAGCCCAATAAGTTCTTTTTACAAGTTTTTTTCTTATTAAGTCCAATTATTAGTCCAATATGTTTAGTTAGCTCGTAAATGTCCGTAATTCTTATAGTTCGGGTTTTATCGGTTTTTACTTGTCTTAGTTAGCTATACATCAGTATATGACTTTTATAAACTTTACATTAGACGGGTTTGGTCGTCTAAGTTTTATTTGGCAAAAACGTTAATTTTACGGCGATAGCCGAAAAAGTCGTAAAAATCAAGTTTATAGTTTTTATTACTTATAAATATTATTTCACCACCATTTATATAACTTATCCATTTAATTAACCTTTTATATGTTTATATAAATAAGTTTTATAAGTTAGTGGGTTTATATTTTTACATTTTATACATTATAATGTGAGTGCTTATATAATATTAATAAACATTATTTCCAACAATCTGATTTTTAACTTCATGTTCACCATTTTTAACATATCTAGAGTTCTATAATGAATTAGAAGCTCATTTTTGGGTGACATGTTCTTTATATTATGTGCTACATTTAAGATAGTTATAGCTACTGCCCAATTTGAGTTTATCATGCCTTAACAGTCCCTACAAAACTGCTTATTCAGATTAGACCTCCTAACTTGTTTTGATCATATCTTACTCATTATCTTGATTCCATTGCATGGCCAACTCTCATATGTGTATAACATCTTCTACTTACTTTAAATGGATCAAACCATGCAATTTTATCAGTTCATCTTTTAGTTATCTACTGTTTTTACACAGCCAACTAAATAATCAAGATTTTAGCTTCATTTCTTATAGTTATCATCCTTTTTAAGCATATTTATCAACACTTGATCCCCACACAACATTTTTATCATCATATATACATCATATACATATACAAAATGAAAGAAAATACATTTGTTCTTTACAAAATAACAAGAGAAAAATGGAGAGGATGATCTTCTTTACCAACCAAGTGGATTTCTTGTTTTAGGAAGACAAGAACTTGATGAACACAACAAGTATCTCCAAGACCATCAAATATCAAGAACATAGGTTGGAAAATCAGCCCTAGGACACAAGCAAATCACCTCCAAAGATGTTAATATGGCCACCAAATGAGCAAGGCTTCAAGAATACTCCTTAATAGAGCTAGTAAACATGTGGTTCATGGCTAGAAGAGATCAAATGGGGTGTTTGTTGGTTTATTTTGGACGGCAAGGGGATGGAGTATGAGAGAGTTTGAGAGGATTTTGCATGTGAGAAATGGTGGAATGAAAACAAGTAGCTAGTTTTGTGTTAAGTGGTAAAGTTGAAAGCTTAAAATGTAAGCTAGGCTTACACTTGTAACAAGTTAGCTTAACTTGATGCCACCTTCATGGTGTGGTGTCAAGTGTGCCGTCCCATATAGCTAGTGGGGTGGGACAATGTGTTTTGTCCCATCTCACTAGTTTACGGGTATTTCTCGATTCTAGTTTTCTCGATTTGCGTGCCCTCGGGTCGTTTTACGAAAAACGTTTTTATAAATTATGAATCAACGTCACAAAACGAATCCAATAAAAATTGTCTCATCAAAAACGTAAATACGTAATCCTAAGGTTTCCGGTTTAGTCGTAAAAGACGCCAAATTATGCACGTAAGCCCAAATTTAAATCCGTAAATTGTGAGTTCGTCAACCAACACAAAAATAAGTTTCAAAATATTATACGAGAAAATATTTCACTACCTGAAAATGTTAGATTGTCACAGTCTAAGCTCCAATCTAAACATTCATATGCATCTTGGCTATATGGTTTAGTTGGTATCGAGAGAGAAAGGTTTTCCAGAGTTTTTACTCTTGTATTGGTTAACCCTTTCTCTCCCAATGTACACTCCTTTTATAGGCAGTGTAAACTAGGGTTTGCATTTGCATGTTTCAATGCATGGGTTTCTCCATTGGGTGGTTGATGCCCATGCTGGATAAACAGTACAAAGTATATTTTAAACTATTCTAGAAAAGATGAAGGTTGTACTTATATCTAAGTATACAAGAAACCTACTTTGACTTAAAGTTATCTTTTCTCGCCTAATGCAAACCATCAGAATACTGAAGAGTCTTCAGTATCCTAGAGAAGATCGACATCATTCAGTTTGGTATTGTTAAACCAAACTGAACTGAAAACCCTTCTTCAGTCCTTGTTCTTCAGCAACTAGAACGCCTAGTATTTGAAGTGAAGACTCCTTTGTCTTCTAAGTTAACTAGAAAGGGAATGCTGAACTTTCTTCAGCTATAAAGTCTTCAGTAGGAACTTTGTTTCTGTGGTCATCCTTCAGCAGACTGGCCTTACTGCTGAGTATGAAACACTTAGGGGGATTTTATATTCAAATTTTAGAGTTGCTTCAGGGTCAGTTAATACCGACCTAACAAGATGTATGCAATGTAATATAGAAAGTAAGTAAAGGGTAAGGAAAGAAGCAACCTAATAGGGAGACACCAAGATTATAGTGGTTCGGCAACGAAGCTCTATCTTTGTTCCTACTCCATTCCTCGATTACACCTTACTCGATATTTCCACTATATCCACAAGCTCCCTTCTTGGCGGAGAAAACCTTAAAACGTTGCTTACATTATTTCTCAATATTAAGCTAAATGTCGAGACCTAATCTTAGCTAGGACCAATCTACACACGTTGCCTACTTCAACATTTCCGACACAAGGCTAGATGTCAAGTTCTAATTGAAAGCTAGAACCAATCTTCGTCGCCCATCTTCTTTTTCGGCACAAGGCTAGATGTCGAGTTCTAATCCAAAGCTAGAACCGATCTTCACAACTCTTCACTTTGAAGCTAAGTGAGAACTCACAAGACACATACACAAATCACTTTGTAGTTTAGTGAGAACTAACACACAACACTTACAACTCAATAAAACATATCCAAGTATACACATGTAACTTGGATCCACACAAGACAAATCCAAGTATACACATATACAATGGATTTACACAAGACTAATCCAAGTATTCACAAATACATTGGATTAACACAACTAATCTAAGTATACACAAATACATTGGATCTACACAAGACTCAAATAAAAATGATGAACATGACTAGATATAAGGTAGGATGATCTTCATCAAAGCTTCATCTTTAATCACATCATAAGTGTGTGTGTGTGTGTGATCTTCTCTTTGGACAAGGTAAAGAAGGGGATCAAAAGGATAATCATAAGTAAACATACTTAACTAGGGGTGTCTATAATTCAGGTTTGACCCACAAAAACCGAAAACCGAACCGAACCGAACCCGAAATAGAACCGAACCGAAAATAGAATTCGGGTTTTGGGTCATAACCGAACCGAACCGAACTACAAATACGGTTTTCGGGTTGGGTATGGGTTTGGCCGTCGGACCCGAGAACCGAACCGAAAACCGAAATTTTATAAATATATATATTTTTTATATATATTTATATATATATAATAGTTATAATATATGAAAGTAGGGTGATATATGAAATTAATCCTTAAAATTTAATTTAATCCTAGTATATGCAAACTAGTTATTAAAACATAATTTTAATATAAAAAATCATTTTATACTTGAAATAACCTTTTTTTCTAAATATTTATATAATTATATATTTTTTTTGAAAAATTCAAAAAATTCGGTTTATTCGGGTCAACCCGAAAACCGAACCAATTCAAATTCGGTTTTCGGTTCGGTTCGGTTGAAATCTATTTCGGTTCGGTTCGGTTTTCGGGTTGACTCAGAAAAAAAAATTAACCGAATAACCCGAACCGAATAAACCGAACAACCCGAGAACCGAACCGAATGACACCCCTATACTTAACACAATAAGTGATCATTTCTAATGATTAGGACTTAGAAAAGAGAAAGATGGCAGAAAGAATGTCCAAAAAGGTTCTTCGAGAATGTAGATTTGATCCACTATTTATAGGAGACAAAGGCCAACAGATCTATGACCGCGGTTCCTTAATTGTGCATGCGGTTCTTTATCACTAAAGAACCGCATAGCCATTTGAGGAACCGTGGTTATAGACTCCGCTCCTTTTTGTCCTTTAGTGGGGTAGTAATATCTGAGGTAAGTTTTACCTTCAAAGAATATTCCTATGGCATTTGGAATATGCCATATTCAAATTTACATTTTCCATTTTAATAAAATATTTTCTTAAAAAGAAAGTTTATTAAAAATCTTTTGTCACATTTGATAAAATGTAAGTTTAGGGCTAATCACTTTTATGATCACTAAACATGATTAAGATATGTTAGTGCAATACTTAAATGATTATTACCTTGATGATAGTGTTTGTAAATAATTCGTCTTACTATTGTCTTTGATGATAAATATCTTTTTAATTTGTCGTGATCAAAAGTAAGAAATATTAGTTAACACTAATAATGTTTTTAGGCGTCACTTGCATTAATAATCTCCCCATTTTTTATTACGACAAACTATAAACTCATTTATGTAAAATACAAAATTATTCGGATTATTAACGAGTTTATCACTATCCTTTCTCCCCCTTTGTCGAATCAAAAAGGTTAGCACAAGTCTTTGAAGAATAGAATAATTGACTTTGCTAGTAGCTCCCCCTTGCTGCTTACTCCCCCTAGCTTGGGGCACCAAGTGAATGAGCTAAGGTGACATGCTACATACAAAGATTAGTAGAGAATAAAGAAACACCAATGAATATATTAGTCACTACCTACTAAATAACTTGAGAGAGAGGAAGAAAAGAAATCTCAAATTAGAAGTAAGTATTTGCTAAGTATGTCCAAGGATGATGTTTTGAAAAAATAAAAGTGCAATTGATGGAATAAAGGTAGAAAAGAAACATCCATACCAATTGAAATGATAATATGTCAAAGGGTTAGAAACTTAGAATTGTTGGAATCACCAAAAAATAATTGTAAATTTTAACCCATGATCAACTCTTAACAATACGTGTGATAAAGAATTAGCGGGAAAGGAAATAACGCACATAACATTCATATTACAAAAATATGAAAGCACATACAAGAGACATATTCATACGCACAATATGAATATTAAAACAACAAATGAGGAAAATAAACAACATAAGCATAAACTACTCTAGTAGCGATAATCCTCCAAGATTGCTTAAGTTTTTATTTGAATCAAACAACTAGAACACAAAGTGTGCTTTAATTGGAAAAATAAGACGACGAGGCATCATTCGAAAATTTATTCACGGGAACAAATAATTTGAGAGGAGGTCGAGTGAGAAGAAATTCAAGAAAATTTAGCTTGTCATACACATGAGCAAGTTCAATTTGTTGAAATCGACAACATGCACATGAGCTTCCATGATGCAAAACAAAGTCGTTTGATGGGGGAGGACCATCAAAATGAGAAGGTGGTGGTGGAGAGGGAGAAAGTGGATAAGAGATGTTTTCACAATGCCTAGTGAGATTGGGAAAAGAAGAGAGGTCATTGAGGTGAGGTATATTGCAAGGTTTAGGTGGTGGTGGAAGATCTTCTCTTTCTCCGGTAATTAGATTAATAGAGAAAGTCTCATTCTAATACTCAATAGGAGATAAAGAAGAAGTCTTGCAAGGTTTGGAAGAAGAGGGTCATGATGATCCTTGTTCTTCTTGATCCAAACGGGTCGAACGGAGATTTTTGGTTTATTAGAAAGCTTAGAAGAAGAAGCTTTAAGTTTAGAAGACTGTGACAGAGTGATGTCAAGGTTAAGATTAGAATAGTTAGACATTGTGAGGGATGAGAAGAAGAACTCCCAAAACAAGGGGATTTAAAGAAAGTAGATAAGTCAAAGATTTGAAATGAAAATAAAAGGTTTCAAGGAATGTTTAGCCAAAATTACCAAACAAAGAATCTTGAAAAAGACTGTGGTCAAAGAAGAGATACAAAAAATGAGCCAAAAATTGGCTTACTGGCCGTGGTTCTTTAAATGAACCTGCGGTTCTTTAAATATAAAGAACCATGCGACATTTACTGAGCCACATACAGTGGACTTGAAAATTCAATTTTACAAAGTTTTTGAGAAAAATAAGAATCTTTCAAAATTTTGCATATCTTGGATTTTTACCTCTATTAGCACTAGATTATGCTTTGGTTGCACAAAAGGAAACACACTCACAAAGAGTGTCTTGACAAAGGGTGACAAAATATTTAGATAACATTTTGATCAAATTTTAGTCCAGTTTTAAAGTTTATGATAGATTATGGTTTAATTTTAAATAAACTGAAGTTAATTAGGACATAGGTTGAAACACACAAAGACTTAATCAATACAACATCCTCATGAAAAACTCATGAAGGAAAAGGAAATACAAGAAATGAAATGACAACTAACTATTATAAAGTTAGCTAAACTAGTTCCTGATATGGTAGACTTCCTTGGCTTGATTTTCATTAAAACACATTTTTAGAAAATCGTCATTCATCTCCTAGGAGGTAGAGGATTAGCAAATAAATTCAACAAAAAGCTTTGCAACTTAATGTGATCCCTAATCATCTCCAACCTAAGGATATCAATGAGGTAGAAATTGTTTAAGCAATAAGGACAATTGGTTCCATTGTGCATGAAAAAATCAAATAAGCATGGATCACCCAAGAGGTTAGCAAGAGGACCACCCAAAACTGGAGTGTTAGAGGGAGGAGGAGTTGGCATGGTGTCCAATGGTCAGATGGGTGAGTTTGGTGAAGTGGTAAGGTGAGGTAACCAATGGTTCAACAAGGTCATTCTCAAAGGGAATGCTTTGGAGAGTTTGAGGGTTCACATCCAAGAGAGGACTTTGAGTGAAGGGTGAAGACAACTCATTCATTCTAGATTGGAATGAAGAGGAGGTAAATCCATGTGAATGGTTAGTACCATGAGTTGAGCTAGTCTTGCATGGAGCAAGAGGTGGTGAAGGTGATGAAGAAATGAGAATTGGAGAAATCTCATTCTTAGGTGAAGAAAATATGAAGAGCCAAGTTTAGGCAACTTGATCTTACTCTTAAGGTTTCTTTTGGATGAGGATTTTTTTGGATGATTTTGATGATCTAGTGGATACCATGGTTGTTTGTCTAGGTTTAGAAGAAGGCTTAGAGGATGAAAAAGAAGAATAACCAAAGGAGTTTTAAAAATAATTTTATATGTCAAACTGATTAGTGGCGGCAATTCTAACCATTCACCGGGTAAAATCAGGTTATGACACCCCTCATACAATTAATTACCTGTTTTGACATGACACCAACTTCCCGTGCATCCATTGTGCTACATGTGGATATCCAGCTATTCAAGCGATATAAATGTACATGTTCTTAGGTGGGAAACTACTCTAGATGGCTTTCTGATTGGTTTGGGTTGGTCATCGAGGATGAGAATACTACGGGCGAAGAGGATGATTCAGAAAAAGATGGAAGGGGTGACCTAACATGCTTTCATCTCCTTAATGCTTTAAGAGGTCTTATAATGCTACCCAAATACATGCTTATGGATACATCAGTTAGAACTGAGGTTTGTCTATCAATCAGTCTTGAACTTCATTCTAGATGGATTCTGCCCAGATTCTGTTCCTAGTGCTGTATTGGAAGCAACTGCTGAGGTATAACTTTTTCTCAAGTCGTAATTTACAAAAGTGTTTTAAAATAATGAATTTACAGTCTCTATTTGAGAAACTAGGGTTGGCAATTCAAACCAATTTCCATTTTGTTTAATCTCGAACAGACCAAATCGGCTTTAAAGGAACCGGTCAATTTATGAAAGAACTAAATGAAGATAACCAAGCATAAAACCAATCTACTATAAAATCAAATGATTAAAAAATATAGTAAACTTATTTCTGTTTAAAAGCTCCAATCTGCAATGTCTCGTGTCCGCTTCCACTTCATACCAAACCATTTAAACAATTATCGATACACTACCTTCCTCTCCAATTGTTGCAAGAAATGAAAATGGTCAACATGTGGAAGGCTTAATTGTTGCTTTTATGTTGAAAAGCACATCAGCTTAAAATGATAACCAGGTCAAGTCCGGTGATGCGAATTCAAATTCCATGGAATTGGAGACTGAGAAAGAGAGTGAACCAAAGGTTGCTGAAGGCTGCTGTGAGAGCCAGTTCAGAGGCTGATGAAGCTTAAAAGGATAATAAAAAGGTACAATAAACATTATGTAGATGTGCATGAGCTTACTGTAATGGACGTATCTTTTTGTAGGATTTATGTATTCTTTAATTGCAAGTATTATTCTTGCTTGCAAATCGTCGTTATCAGATGTTCGTATGACGTTGTTTTTATCTAATGAATTTCGTGTTCGAGCAGAATAACTTTATAGAGAAGCAAGGAGTTGCGTGACCCGTATTTTGATTTCATAGTAGTAGTAGTTAAATATTACTGTAGTAATAATACCTATGTAGTACATGTATCTCTAACTCTCTCAACATCACCAATTATTTTCCATCTATGACATATGGCGGTAAATCTGTTTTAGGGGTGTTTGGTTATTAATTTAAAACTAACTTTTTGATTTTGACTTCCTAATTTAGGCTAGAATAAATGTATTTTGTCTATTTTATGAAATGTCTGAACCGAATTACGTGTCTTATTATAATCTCATCATGACTTGATAAAATTGAGTTTTTATAAGAAAATGACCACAAAATTAAATTACGTTTATTGTTTTATGTTATTTTGAGAGGTATTGCAGGTCCTTGCTGATGGTAGCTTGCTCATGATCACGTCTTAGTGATGATGATCACGGTTTATTGTTTTATAAATGTATCTTCTATAGCAACAGACAAGTGTTTGATCGGGGACCTAAAGTTGAGACCAACGATGAGTAACGTATGGAGTACGGTGAGCAATGCAATAGTATTGGATAATAAACAATCTCCTAATGGTGGACAGACTTAAAAACTCAGGTAACCTTACATGCTCAAAATGACCAGATGGGAAACCTTTCTCATCATGGAGTATGAAAGTATGATTAATACAATTTTGTTTTTATCTCCTTTTTATAATAAACAGACTTGATAATCAAAACTGGAAGGCAAAAGAAAAATATGTTAATGGTAGATCAACTCGTCTTTAAAAACAAATAAGTGATACGATTGAAAGTGAAAAGTATCAGTTTCAAGAGAAATGATGGATGGAAAAGGATATGAGCGAGCTGTTGACATGACTCCTGATAAAATGCGCAAGTTTATCAGAAAAGCAAATTGGATAACACTATTGATCAACATGAGTTGATCTGTAATTTAATATGCTCATTTTGGAAGGTATTTTACGGAGCAATATTTATCTCAGATATGCACTTATAATTTCGTATCATCATATATCTTACCGACTATGCTGCTATTTTTGTTCAGATCAATTCAGGTGAAGAATCACAGTGGTCGTTGGAGTCCACATCATCACCAGAAGAAGGTTTGAATCCTTTGGAGTGTACTACCGCTAAGAAATTTGGAAAAACCTCAAGTTGGTCACCTGCCCATTGGAAACCCGCGTCAAGGTTTGCAGATGCATCGAAGACGAAAGATGTTACTGCTGGTGGTATTAGTTGGGATGTTATAGAAGGATTACATCAAAGTGGCGATGACTGGATCAACAGAGAGACTCGTGCGTTAACAACTTCAGAGATCTTGGAAGAAGATGAATATACAAAAGACCAATTCGAATCTGTAACTAATAGGCATATAGATTCTTCTGATATGGATATTTTATCCATAGACCTATCATATTATGGTAAGCATATACAATCATTTGATATTACACTAATCACATATGAAGGTCATGCCTTGATGACAAGTTCAATGATCTTAGAAGAACATAAATTTTTAAAGAGTTGGAATTAATAAGGATGTAGTCTCTTTTGATGCACATGTTGGTTTCAAAGATCAGTCACCTTACAAAAAGACTATACAACCACGTGCATCTTCTGTAATAATCAGATATGATGGAAAACATACACATACCCCACAAGATGTCAAAACTGGAAGGATGGGAGAATGTGTATTTATAGTCTCTTTATGTGGTTAAGTGTCTGCTGTTCTAACGTGCCCCTAAGCAGGACTGGTCCTGAGATTTTTGATGCCTTGGGCGAGACAATCGAAAGATGCCCCTTAGAATAAAAAAAAGGAGAATTGCTCGTGAAAAGTTTCAAACCGAATAGGTAAAAACCTTGAAGAAGCCTAGCTTAAACAAGCACAAGATCGAGTTCAAGTATTAATTTGGTCTTATTTAATAATTTAGCTCGAGCACGATCTTTATATATTGAGATCGACCTTAAACAAATCCAAAAAATATATGGGTATATATTTTGTATACATATATATCTATGTATAAACGAATTTAAAAAAGTAAATGAGTTGAACATAATGTTATTAATGAGCCTTTGAGCTTTAATTCCTTCAACACTATATAAGTTAGTCGAGACTGAGTCGGGCTTGAGTTTATGAAAAAATTTACAAACCTAGTGTGAGGTCAAAATATGAGGCTCAAAATGAGCTCTAACTTTATATAAGTAAACATGCCAAGCTCAATCGACTCATTTTCAACCTCTGTAGTATCATTTTATACTTTGTTCAAAAAAAGTATCATTTTATACAAGTAGTTATTATAAACAAACAAGATATTATCTTATAGATGTTTGTCGTGCAAACAAAACTAGCATATCTACATAGTAGAGCTTAGACAACTATCTAATGTATTTTGATATCATTTTACGCTTTTTTAATGAATTATTTTCATATTCCATACTCCCTCCGTCCCATAATAATAGTCCACCGACCAAAAACACGCAGGTTAATAAAAATATCACTTTTCAGGTTTCTCTCTCTTACTTTTTACACAATGACAAGTTTACCCTTAACCATTTAATTTACAACTTCTTTATTATTTGTAATAATATCTTCAAGTGAGGATAATATTATAAACTTAATTCATATTTCTTATCTATTTTTAGACTGGACTATTAATATGGGACGTCCAAAAATAGTAAGGTGGACTGTTAATATGGGACGGAGGGAATACTATTTATCTCACAGTATATCTTACAAATAACCACAACGAGGTTCGATATAATATTTATTTTTAATTCTAAAGTATATATATATACCTTTTATATCTTTAATCTGCATGTACATAATTATACTGGACCATCTATAAAGATTTTTTTAAATAGGTGGAAACTGTTAATGTCTTAAGTCCTAAAGCCGTTACTTAATAATAAACATATAAGACTAATAAACATATAAGACTTGAATAAAGGTGTCAAATATACAAACATGGAGGTTAAAACTGAAAATAATATCATGTTATCATCTTCTCCCGACACACTATATCACCCCTGTTTCATTATTACTGCAAAATATAGCACTAATGCTCTATTAACCTAAAACATGAATTTTTTCCCTCATATTTGATAAAAACAAATTATATAAAACACTTTTTCATCACATATAAGCTTAAAACTTGCTTAAATAATGACCCATATTTATGAACTTTGATGCCCCCGTTTTTCTAATGCCTTGGGCGGTTGCCCACTCCGCCCATCCGTAGGGCCGGCCGTGCCCCTAAGGTTTGTATTCTGAGCATAAATATGTGTCTACACTTGTCATGATAAGTTTATGTCACAAATATTAATACCTTTTCTTTTTACAGAAAGTCGAGTCCGCTTCTGATGAAAGTTCAGATGACAATTCTTATGATGAAGAGCCCCAGAAGAAAAAGGCTAACGTATTCTTCATAGACAATAGGATAATTATCATTTTGAGACATTGATATACAATTTTTGTCTGTTTAATGTTAATAATATGCTAAAGTTGATAGCAGTGAGGATGAAATCTCTGAAATAATAAGTGCTAGATACACGAGATGGGTTGCCTGCCATTATAAACAAATGCTACACGTCCTTTATTGTCTCTTGATTCTCTACGTAGATAAAATGCCATCAAGAATATATTACATGATGCTTATTGTTACGTTTTATGAATTGTCGATAATAAAGCTATTAGCAAACATTTTGCAAAAAAAGTGAGCACAACTTGTGCCTTTCGGGAATATGATACATAAAGTTCATAAATAGATGTGGAAATAGACACATTTATCCAACAGTTTAAATGCGTCAAAGTCACTCAAAAAATGTATCTTTAAAGCATATAAATTCCTAAAGCTGTTTTAGTTTTAAAAATTAATTAAAATATATCAAAATGAATATTGAATTAAAAGCATAAAGTTTAGAAAATATGATAAAATTATATTATAAAAAATTAATTAAATACATAGATATTTCAATTTTTAAAATAAAAGGTTATTAAAAAAGAGATGAATAGTCTATTATCTATTAATACTATTAAACAAGGGCTTTTGCATATGTCATTTTTAAGTTTGTGTCATTTTTTAATTGGCTATTTGAATTAAAAATTATGTTTGCTGATGTCATTAAACAAGGTTATATTTATGTCTTTTTTAAAAAATATTAATAAAACAAATGCTGTGTATGTTTTTAGAAGCAGAGACTTTGCTTCATCCGATTGGTAAAGGTGGGTTGTTACAATAACCAAGACAAATTTTTGACACTGAACATAAATTCAAATCTTTTTTATTGTTTTTTTCTGAGCGTTCATTCACAATATCTTCAAATCACCAAAGATCCTTTCTTCTCGTATATCTCTTCAAATAGATTTTTCACTTTTCAGGCCTGCTTCATTTTCGTCTTAATAATTTTTTGATATCTTGAAATTCATTTGTGATTTTGTGGGTTCATTCTTTTGATTATTTATAACTTATCAAGTGCCACTATGAATTTTTTCATTGTATAGAATTATAACGCTAAGATCTTCAACCGATTGTTTCAATTGTTCATTTTTTTGTATAAAGCTAATTGAGTTATTGAATTTTGGATTCAAAGTCTATGGTAGTGTTTGATAAGGACTTATAGAGTTTTAATTAAAAAATAAGAACATGGATTAAGTCATAAGTAGTTTGTTTGTTTTGTGCTTAAAATAAATTAACAACTTTGTGGAAAAAAACCAACATGAGGGTGCTTTCTGTATTAAGTCATGATTTATTATCTTTATTTTACATATTTACCCTCTAACTCCCTCACTTAACTAATTTAAAAGGACTCAATAGTAATTTTCTCTGATTCAGACTCCATATTCAGCACATAAAACAAACAACCATATATCCATAGATATATACAAACAGACAACATATATTTTTACAGACACTTTAATTTTACAGGACATAATAAAAAACTAAACAAACAGACCCTAAGTGTGTTTGGATTCGAGTTTTTATATTTCTTCACTTTATATGGTTTTGCTTTTGACATTGGGCTGTTTATTTTCCATGTTTTCTTTTTAAGTTAAGTTTCCTTTAATTCCTATATACTGCAGTTATGGCTCGATGAAATGCCATTATGTGTATGATGAAATGCTTGAATGTGATTTTTTTCTTAGTTGATTCAGTTGAAGAACTTGTGATATAAGTGCTCAAGTTCCCAACTTTGATATGTCATTTTACGACTTATGTAATTTAATCTTTACACTAAAACCACCTTTACTAACAAGTAACAACATATGTAGGATCTTGGACCCATTTACTTATTAACGGGTTTGATTTCCTTGTGATTTATGTCTAAATGGGTCAAATGGGTCAAATGTGTACAATTTATAAATCTGAAATGGAAAGTTCTCATTTTTGTTCGAAAGCAAACGTTTAGTTTTGTCACTGAAATGCTATTTCGTCGATTATCAAAATTCTTCAAGTGCTTTGCAAGTCTTTTTTATCCAGTATCTTGATTTGGTTCTTTGTGATATTTTTCGTCATTTCTTTCATCTTCATTTTCCTTTTTCTGTGATGTTGCGACTTTTAAGCTTTGATGGTGACCGGAAAAGAGTGATAGGCTGTATCTTGCTTTTTGTCATTTTATTTTCCATCTTTTGTATCAATCATTGCACTTTGATGACAATATTTATCGTTAACATTTTATCCATTAAAGAGTAAGAACCCTTTTTCGATCACCTTTAACATTACATTTAGGTGATTTATATATTTGTTAACATATTACGATTAATGTGCAAGCAAGTTTAAGCGTATTATGGTTATAGGTGATGCGGCTTCTTGAACTCTTTCACGCATATGAGGACGATCCCAGTGTTAGGATGATAATTTTAAAGGTATTTTTGTAATCTTCGACCGACCGTGATACAAAACGAATAAAATTGTGGTTTTTATATTCAATTGAGATATTAGTAACTTAGAATAAGGAATGTGGATCCAGGGTGAAGGAAGAGCTATTTGTGTTGGTGGTAATGTTGAAGCTATTGTGAATGATTGTAATCAAGGTTAGTATGATTCTACCCGTTCTATTAGTAACACACACAGACATTATTACTATTAATTTGCAACTTTT
Source organism: Glebionis coronaria (assembly GCA_025667525.1). Taxonomy (NCBI): domain Eukaryota; kingdom Viridiplantae; phylum Streptophyta; class Magnoliopsida; order Asterales; family Asteraceae; genus Glebionis; species Glebionis coronaria. The sequence continues at coordinate 453,978,298 of CM046880.1, forward strand.
TGTCATTAATGATGTGACGTGATTGTTTGTATAGGTAACTGGCAACAAGGTGCAAAATTCTTCGTGGAAGAATTTGCATTGAATTACTTGATGGCAACATACATGAAACCTTAATCAATTTGATCTTTTTGCTAACAACTTAATTGGTTTACGCAAATTTCCATTGTTGCATGTTTCAATTCATTATCCTATTTCTTTTCTATGTTTTGTAATAAGCATTGGAAATAAAAATTTACATTTACAAATTGTGTTTTGTCCTAGATAAAAGGGTCAAAAGAAAACCTCATTTTCTTCTTCTCCTAAACGTTTGACCAAGTTCACTACTAAATTCTTTTTCTTATATGAAAGTTGAAGGCATATAAAGATATTATGCTTGGAGTCCAATACTGTCAATTCTACTTAAAATTGGAGTGATTATTTGTTACTTTTCATTAGGTAACTTTTAATTGTATCGTGTTCTTGATTTTTTATGGTTGGTTCAATGTTTAAGTGCATATTACGTGTTTCTATGAAATGTTTGAATATTGGGCTCTTTTCCTATTTTATATGGTATTACGTAGGTGTTTGATAAATCAACTATCTTTATTTCTACTAATTAATTAATTAAAGAGTTTAGTTTTTTTATTATGTAATTTACAAGAACAGTATTGTTTTTCTTCCAGACATTGGAAACTGAAGATGCCTTGGAATCCTTCAAGACTTCCACAACACACAATCAGTGTCACTATATTATGCAGTTTGAAGTCTCCAGATTTAATGAATTCGCTTGATTATATATGTCTTCTTCATTGCAAAAGAGGTACAAGGCCACACAAGTTGAAGCATTGAAAGTTAAAAAAGTAGATAATGAGGTTGATATGCATTCCATAAGAATCGTAAGAAGCTTTTTTTTACCCGTTTTCATTTGCACATAGGTACTATGGTTTTTATGTTGCAAATGACATTGTCTAGACTACTTGGCAATAACATTCTATATTCGATAAAATATATGTTCTAATCTTTTTGCAAGAAAAACGTATTCATATTTTCTAGATTCTTAAGTTGTAATTTTTATGAAAAAGATATAGATGTCAAGTCTTTTTATTGTGGTGGTTTCTTTCTACTAACAGTAGGCTGGTCCGATTGCGTTCTTCACCCACCCATAGGTAAAAACTCATAATTGAGAAGCATTTGAAATGGGAAATTAAAGGGATTATGAATATATGCAAGTGCTTAGTTATATTTGCTTTACTTGCTCATGTCTAATTTAGTAAACAGGAGAGTTGTGATATACTCTTTTATAGATGGCTCATTGATTTCATCGCAACCAGATCACATCAAAAACAAGAGGCTGAAGTTTCAAATGGTACATGGCTGTAACAAACCATGTTTTCGGCTTTTCGCGGGTCTACTGAAGCTACTATTCAACCGACATTGTGTATTTGTATTGCTTTTTCACATGTCACTTCTATATGAAAAAGTTTCTTAATTCTTTGGTAATGTGTATAAGGTAGTTAGGGATAAGATGACTATCTATATGCCTAAAAAACATTAGGACATTATTATCGTTTGTAATTAGAACACACAGTAAAATAATGTCGTAGTTTGAAATCAAAATTTCTTATGTAACAATCATTTTTAATCATTAAAGTTGAATAAAAAAAAACTAAAACAACCCGTGTATTACAAGGGTCTTAAACTAGTTAATTATAAAAAGAATGTTTTCATAAAAGTCAATTCTGAATGTCTTAATTCTTAGATTTTTTAAAAATAAAAATTTTACAAATGTTTTATAATATAGTAAGATAAGATATTTGTAGGAAACACGTTACTACTCATCTTTTACGCATCTTTGGAGTCAAAATTATATAAGGGTATAAGATTCAGTTAGAGCGTGGAGATTTAAGATTTTTTGGTTGAATTTGTAGGCATGTCTGTTTTCTTCCTCTCATCTCTAAGCATTTATTTTTACGTGGGTCTCAAACTCTCAACAACCATGGATTTTCAACTTGGATTATGGCATACGTCACAGGACATTTATCCTTTTTTTTCCTACAGTTAGTCTGGTTTTCGATTTCTTAATTCCAAAATGCCACCATTTTTGCATGTATATAAAATATACATCAAAGACGAATTTGAATTTTTGACATATAAACAATTCAAATTCTCGACTTATTACCAATTACCAATGACCTTTTTGATCTAGCCTATGCTACATAAATAGAAATGATGTCATACTTTAGGTGATTGTTCATTACCGCTTAAGAATATAAACTAATAGATGAGATTTTTATGTTCTATCTATACGCAAAAAAAGCTACAGAGTTTAGCATGCATGCATGCTTAAGCCGAAACCATCAACATTATGGACAAATATTCACCAAATAAAACAACAATAAGAAATTATACCCGTCCATCGGACGGGTTTTGCCACTAGTATATATATATATATATATATATATATATATATATATATATATATATATATATATATATATATATATATATATATATATATATATATATATATATATATATATATATATATATATATATATATATATATATATATATATATATATATATATATATATATATATATATATATATATATATATATATATATATATATATATATATATATATATATATATATATATATATATATATATATATATATATATATATATATATATATATATATATATATATATATATATATATATATATATATATATATATATATATATATATATATATATATATATATATATATATATATATATATATATATGGAGGTTAATGTGAGAGCTTTTTTAAAGTTGTAAAAATGAGAACTAATCTAAAACACCACTAAAACATTGATACATAACCATTTTACTAATAATACACCAAAATATACATTATTTATACACCTAAACACTCTACCGACTAATAAACAACGGATAAGTGTGTAATAAATTACTGATACACCATTAAGAATGTGATACATATACATCAAAATCTCAAAAACGTAATATCGTATACATATATTGGTACACTTGATACACAACCACCACTAAATAACTTGATACACAATACCAAAACATGATACATATCACACCTCGAATCAAAATGTATCACTTAGATTTCGCCAATTTTCAAAAGAAAGACCATCGAATCTTTAAAAATTATGTTTTTACTTAATCATATTTTAAAATTATTTCAAATAGAGTGTCATTTATGATATTTTAGTTGGTTCTCATTTTTACAATTTTAAAAAGTTATCATATGATCCAATGTCTATATATATATATATATATAGAGAGAGAGAGAGAGAGAGAGAGGGAGATAGAGAGTTGGGGTAAAATAAAATAAGAGTAAAGTTATTTTAAATACCATATTAATCTTGGATACCAAGGGACTCATCTCCACCATCCATCTCCATCTCATCTAATGGATAAGGTTAAAAGTATTTTATTATTTCACTTATTCTTATAATTTAAATATCTCTTAAACTGTTAAACGTTAAACGAAAAAAAATATACCATCGCGACGAGCATTTAATAAGCTTTCTACAGATATGCATTATGATATACTTTTGAAGAAAAAAAAAATCGTCTTTTTTTTCCTTTTTTAAAATTTGCGTAAAATATCATATATGATAATAGTGTTTTATCATATATGATATCACTCTTAGGTTACAAATTATTACTGAATCATATATGATATTGGTTTATATCATATATGATAAGTTATATCTTGTATGATACTAGTGTTACTATCATATATGATATTTAGTATCATATATGATAATTTTCGACAATGCAAAAAAAAACGTAAAAAAACGAAAAAAAAAATTGTCGAAAGTATATCATATAGCATATCTGTAGAAAGATAATTAAATGCCCGTCGTAACGGTATATTTTTTTTCGTCTAACGAATAACGCTTTAAAAGATATTAATGTTTGAAGAAAAAGGTGGAAAATGAGTTTTTTGTTTAATCTTATCCATTGGATTAAGATTGAGATGGAGGATGGAGATTGTTCCCTTGATATCCAAAATAAAGTTTGATATCCAAATGAACTTAAATCATAAAATAATCCTTATAATAGAATAAATAAAAAGAAGGGATGAATGTGGGAGTGACATGTGTCACCTTCTCACAACATTATCAAACATTATCTTTTTAATAAAAAAAAATACTCGAAAATTTTTTACAAAATTTTTTTTTTCAAAAAAAAAAGTTTTCAAAATTTTTTTTTTCAAAATATTTTTTTTTTCAAAAAAATTTTTATTTCGAAATTTTTTTTCCGATTTTTTTTCCAAATTTTTTTTTTTTAAAAAATACTTTCAAATTTTTTTTTTCGAAATTTTTTTTCAAATTTTTTTCGGAATGTTTTTCTTTTCAAAATTAATTTTTTTTAAACTATTTTGAAAAAAATCTTGTGCATCACAGTTACAGTAGATGATTTAGTATATCAAGAATAAGGAACTTATTAATTACCTTTATGCACCATATTTTGAGTCTTGATGCACTGAAATTTTAAGTGTGATTCACTACAACACATCAATAAAAATTTAGTGAATCACAGTTATACGTTTTAGAGCATCATATTTATAAGTTAATGCATCACGGTTTTAAGTTATTGCATCATAATTCCTTCACAAAACTTATAATTATGGTTTAATTCTCATATATATATTATGCAACACATTTTAAACTACGTTGTGACAAATTATAACTATCACACACCAAAAATACATGTGATTACTAATAATATAACATTAATTTTCTATATGGATAACTAAGATGCAGTAAGTTGAAATCTTAATGCACCAAAATTAACCAGTGCATCATAGTTTTAAGTTTTGTGCTTCACGAATGATGGAGTAATTTATAACCTTAATGCAACAGAATTATAACATTGATACATTATAAGTAAATGCATTATAATTATCCTCCAGAGAATACAAACTATATCATTAGTATCTCTTGTATTTTTGGTGCATTATAATACTAGTTTACCGCGTTGTAGTTATAAGTTTTGTGCATCACGAGTGGTGTAGTAAATCATAATTATGACATTGATACATTATAAGTAAATGCATTATAGTTATCCGTTAGAAAATAAAAATTATATCACTAGTCATCACTTGTATTATTGGTGCATTAATTTAATAGTTTACCACATCATAATTATAATTTTGTACATCATAATTAAAATATTGGTGAATGCACTATAATGTAGTAATTAAAATTGTAATGCATTGATTTATAAACATGATGTACTAAAACATGTAACTATAATACAGTAAAAAAGAATGAAAATTTTTTCCAAAAAAATTCTTCGAAAAAAATTTTTGAAAAAAAAAATTTACTAAATTTTTTTTGAAATTTAATTGTGATGCAGTAAAACATGTAACTGTGATGCAGTAAATATTTTTGAAAAAAAATATTTCTAAAAAAAAATTCGAAAAAATTTTTTTTGAAAAAAAAATTTATGAAAAATATTTTCGAAAAAAATTTTTCGCAAAAACAATTTTCGAAAAAAAAAATATCGAAAAAAAATTTTAGAAAAGAAAAATTTCGAAAAAAGATTTCGAAAAAAAAATTTCGAAAAAAGAGTATTACTGATTTTTTTATTTCGAAAATTATTTAAAAAAATCAATTTTTTTTAAGTTAGATGACTTGACATGACAATATGATGTGAAATAATAATTTGAAAGTATAACACATGTCACCCCCACAATTCACCCTATCCTTTTTATTATAAGATTTTTTCTAGAATAACTCCACCCTATATATATATATATATATATATATATATACTAGTTGCAAAACCCGCCCAATGGGCGGGTATGACTTCTAATTTCCCTTACATTGTTTATTTATATATTATCGTTTACATTTTTTTACTTTGCTAATTATTGGTGTTAAGAGATTTTGTATTTTTCACTAATTGTTAGGGTGTCTGCCTTGCGTATTTAAGACATAAATTAGATAACGGATAATGAATTATGAATATTGTAAAAATTTTATACAATTGATAAAGAACAAAAGAAATGAATATTAATACAACAGTTTGCTTCTGCTACAATCATTTATACTTTATTACAACGTATACAATACTTTACCGTTCAAGTTTTTTCATTTGATAAGTATCTTTTAATGTCCGATTGACGGGTATTACTTTTAATTTTTTTTAGTTTTTCTTATTATCTTACCGATGGACGAGTTCTGTTAGTTAATTTTGATTTCTAAAAATTAGCTAAGGTTAATCAACTATAAAAATATGAAAAATATATATTTAATGCATAAGCAAAAAAAAAAAGAATGTTCATCAACTATGTCAAGGAAAAGGGATTAAAGGAAACGTCTAGAACAAACTAAATGTTGCAAGTTCAAAAGCAAATAAAGTTCTTCGTACACAATGGTTGTTGTTGATTTGTGTACTTTTCATCTTTATAACAACAAATTAAGTAATGGAAAATCCATTAAAAACATATGAAAGTATTTATTAAATGCATAAACAACGAAATGAATGAATGTTTATCTTATACCTTATATGAAGAATTAAAATTCATTAAAATAGTTAGAAATACACTAATATTTTTATGCCGAAAAAACTTTTGAAGCCCTTTAGTATATAATTTGTATTTGAAAATTAGATATGGTAAAGTTGTTGTAGCTTGAAATTATATTCTCAAATGCAGATTTTCAGAAAAATTAAATAGAAAATATACAAATTTTAAAAATGCTAAAAATATGTAAATAGATATAGTTACTAATCCCTTCGATGCTTTAAAGTGCCATTACGGCTTGCAATTCAGCAAGTTCCTTGTCACTTTTACTCTTTGAGAAAGCATATGTTTTAAACTTGAAAGTCAATATAGTTGTTTTCTAGGAAACTCTTTCAAAACAATAACCCATAAGCAATTCTGAAAACCGGTTTTTGAAGCGATTTGGTCTACACCGGGTCAACCGGTCAACCACGTTTTCTAAGAAATATATAAAATTTATATTTATAACGATTACAATAAAATAATATATATAAATCATGATATTCTCCATATATTGAACATCTAAATAATTTATTAACGAATATAACATGTAAAAATAAGATCGCGTTGCAAATACACATAAATTACATGTTTTATTTAAAAACAAACAAAAAAATCGAAACTTAGACTGGTCTCAAAAACCGGGTTGAGCCGTGTCACTCGAAACCCGACGGTTCTAACCGGGTTTCGAAAATTTGAAAACCAATTTAAAATGATCCGTTTTTTTTACCGGAACCGGGTCAACCGGTTGACTTGGCTGGATCAACCCATTTTCGAAACATTGCCCATAAGCATACAAGTTAATATGTACATTACAGCTCAAATGTATATAAGATGTTCTTTCTTGATGATTTGATAAAATGTATGGATTAGAGTTTATATGTTTGAATATCTAGAAGTACGTCAATTGCCAGATATATAGCTAAAAGAAGTCAAGCACATATTTTATTTCATTTATATAGTGATATAAGGATCACATTGACATGCAAGATTACTCAGAGTCGGTACCTTCGAATTTCGAATGATACCATTTATGATATCTTAAGAAAATGAGAGAGGTCCTACCTCTCATGTTACAGAATCTGAAAGTTTTATAAAGAATTTGTAAATTGCTAAAAGCTTCATACAGAATCTGTAAATTTTGTCAAGTTGAATTGTAATACTTCGACCATTGATAATCTCCTTCAAGGCATGTTTTAAATTACACTTTAGCACAAAATAGACCACCCTTTGCTACAAGCTTGAATTTTCTTTTTCAGCCAAGTTACCAATTAACTAAAAAAGAAAGGGGTTTGTTTTAGCTCAGATTTCTGCATATTTCACAAGATTATATCGTAGTTAATGTTTTTGGATTATTGTTGCCACATACCAGCAAGGACAAGGGTTTTTATGTACCACAACAATGACACCGATACTCAATCCCACCGCAGTCCGCAGCAAGGCACAGTCGACGGAGACTGATACATTTAATCTGGCTTCTAGAATATCTTTTGATCGAGCTCGATGATTTGGACTTAGTTATCTTATTTAGAAATGGTAAGGGCCCCTCTTTTTCGCGGGCAAGTCTCCAAATGTTTTTATGGAGATTCAGATCCTTTCTATTGGCTATCACACACAGAATTAAGGAATCTAATACCTCGTGGCAAGACTGGTGTTACGGCATTGGCTGCTTTCACCCTCGTTTCCTCGTACCCTTTCTATGTCTTCTCTTTAGCTCACTCCGTTATCCCTTTACTTCCCTTTTTCGCCTTCTCAGTGGCCTGCCACTTGAGAGACCCGACACCCTCTTTCACATTTTTAGCCTTCTGATACGTTGTTACTACGCCTACTATCGTGTTGTTATAAGCCCTGTCTTTCGCATTTTGAGCCTTTTCATCGGCTGTATCTTTTACACATTGCATATTAAGACTTCGTGGAAGTGTTTAGGTGGGGCAGGAGACAATGCCCCCATTGTTTGTGATCTGTCACTACATCCTCTATAATGCATCCTTAGTGGCACAAGGTGTTTGCAGCGTTTTCTTTACCAAATAAGTACGTGCAGACAAACTTTAGAAGTCCAATCTTTCGTATAGATAACGTATAATGTAGCGTTATCTTTACGAAATAAATGGTGCACATGCAGAAGTAGCGTTAGTAGCTCCTCTTCGATAAGTATGATGTTTAGATGAGTTTGAGGATCACACTAAAGTGTCATGTGGGAAGTAGCGCGTCTGATAAGCCGCAGAACTGTATAAAAACATTGTCATAATTAGCCTATATATTTTACAATTAAGCTGTGCAGGGGGCGTTTGAATTGCTAATTTTAACCTACTTATCGGGTTAAACATAAGCATTTATCAACCTGCTTATTTAAGCGCCTTTTTAGTGTAAAAAAAGAATTAAGTAACTTTTGCCTATAAATATCATTTAATTTAATCAGAAGTAAAAAATCATTTAATTTTATTATCCATTTGACCCATTACATGTTAAATATTATCTGTATTGACCCATATGTATGCAAATGGGTCTAACTTTGGTCGTCAAGAGTTGTGGATTCTATTAACCCATATTTCAAAGATGATGTGTTTTTTCGCATCTTCAAGATGTGGTCGCTATAATTCAAAAGTGAGTCCTGTCATTTAAAGTTAGCACTCATAGTCAGCAAAGGAAAAAGTAAGTGCTTAGCGAAGTCGATAAAATCACATAAACTATTTCTTAGGGGTTATGTAGCTTGTAATTTACTGGGCCGCCTTGTTGAAGAATATACATGTTAGCCACCACAGCTAGGAAACTATCTACATGACAACCCATATCACTGCAAAACAACGCCAATATAAACATGTAACCTTAGAGCATGATCACGTACACCAGAATAGAACAAACCAACATCTCCTATATTAGGTGTCCATGGTTATGTTTGATAAGATGGTTTGAATACAAAAACATACACACACATGTAAAGCAGATAACTAATATAGTGATTGGCAGCTGAGTGAGTGATTAAGCATACCAATTCAAACTTTTTAAGTAATCCACGTTTTCCATTTAGCTTTCAATTCTTGACATTCTTCCTGAAATTAACAAACGATAATTTACTGTAACATAGATCACGGCTTTTGCATATTGTGCATTGAGATAAGAATAGTTATTTCGCTCAGGGTAAGAAGTAATCAGGTTTACAGCGAACATATATAAGTCGTTATCTCAGTAAAGTATCTCATCGCAACAGACTTTACACCAAATTTATCAGGTGTGCCAATTTATTTCTTATGTTCCACATATAATCTCTTTAAGACAGCGCAGCTATCAGTCTATGAAGACTTTGGAAATTACAAAATAAATTCAAAGAATTAATATTTTCTTTATATGGATCATTCACACTTGTTAAGGATATTTCACTCTTTCAATTAGTGTATCCGATTAAGAAGACTTAACCTCATTGGTGTTAGTTGACTTCCCATTGCAGCAGAGTTAACAAAAAAAAGAATTAGCAAAAAGGGGGACAGGAGATAACCTGTAATTGAAGAGTGTGAAGCAAAAGTTCTTGAAAATTTATGCTTCTCCAATAAGCATGAATGCAAGTGATGATGTAACGAAATCACAATTAAACACCTGATCATAGTTCAACGGTAACTTATCAGATTGATTAGCTACCGCCAGTATTCCAAGTGGAGTTCCACAAAATACCCACAACGCAACTTATGCTTCCTTCTCTGTCTCAGACTATATCCGAGTGTCTTTCTTTTCATACTTGGGAGGAAATCCGTGAGCAAACAAACATAAGAAACCTGTATTGGCATGTAATTGCACCAAGTTTATAAATTAAAGATTCATTATATTCCTTGGTGTTGTACTTTCACTTCATGTACATCAATTTGCATATGTGAAAGTGTTATAGGTTACGATCATTAGTCTTGGCCTCTTGGGTATTTTAGAAGTAATGTGCACTTTTTAAAATCTCAATCTATCGTTATTTGAGAGTAGGAATGTCAATAGAGTCGTATTGACCCGATCTGAACCCGAACCTGATTAGGATTATCGGGTCACGTTAAATCGGATTGAAAAGTATTACCGGGTTGTTTTGATCCGAGCTCAATAACCCGGTAGTATTTTTGGGTCGGGTTAGGTTTAGTTTATTTTTCTTATCGGGTCATCGGGTCAACCCATAAGACCCAAAAATAATACTTTTTTTTTACCTTGTTGACAGTTAGTCTCGATTTGAGGTAGTACAACGCTTTAGAATCAGGTGTCAATGATGTTGGTAGTAGATACTTGTCTATTATGGTTATCATATCGAGGCACACAGCGTTAACTGGCTCTCCAATGCTCTTAACTCGGTCCTCTAACCTTCTCTATATACAGTTCCTTACATAAGTCTCAAATGACGTCTTAGACTTCTTCTCTTTTCTCATTCAAGTTCTATAGTTCCCGCATCCTCACGAGTCAAGTTGGTAAAATAGCTTCTGAAATCAACTATTTTGATAAAATATATATCACCTTCTGTCTTTCCCTTTTCATTCTCATTTCGTCCTCTTCTTTCTTTTTGCTAACCCTTTCTATAATCTATATAAAGAATGACATAATAGATGAGTAAAAATAAGTAAATAAACTAAAAAAACAAAGCGAATTCAAAGCATTATACATCAGCTCTTGTGCTTTCGCTTGTCTTCTTAAGGGTAAGAGAGGGCTAATTTTTATTTACTGGTTATCAATGCCAGCTGAGAAGATACTCAAAGTTTAGTCGCAATTGTTAAAAAAACAGAAGATGTGTACTCCCATTCTGTAGATAGACGTCTAGATGCAGTGTCGACATATTAATACAATTGGGATGCTACATCAGGAGACTTGAGTAGTTAGACCTCTTAACCAAAGTTTAATGTCCTCGATGGAGCAATTGTAAAACTTAATCACTGATTTTTAACAACTGCCTCGACTATTATCAGATAAAATGCGATTGCATTTAGATGAGAATGATTCAACTATATGATTATAAAAATAGAAGTATGTGACTAAGATTCCAAAAAGAAAACTATGTGACAGAATATCTTTTTTTCGAAAACAGAAGTATGTATACTTAGGGTACTGAGTATTTATTTATTTTGGCTTTAAATGTATGAAAAGATATTACTTACATTCACACCTGAAGGAACTATCTTTGTAATTCTCCCAGGCGAGTCTTGAGGGAGCTCATAATTTGAACAGTTTGTGGGTGAACTTCAAGCTCCGTGCCTACATTAGCAACAACAGTCAATTTATTTGTTGGATTATCACTGAATCAAAAACTTGAAGAAACTGGTATAGGTACATGTTGGTCAGCCCCATCTACATCTTCAAACTTCTCTTTAAATTGACTAAAATGCTCATAGAGTTTTACATTAGGGTGAACTCCTATTGACCAGCTTCAAAACTGATTTAGATAACAAAAACGGTGGTACCTGACAAGATATACATCAATGGAACCCATTGTGCTTCTAAAGATAATTCTATACCTCTTTTGTGGATACTCAATAGCTAAAATACCATAGTTATTCAAACATGCAGGGATTAGAATACCATGATCAACGATTAACGATTCTGCTCAGCGGAAGGAGACAAAGCTACCTGTCAATTAGAGACCAAATGTTTTATTTAACATTTGTTTCTTTTATTTCCGTTGAAGTTTATTCCAGTATTATCCATATAATACATATGGAAAGCATGAAACTTACCTCATCGGGGTCAGGAACTTCAAGAGTGGCCTCAGTGTTTAATTTCTATCAAAGTTTCATTATGTCATTTTGAGCTATATACGTTAACTTATGTAACTACTAAATATAAAAAGGAACATGATATTTTCTATTACTATATCAATATCGCAAGACCCAATATTATCTCATTTTATAGCAGTATATTGTTTGTTCCCGAAAGAGGTTTAGAAAAATATTTAGCAAACAATCCACAATAATCTCGCATATATGGAACTGGAAATAAACAGAGTTGTTTCGCTGCCCATGTCATTGAGGTTATTGTCACTTCGTACACAGGCTTCGCCTTGTTCTTCTAAAAACAACAAATAATGTTCAAATGAGGTGTTTATGTGTGTGTTTTAAAGAGGTGTTTTGTTGTTTTCTTCTAAAGGGGTTGTTTGGGTGTTGCAGGGGGGTTTGGATGGCTGATGTAAGGGTGTGTTTCAATGGCTGTTGTAAGGGGGTGTTTCGTTTGTTACCCATTAGCTAAAAGCAAACCTTTTTTCATTTGACCTATTAGAGATAACATACAAACCAAATGACCTATTCAGAAGTAAATGGGTTGCAACATCAAGGTTTAGCAGCAATCAATCACTCGTTACCCCTACATTTTGTGTATGCGCAATAAAAACAGACAAAACATGTATCATAGGCGCATAACATACTCTGAATATAACGCTATCTGGATGCAAGATCTTTAGCACCAGTTTATCGAAAAACATCACGCGATTATATGTACTGAGTCAGCTCAATAAGTGCTGCAGTAACCAAGTAAGCAGTAACAATGAGCAATTTCAGTATATCCCTCAAAGAAATAAAGCTACAAATACCGTCTACAGTTTTTTTAAGCTGAATTACCATTAAACTTGTAGGCCCGTGATAATAAACCATGATCATCCGGACATTTAAAATATATACACAAAAAGCGAAACCATTAAACATGCGGTAAGGAATAAAAAATATATTACGGGGATTGTGATTCTTTCCCTCACCCCATCCCTTCATGATGGCCCAACATAACACTGTCAGTTGTACAAAATCAAAACAGATCCAAATTCTATTTGCTTTCAGGTGCCAAATCAGCGCTAGGATTCCACAAATAATAAGCCCAACTAAATATTACAACATGAAATCGCAAGAAGTTTATTATAATTAGAGGTGGCTCCTTTTTTGGGGCAGTTTTAGGGGTGTAAGCTACCGTAAAAGACAAGATGGAAATCAGAACTAACCTTAGTTAAATTCTTCCTTTTTAGAACGTGTTGGTTTTTCGTCCTCTTAGTTCAGATAAATTTTATCTCAGGAATGATCAAAACTGCAAAAACTAAAAGGTCGTTAAATCACACCCTCCGTATTTTATTATTGTTTTAGTTTACTTTAAGAAAGGACACATGAACAACAGTAGTTTATTTTAGTTTACTCGAGTTTCGAGCGCACATATATGCCTATTTAGTTGCCTTTTAAAATCACTACATCCCATGTGCCGTTAGCGTTTCTATAATATGAAAAATCATATTCTTATTAGGTTTGATCTAACATACATATATATAGGGGTGGAAGCTTGGAATTCACCACGTATCACCTATAAACATAAAACAAACTTTGAAAACAAATATTATGCACTTACATTTCACTATGATAGGCTCTTTCAGAATGGATGCACAAGCTCCATCAAACAAAGACCTAGCAATACAAACTTGTTAGTACATATTTTTAATTCAAATTGCAATAAATTTTTAATCAGTAAACCTTGTTAGTCAATGATATCAATCGCAATAATATCACTATTACTAAACATTATTCTCTTTAGCTTATTGGAATCTACCTCTTGATACACTTCATTAACAGAATGAAGCACAACCTTGGGGGTAAGTACAACACGAATCATCGTATCCTTATATCAGCAACAATAAGGAGCAGCAATCGCAGCAACGTACATAGTTACAAATGTGAGGCTCACAAAGGTACTGAGTGCTATTGCTAAAATAGAAGCAACGACCGTTTTGTATCCCAAGGCAAGGTAGAGATTACGATTTGCTGCAGGTCCAGTTCTCTACAATCGTTACCCTTTGTTAAATTTATTAACCGTCAACGAAACTGAAATTAACAAAAGACGCCTAAAATTATAAAACAAAAAAAAAGTCACCTCTGGATCGTCTAAAGTATGAGTGGATAGACTTCAGCTGTGTAACAAAGTTTTCTGGAGGAGCACCATGAAGCTATGTGGTAAAATTTATAATGCTCGTATACTTCTCAAAGAGGGGCAATATTCCTTCTAGAAAGATTTTCTTCCCCGAACATCTTGCATGAATTACATTAACCGAATTGAACTTCAATCATTAGAACTGTATTCAGGCATCCATCTATACTATTTTTAGCCTACAATAAGTTCAAAGGGTAAATATATTTGTTTGCTATGGGCAGTTAGATTCTTACCTCAATGGCAGCGGTCAGGCACAAAACTGCAGCTTCACCCCAAGGATGTCATATCAGTAGGAAACCCATTGTAAGTCCTTGATTTATTGTAACCATATGAAGCTAATCATCTAGCCATTAAAAAGCATGCAATAAAATCAAGTCTCCAAAGATAAATTTAAACACTAAATATCAGATAATCAGAGCGTAATTTGTTTATTCACAAACATACACTATATATTTCAAAAGTGCAAACAATGTCAAGTGGGGAAACTGTTTTGCCTATATTTTGATAACATGAAATGTCAAAGTAACATAGAAGATTTAATGTTGTCAATATTTTACCATAACAAATGCAGCAGATGGTAGACTAAAACCAAAAAGCACAAATGGAGCATTGTTCGATAGGAACAAACGTGCAAGACAAGAGCAAACTTCATTAGCATTGTTAAAATTTATTAAAAAATAAAATACGCTCGAAATATTAGTCACCTGTTAGTAGACTGAATATCAGGCAAGAAATAAATGTGCCAAGGGAGAGGCTGGTAATACATCCTTGATCCATCTACTACAAAGATCAAAACAAAAGACCTTGATAAATAGACATCCAATGATTTAGTTTCCTTTATAGTTTTATGTTTTCTTGAAGCGGATATGCGTCAAAAACAAACTATCATATCGCTTATATTTACGGCTTGTTAAGCGATGCACTCAAGAATATAATGTTATTTTGTCGATACTACCATCAAATGTGCCACTATTCATCAACCTATGAAACCAATTAACAAAAGATGAATATGATACCCTTCAACTCCACGCTTTCGCAACGACAGGTTATGTACACTTCCAAATCCACGCTTTCGTTATCAACACAAAATCTACTGAATACGTAGGGGTCTTTGACACTGATCGTCAATGCTTGTATTCTTGAACCGCCTCCATATAGCATTTTCATTTTTCTAGAACTTAAATTCAAAATTTTTTTGTTTCAAGAATAGGATGGTGACTGACTTCCACTGAGATGGTGCCAATAGAACTCTAGGATGTTCAAAAACAAATAGGTCGATACGTGTTAGAACAATTAGCCATGGGTCAGATAACAATACAAAATCTCACGGGTCAGATCAAAATCAATTTAGTTTGTCATGGACCAGATCATGCTGTTAGTTGAGAGGCTTAGCTTTTTGTATTTGTATATGAATTATAAATAGTGTTTGAATAGTAAACATTAGAACGGTTTCCTAACAAAAGCTAATGTGCAATCGCACACAAACATGTTGAAAGTTTAAGTTATAACCTGGTGGTTGCAGTATCCTGGCTTCAGTAAAGCTTTTGGGACATCTAAAACAGTCCACCAATACTAATTACTGCTTTTATGTGTTTAGCACACCAATCTGGTCCACCTCCACTTATTTGCTGAAATTTGAAACATATACGTCACTTACACATTATAGGCAGACCCTGATTTCCGCGTCCATGTCTGCACTACAGTAGTATTGTTTTAGAGTTCTCAACAATAATATATTGGTGTTGGTGATATTATTATCCTGTTAATGGAAGGATGTAAAAGTTAAATATCAAATATAAGTGTTCTCATATAGACTATGTGAGTCAAAAATCATTAAAATTGGGTAAAAAAGGAGACGGTTTGAAGCCTAAATAACCATATTTGTGGCAGCTAGTACTCAACTGATTTTTTCGCTTGAAAGAACAGATGATAAAAATCAAATCACTTGATCCAAAGACCAAAAACTGCTTATGCGTGTAATTTAGATATAAGAACTTCCCAAAGTGATATTATGGCTGAATCATCATATGCATATAGTATAGCAATCAAAAATTAATATGAGCTCATAATTTTTTATATTAAAGCTGATACACAAATACACAATACCAAAGGGTTGTAGACCAGAAGTACCTCAAGAACTGGAATGATCAAGTAAACACCATCCATATACCTTGAAACACCATAAAGATGAACAACAATGAATAGGTTGGTCAAGCTGGTTATAGCCTGACAACTATAAGAGAATAACATGTACCTTTGCATCAGCAAATCTTCCAAGAATAACTGAATGCGGCTCACTTCAATTCTGCTTCTTTCTTCCTTCGACAATAATTCATATGGGTGGTGTGTATAAAATCTTTAATTAATACGCAATTATTAGGATCTGTATTTTAGGTCATATTAGTGCTAAAAAAGGTGACGAGTTATCTCATTGTTGAATGTATGAACTCATAATGTGAATGATGAAAACTGAAAACATGCATACTTAGATCAAGGATGGATTGTTCTATTAAAATTAACAAACAAAAGTGAATCGTAAGTCATCAAGGAATATAAATCTTTTATTCAATACCTTTAAGTTGAGATGGATTAGGAGGATTCTGATGTAAATTAAGAGCTCAGTATCAAATGTGCCATGAAACCTAAAAACCAAAACCAAAACAATGAGCATATCTCATACAAAGATGATTAATTTTTGTTTTTTAGATGACAGAAAAAAAATATTCGGAGGCAATTATGTTTTGAGAAGAACCGAATGAACTAATGATTTTAGGGTTTTGGTAAAAAAATTGTAATATCGAAATTTCCTTAAAAAAATTATAAATCCGAAACTTATTTTTATTTTTCCAATTACAGTAAGCCCAGTTTGTGTAAGCCCGTTTGACACGTAGGATTAGTGCCCTGATAGATGACGTGGCAAATCCCTCCTCTTATATATAATGTAAAGATATATATATATATATATATATATATATATATATATATATATATATATATATATATATATATATATATATATATATATATATATATATATATATATATATATATATATATATATATATATATATATCTTTACATTATATATAAGAGGAGGGATTTGCCACGTCATCTATTGGAGAACTAATCCACGTCAGCACTAAGCATAGAATTTCGTCTTTTATTAAAAAAATATTTCTTTACAAGATTCGATCCCGGGTATGTATGTTCACAAACAAATGCCTCAACCAACTGAGCAAGGAAGAAGTTGTGATAGATGATCGAAAACACCATATATAGCTATTCCATTGGATAGATAAGTATATACATATTAGATCTTAAAATCAGTCATTCCTAAAGTTTTTCCAACTTATCACCCTAGCGATCGATGGTTTGTTTCTCCTTTGTCTCTAAACCCTTTTATCTTCCATCTCTCGGATTCTTCCTCACAAATAATCTCCACCGTCTTGCGTTGAGGAGTAAATAGCGGCGGCACATATCAATAGTTTTATTTTCATTGAATCCCATGAAAATATAAAGCTCCTAATCCCTAAAATTAGTTTCGTCTACAATCTTCATCTTTGCTTATTGCTTTTAATGATTTTGGGCAGCAACCCTTTTTGAACAACAAGTGGCTTTTCATCGGCAAGAAAAGATTAGCATCTACATCCGAGAGTTTTAATGGTATGTTTGTTTAATGGTCTGCATTCCTTTGATCGTGATCTGCAAGAACAGTAGCGTTTTTTACCAGTAAATTACTTTTCTCAGAGTCCTCTAGAAATTGTTGTCGCTATATTGAATATCACACAGTATAGGGAAGATAGTGAAAGTGAGGAGATTGAAAAAAATAGTGAAAGACACTGAGATATTTTG
Organism: Glebionis coronaria; assembly: GCA_025667525.1. Classification (NCBI taxonomy): domain Eukaryota; kingdom Viridiplantae; phylum Streptophyta; class Magnoliopsida; order Asterales; family Asteraceae; genus Glebionis; species Glebionis coronaria. The sequence continues at coordinate 453,996,577 of CM046880.1, forward strand.
ATCTGAAGATCAAGCGCATAGGAAGAAGGTGGGCGCCTGCAATGCTTTGGAGAACTATGCATACAATATGAAAAATAGAATTAGGGATCCATCAGCTGTTTCGAAGTTGTGGCCTGTCGACCTTGAAAAATGGAGACCGCAATCGATGAGGTATTTTATTTTTAAGGATCATTACGAATGACTTAAAGATTTTCGCCATCTGATTTTGCAAATACATATCAAACCTGCATCTTCTGTAAGGCTCCTACTTTGTGTACGCATATGCTAAAAATGCATTCATTACTTGATGTAATGATCTGATTTTTTTGTTTAAATCTCGAGTTTTACTGTGCATTTTTGCTGGTGCCTAAATTACATAACTTTCTTATTGCAGCAACTGAATTTGGGACGATAATTTGATATCATGCCTAAATATATGATTAGTGGATAAATAAATAACCACCGAGCTAATATATGAAACTGTTTGTGGTGTGTTTTGTATAGGGTGTCTCCCTTTATATGCATCCACAAAAAGTTTTCAATCTATAATCAAAGCGATCCACTTAACTGCCATGAATGAATCTGACCAACAGACCAGGTAAAAGGAAAGTTAAATTACAACAGTATATAGGGATAACCAAGCTAAACAACCTGTTTTGCCTTGTGCTCCAACCTGCAGCATCTCGAGTCCAACCAAGCGATGTTTACAGATAGCTTGAAGCTAAAATATGAGTCAGCAGGTGATCTTCATGCGTTAGGTAATATTTACCATTTTTGTTACATGCTTACAAGAGCTTTTTTTATGAGCTAAGTCTGATTGAGCGTAATGTTGTCGTTTGGACGGTCCTCTTTTCAGGTGCTTTCGTGGCTATTAGTCATGCTCGGGTATACATATAAATCATTACTCATGAGAGTGAAAAAATTCGAGAATAGTCGTATCTTATTCCTTCAAAAGGAAAATGCAGCTTGGATTACTAACATTGATGTATACCCAAACAATGATTGCACCTAATCTGACCTTGATCCCGAGGACTAATGATTGCACCTTTTTCATATTCCGGACTACTATGTTCAATCCAAATAGTGAGCACATAGACAGTATAATATTGATAAGTACTAAATTATGATTATAGTATCTTGAAAAGTAATTATAGTAGATGCTTCAGATGTGCTGATTGCTCATCCGTTTCTTTTTCTTTTTAGCCAGCTGCAACGAAGAAGATTGAGCTCATATTAAGACATGTGATAAGGTTGTGGGTATGACTAACAACATAGTCAACTCAAGGTACTTGATCAATAAATTTCTATAGAATTTATATGGCTTAGCTCAATACTCATTTCTTTGTTCTTGCAGAGCCATGATTCCTGGCCTTTTTGATTCAGAAATTCCAGGACTATAAACTATGAAACGCATGATGCATACATCTTGAACATATGGCTTGGTTATTTATTTCTAAAGGTGGAGACGCCATCACTCTTTATGTTGTTTGCTTTTGGTTCATAACAGGAGAGCAGCTCAAACAAGGTATTTTGTGTCTTGGTTAATTCCGGCACACAAAGACTCCCTATTAGCAAGTAAGTTTAACCATATTATACGGTATTGTGCTGAATTCGCATGGCTCCTCTAGATTCATTTGCTGAAAAATTACAAAAGAGGTGGCAATCTCAACTCATATATCGATAGTCGCGTAAACTTAGGTTATGCTTTTCCTCTAATGGGCAAACCGGGTAGAATCTATGAAAATCGGCCATTGAATTAAACCTGTTAAATTATTGTATTAAAAAGGTAGATTGTCGTTCTATCGATGTGTTATATTTTATCGCCAAGAGGTCAAATGGATAAAAGTTTAGAGTTAGAAGGGAGAAAATTGAAATTAAGTGGGATAAACATTATCTGTAGTGCATTAGTCAATGTAACTGTTGTTCATTATGATACTGAGAAAAGTCAAGTAGGTTCCATAAATAGTTTTTGTGATATTGTGTATGTAAATATCTATATATCTATTTAATGCAGATGTGAATATTTCCCCATCGGGTGAAATAGATGTGGGCGGGGTGGGTGAGGTAGCCTTAAACATCTTAAGACACATATTGTAACTTAAAACTAACCAGTCTTCCTCATATAACATAGAAGCAAGCTGTTACATGACTGTCTGATTAACAACTTACTACACACCTCGGTAAACGATTATATGCTAGCCAAAACTATAGCATCAAAAGGCACAAAATGATATCCATTGAAACTTTCACCTGACCGCTAGAGAAAAAGACCAGAAGAGAGATCGACCTTACGTTTTTTCTCCGACGCTTAACGAACTTAGTTTCTCTGATGACAGAATTGTTTAAAACGGGTGCAAACGAGTCACTGTTAAATATGGGTTGGTCCGCAAACATTATTTTTCCCATTTTTTCTGGATTTTTTCTATGAATAGTTAATGTGTCAATCTTATAAGTATTATGTTTATTACCTACAATCTAGGAGGTTGTTTACATATAACTACAGTTTGGGCAACCCTCTACCCTTTCCCCTTTTAGGTAGCTATTTTATTTCACCAGCTTAACCTGTATACACAACGCAATTTAGCCCATTAAAAAATGAGTTAGAATTTGACTATTCGTGTTGATTTTGATCGCTGATTCCAGGATGGAAGGCAATGGGGCCGTGGTCGAAGTGGTGGACAGATGACTTAACATTTTATTATACTCTCCTAAGTTTACTCTATGCGCTTCATGTCGATTTATGTTTTTTTACCATGTTAGGGACAAATACCGTCCAGATTACGTTCCTGATATCCTTTTTAAATATCTGAATTACCTAAATATATATCTTAGCATTACATTAGCGAAGGCATAATCATAAATTCTGGCTTACTCTAAGTTATAATTCTTCCTGTGATTACTGTATGGCGGTGAATCTATTCATGGAAACCGCTTGGTGTGGCACTCATGGTGGCCTCCTGGCGTTTACTTTTACTTTATGAGTTAAGCTCAAAATTACATGAGATCTTTACTCGCCCTTACTGAACACCTTCAAAATACTATACTTAGCTCAAAGTGTCCGACCTAAGACAGTTTCCGAAATGATTTATCTCTTTTTAGTTCTACATCTAGGTGTCCTCAAGAACTCCACCTGTGTCAAATGGATAAGCGTTTAAAAAAAGCGTTTAGACTAAATCTTTGTAGAAACTTGAATAAATATTCATTTATAGGTGTTCAGTAACCTACATGCATTCATTCCTTTAAGATATTTTCTTTAATGCGAATATGGTATTTCATTTGGCTGACTAGATCCACTGGGTACCTGTCCATTATCACGTCTGTCATTAGAGATTAAACAATCCAGAATCCATCAGTGGGTCAAAATTGTAACAAGAATTTTTAATACTAAATATGTTTCTCAACCTTCGCAGTTCTGCATTTATAAACCTTGCTGCAAAGTATCCCGTCAAGTCAGAGGGCAACAATGAATCACTTTAAGCAGAGAACTCGAGCAAATCTGTCAAAGAACCTAGCCAATTGGATCTAGAAGAGAATTCGGATAAAAAACCGGCTCAAGATCACAGTTTTACAACACTGCAGGGTGCTGGTGCATATGAAGTAGAAGAAGTTGAAGATTTAGTCTCTTCATAAAACTCAGTTGCCACATTTCCCGACTCTGTACAATCTCCAGTTTCTGATACTGCTGATCAGCTAGGATTCTGGTTGGTGATACTGTTTTCATGTCAACCCAGCTTCTTTCGGTCAGTACCAAAAACTACCCATTTTAACATAACCTGTCTGACCAATCCATTTGCCATCTTCTGTAACAAGTAATCTGATACCAAACAAGTGGCATACGCCGCATACCATATCGAAAGATGACTATGACTATGAAATCCTCCTAACTAAATTATTCGATGCAGGCCTTTCTTAATCGACTTGAAAGAGAGCACAGAAGCATTGATCTTGAAATATTTAAGAGATGTTCCACCTGACAAAGCCAAGTAAGACCAATAACACTAAATGAATAACATTTGTTTCAATGCATCTTTTCCCTATAATGTCGTAATGTAACACTAACAGTGTTTGGTCATAGGGAGTATCTGTTAAGCTTCAAAGGTTTGTGCTTAAAGAGCGTCGAGTGTGTACAGCTACCGACACTTCACCATCTTGCTTTTCCATTAAGATTTACGCTCACAAAAATGTCAATTATCATCGAGTATGTCTTATTTCTTCGTATAGGTTGACACAAATATGGACGTATAGCTGTAAGACTTGGATGGGTACCATTGCAACCACTTCCCAAATCTCTTCAATTGCATCTTCTAGAATTTTGAGAATTAAAAATACTTTCAGACCTTCATTATGACAAAATGCTAAGACTTATAATTCTACCTCGGTATCCAATTTTAGAGACGATCAAACAGTATCTCTAGCCACGTCTCTGCAAGCTAGACAAAAAAACTATGTAAGAAAAACTTCTCATACACTTGTATGCCAACACAAACACTATTTGGAGGTGTCTACACAGGAACAATGATGGGTTGGGTAATGGGTATAAAGAGGTGCAGGTAGTAAATAAATTAGCCACTTGAGGTTGAAGTCAGGTTGAGGAACTGTATGTTTGTTATAAAAAAGTTGATGGTGAGCTGCACATGGTTCTCTTAGGCCAAAATTGTTGAGTGGTCCGATAAATACCATTTTAAGTAAAGCTTCACATGCCAGTCAAAGTCACTTCGATAAACCGTTGAGTGTCGGTTCGGTCAGTTCTCGGATATTTAAAATAAACCTAAAAACCTACGAGTGGCAGGAGTTGGACCCTAATGATTGTTGGCTTGACTACATGGTACGTCAATTTTGTTTTCTTGACAGACTACGTCTTATATTCAAATGTATTATAACTTGCAAATGTTTGGCTGAGACACTTTTTCTTGACAATAAAGAGAGTATTTTAAATTGTTAAGTTGGGAACTATGATAACTTTAAAACATTGATTTAATCCATCGTTTATGTTTTTAATTTTTGACTGCATATCCAACATTCGTTAAAGACAAAAGCCTGACATTTTAAACTGAATGTATCGTGAAAGTATGAAGAAATTTTTTGCATTCAATTGAAAGATTTTTATTTAGATACCTGATAAATCTTCACTTTTTATATCCACTTTAATCCAATGAATAAGACAAAATATAAAATATATGTTAATATTTTTTTTAAACTTTAATATTTTTTAGACCGTTATACTAAAAAAAATATACCGTTACAAATAGCATTCAATTATCTTTCTATAGATATGCTATATGATACACTTTCGACATTTTATTTTCTTTGTTTTTTCAGTTTTTTTCATTATCGAAAATTATCATATATGATGTAACACCAGTATCATATATGGTATAACTTATCATATCTATAAACCAATATCATAAATGATTTAATAATAATTTATAATTTAAAACTGGTATCATATTTGATGAAACACTATTATCATATACGATTTAACATTTTAACTTATCATATATGATATAAACCAATATCATATAGTATGATTTAACACTATTATCATATATGATGAAAACTATTATCATATATGATATTTTATGTAAATTTTAAAAACAAGAAAAAACGATAATTTTTTTTCTTTAAAAGTATATCATAGTGCATATTGATAGAAAAATAATTAAATGCTCTTCGTGAAAATATTTTTTTTCGTTTAATACTTAACGGTTTAAAAGATATTTAAATTATAAAGATAAATGAATTCATTAAATACTTTTAATCTTATCCATTAGATTATGTTAGAGATGAATGATAAAGATGCGTCACTTAATATCCAAAATAAATATAATATCCAAAATAACTCTTTTCTTAATTAAAATAAATAAAATTCACCATACGTTGCTTTATCCTACTTTGCTAGAGAAATCTGAAGAAAAACCAAATATCATCTGCTTTACTCTTTTTTCGGACGCATTTGGCATGGTGCTAGAACTTTGTTTAAAGATGTTTTTGTTTGTATACACAAACAATTTCACAAACATTACTACAATCATTAAAAAGATCTTTATACTGAGTATAAAGAAGCTTTGTTCCACATTTAAATAAAACTAATATACTATAGCCCTTTAATGTTTTGTAATATACGGTTTAAAATAAAATTAATACGAGTTCTGTACATTTATTACAAAAACCATAATATATACATAGTCATATAACGAACATAAACAATTTAACAAACCTTTTTACTATGCTTAAATAAATATAAAAAAACAAATAGAATTTATTAAAACCAATATTTAGCAAAATAAAAATATATAAACGATCATCAAAAATCATACCGCCCATCGGGCGGGTTTTGCCACTAGTATATATATATATATATATATATATATATATATATATATATATATATATATATATATATATATATATATATATATATATATACTAGTGGCAAAACCCGCCCGATGAATCATGGCTCTGCAAGAACAAAGAAATGAGTATTGAGCTAAGCCATATAAATTCTATAGAAATTTATTGATCAAGTACCTTGAGTTTACTATGTTGTTAGTCATACTCAGAACCTTTTTACTATGCTTAAATAAATATAAAAAAACAAATAGAATTTATTAAAACCAACATTTAGCAAAATAAAAATATATAAACGATCATCAAAAATCATACCGCCCATCGGGCGGGTTTTGCCACTAGTATATATATATATATATATATATATATATATATATATACTAGTGGCAAAACCCGCCCGATGGGCGGTATGATTTTTGATGATCGTTTATATATTTTTATTGTACAGAACTCGTATTAATTTTATTTTAAACCGTATATTACAAAACATTAAAGGGCTATAGTATATTAGTTTTATTTAAATGTGGAACAAAGCTTCTTTATACTCAGTATAAAGATCTTTTTAATGATTGTAGTAATGTTTGTGAAATTGTTTGTGTATACAAACAAAAACATCTTTAAACAAAGTTCTAGCACCATGCCAAATGCGTCCGAAAAAAGAGTAAAGCAGATGATATTTGGTTTTTCTTCAGATTTCTCTAGCAAAGTAGGATAAAGCAACGTATGGTGAATTTTATTTATTTTAATTAAGAAAAGAGTTATTTTGGATATTATATTTATTTTGGATATTAAGTGACGCATCTTTATCATTCATCTCTAACATAATCTAATGGATAAGATTAAAAGTATTTAATGAATTCATTTATCTTTATAATTTAAATATCTTTTAAACCGTTAAGTATTAAACGAAAAAAAATATTTTCACGAAGAGCATTTAATTATTTTTCTATCAATATGCACTATGATATACTTTTAAAGAAAAAAAATTATCGTTTTTTCTTGTTTTTAAAATTTACATAAAATATCATATATGATAATAGTTTTCATCATATATGATAATAGTGTTAAATCATATTATATGATATTGGTTTATATCATATATGATAAGTTAAAATGTTAAATCGTATATGATAATAGTGTTTCATCAAATATGATACCAGTGTTAAATTATAAATTATTATTAAATCATTTATGATATTGGTTTATAGATATGATAAGTTATACCATATATGATACTGGTGTTACATCATATATGATAATTTTCGATAATGAAAAAAACTGAAAAAACAAAGAAAATAAAATGTCGAAAGTGTATCATATAGCATATCTATAGAAAGATAATTGAATGCTATTTGTAACGGTATATTTTTTTTAGTATAACGGTCTAAAAAATATTAAAGTTTAAAAAAAATATTAACATATATTTTATATTTTGTCTTATTCATTGGATTAAAGTGGATATAAAAAGTGAAGATTTATCAGGTATCTAAATAAAAATCTTTCAATTGAATGCAAAAAATTTCTTCATACTTTCACGATACATTCAGTTTAAAATGTCAGGCTTTTGTCTTTAACGAATGTAGGATATGCAGTCAAAAATTAAAAACATAAACGATGGATTAAATCAATGTTTTAAAATTATCATAGTTCCCAACTTAACAATTTAAAATACTCTCTTTATTGTCAAGAAAAAGTGTCTCAGCCAAACATTTGCAAGTTATAATACATTTGAATATAAGACGTAGTCTGTCAAGAAAACAAAATTGACGTACCATGTAGTCAAGCCAACAATCATTAGGGTCCAACTCCTGCCACTCGTAGGTTTTTAGGTTTATTTTAAATATCCGAGAACTGACCGAACCGACACTCAACGGTTTATCGAAGTGACTTTGACTGGCATGTGAAGCTTTACTTAAAACGGTATTTATCGGCCCACTCAATAATTTTGGCCTAAGAGAACCATGTGCAGCTCACCATCAACTTTTTTATAACAAACATACAGTTCCTCAACCTGACTTCAACCTCAAGTGGCTAATTTATTTACTACCTGCACCTCTTTATACCCATTACCCAACCCATCACTGTTCCTGTGTAGACACCTCCAAATAGTGTTTGTGTTGGCATACAAGTGTATGAGAAGTTTTTCTTACATAGTTTTTTGGTCTAGCTTGCAGAGACGTGGCTAGAGATACTGTTTGATCGTCTCCAAAATTGGATACCGAGGTAGAATTATAAGTCTTAGCATTCTGTCATAATGAAGGTCTGAAAGTATTTTTAATTCTCAAAATTCTAGAAGATGCAATTGAAGAGATTTGGGAAGCGGTTGCAATGGTACCCATCCAAGTCTTACAGATATACGTCCATATTTGTGTCAACCTATACGAAGAAATGAGACATACTCGATGATAATTGACATTTTTGTGAGCGTAAATCTTAACGGAAAAGCAAGATGGTGAAGTGTCGGTAGCTGTACACACTCGACGCTCTTTAAGCCCAAACCTTTGAAGCTTAACAGATACTCCCTATGACCAAACACTGTTAGTGTTACATTACGACATTATAGGGAAAAGATGCATTGAAACAAATGTTATTCATTTAGTGTTATTGGTCTTACTTGGCTTTGTCAGGTGGAACATCTCTTAAATATTTCAAGATCAATGCTTATGTGCTCTCTTTCAAGTCGATTAAGAAAGGCCTGCATCGAATAATTTAGTTAGGAGGATTTCATAGTCATAGTCAGCTTTCGATATGGTATGCGGCGTATGCCACTTGTTTGGTATCAGATTACTTGTTACAGAAGATGGCAAATGGATTGGTCAGACAGGTTATGTTAAAATGGATAGTTTTTGGTACTGACCGAAAGAAGCTGGGTTGACATGAAAACAGTATCACCAACCACAATCCTAGCTGATCAGCAGTATCAGAAACTGGAGATTGTACAGAGTCGGGAAATGTGGCAACTGAGTTTTATGAAGAGACTAAATCTTCAACTTCTTCTACTTCATATGCACCAGCACCCTGCAGTGTTGTAAAACTGTGATCTTGAGCCGGTTTTTTATCCGAATTCTCTTCTAGATCCAATTGGCTAGGTTCTTTGGCAGATTTGCTCGAGTTCTCTGCTTAAAGTGATTCATTGTTGCCCTCTGACTTGACGGGATACTTTGCAGCAAGGTTTATAAATGCAGAACTGCGAAGGTTGAGAAACATATTTAGTATTAAAAATTCCTGTTACAATTTTGACCCACTGATGGATTCTGGATTGTTTAGTCTCTAATGACAGACGTGATAATGGACAGGTACCCAGTGGATCTAGTCAGCCAAATGAAATACCATATTCGAATTGAAGAAAATATCTTAAAGGAATGAATGCATGTAGGTTACTGAACACCTATAAATGAATATTTATTCAAGTTTCTACAAAGATTTAGTATAAACGCTTTTTTAAACGCTTATCCATTTGACACAGGTGGAGTTCTTGAGGACACCTAGATGTAGAATTAAAAAGAGATAAATCATTTCGGAAACTGTCTTAGGTCAGACACTTTGAGCTAAGTATAGTATTTTGAAGCTGTTCAGTAAGGGCGAGTAAAGATCTCATGTAATTTTGAGCTTAACTCATAAAGTAAAAGTAAACGCCAGGAGGCCACCATGAGTGCCACACCAAGCGGTTTCCATGAATAGATTCACCGCCATAAAGTAATCACAGGAAGAATTATAACTTAGAGTAAGCCAGAATTTATGATTATGCCTTCGCAAATGTAATGCTAAGATATATATTTAGATAATTCAGATATTTAAAAAGGATATCAGGAACGTAATCTGGACGGTATTTGTCCCTAACATGGTAAAAAAACATAAATCGACATGAAGCGCATAGAGTAAACTTAGGAGAGTATAATAAAATGTTAAGTCATCTGTCCACCACTTCGACCACGGCCCCATTGCCTTCCATCCTGGAATCAGCGATCAAAATCAACACGAATAGTCAAATTCTAACTCATTTTTTAATGGGCTAAATTGCGTTGTGTATACAGGTTAAGCTGGTGAAATAAAATAGCTACCTAAAAGGGGAAAGGGTAGAAGGTTGCCCAAACTGTAGTTATATGTAAACAACCTCCTAGATTGTAGGTAATAAACATAATACTTATAAGATTGACACATTAACTATTCATAGAAAAAATCCAGAAAAAATGGGAAAAATAATGTTTGCGGACCAACCCATATTTAACAGTGACTCGTTTGCACCCGTTTTAAACACTTCTGTCATCAGAGAAACTAAGTTCGTTAAGCGTCGGAGACAAAACGTAAGGTCGATCTCTCTTCTGGTCTTTTTGTCTAGCGGTCAGGTGAATGTTTCAATGGATATCATTTTGTGCCTTTTGATGCTATAGTTTTGGCTAGCATATAATCGTTTACCGAGGTGTGTAGTAAGTTGTTAATCAGACAGTCATGTAACGGCTTGCTTCTATGTTATATGAGGAAGACTGGTTAGTTTTAAGTTACAATATGTGTCTTAAGATGTTTAAGGCTACCTCACCCACCCCGCCCACATCTATTTCACCCGATGGGGAAATATTCACATCTGCATTAAATAGATATATAGATATTTACATACACAATATCACAAAAACTATTTATGGAACCTACTTGACTTTTCTCAGTATCAGAATGAACAACAGTTACATTGACTAATGCACTACAGATAATGTTTATCCCACTTAATTTCAATTTTCTCCCTTCTAACTCTAAACTTTTATCCATTTGACCTCTTGGCGATAAAATATAACACATCGATAGAACGACAATCTACCTTTTTAATACAATAATTTAACAGGTTTAATTCAATGGCCGATTTTTATAGATTCTACCCGGTTTGCCCATTAGAGGAAAAGCATAACCTAAGTTTACGCGACTATCGATATATGAGTTGAGATTGCCACCTCTTTTGTAATTTTTCAGCAAATGAATCTAGAGGAGCCATGCGAATTCAGCACAATACCGTATAATATGGTTAAACTTACTTGCTAATAGGGAGTCTTTGTGTGCTGGAATTAACCAAGACACAAAATACCTTGTTTGAGCTGCTCTCCTGTTATGAACCAAAAGCAAACAACATAAAGAGTGATGGCGTCTCCACCTTTAGAAATAAATAACCAATCCCTATGTTCAAGATGTATGCATCATGCGTTTCATAGTTTGTAGTCCTGGAATTTCTGAATCAAAAAGGCCAGGAATCATGGCTCTGCAAGAACAAAGAAATGAGTATTGAGCTAAGCCATATAAATTCTATAGAAATTTATTGATCAAGTACCTTGAGTTTACTATGTTGTTAGTCATACCCAGAACCTTATCACATGTCTTAATATGAGCTCAATCTTCTTCGTTGCAGCTGGCTAAAAAAAAAAGAAACGGATGAACAATCAGCACATCTGAAGCATCTACTATAATTACTTTTCAAGATACTATAATCATAATTTAGTACTTATCAATATTATACTGTCTATGTGCTCACTATTTGGATTGAACATAGTAGTCCGGAATATGAAAATGGTGCAATCATTAGTCCTCGGGATCAAGGTCAGATTAGGTGCAATCATTGTTTGGGTATACATCAATGTTAGTAATCCAAGCTGCATTTTCCTTTTGAAGGAATAAGATACGACTATTCTCGAATTTTTTCACTCTCATGAGTAATGATTTATATGTATACCCGAGCATGACTAATAGCCACGAAAGCACCTGAAAAGAGGACCGTCCAAACGACAACATTACGCTCAATCAGACTTAGCTCATAAAAAAAGCTCTTGTAAGCATGTAACAAAAATGGAAAATATTACCTAACGCATGAAGATCACCTGCTGACTCATATTTTAGCTTCAAGTTATCTGTGAACATCACTTGGTTGGACTCGAGATGCTGCAGGTTGGAGCACAAGGCAAAACAGGTTGTTTAGCTTGGTTATCCCTATATACTGTTGTAATTTAACTTTCCTTTTACCTGGTCTGTTGGTCAGATTCATTCATGGCAGTTAAGTGGATCGCTTTGATTATAGATTGAAAACTTTTTGTGGATGCATATAAAGGGAGACACCCTATACAAAACACACCACAAACAGTTTCATATATTAGCTCGGTGGTTATTTATTTATCCACTAATCATATATTTAGGCATGATATCAAATTATCGTCCCAAATTCAGTTGCTACAATAAGAAAGTTATGTAATTTAGGCACCAGCAAAAAATGCACAGTAAAACTCGAGATTTAAACAAAAAAATCAGATCATTACATCAAGTAATGAATGCATTTTTAGCATATGCGTACACAAAGTAGGAGCCTTACAGAAGATGCAGGTTTGATATGTATTTGCAAAATCAGATGGCGAAAATCTTTAAGTCATTCGTAATGATCCTTAAAAATAAAATACCTCATCGATTGCGGTCTCCATTTTTCAAGGTCGACAGGCCACAGCTTGGAAACAACTGATGGATCCCTAATTCTATTTTTCATATTGTATGCATAGTTCTCCAAAGCATTGCAGGCGCCCACCTTCTTCCTATGCGCTTGATCTTCAGATCAAAATATCTCAGTGTCTTTCACTATTTTTTTCAATCTCCTCACTTTCACTATCTTCCCTATACTGTGTGATATTCAATATAGCGACAACAATTTCTAGAGGACTCTGAGAAAAGTAATTTACTGGTAAAAAACGCTACTGTTCTTGCAGATCACGATCAAAGGAATGCAGACCATTAAACAAACATACCATTAAAACTCTCGGATGTAGATGCTAATCTTTTCTTGCCGATGAAAAGCCACTTGTTGTTCAAAAAGGGTTGCTGCCCAAATCATTAAAAGCAATAAGCAAAGATGAAGATTGTAGACGAAACTAATTTTAGGGATTAGGAGCTTTATATTTTCATGGGATTCAATAAAAATAAAACTATTGATATGTGCCGCCGCTATTTACTCCTCAACGCAAGACGGTGGAGATTATTTGTGAGGAAGAATCCGAGAGATGGAAGATAAAAGGGTTTAGAGACAAAGGAGAAACAAACCATCGATCGCTAGGGTGATAAGTTGGAAAAACTTTAGGAATGACTGATTTTAAGATCTAATATGTATATACTTATCTATCCAATGGAATAGTTATATATGGTGTTTTCGATCATCTATCACAACTTCTTCCTTGCTCAGTTGGTTGAGGCATTTGTTTGTGAACATACATACCCGGGATCGAATCTTGTAAAGAAATATTTTTTTAATAAAAGACGAAATTCTATGCTTAGTGCTGACGTGGATTAGTTCTCCAATAGATGACGTGGCAAATCCCTCCTCTTATATATAATGTAAAGATATATATATATATATATATATATATATATATATATATATATATATATATATATATATATATATATATATATATATATATATATATATATATATATATATATATATATATATATATATATATATATATATATATATATATATGTATATATATATATATATATATACTAGGCGAGTACCCGCGCATAGCGGCAGAATTACCTAACGGCAAATAATTAACGAAACATTACATCGTGGTAAGATCCAAGTATAATTGCAAAATGTTGTAACATGTGATAATTCAGCCGAACCCGTGCCTAGCGGCAACTGTTTTTAGTTTCGACCAAATTTTGACGATGAATGATTTTTCGAGAACATGGTTGCATTGTTGCAAGGGTTTTTCTAATAACATGGTTGCATTTTTCTGAGTATCCGCTATCGGCGGTGGTTTTTAGTTTCGTAAAAAAATAACATTGAATAACTACTGTAGAGAAAAGTGTATCGATTAGGAAATCTTTTTCAAGGACGTGCTTTGATAGCATGGTACCAATTGAAAGGTTGTTTATTTAACTATTTAAACAACATGCCTTTTTTAAGTTCAAATTACTAAATGGTACTAAAAGTATTATTTTAAACAACACACATGTTTCAAATTTCAAATTAAATTTGATAAAACTTCTTACCTAACCCCGTTGTTATTGTTAACAACAATAAATCAAAGCATTCTAAGATAATATAAATATGTTATATTTTTGAAATTTTGAAATATTACAAATTCGAAAATTTTACATTTTCAAATTTGAATTGAAAAAGTACGGAAATATTAGAGCTTTTGAATTTCAAAAATTCTAAAGCATTAAAGTTTATTTCAAATTCCAACGTTTAATATCATCAGATTTTAAAAAATGTTCCAACATTTAATAAATAATACATCTCGGTAAACAAAATACATGCAAACTTAATTAAGACACGCACAACCTTTATGTAACAAAACTTAAACAAACTTTAAAATAAAATTTACAAATAAACTTTCTAAATAAACTGTACAAAGTTTAAAAGCAGTATCCCGTTGCAGTAGCGAGAACTCCGGCTGAGGCTGGATAGGATTCCGACAGCAAGCGGGGGGCTGTAACAAAAAAATACCAAAATTTTTATAGAATACCTTGAAATCCTTCACTAACAAATAAAGTCTTCAAAATTATTAAAAAACATCAAAACTTGATTAGATAAATTTTTCTATTAAAAAAGATCAAATACACCTTAAACTTTCAAAACTTTATGGGTAATCATGGTTGTGTGGTGCGGCTGAAGTGGCAATGACGAAAATAGGCAGTGGCTGTTAAAAATTCAAAAATATTATAAAAACTTCTACAACTAAATTGTACGAATATGTAATAGAAAACCATCAAACCTTGATTTATATATGTATACATCTTTAGAAAACTCAAACTTACCATAAACCATAAAAACCTTTTTTATGGTTGAGGTCCTGTTTGTGGTGCGGCTGATGTGTGTGAGGCGTTGGAATGCGACGACAGATGTGGTTGTAATAATTGAAAATAAAAAAATGCAAAAAACTAAGATCTTATAACAATAAAATATACAGATCTATTAATGAAAACTCTTAAAACATGTTTAATAAACTTAAAACACCTTTTTTGTGAGACGTAGATTTCGAAGTTGGAAGCTTTTCCAGCGACTAAGCGAAGACGACCTCTGTTTCCGGTCATTCGGCGGTTTTTTCCAACAGCTGTAAAAAACGTTAAGAAAATTTAGTAATAAACATAGATCTACGAATATTTTTCTCAGATCCACAAAAAAAATTCAAAACATAATAAATAGCGATAGACTATTATAAAACTAAAATAATAACTCGAATATTCAAAAACCTTTTTGGTAGCCGATTGTTTTGGTGGTTTGGCAACATTAGTCGGCTGGGTCTCGTGTGGTGGTTTCTGTGGACTGCGTGATGGTATTAAGGGTGGCTTGGTTCGAAGGCGTGGCGAGACACTGCGTTGGAAAGTAGCTGCGGTGGTGGTAGTATTTTTTGGTGTTGGATGGTTAGGTTAGCTTTTTATGGTGGAGAATGTGTGTTTTTTAGATTCTGTGCTTTATATTTATGAGATGAAAGAAAAATGGTGAAAGTAAATATATTTAGTAGGACCCACAATGTTTCAACCATTCTATTTTCAACATTCAACCATTTTGATTTTTCCTTTATAAGATAGTATAGTATATATATATATATATATATATATAATATATAATATATATATATATATATATATATTATATATATATATATATATATATATATATATATATATATATATATATATATATATATATATATATATATATATATATATATATATATATATATATATATATATATATATATATATATATATATATATATATATAATATATATATATATATATATATATATGTATATATATATATATTATATATAAATATATATATATATATATATATATATATATATATATATATAATATATATATATATATATATATATATATATATATATATATATATATATATATATATATATATATATATATATATATATATATATATATATATATATATATATATATATATATATATATA